>LR738710.1:743972401-744105230 GCA_902687465.1 Secale cereale
CAAGGGGCAAGAATTTTTCTTTTGCCATCAAAGGATGTACTCCAAGGGACAAGAACATTTTTTCTTTTGCCATCAAAGGATGTATCAACCAAGGGGCAAGAATATTTTCTTTTGCCATAAAAGGATGTACTCCAAGGGACAAGAACATTTTTTCTTTTGCCATCAAAGGATGTATCAACCAAGGGGAAATAATTTTTTCTTTTGCCATCAAAGGATGTACTCCAAGGGGCAAGAACATTTTTTGCCAATCAATGGATGTAATCCAAAGGGCGCTGATGTGAAAACGATCATATAAACTAGACCAAAAGGGATTTAAGCAAGGATTCACATGTGATCCGTAGCCCCCTAGTGACCCTGGAGGTAGGGTTCCTATGAAGGAGTTGCACTTGAAAGGCAAGTCCTGTTTGGTCCCTTATAGAATTGTCCTGCATAGCAAAATATACTGTTCAAAGTATCTGTTTAACTTTCATAAGACACTTATTTAGAAGAAAAAAGGCTGATCCCCCGGTTTACCAGGGGTGCCGGTTTATTTATTAATCATAATATATATATATAGGATACATGAAGGGGAGCTCATGGCTCAAGTGTAGTAAGGCCGCAGGAGGGCAATGTTCCACGGCCTCTTCGTCTCTTCTTCTGATGTCCGTGAGTCTTTGTGTTCTCGAACGTCCACCAGGTAGTATGAACCGTTGTGTAGGTTCTTGATGACCACGAAGGGCCCTTCCCAAGGTGGGGATAGCTTGTGCATATCTGTCTGGTCCTGGATGAGCCGGAGTACTATGTCCCTCTCCTGGAACGTCCTGGTTTTAACCCGGCGGCTGTGATATCTGCGCAGGTCCTGCTGATAAATTGCAGATCATGCTGCTGCTATGTCACGCTCTTCATCCAGCCGGTCCAAGCTGTCCTGTCTTGCTTGCTCATTGGCTACTTCAACATAAGCTGCCACCCGTGGTGAGTCGTGGCGGATATCACTTGGAAGAACTGCTTCAGCACCGTACACCATGAAGAAAGGTGTGTAGCCTGTTGATGGCTTCTCGCCCCTCGTTGGTTACCCCAAGTGGAAGGTGTGAGATGCAGTGTAGCGGAAGTTTTCCCTTGGCAATACCAAGGATCGATTTCCCTGAGACTCCCAGTTTCAACAAGAAGGTGTCAACTGCTAACGGCGCCAGATATATTAGCAATCAATGTGGACCTGCACACAGATGCAAATAACTTTGCTCCCAACAAGTACAGAGAGGTTGTCAATCTCTCCGGCCTTGTAGTTTACAAAGGATCAAACACAAGTGATAGTAGTGATAGATATAATTGCAATAGTAAATAAAAGCGGAAAGTAAATAGCGGATGTGATCAATGATGGTAATATGGACCGGAGTCCCATGATGTTCACTAGTGATGTCTCTCTCCCAAAAGACGATAAAACAGCTATGTGAGGTAAACGAATTACAGCTGGGCAATTGACATGACCATGTGCGCAAACCAATGCTGACTAAGTTGCAAGAAAGGTAGAGGTTCAAAGCATGGGCGGTACGCCGAGGTAAGTAGACCGAAATCCATCTGCATCTACTACTAATCATCCACCTTAAGATATCTATCCAGAACATCTCGCTGGTATTAAGTTGCGAGTCCCACCCATAGTGTAAACTCAAAGCAACAGACAACTGCATTAAAAGAACTTTGCGTAAAGTAAACAATCCTTGCACCCGCGGGCACAAGCACCGTTGTTTTCCCCCTTGTGGCAACAGCACATCCCCTAGACTCATGTTTCTGTCACTCATGCTAGTCATCGAGGGGCATGAACCCACAATCAAGCATAACGTTCCCTCTTGGAGTCACTACCTACTACTTGGCCAAAGCACAACGGAGAACATGCAAGAATTACTTACGAACATAAATATAAAAGAGGTGAATCAAATATATTACTCAAACACAATCTGAACATAATCTCATAATCCATCGGATCCCAGCAAACTCATCATAGCAACAGCATAAGGATTACATATGTGCCTCGATCATGTAGAGCAGCTCACGAGGACTAATTAGTGAAGCACAAGAACGGGAGGAGAACATCACATAGCTACTGGTCATGGACCCATGGTCCAAGGGAGACTACTCACGACTCATCCGGGAGGCGTCCATGGTGGTGGAGAAGCTCCCGGTGGTGATCCTCCCCTCCGGCAGGGTGCCGGGAAGAGTTCTCCTGGTGCTCCCGATCTTGGAAGCGGAAGCGGCGGCGGAACAAAGATGAGATCGCGAAAAAGAGTTCCCGTCTCGAGGGTTTCGGGAGACGGTATAAATATATGCCAAAGGGGGGCATCAGCGGAGCCTCGGGGGGCCCAGGCGCCCCCCCCCCGGCCGCGGCCCGGGGGGGGGGGGGGCGCCACCAGGGCGCCTGGGGCCCTGGTGGCCCCCCTCCAGCTGTGCTTCGGGTGCCTGGTAGCTTCTGGAACGCTGATTTTTTATATAATTTTTCCGGGATTTTTCTGGCAGTTCTCGTAATGGGAAAACCTGAAATACAAAAACAGCCGAAAACAGAAACTGGCACTGGGTTGCACTGAGTTAATAGGTTAGTCCAAATATGATCAAAAGTGTATGGAAGTGTATAAATATCATAGCAATATCACCCAAAAGAGGCATGGAGCAGGTAGAAATTATAGATACGTTTTGGACGTATCAACATCCCCAAGCTTAATTCCCGCTCATCCTCGAGTAGGTAAATGATAACAAGAATAATTTCTGTGGTGACATGCTATTAACCATATAGGACTTTTTCATAGTCACATGACAAAAGCTTACTGAGACAATGAATCTATAGTAATTAAGTTGCCTCATAAGAAAATCACAAAGAACTGAAAGTTTTACAATATGATACTGAAACATCAAATAGATTTGTAATGAGCATGGTGTGCAAATATGATAAAGTTATACCTCGCTTGCCCCCTTTAGTGAAGCAGAACATAAATGCAGGGGCACCTCCAAGGTTTAAGTGATGACTAGATACAATGATTTCAAAATAAACGATATCACAATCATGCAAAAGACAATGCTACTTTGGGACAATGCACATTACACTCAGAATTACAATCATACTCTCAGTAGTTGGTGCTTTTAAAAGAAGGTGGAGACTCTCGAACCGTGGCTTTTGTTGGCAAGGTTGAAAACTCGTAGTCGGAAACAAAGACAAAACATGTACCAAAGCTCTTGGTTTTAAAACAGAGGTAATAATTATTTTTTAGATTATGCATGTTTCGTCAACGAATGCTAGCAGACAACTCAATCACTTCTTGAGATGGACAAGTTTCGAGGAACGGCTCCCGAATGAGGACGATCACATCCTCTTAATCTCCTTTGTTTATCACTACCAAAGTTTTCTGATTTCTCATGAACAAAGCGTGAAGGAGGGTTTGTTTGTTATATTATCTTTTTGAGCCGGGCGCACTCAATGCCAGTTCCTTCTCGTATTATGGGTTTGCACATTATACATGCAATCCCGGGGTGAAGCTTGTCCAACTTAAAAAGATCATGAATTAACTACTACTTCCTCATGAACTTACAACAGAGGCACAAAATAAGAATGCTTTTTCTTTGAATAATTTCGAGATGGTACATGCAGGTCTCCGTTAGGAATGGCAGGTAAATACCATGTAGGAAGGTATGGTGGACTCATATGGCATAACTGGTTTAAAAGAATATGGATGCACAAGTAGTCAGTCCGCTTAGTACAGGCGAAGGTTAGCAAAAGACTGGGAGCGACTGACTAAGAGAGCAATGACGGTCATAATCATGCAGAGCGACAAAGCAACATTGAATCAGGCATGGTAGTTATATCGCTACTCAGAAACAAAAGATTATCAAGGCTTGACAGACTTTCTTTACAGTCTTAAATATGCGTGAGCATACGCCAAGTCAATCAAAATAAATTCTTTGAAGGAAGATATTACTAGACCATACCACATCATAGGCAAACAAATCATGTTGGTATTCCAATAACACATTGGGAACCCCCCAGCTATTTGAGACTAACCATAAGAAAACATGAACTACTAAGCGCCATTATGCACGTAGCATCTTTATCATAGACATATCAACCAATGCAACGGAAGCAAACTCTCTTAATAAGATAATCATGATAAATAAAGAGAGTTCAAGCAACCAACTAAACAAAAGCTCTTTAGAAAGATAAGCATGAAAGTTAAGATTTAAGAACGATAGTAGCTATTGAAAGACAAAGAACACACACAACAAAGATAGACATGAAAATTCTATGTTATGTTCTAGGTAGAAGTGGAGCATGTTTCTCTCCCACATAAAGAAAGCTGAGTTCCGACTCGTTATGAAAAGCTAAAGAAAACTAAAAAGGAAATCTAAAAGCAAGACGCTCCAAGCATAGCACATAACACATGAAGTGATTAAAATATAGTGGAACGAAAGACGAACTGATAATGTTGATGGAGAAGGGGATGCACGGGGGCATCCCCAAGCTTAGACGCTTGAGTCTCCTTGAATATTTCTTGGGGGTGCATGGGGGAAAACCCAAGCTTGAGCGTTTGACACTCCTGAATCTTTTTATCATCTTCCCTCGCACACTTGAAAACTCCCTTCATACATAACTCATTATAATCTGATTAGCGAGGTTAGTACCCTTAATAAAATATTTGTTCCTTGCTGGAAATAAGGATATTCTTGAAGATCTACTGTTTCTCAAGATTGCCAAAAGGTTTTTGCAAAGAAAAAGCAACCTCTAGGTTTGCAAAATGAAGGAAAGGCAAAACAGGACAAAATCTGTGAAAAACAGAACAGCAGGTAGTAAATGATTTTTTCGGGGTACTTCTGCAACTCTAATCAAAAAACTCAAAACAGACGCACGAAGTACAATTATATAGAGCATGCTGTCAAAAAAATCCAGACCAAAAAGATGAATTGGTGATTTTATACGAATTTTTCTATCGAAGGACAGAATCTGTTTCCTGGACAGCACGTCACAACTTTTGAACTTTCTTGCAATCAGAGGCTACACTTGGCACAAAATTGAAAAGCAAAGATACAATGATGATGCTACTGTAGTAACAACATCAAGACACAACAAAAGCAAAATAAAATTTATTCATGTGGGCTGCCTCCCAAAAGCGCTTTCTTTTATGCCTTTAAGCTAGGCATAATGCAAAGAGATCAAGTTTTATCAAGAGTAAAAGAATAGCTAGCCCGTACAATGGACTCAAAAGGTAACTTAATCTTCTTTCGAGGGAAGTGTTCCATCCCTTTCTTGAGAGGAAACTGGAATTTTATATTCCCCTCTTTCATGTCAATGATAGCACCAACGGTGCGTAGAAAAGGACGTCCCAAAATAATTGGACAAGAAGGTTCACATTCAATGTCCATAATAGTAAAATCAACGGGAACGTAGTTGTCATTGACAATGATAAGAACATCGTCGATCCTCCCCAAAGGTTTCTTTATGGAAGAATCAACGAGACGAACACCAAAAGAACAAGAATCAAAAGGTTTCAGTTTAAGCATATCATATAGTCTTTTGGGCATAACAGAGGTACTAGCTACAATATCACATAAAGCATAGCAAGAGAAGTTGTTTATCTTAATTTTAATCATAGGATCCCAACCATCTTCTAACTTTCTAGGTATGGAGGCTTCTACTCTAAGTTTCTCCTCCCTAGCTTTGATGAGAGGATGAGTGATATGCTCTGTGAAGGCAAGGTTAAGCGTGCTAGTGCGGGGATCTCTAGACATCTTGTGAAGGAAATCAATAACTTCGGTAAGAGTGCAATTATCAAAATCAAGGTCACTACCATCAAGTAAGGTGGTAGTGGTGTCCTTTAGGTTCACTTGTTTGGTAGTTTCTATAGTCATAGCATCACCATTAATAGGTCCATTGGGACCAGGAGTGCATTGGGTGCTAAGAGTTTGAATATCCTCAACAACTTGGATAGTAGCAACAGTGTGGTGGGTAGGAAGGCTCTTAATTCTATCTTCTTCCTCCCTTTCTCTAGCCCGTCTCTCTTTAAGTTTAGCCATCATCCTAATGTTTTCATTAATTTTCACTTGAATAGCATTCATAGGAGTGACCTTCCTCTCCTTAAGAGGAGAAGTTCTAATTTTAAGCAATTCAACCTCATTGGCTAAATTGTCTACCTTCAAAGAGAGATAATCTAGTTTGTTTAGTTTTTCTTCTACACTATTATTAAAAGCTTTTTGGGTAGTGATGAAATCTTTAAGCATGATCTCTAGTTCAGTAGTGGAGTTCTTGGTGCTAGGATAAGCATTGTTGTTCCCATAAGAATTAGAGGGGAACGGTCTAGGATTGCTACCAAAATTACTCCTATAAGCATTGTTATTGAAATTGTTTCTAGAGATAAAGTTCACATCTACTTGTTCTTGAGCAATCAAAGAATTTAAAGGAACATCACGAGGATCAATAGAAGATTGCTTCGAAAGTAGAGACATGATCAGGTCAACTTTTTCATTTAGGGAGGAAATCTCCTCGACAGAGTTTACCTTCCTACCTGTTGGAGCGCGTTCGGTGTGCCATTGGGAATAGTTGGTCATCATCTCATCGAGAAGCTTTGTGGCAGCACAAAGTGTAGTTGACATAAAGGTTCCTCCCGCGGCCGAATCTAGCAAGTTCCGCGAGGTAAAGTTCAAGCCTGCATAAAAAGTTTGGATAACCATCCAAGTAGTCAAACCATGAGTAGGGCAGTTCTTGATAATAGATTTCATACGTTCCCAAGCTTGGGCAACGTGTTCATTATCCAATTGTTTAAAATTCATTATGTTACTTCTCAGTTGTGTAATTTTAGCAGGTGGATAGTATTTTCCAATAAAAGCATCTTTGCACTTGTCCCATGAATCTATGCTATTTCTAGGCAAAGACTGAAACCAAATTTTAGCTCCTCCTCTCAAGGAGAAAGGAAAAAGCTTAAGCTTAACAATATCACCGTCTACTTCTCGGTACTTTTGCATATCACAAAGTTCAACAAAGTTGTTTAAGTGTAAAGCAGCATCATCTCCAGCACCGGAGAATTGATCTTTCATGACTTGGTTCAGTAAAGCAAATTTAATTTCATATGAAGGTGCTGAAGTGGCAGGTGTAGTGATAGGTGTGCAGATAAAGTCATCGTTGTTGTGACTAGTGAAGTCACACAACTTGGTGTTCTCGGTGGAACCCATAGTAGCAAGCAAGCAAGATAACTATTTTTGTGATTTTCGATAAAAGATACTAAAGCAAAACTGAAAGTTAAACTAACAAGACTAAAAAGCAAAGGTAAAAGATAGCGTGCAACTCCCCTATCCTGAAGAGTGGAGTCCCCGGCAACGGCGCCAGAAAACTTTGCTTGATGGCTTCTCGCCCCTCGTTGGTTACCCCAAGTGGAAGGTGTGAGATGCAGTGTAGCGGAAGTTTTCCCTTGGCAATACCAAGGATCGATTTCCCTGAGACTCCCAGTTTCAACAAGAAGGTGTCAACTGCTAACGGCGCCAGATATATTAGCAATCAACGTGGACCTGCACACAGATACAAATAACTTTGCTCCCAACGAGTACAGAGAGGTTGTCAATCTCTCCGGCCTTGTAGTTTACAAAGGATCAAACACAAGTGATAGTAGTGATAGATATAATTGCAATAGTAAATAAAAGCGGAAAGTAAATAGCGGATGTGATCAATGATGGTAATATGGACCGGAGTCCCATGATGTTCACTAGTGATGTCTCTCTCCCAAAAGACGATAAAACAGCTATGTGAGGTAAACGAATTACAGCTGGGCAATTGACAGGACCATGTGCGCAAACCAATGCTGACTAAGTTGCAAGAAAGGTAGAGGTTCAAAGCATGGGCGGTACGCCGAGGTAAGTAGACCGAAATCCATCTGCATCTACTACTAATCATCCACCTTGAGATATCTATCCAGAACATCTCGCTGGTATTAAGTTGCGAGTCCCACCCATAGTGTAAACTCAAAGCAACAGACAACTGCATTAAAAGAACTTTGCGTAAAGTAAACAATCCTTGCACCCGCGGGCACAAGCACCGTTGTTTTCCCCCTTGTGGCAACAGCACATCCCCTAGACTCATGTTTCTGTCACTCATGCTAGTCATCGAGGGGCATGAACCCACAATCAAGCATAACGTTCCCTCTTGGAGTCACTACCTACTACTTGGCCAAAGCAATAAATAACAACGGAGAACATGCAAGAATTACTTACGAACATAAATATAAAAGAGGTGAATCAAATATATTACTCAAACACAATCTGAACATAATCTCATAATCCATCGGATCCCAGCAAACTCATCATAGCAACAGCATAAGGATTACATATGTGCCTCGATCATGTAGGGCAGCTAACGAGGACTAATTAGTGAAGCACAAGAACGGGAGAAGAACATCACATAGCTACTGGTCATGGACCCATGGTCCAAGGGAGACTACTCACGACTCATCTGGGAGGCGTCCATGGTGGTGGAGAAGCTCCCGGTGGTGATCCTCCCCTCCGGCAGGGTGCCGGGAAGAGTTCTCCTGGTGCTCTCGATCTTGGAAGCGGCGGCGGCGGCGGAACAGAGATGAGATCGCGAAAAAGAGTTCCCGTCTCGAGGGTTTCGGGATACGGTAAAAATATATGCCAAAGGGGGGCATCAGCGAACCCTCGGGGGGCCCAGGCGCCCCCCCGGCGCGGCCCGGGGGGGGGGGGAGGGCGCCACCAGGGCGCCTGGGGACCTAGTGGCCCCCCTCTGGCTATGCTTCGGGTGCCTGGTAGCTTCTGGAACGCTGATTTTTTTATATAATTTTTCCGGGATTTTTCTGGCAGTTCTCGTAATGGGAAAACCTGAAATACAAAAACTGCCGAAAACAGAAACTGGCACTGGGGTGCACTGAGTTAATAGGTTAGTCCAAATATGATCAAAAGTGTATGGAAGTGTATAAATATCATAGCAATATCACCCAAAAGAGGCATGGAGCAAGCAGAAATTATAGATACGTTTTGGACGTATCACCTGTGGACCTGTTCGGTGTAGTATTGATGCTCCAGAGGACAGAAGGTAACTCTTCAACCCAGCACCTTGGTGTTCTTTGCAAGGGAGTCATAAGCCGGGGCTTGATACCTCGCAAAATCTCTTGATTGGCCCTTTCAGCTTGACCATTGGATTGAGGGTGAGCCACAAAAGACACATCTAGGCGAATATGCTCCCTTTGACAAAACTCTTCCATCTCTCCTTTAGATAGATTGGTGCCATTGTCAGTGATAATGCTGTGTGGAAAGCCAAATCGGAAAATTACCTTCTTGATGAATTTAACCGCTGTTGCCGCATCACACTTGCTCACAGGCTCTGCCTCAATCCACTTTGTAAAATTATCCACTGCAACCATTAGGTGAGTTTTTTGATCTTGGGATCGTTTAAAAGGCCCAACCATATCAAGCACCCAAGTCGCAAACGGCCAAGTAATTGGGATCATCCGCAGCTCCTGTGCCGGAACAAGAGCACGCCGTGAATTTTTTTGACAAGCATCGCATTTCCGGACTAGATGCTCCGCATCAGCATGGGCTGTGAACCAGTAGAACCGATGACGGAAAGCTTTAGCTACCAGGGATTTTGAACCGGCGTGATGACCACAATCCCCTTCATGAATCTCTCGAAGAATATCACAGCCTTCTTCGGATGATACACACCGCTGAAACGCTCCAGAAACGCTGCGGTGATGAAGTTCCCCGTTTACAATTGTCATGGTCTTGGACCGCCGGATTATCTGCTTTGCTTCAATCTCATCATCTGGCAACTCTCCTCGGCTCAGGTACGCCAAGTAAGGGAGTGTCCAATCCGGAATAACATGAAGTGCCGCAACCAGTTGCGCTTCCGGATCAGGAACAGCCAAATCTTCCTCCGATGGTACCTGAACTAACGGACTGTGCAGCTCGTCCAAAAAAGTATTCGGTGGCACCGGTTTACGCTGAGAACCCAGCCGGCTTAGAGCATCGGCCGCTTCATTTTTTCGCCGGTCTATGTGATCCACCTGATATCCTTTGAAATATCCTGCAACTGCTTCAACTTCTCGTCTGTAAGCCGCCATGAGAGGGTCTTTAGAGTCCCACTTGCCGGATACTTGTTGTGCCACTAAATGTGAATCACCAAAACACTTGACCCGGCTCAAGTTCATCTCCTTAGCCATCCGCAGGCCATGAAGCAATGCCTCATATTCAGCCGCATTATTAGTACAAGGAAACATTAGGCGGAGGACATAACAAAATTTGTCACCTCGCGGGGAAGTTAACACAACTCCAGCCCCTGAGCCCTCTAATTGCCTTGAACCGTCAAAGTGAATAGTCCAGTATGCATGATCCGGCTTCTCCTCCGGTGCTTGCAATTCTGTCCAATCATTGATGAAATCTACCAATGCTTGGGATTTTATAGCAGTACGTGGCACATACTTCAATCCGTGTGTGGCTTCTCTGTTCTGGATTATATCCCCCAACGGAGCTGAACTGACAACAGTTATTGGGTGGCCTTGGAAGTAGTGCTTCAGCTTCCGGTTTGCCATAAACACGCCATACACTAGCTTCTGCCAGTGTGGGTGTCTTTGTTTTGACTCAATTAGAACCTCACTGACATAATAAACCGGGCGCTGAACCAGATATTCCTTGCCTGCTTCTTTGCGCTCGACCACGATTGCCATGCTAACTGCCCGGGCATTGGCGGCCACGTATAACAGCAGCGGCTCCTTATCAACAGGGGCAGCAAGGACCGGTGGTTCTGCTAATTGCCGCTTCAAGTCCTCAAATGCGGCGTTTGCAGCCTCGCTCCATATAAACCGGTCGGTTTTCTTCAGCATCTGATAAAGCGGAATTGCCTTCTCTCCCAAACGATCGATGAATCGGCTTAACGCTGTAATCCGGCCAGCGATACGCTGGACATCATTGATGCAAGCTGGTTTAGTCAAGGATGTGATCGCCTTGATCTTCTCTGGATTGGCTTCTATTCCTCTGTTTGATACCAAGAATCCAAGGAGCTTGCCAGCTAGAACACCAAAAACGCACTTCTCCGGATTAAGCATCAACTTATAGACCCGGAGGTTATCAAAGGTTTCTTTTAGTTCGTCTATCAGCGTCTCTTCCTTCCTCGACTTTACAACAATGTCATCCACATAAGCATGATTTTTTCCCTATCTGCCCTTTAAGACAGTTCTGTACGCAACGCTGGTAAGTTGCTTGGGCACTCTTGAGCCCAAAGGGCATAGACACGTAGCAAAAGGCACCAACAGAAGTTATGAAGGCTGTCTTCTCCTGGTCTTTAATCGCCATCTTGATCTGATGATACCCTGAATATGCATCCAAAAAACTTAGTCGCTCACATCCCACCGTAGCATCAATGATCTGATCAATACGGGGGAGAGCAAAAGGATCGGTTTGACAAGCCTTGTTTAAGTCTGTGTAATCCACACACATCCTCCACTTTCCATTTTTCTTTAACACCAGAACCGGATTAGCCAACCACTCCGGGTGGAACACCTCAACTATGAACCCTGCGGCCAAAAGCCTGACCACTTCTTCACCTATAGCCTTGCGCCTTTCTTCATTGAAGCGGCGCAGATACTGCTTGACCGGTTTGAACTTCGGATCAATATTAAGACTGTGCTCAGCGAGTTCCCTCGGTATACCTGGCATGTCAGAAAGTTTCCATGCAAAGATATCCCGGTTCTCAAGGATGAACTCGATGAGCGCGCTTTCCTATTTGGGGTCAAGGTTAGCGCTGATAGTGAACTGCTTGGATGAGTCGCCTGGTACAAAGTCAACTTGCTTGGTTTCCTCTGCCAATTTAAACTTCAACGCCGGATCATGCTCTGTAGTTGGCTTCTTTAACGGGGACATATTTGCCGGATCAACGTTGTCTTTGTAGAATTTCAACTCCTCCGTAGCACATACTGCCTCTGCATAAGCAGCGTCTCCTTCCTCGCACTCCAATGCAATCTTGCGACTTCCGTGAACCATGATGGTTCCCTTGTGACCCGGCATCTTGAGCTATAGATAAACATAGCACAGTCTAGCCATAAACTTGGCATAAACCGGCCGTCCAAACAGGGCATGATATGGGCTCCGGATCTTTACAACTTCAAAGGTTACTGTCTCTGACCTGGTATCCTGCTCATCTCCAAAGGTGACTTCTAGATCAATTTTCCCAACTGGGTAAGCCGATTTACCTGGTACCACTCCATGGAACACCGTATTGGACTGTCTTAGCTTCTTGTCCGTTAACCCCATGCGACGGAAAGTCTCATAATATAAGATGTTGATGCTGCTGCCGCCGTCCATGAGTACTTTAGCGAATTTGTAGCCACCCACCTGTGGTGCCACCACTAAGGCCAACTGGCCCGGATTATCAACCCGCGGCGGGTGATCCTCTCTGCTCCACACAATAGGTTGTTCCGACCAGCGCAGGAAACGTGGTGTTGCCGGTTCAACTGCGTGTACCGCCCGCTTTAGGATTTTTTGATCTCGTTTGCACAAACTCGTAGTAAACACGTGATACTGTCCACTACTTAGCTCCTTCGGATTACTCTGATATCCGGATTGTTGTTGCTGCTGGTGCTGCTGATTGCCTTGGTTATTGTGACTACCCTGACCATGCTGATGGTTGCCTTGGTTATTGTAACCGCCCTAACCATGCTGCTGGTGGTTTCCTTGGTTGTAGCCATTGTTGCCGCCATGATATCCTGATCCGGAGCCATTACCCTGGTGACTCGGACCATGAAATCCGGGACCTGAGCCGCCGCCCGGTGGTCCGTTGTCAAATTTGGCCCGGCTCATGGCCTCTACCATGACCCGGCATTGCCCCCATGTATGTTTAGCTGGGCGTTCCTCCGTGCTATGCTTCGAGCAAGGCTCGTTCAACTGTTGATCCAGATTAATGAATTCTCCGCTGCTCCATGGAGGTGGTCTACCCTTGCGGCTTTGAAAGTTTCCTTGAACATTGGTATTGGCCACAAAATCAGAGCTACCTTCTGCCTTTCGCTTACCATTGAAGCTTGTTCCTGCCGGATTAACCTGCGCCGGTTTACCAGCCTTGTTTGCTTTTCCGGATTTGTCTCCATCTGCTTCTGGTTATTTAGTGTTGTCAGAGTCCCCATACTTCACCAGAGCGCTCAAGAGTGTCCCCATGTCATTACAATCCCGCCTGAGTCGTCCCAACTTCAGCTTCAGAGACTCGAACCGGCAATTGTTTTCCAGCGTCACTATTGCCGTACTAGGATTGATGCTATTGGAAGAATGTAGGATATCTGACACTCGCCGGACCCAGGTGCTCGTAGGCTCCTGTTCTCCTTGAACACATGCCGCCAGGTCCACTATTGACATCGGTTGCTTGCACGTGTCTTTGAAATTTTTGATAAACTAGCGACGCAGCTCACCCCATGATCCGATGGAGTTAGGTGGTAAGCCCTTTAACCATGTCCGGGCTGTACCTTCGAGCATCATGGTAAAATACTTTGCGCACGCCGCTTCATCCACCTCTAGCATCTCCATGGCCATCTCATAGCTCTCAATCCAAGCTTCTGGAGCCAGATCTGCCGTATAGTTAGGCACCTTGCGCAGACCTTTGAAGTCCTTGGGTAACCTTACGCTTCGTAAAGCGGGAACAAGACACTGTACTCCAAAAGAACTCGCCGTGACTCCCATCTCTGCTGTAGTTGGGTGAACCGGCATCGTTTGACGGATATCCTCGCGGGCAGTAGGTCTGGCCTGGTTCATCGCCTCCTGGGTGTGCGCCTCTGCCCCCGCCGGATTATCTTGCCTGTGACGGTGACGTCTCCGCTCACTGCCGGACACCTCCGGTTCATCCCAATGCCTAGTGTAACTCCTACTGTGGCGGGGTGTTGAATGAAGTCTCTCCCTGCTGTAGGAGTACGCCTGCTGCTGTGTCAACGCTGTGTCCAGCAATTCCTTGACCCTGTGTGCTTCCATCGCCACGGGGGATGTTCCCTCAATGGGTAAAGCGGCCAGCCGTGAAGCGGCGGCGACAAGGTTATCCAGTGGGTTTGAGTAGTGGCCAGGAGGTGTGGGGACGTGCGGCATGGGTATAACCCGATGATTTTGCTCCGCGGTTGGTTGTTGAACCGGTGCGCCTGTTGCTGGGGCTCCCCTCTAGTTTACTTCTAGATTATTGCTGGCTCCCGCTCCTGGCGTGCCAAAGAGATTCATCGCCTCATAGACCGGCGGTAGACGAGTCTGATACCTTATGTTCCTTACTTCCTGCGCAGAGGCCTGATCAATCCTGAGCCGGAAAGCTTGGGAATCCAGCTCTGCTTGCCTTGTCACTATCATGGCTTTCTCTGCATCCAGATCCCGTTTGGCTTGCTCGATCCGGCCCTTTAGTTGAAGGATCTCTGCATCATGTTGCGCCTTGTTAGCAGGAGCCACCTTCGCTATTGCTCGGGCTGTCAACTCCTCAAACAAGGTGGATAGAGCGTCAGAAGGTGATGGGGCTTGGTAGCTCGCCCCTGCACCAGCTGCCTCTGCTGTGAACGCCCCGGTCACCGTGGGCTGCTGCGCAGATTGTGATCCGGCCATGAAGACAGCTACCCGGTTTGGCGGATCAAAGGGGTCCGAAATACTGTCACCATCGGATACACCCCCGGATCGACCGTCCCGCAACAGATACAAAGATTCGGTCTCTCCGGATGAGGATTCATCGTCGGAGTATACAACCGTCTCGCCACCAGAATCCGATCCGTCCTCGGCTTGGACTCCATGTATTGCTCCAACGAAAACACGCTTTATGGCGGGCTGAATCCGGGCCGATCTCGCACGCTGAGCCGGCTCGACGATGTTGGGGAAGATGTCCGGCTCAGGTCCCGGTTCGCCAATCTTGCCGATGAAAACGTGGATGCCGCCGAAGGGGACCCGGTACCCGTATTCGATTGAATCGGCCTCGGGGCCCCAGCCTGCCTCGTCGATGTAGATCCGGCCGCGGCGACTCTTGGTCATCCGGCCAACCGCATAACCCTTGTGTCCTTCAAAGCTGCCCTTCAAGAACTCGAAACCATCGTGCGATAGCCCCATGGTGGGCGCCAACTGTCATGGAATTAGCACGGCAGATGTCCGGTTTAGAGGACTTAGGTGTGGAGCCATCGCGCGGGTTAGCTTGAAGAGGTTAAAGCACACAAAGAACACAGAGGGTTTATACTAGTTCGGCCCCTTCGATGAAGGTAAAAGCCTACGTCTAGTTTGGTTTGGTATTGCTTGTGCGTCGATGAACAGGGAGCGGATTGCTTGTCTGTGTCTCGACGGGTTGTTGCTTGTCCTTGAACCGTCGCCTGGTCGTCCCTTTATATAGGAGGCAATGCCCGGTCCGGTTTACAGAGTCCCGAGGCCGGTTCATAATCGTGTCCGCCTCGGTCTCTACCCTTTCTACCTTATACCTCAAGTTACATGATATGACGGTTCATAAACCATAAACTTTACATATGGGCCCTAAGCCTTCATGGGCCGTAACCTCTACTGAGCTTATGATAACACAGCTACATTAACGTAATCCGGATCTCCCTAGCCGGTTTATACCTGCTAGTAATATCCCTGACAGTACCTCCATGCTAAACTTATAGAAAGGCACACATCAGGTCTGGTACACAACATTGCATACATGACAGATCCTATGGTTGAAGCATAGGGAATGACTTTCATTTTCTCTCTATCTTCTGCAGTGGTCGGGCATTGAGTCTTACTCAACTTCACACCTTGTAACACAGGCAAGAACCCTTTCTTTGACTGATCCATTTTGAACTTATTCAAAACTTTATCAAGGTATGTGCTTTGTGAAAGTCCAGTTAAGCGTATTGATCTATCTCTATAGATCTTGATGCCCAATATATAAGCAGCATCATCGTGGTCTTTCATTGACAAATTCTTATTCAAGTATCCTTTTATCCATCCAGAAATTCTATATCATTTCCAATCAACAATATGTTATCCACATATAATATCACAAATGCTACAGAGCTCCCACTCACTTTCTTGTAAATACAGGCTTCTCCAAAAGTCTATATAAAACCATATGCTTTGATCACCTCATCAAAGCATATATTCCAACTCCGAGATGCTTGTACCAGTCCATAGATGGATCGCTGGAGTTTGCACACTTTGTTAGCACCTTTAGGATCGACAAAACCTTCTGGTTGCATCATATACAACTCTTGTTTGAGATATCCATTAAGGATTGCAGTTTTGACCTCCATTTGCTAGATTTCATAATTATAAAATGCGGCAATTGCTAACATGATTCAGACAGACTTAAGCATCGCTACGGGTGAAAAAGTCTAATCATAGTCAACTCCTTGAACTTGTCGAAAATCTTTCGCAACAAGTTGAGCTTTGTAGACAGTTCATACATCTCCAACGTATCTACTTTTCCAAACACTTTTGCCCTTGTTTTGGACTCTAACTTTCATGATTTGAATGGAACTAACCCGGACGGACGCTGTTTTCAGCAGAATTGCCATGGTGTTGTTTTTGTGCAGAAATAAAAAGTTCTCGGAATGACCTGAAAATCCACGGAGAATTGTTTTGGAAAATATAAAAAATATCTGCGGAAAGATCTACGTCAGGGGGCCCACACCCTGTCCAAGAGGGTGGGGGCGCGCCCCCTGCCTCGTGGGCCCCCTGATGCTCCACCGACATACCCCCGGACTCCATATATTCACTTTCGGGGAGAAAAAAATCAGAGAGGAAGAATTATCGGGTTTTACAATACGGAGCCCCCGCCAAGCCCTAATCTCTCTCGGGAGGGCTGATCTGGAGTCCGTTCGGGGCTCCGGAGAGTGGAGATCGTCGCCATCGTCATCATCAACCTTCCTCCATCACCAATTCCATGATGCTCACCGACGTGTGTGAGTAATTCCATCGTAGGCTTGCTGGACGGGGATGGGTTGGATGAGATTTACCATGTAATCGAGTTAGTTTTGTTAGGGTTTGATCCCTAGTAACCATTATGTTCTAAGATTGATGTTGCCATGACTTTGCTATGCTTAATGCTTGTCACTAGGGCCCGAGTGCCATGATTTCAGATCTGAACCTATTATGTTTTCATGAATATATGTGTGTTCTTGATCCTATCTTGCAAGTCTATAGTCACCTACTACGTGCTATGCTCCAGCAACCCCGAAGTGGCAACAATCGGGACCACTCCCGATGATGACCGTAGTTTGAGGAGTTAATGTATTCACTATGTGTTAATGCTTTGGTCCGGTACTCTATTAAAAGGAGGACTTAATATCCCTTAGTTTCCACTAGGACCCCGCTGCCACGGGAGGGTAGAACAAAAGATGCCATGCAAGTTCTTTTCCATAAGCACGTATGCCTATATTCGGAATACATGCCTACATTACATTGATGAACTGGCGCTAGTTCCGTATCACCCTAGGTTATAACTTTTACATGACGAATCGCATCCGACATAATTCCCCATCACCGATCCAATGCCTACGAGCTTTTCACATATTGCTTGTTGCTCATTTACTTTGCCGCTGCTACTGTTACAAAAACTACAAAAACACTACCGTTACTTTTATTGCTGTTACCACCATCTCCATATTACTTTGCTACTAAATTACCTTGTTGCAGATACTAAGTTTTCACGTGCGGTTGAATTGAAAACTTAGCTGCAAATACTTAAGAGTATTCTCTGGCTCCCCTTGTGCCGATTCAATAAATTTGGGTTGAATACTTTACCCTCAATAATTGTTGCGATCCCCTACACTTGTGGGTTATCAAGACTATTTTCTGGCGCCGTTGCCGGGGAGCATTGCTATATTTTTAAGTCACTTGGGATTTATATATGTTGATCACTATGAAGAATTTGAAGGACTCAAAAACCAAGATCTATCCCTCAACTACGAGGGGAGGTAAGGAACTGCCATTTAGCTCTGCACTTGATTCACCCTCTGCTATGAGTAAATTTGCGACACCTACTCTTGCTATTGAATCTGATATGTCGTATGTCCTTGATGATGCTACTTCTGCTATGTATGAGGAAACTACTTCTATGCTTGATAATACTGTGCCACTAGGTGAATTTCTAGATGAACAAATTGCTAAGGTTAGGGAGAATGCAAATATTGAAACTGATAACATTTATGAAAGTGATGATGAAGCTTCTCCCCCTAGATATGAATTGCCTGTTATTCCTGAGGGCTATGTTATGGATGAAGAAACTGCTAGAGACTTTCTTGCTTGCAACGAAAGATATGATCTTAAGAAATTATTAGCTAAGCCGAAAGAAAAATCCTTGAATGCTAGAATGAAACATGACCCTGCTTTTGCTACTTCACCTATCTTTGTTACTGATAAGGATTATGGTTTCTCTGTTGATCCTGAGTTAATTACTTTGGTTGAATCTGATCCTTTCCATGGCTATGAATCTGAAACTGTTGTGGCACATCTTACTAACTTGAATGATATAGCCACCCTATTTACCTATGATGAAAAGATTCGTTATTACTATATCCTTAAGCTATTTCCGTTCTCGTTAAAGGGTGACACTAAGACATGGTTTAATTCTCTTGATCCTGGTTGTGTGCGTAGTCCCCAGGATATTATGTACTATTTCTCTGCTAAATATTTTCCCGCATAAAAGAAACAAGCTACCTTACGGGAAATATATAACTTTGTGCAAACTGAAGAAGAGAGTCTCCCACAAGCTTGGGGGAGGCTTCTCCAATAACTTAATGCTTTGCCTTATCATCCTCTTCAGAGGAACGATATACTTGATGTCTTTTATAACGGACTAACCGATGCTTCCAGAGACCACCTGGATAGTTGTGCTGGTTGTGTTTTCAGGGGAAGAACAGTTGATCAAGCTGAATTATTATTGAACAATATGCTGGCCAATGAAAATAATTGGATACTTCCTGAACCATCCCCTAAGCCAACTCCGAAGAAAAGGGGAGTTCTATTTCTCAGTCCTGAAGACATGCAAGAGGCAAAGAAATCTATGAAAGAAAAAGGTATTAAAGCTGAAGATGTTAAGAATTTACCACCTATTGAAGAAATACATGGTCTTGATAACCCGACACAGGTAGTAAAGGTAAATTCTCTTTATAGATTTGATGAAGGTGATATTACTCGTTATAAGTCTGCTAGCCAATGCTTAGATGAGTTTGACAATTTTATTGTGAAACAAGAAAACTTCAATGCTTATGTTGGTAGACAATTGCAACGTAATGCATATATGATTGAAAGCTTGAGTGATTATATGTCTAGAGTTAAAGGTGAACTAAAACTCATTAGTAAACATGCTTCTCTGGTTACCAGTCAACTGGAACAAGTACTTAAGGCTCAGAATGACTTGCTCAATGAATTAAATAGTAAGAATAATGACTATTCTGTTAGAGTTGCAACTAGAGGTGGTAAAGTGACTCAGGAACCTTTGTATCCTGAGGGCCACCCTAAGAGAATTGAGCAAGATTCTCAAAGAGCTAATTTAGATGCACCTAGTTCTTCTAATAAGAAGAAAAAGAAAAATGATAGGACTTTGCATGCTTCTAGTGAACCTGTAGCTGACACACCTGAGAATCCCAATGATATCTCTGTTTCTGATGCTGAGACACAATCTGGTAATAAACATGATACTAGTGATAATATTAATGATGATGTTCATGATGATGCTCAACCTAGCAATGATAATGATGTAGAGATTGAACCTGCTGTTGATCTTGATAACCCACAATCAAAGAATCAACGTTATGATAAGAGAGACTTTGTTGCTAGGAAGCACGGTAAGGAAAGAGAACCATGGGTTCAGAAACCCATGCCTTTTCCTCCTAAACCATCCAAGAAAAAGGATGATGAGGATTCTGAGCGCTTTGCTAAAATGATTAGACCTATCTTTTTGCGTATGCGTTTGACTGTTATGCTTAAAACAAATCCTTATGCTAAATATATGAAAGATATCATTACCAATAAAAGAAAGATACCTGAAGTAGAAATTTCCACCATGCTTGCCAATTACACTTTTAAGGGTGGAATACCTAAGAAACTAGGAGATCGAGGAGTACCTACTATACCTTGCTCCATTAAAGGAAACTATGTTAAAACTGCTTTGTGTGATCTTGGAGCCGGTGTTAGTGTTATGCCTCTTTCTTTATATCGTAGACTTGACTTGAGTAAGTTGACACCTACTGCTATATCTTTGCAAATGGCCGATAAATCAACTGCTATACCTGTCGGTATTTGTAAGGATGTACCTGTTGTGGTTGCAAATGCTACTATTCTAACGGACTTTGTTATCCTTGGTATTCCCGAGGACGACACTATGTCTATTATCCTTGGTAGACCCTTTTTGAATACTGCAGGGGCTGTTATTGATTGCAACAAAGGCAATGTCACTTTTCATGTCAATGGTAATGAGCATACGATACACTTATCGAGGAAACAACATCAGGTCCACAATATCAATTATATTGGAAAAATTTCAACGATTACCATTGGAGGTTTTGAATTTCCTATTCCTACTATCAAGAAGACCTATGATATTCTTATTGTTGGGGACATACATATCACCATTGAGGTAACCTAGTGTTATTCAAAAATTCTCTGGTTTCATGTTATTCGGAAAGAGTTTATTAGCAAGACCTGATCAACCTTGTTAATGTATTCCTTTTGATGAGCATGAGATGGGTGAATCTAGATAGCACAACCTTCTATACCCTCCTTTTACTTTCTGCTAATTAGATTAAATAAAGCAAAAATAGTATTTTCTGCCTGTTTCCAAACTTATCCATGCAATAGAAAAATACCCCGAAAAGAAAAGTTCTCCAAATGCCTTGAAAATGAAATATGATTTTTTCTAGAATATTTGAGAATATATGGCACAGAAAACACAGCGAGGGGAGCCAGCACATGGCCACGAGGGTCTAGGGCGCGCCCACCCTCACAGGGTGCGCCCCTTGCCTCGTGGGCCCCACGTGCCCCCCTCCACTTATTCCTGCACCCATTCCCTTCTTCTTCCTCCCAAAAAATCAACATCCAGCTCAAGCACGAGTTCTAGCTCATCTTGCTGCCATTTTTGATCTCCTTGCTCAAAGCTCCATTCACAAAACTATTTGGGCAGATTGTTCCTTGGTATGTGACTCCTCCATTGGTCCAATTAGTTTTTGTTCTAGTGCTTTATTTATTGCAAATTTTTGCTGCTGTGGTGACCTTGTTCTTGAGCTTGCATGTCAAATTTCATTGGTACCATGTAGTTCTAATGCATGATATAGTCTCTAGGCACTTGTAGGAGTTGTTGCTATCAATCTTGTTAAGTTTGGTTAACTTTTATTTTGAGTTACTAAAAATTTCAGAAATTTTCAGAGGAGGAAAATGATAAACAGATTGTTGAGAGGCTCCTCCAGTAAAAGTTCAAAGGATAAGAAGAAGGAAGAAAATAAGAAGCCCAAATATAATCTTCCTCGCATTGCGGAAGATCAATCGTGTGAATGGCCTTGTAATGAGTTCATGAAAGCCAACGGTTTTTACGAAGACTTTTATTATTTGGCGAACAATGCAGGCCTCACCGACTTCCTCCATGACCAGCATGAACAACATATATCTCGTTACGTCAGATGCCTTCTACAAGTACTAGAGCCAGGCACGAGCTTCAAAGCCTGCGCTGGAGGCGGCACTCGATCCTTACCGTCAGTATGTTTATGGGTGGGATCTGGATGAGCTTGCCAACCAGTGGCACCCAGAGGACACTTCTCAGTAAACTGGAGAGAGTAGCTTCGATCCGTGGCCATAGACCAACTTAGACCAAAAGCCTAAGCTTGGGGGAGTATGTGTTTCTCACCGACATTACATTCATGTTCACACACTTATTCTAGTTGTCGGTGCTCACACTATTTCATTGTACTATCCATGCTAGTTTCAATTCTTCTCTTAGTCTTTTTCTTGTGTGCTAGAAAAACCTTAAGAAAAACAAAAAAATTAGTTGTAGCTTTTTAGCTAGTTTGCTTTCCATGCTTGTAGTAGCAGTAATTAAAAGAAAACTCAAAAAGATTCTCATTCTTCTTTTTCTTGTTGGGAGCTTTCCTGTGTAAATAGTTTCTTTTCTTTTCTTTGGGGGTCAAGAGTAGAAGACCATGATTAAAAATGCTTAGTGGCTCTCATATGCTTTATTTTTAATTTAACCTTGAGCCATATTACCTTGTCTTCTCTCTTGCATTAAACTCACAGATTCCAGCTAAGTCCAATGCACATGCACTATTATTATTATCCACACCGTTTGGTCGTGCGAGTGAAAGGCAATAATGATGATATATGATGAACTAATTGAGATGAGAAAAGCTGGTATGAACTCGACCTCTCTTGTTTTTGTAAATATGATAGTTCATCGTTCCTGATTCAGCTTGTTATGAATGAAACATGCTTGCAATGACAATTAGAGATCATAGCTGCTTATGCCATGCTTAATTAGCTGAGAGTTTATAATGGTCTATTTTGTGTGCCAACATGATATTAAAATGGTTGTGATGTGGTATGATTGGGTGGTATTTGAACGATTCAAGTGCTCTGACTTGGCACATGTTCACGCATGTAGTTGAAACATAATCAACATAGCCTCCACGATATTTATGTTCATGGTGATTTATATCCTACTCATGCTTGCATTCACTGTTGATTAATTTTAATGCATGTTCATGACTGTTGTCGCTCTCTAGCTGGTCGCTTCCCAGTCTCTTTCTAGTCTTCACCTGTACTAAGCGGGAGTACTGCTTGTGCATCCACTTCTATAAACCCCAAAGTTATTCCATATGAGTCCACCATACCTTCCTATATGCGGTATTTACCTGTCGTTCCAAGTAAATTTGTATGTGCCAAACTCTAAACCTTCAAATGAAATTCTGTTTTGTATGCTCGAACAGCTCATGTATCAACTAGGGCTATCTATATCTTCCATGCTAGGTGGGTTATTCTCACGATGAGTGGACTCCTCTCATCATTCATGAGAAAATGGCTGGTAACCGGGATGCCCAGTCCCATGCTCAAAATCATAATAATTAAACAAAACTCCACCAGGGCTGTTGTTGGTTTGGACGATACCCGCTGTTTCGGGCTATCCGTGGAGTGTGCTTGTTGGTGGTTGGGGAGTATAAACTTTACCATTCTGTTTGGGAAGCGCCTATAATGTTCGTAGCATGGAAGATATTGAGATTCTTGGTTGCTATGTTGACAATGAGAGTATACCGCTCAAAATGTTATTCATCTCAATTTAAAAATCGAGCTCTGGCACCTCTACAAATCCCTGCTTCCCTCTGCGAAGGGCCTATCTATTTACTTTTATGCCGAGTCATCATCCTCTTATTAAAGAGCATCAGTTGGAGAGCACCTCTGTCATTTGCATGTATTACTATTAATTTGCATTGAGTATGATTGTGACTGTATCTCTTTTACCATGAATTACAATGTCTAGTCAGCCCTTGAACTTTAAAGGTGCTCCGCATTTATGTTTTGCGGTCTCAGAAAGGGCTAGTGAGATACCATCTTGTTATATCATATTATGATTGTTTTGAGAAAGTGTTGTCATCCGAGGTTTATTATTATTGCTCGCTAGTTGATTATGCCATTGATATGAGTACACTTGAGACCTAGAAATTATTGTGAATGTGGTTAGTTTATGATATTTGCTGAAAACTTGAATGCTGGCTTTACATATTTACAACAACAAGAGCAAACAGAGTTTGTCGAAGTTTTTTCTTTAGCACTTTCAGTTTACCAACTGAATTGCTTGAGGACAAGCAAATGTTTAAGCTTGGGGAAGTTGATACGTCTCCAATGTATCTACTTTTCCAAACACTTTTGCCCTTGTTTTGGACTCTAACTTGCATGATTTGAATGGAACTAACCCGGACGGACGTTGTTTTCAGCAGAATTGCCATGGTGTTGTTTCTGTGCAGAAATAAAAAGTTCTCGGAATGACCTGAAAATCCACGGAGAATTGTTTTGGAAAATATAAAAAATATCTACGGAAAGATCTACGTCAGGGGGCCCACACCCTATCCACGAGGGTGGGGGGCGCGTCCCCCTGCCTCGTGCCCCCCCTGATGCTCCACCGACGTACCCCCGGCCTCCATATATTCACTTTCGGGGAGAAAAAAAATCAGAGAGGAAGAGTTATCGCGTTTTACGTTACGGAGCCGCCGCCAAGCCCTAATCTCTGTCGAGAGGGCTGATTTGGAGTCTGTTCAGGGCTCCGAAGAGTGGAGATCGTCGCCATCGTCATCATCAACCTTCCTCCATAACCAATTATGTAATGCCCAGTATGTGACTATGTCCCCCACGTGTCGAGGCACGACTTAAGGACATAAACGCATACTAGAAGGATCTCCAGTATGGTATCTTTGCACAACTCATGTAAAATTCAGGGATGAAAGTGTAAAATGATAGTTGGCTTACACTCGCCACGTCTCACAATGAAATACAATACCATACATCATCCAGATAACATCAGAGTCCGACTACGGACGAAATCCAAACGAAAAGATACCATAAATAACACAAGCCCGGATCCTCCTAGTAAGAACCACTACTGATCGTCGGGATAAGACACGTAGTAACATCCACGCTCTTCATCGAACTCCCAGTACAACTCTAAACCATCTCCAGTATAGTTCTCAATGGTACCTGCATCTGGTGTGTGTTGAATCTGTGAGCCACAGAGGACTCAGCAATCCCGTTCCCGGGTAGCAAAACTATCAAAGCCTTAGGTGGGGAAAGGCTTTAAACAAGGTTCCAGCAAGCACTAAGCACTAGCTTATGAGTTAGAGCGAGAAGAGAACAAGTGCCAACGATCGCCAAGTTGATCAAGAAGTGATCCTAACTACTCACGATCAAACATAACCCCACCGTGTTCACTTCTCGAAAACCCTTCGGAAAGAGACCATCACGGTTACTCACGCAGGTAGTGTATTCATGAACATGGTGTCAAGTTATCTACGACCGGATATTAACAAATTCCCGTCTGCCACATAACCGCGGGCACGGCTTTCGAAAGATCAAACCCTGTAGGGGTGTCCCAACTTAGCCCATCACAAGCTCACGATCTGCGGAGTCGCAACTCCAAAGTGGGAAGACCCGAGTATTCTCAGAATCCCGTTCTCAAGATATTTCGACAAAGGTAAAACTAATCCAGCAAGACCCCCCGGCGTGCCGACACCCTGATAGTAGTCGCGCGTATCTCGTCTCAGGCCACGACCGGATGGGCGATGCTATAGGTTTTTACCAGCCCTCGGGTTTCCCCAATGTGGCCCTGCAGGACCCCCAGTTTGGACCAACACTCATGAGGAGCACTGGCCCGGGTTGTTAATTAAGAACTCGGGTTTGCAATGCCCTATACAAATTTTAGTTATTAGGAAAAAGTAAAACCAATGTTGGGCATTGCTGGAAAAGCTTTAGCGCAGAGCGAATTATCAAGGGGGGGGGGGCATAAACCCCAACCGTGTTAGGGACGCAAAATCAAGGAACATAACACCGGTTTATCGGTTCCTAGGGTGGCATGAGTGGAACAAAACACCAAGCAAGAGGCTTAGCCTTCCACCCATTACCAATATATAGGTGAATTAGTTTAACAGATTATATATTGTGATATCCCAACAATAAATTCATCATGGGGCAAGAATCTTCAAATCTTCACCTGCAACTAACAACGCTATAAGAGGGGCTGAGCGATGCGTACTTAGCCAAACAACGGTGCTAGGAAGGTGGTTAGAGAGTTTCATGGCAATAATAGGAGGGCTGACAAACATGAATAGGCATCGAGGCAATATCTAAAGAGCGAGACATCTAGCATAGGCAAAGATAGTAGTGATATCTAGGAATGGTCATCTTGCCTGCTGATTCCACAGAGGGATCGTAACCTTGCTCCTCAAACCCAGCCTCGGTAGGAACCTCGTACTCCGAATCGTCACCGGGCTCTAACCAACACAACAATGCAACACCGGAGCACAATCAATCATAATGCAATGCTCAAACACAGGATGCATGAATATGAAGCATATGGACATGGCAGGACATGATGCATCTCCTAGGGACACAAGAGTGCACAAACATCATAGCAAACAAGAGCACAACACATGCGTGAAAACAAGCAAAGAACAAATCTAACATGTTCACAAGGTTATGTAGATTATTTACACAAGCACCCAACAAGTTTAAAAGAGTTGATTAACATGGCAAGGGTACAAATAGGACTACAGCAACATGCTAGCATATTTAAACGGGCTGGAAAGAGCAAACAACAATTTCCAGAACTCCCATATTCATTTAAATGCATTTGGGACAGATCTGAGAAACTCATGTTTTAAAGTTGTTAAACATGCAAAACAACAACACCACATTATTCTACACATTTTTCCACCCCAAATGCATATAAAGTTTGTTAGATTTGGAGTTGTAGAAATTTAGTTATGATATTTACAAGATTGAGCACATTTAAAACACAAAATAATTCAAAGAACATTTTAAATGCTTTAAACATGGCAACAAACAACATATAAATAAACTACATGAAAAACTAAGCAGGTTGCATATATAACTCATTATCATCAGATGCATAATTAAACATATATTGATTATGAAAAATAAATGCAGAAAAGAAAAAGAAAAAGAAAAACAGAAAAAGAAAAACAGGCGCAAAGGTCAAAATGACCCAGGCCATCCTAGCCGCAACCACTGACCTGTGGGGTCAGGGGTGCTGAGGTGGCGGCGGCTGTGTGCGCGTGGAGGTGCACAGTGTGGTGAGGCTGGCAGATGGGGCCTGCCTGTCATCCTCACTAATAAAATAAAAATGGGGGGGGGGGGAATCCCACTGCCCCCGATGGGTTTCGAACCCACGATCTCTCTACTAAGTGACGAAGGACCAAGCCATTGGGCCGCGCGTGTGTTCTTGACAGAAAGAGGGCATGGCTCCTTAAGAGCTGACCCGGAGAGGATCTGGCCTCTCTGCGAGCACAAAGACGGCAACGACAGCGGCGGCGCCGGCGGGAGCAAGACTGGGTGAGGCGGTGCGGCGACTAGCTGCGGGCGTGCGGGATCAAGCGACGGAGGCTGCTGTGGTGTGCGTGCGGGCAGAGGCTCGAGCATGAGCTTGCGCTCAGCTCGGCCATGGCGAGGCAGGTGGCCGGAAGCGAGCGGACGTGCAGGTGGAGATGGAGGCCAGCGCAGGTGGTGCACGAGCTTGCGCTCGAGCGCTGGCGACATGCGCGAACTGGCGGATCTAGAGCGGTCGAAGCGCGAGGCCTATGGCAACTACTGACGCGCGCGACAGCAACAAAATTCAGAAATGTCGGGGCACCGAGAGCTCGGAGAAGACACTGCTCTGGCGACGCGTACAGAGATCCACAGGGGGCGAAGAAGATGCAGGGAGGAGTAGGGAGTACCTTGATGGGCCTCTAACCCCTCGTTGGTTACCCCAAGTGGAAGGTGTGAGATGCAGTGCTGTGGAAGTTTTTCCCTTAGCAAAGATGCCAAGGATCGAATCCCCAAAGACTCCTAGGTTCAACAAGTAGGCGTCAACTGCTAACGGCGCCAGATATTAGAAATCAACGTGGACCTGCACACAGATACAAATAACTTTGCTCCCAACGAGTACAGAGAGGTTGTCAATCCCTCCGGCCTTGTAGTTCACAAAGGATTAAACGCAAATGATAGTAGTGATAGATAATGTTTGCAATAGTAAGTAAAAGCGAAAAGTAAATAGCGGATGTGATCAATGATGGTAATATGGACCGGAGTCTCATGATGTTCACTAGTGATGTCTCTCTCCCAAAAGACGATAAAACAGCTATGTGCGGTAAACGAATTACAGCTGGGCAATTGACAGGACCACGAACGCAAACCAATGCTGAATACATTGCAAGAAAGGTTGAGGTTCAAAGCATGGGCGGTACGCCAAAGTAAGTAGACCGAAATCCATCAATATCTACCACTAATCATCCACCTTGAGATATCTATCCAGAACATCTCGCTGGTATTAAGTTGCGAGTCCCACCCATAGTGTAAACTCAATGCAACAGACAACTGCATTAAAAGAACTTTGCGTAAAGTAAACAATCCTTGCACCCGCGGGCACAAGCACCGTTGTTTTCCCCCTTGTGGCAACAACACATCCCCTGGACTCATGTTTTTGTCACTCAAACTAGTCATCGAGGGGCATGAACCCACAATCGAGCATAACGTTCCCTCTTGGAGTCACTACCTATTACTTGGCCAAAGCAATAAATAACAACGGAGAACATGCAAGAATTACTTATGAACATAAATATAAAAGAGGTAGATCAAATATATTACTCAATCACAATCTGAACATAATCTCATAATCCATTGGATCCCAGCAAACTCATCATAGCAACAGCATAAGGATTACATATGTGCCTCGATCATGTAGGGCAGCTCACGAGGACTAATTAGTGAAGCACAAGAACGGGAGGAGAACATCACATAGCTACTGGTCATGGACTCATGGTCCAAGGGAGACTACTCACAACTCATCCGGGAGGCGTCCATGGTGGTGGAGAGGCTCCAGATGGTGATCCTCCCCTCCGGCAGGGTGCCGGGAAGAGTTCTCCTGGTGCTCCCGATCTTGGAAGCGGCGGCGGCGGCGGAACAGAGATGAGATCGCGAAAAAGAGTTCCCGTCCCGAGGGTTTCGAAGGACGCTCTAAATATATGCCAAAGGGGGGCACCAGACGGGGCTCGGGGGGCCCAGGCGCCCCCCCGGCGCGGCCCAGGGGGGGGGGCGCCGCCAGGGCGCCTGGGGCCCTGGTGGCCCCCCCGCTATACTTCGGGTGCAAGGTAGGTTCTGGAACGCTGATTTTTTATATAATTTTTCTTGATTTTTCCTGACAGTTCTCGTAATGTGAAAACCTGAAATACAAAAACAGCCGAAAACAGAAACTGGCACTGGGGTGCACTAGATTAGTAGGTTAGTCCAAATATGATCAAAAGTGTATGGAAGTGTATAAATATCATAGCAATATCACCCAAAAGTGGCATGGAGCAAGCAGAAATTATAGATACGTTTTGGACGTATCAACATCCCCAAGCTTAATTCCTGCTCGTCCTCGAGTAGGTAAATGATAACAAGAATAATTTCTGCGGTGACATGCTATTAACCATATAGGACTTTTTATAGTCATATGACAAAAGCTTACTGAGACAATGAATCTGTAGTAATTAAGTTGCCTCATGAGAAAATCACGAATGACTGAAAGTTTTACAATATGAAACTGAAACATCAAAAAGATTTGCAATGAACATGATGTGCAAATATGATAAAGTGATATCTAACTTGCCCCCTTTAGTGAAGCAAAACATAAATGCAGGGGCACCTTCAAGGTTTAAGTGATGACTAGATACAATGATTTCAAAATAAACGATATCACAATCATGCAAAAGACAATGCTACTTTGGAACAATGCACATTACACTTAGAATGACAATCATGTTCTCAGTAGTTGGTGCTTGAAGAAAGAAGGTGGAGACTCAACAAGTAAAAGAATGGTTATGTGCTAGAGCTTTTTATTTTGAAAACATAGAAGCAATTTTGTCAATGGTAGTAGTACTTCATATGTGTCATGCATAAGACATCCTATAAGTTGCAAGCCTCATGCATCGAATACCAATAGTGCTCGCACCTTGTCCTAATTAGCTCGGATTTCCATGGGTTATCATTGCATTACATATGTATCAACCAAGTGTCACAAAGGGGTACCTCTATGCCACCTGTACAATGGTCCAAGGAGATAAATCGCATTTGATTTCTCGTTTTTGATAGATCTCAACTTGAGGACATCCATACCAGGACAACATAGAAAATAGAAGATGGACTCCTCTTCAATGCATAAGCATATTCTCATAAGAGATTGAGGATTAATGTCCAAGCTAAAACTTCCACCATGATACATGGCTTTGGTTGGCGGCCCAATGTTCTTCTCTAACAATATGCATACTCAATCAACCCATGGCAAATCACCCTTACTTCAGACAAGACGAACATGTATAGCAACTCGCATGATATTCAACAAAAGTGTGACAGTTGATGGCGTCCCCAGAAACATGGTTACCGCTCAGCAAGCAACTTATAAGAAATAAGATACATAGGCAACATATTCTTTACCAACATAGTTTTTAATCTACTTTCCCATGAGCTATGTATTGCAAAGTTAGTCCGCTTAGTACAGGTGGAGGTTAGCAAAAGACTGGGAGCGACCAACTAAGAGAGCAATGACGGTCATAATCATGCAGAGCGACAAAGCAACATTGAATCAGGCATGGTAGTTATATCGCTACTCAGAAATAAAAGATCATCAAGGCATGACAGACTTTCTTTACAGTCTTAAATATGCGTGAGCATATGCCAAGTCAATCAAAATAAATTCTCGAAGGAAGATATTACTAAACCATACCACATCATAGGCAAACAAATCATGTTGGTACTCCAATAACACATTGGGAATCCCCCAGCTATTTGAGACTAACCATAAGAAAACCTGAACTACTAAGCGCCATTATGCACGTAGCATCTTTATCATAGACATATCAACCAATGCAACGGAAGCAAACTCTCTTAATACGATAAGCATGATAATTAAAGAGAGTTCAAGCAACCAACTAAACAAAAGCTCTTTGAAAAAGATAAGCATGAATACTAAGAGCAGAGCATGGTAGTAGCTATTAAAAGACAAAGAACACACACATCAAAGAAAGACATGAAAATTCTATGTTATGTTCTAGGTAGAAGTGGAGCGTGTTTCTCTCCCACATAAAGAACGCTGAGTTCCGACTCGGTATGAAAAACTAAAAAGGAAACTAAAAGCAAGACGCTCCAAGCATAGAACATAACACATGAAGTGATAAAAATATAGCGGAACGAAAGACGAACTGATAATGTTGATGGAGAAGGGGATGCACGGGGGCATCCCCAAGCTTAGACGCTTGAGTCTCCTTGAATATTTCTTGGGGGTGCACGGGGGCATCCCCAAGCTTGAGCGCTTGACACTCCTGAATCTTTTTATCATCTTCCCTCGCACACTTGAAAACTCCCTTCATACATAACTCATTATAATCTGATTAGCGAGGTTAGTACCCTTAATAAAATAATTGTTCCTTGCTGCAAATAAAGATATTCTTGAAGTTCTACTGTTTCTCAAGATTTCCAAAAGGTTTTTGCAAAGAAAAAGCAAGCTCTTGATTTGCAAAATGAAGGAAAGGCAAAACAGGACATAATCTGTGAAAAACAGAACATCAGGTAGTAATTGATTTGTTCGGGGTACTTATGCAACTCAAATAAAAAAACTCAGAACAGACGCACGAAAGACAATTATATAGAGAACGCTGTCGAAAAAATTCAGACCAAAAAGATGATCTGGTGATTTTATACTAATTTTCTATCCAAGGACAGAATCTGTTTCCTGGACAGCACCTCACAACTTTTGAACTTTCTAGCAATCAGAGGCTATACTTGGCACAAATATGAAAAGAAAAGATACAATGATGATGCTACTGTAGTAAACAACATCAAGACACAACAAAAGCAAAATAAAAAATTTATTCATATGGGCTGCCTCCCAAAAGCGCTTTCTTTTATGCCTTTAAGCTAGGCATGAGACTTCAATGATGCTCTCGTAGGAATAAGAGTTGAAGAACAAAAGAGAGCATCAAGAAGCAAATACCAAACACATTTAAGCCTAACATGCTTACTATGCATAGGAATATTGCAATAGAATAATTCATTGAAGCATAAAGCAATAAGCATAGGAACGCAAAACAAGTGTAGCTTCAAAACCTTCAACATAAAGAGAGGGAACTTGATATCATTGAAATATCTATAAGCATATGTTCCCTTCTCATAATAATTTTCAGTGGGATCACGAATAAACTCAACAATATAAGCATCACATAAAGCATTGTTACCATGATCCACACGCAAAAAAGTGTCATTACTCTTCATATAAGAAAATCTTTCTTATTAGGAATAGTGAGAGTAAAGCAATCATAACCATCATGGTAATCATTGTATTTAGGAGGCATATCATAATCATAATAAATTTTATCCTCAATAGTAGGTGGACTGAAAACATCATATTCATCATTGTAATCATCATGTATAGGAAGCAAAGTATCATCAAAGTAATTTTTCTCTTCAAAAGTTGGGGGACTAAAAATATCATGTTCATCAAACGTGTCATCCCCAAGATTAGAGCTTTCCATGTCATTAGCAATATTGATATTCAAAGAAAGCATACTAATAACATCACCACCATCATGATTGTTATGCAAATAATAAAGTTCCATATGTTTTTTAATTTTCTCTTTAAACACATCATGTCCCAAAGCAAGGTAGAGCTTATAAAGCTCTCTCATATTTTTGTTGTTTTCCATTAAGCAAAACTAGTGAAAAGACATAAAGAAAACTGAAAGGTAAACTAACAAGACTAAAAGCAAAGGTAAAAGATAGCGTGCGACTCCCCTATCCTAAAGAGTGGAGTCCCCGGCAACGGCGCCAGAAAAACTCCTTGATGGGCCTCTAACCCCTCGTTGGTTACCCCAAGTGGAAGGTGTGAGATGCAGTGTTGTGGAAGTTTTTCCCTTAGCAAAGATGCCAAGGATCGAATCCCCAGAGACTCCTAGGTTCAACAAGTAGGTGTCAACTGCTAACGGCGCCAGATATTAGCAATCAACGTGGACCTGCACACAGATACAAATAACTTTGCTCCCAACGAGTACAGAGAGGTTGTCAATCCCTCCAGCCTTGTAGTTCACAAAGGATTAAACGCAAATGATAGTAGTGATAGATAATGTTTGCAATAGTAAGTAAAAGCGAAAAGTAAATAGCGGATGTGATCAATGATGGTAATATGGACCGGAGTCTCATGATGTTCACTAGTGATGTCTCTCTCCCAAAAGACGATAAAACAGCTATGTGAGGTAAACGAATTACAGCTGGGCAATTGACAGGACCACGAACGCAAACCAATGCTGACTACATTGCAAGAAAGGTTGAGGTTCAAAGCATGGGCGGTACGGCAAAGTAAGTAGACCGAAATCCATCAATATCTACTACTAATCATCCACCTTGAGATATCTATCCAGAACATCTCGCTGGTATTAAGTTGCGAGTCCCACCCATAGTGTAAACTCAATGCAACAGACAACTGCATTAAAAGAACTTTGCGTAAAGTAAACAATCCTTGCACCCGCGGGCACAAGCACCGTTGTTTTCCCTTTTGTGGCAACAGCACATCCCCTAGACTCATGTTTCTTTCACTCAAACTAGTCATCGAGGGGCATGAACCCACAATCGAGCATAACGTTCCCACTTGGAGTCACTACCTATTACTTGGCCAAAGCAATAAATAACAACGGAGAACATGCAAGAATTACTTATGAACATAAATATAAAAGAGGTAGATCAAATATATTACTCAATCACAATCTGAACATAATCTCATAATCCATCGGATCCCAGCAAACTCATCATAGCAACAGCATAAGGATTACATATGTGCCTCGATCATGTAGGGCAGCTCACGAGGACTAATTAGTGAAGCACAAGAACGGGAGGAGAACATCACATAGCTACTGGTCATGGACTCATGGTCCAAGGGAGACTACTCACAACTCATCCGGGAGGCATCCATGGTGGTGGAGAGGCTCCCGATGGTGATCCTCCCCTCCGGCAGGGTGCCGGGAAGAGTTCTCCTGGTGCTCCCGATCTTGGAAGCGGCGGCGGCGGCGGAACAGAGATGAGATCGCAAAAAAGAGTTCCCGTCCCGAGGGTTTCGAAGGACGCTCTAAATATATGCCAAAGGGGGGCACCAGACGGGGCTCGGGGGGCCCAGGCGCCCCCCGGCGCGGCCCTGGGGGGGGGGGGCGCCGCCAGGGCGCCTGGGGCCCTGGTGGCCCCCCCGGCTGTACTTCGGGCGCAAGGTAGGTTCTGGAACGCTGATTTTTTATATAATTTTTCTGGATTTTTCCTGACAGTTCTCGTAATGTGAAAACCTGAAATACAAAAACAGCCGAAAACAGAAACTGGCACTGGGGTGCACTGGATTAGTAGGTTAGTCCAAATATGATCAAAAGTGTATGGAAGTGTATAAATATCATAGCAATATCACCCAAAAGTGGCATGGAGCAAGCAGAAATTATAGATACGTTTTGGACGTATCATACCTCCTTACTCTAGGACATGAAGAGGACGACGGAGACGTGCCGGAGAGGAGGCGGACGAGCTCTGAACTTGGCGAGGTCACTGTCCGCGAACAGAGGAAGAGGAAGATGACGAAGTGGCCACAGGGCTAGTCGACCTGGGGCTCGGATCTGCTTCAGGACGGGCTCGGGGAGGCGCTGCGGTGCTCGTGAACGATGGAGAGGAAGCCGGCGATGACTAGGCCACTGGCGACCTCACGCCCGAGCTGGCCATGGCATGGGGGTGAAGTGCGCGTGGGTGCCTGCTTACCCTAGGCGGCGGCGTGAGGGGAAAAGGAGGGAGGAGGAGGAACCCTAGGGCTACAACTGCTTTGGTTTAAAAGGAGCGGCCGATCGCATGGCCTCGACGTCCGTGATCACGGCGCGATGGCGTGCGCGTGCTCTGTCTCTGGACAAGAGTGACGGATGAAGACGGAGCAGAGGGGGAGAGAGACTGACATGCGGGTCCGCACGGGGGAAAAGGGACGGCGCGACTGCTGCTCATGTGGGCGCTTGCTGGGCCGCAGCCTGCCGCGGAGGGGGCTGGAGCTGGGCTGCTGGCTCGCTGCTGGGCCAGGTGCAGGAGGGGAGGAGGCCCAGCTACTGCGGCCGCTGTCTTTTCCCATTTATCCAATTTCTGTTTAATTAAATAAAGAGCTGCACAAAAGGAAAAGTACAGGGGCTAGGTGAGGAGTTTGGAGAATATAAAAATATCCTCAAGCTCCTAGAATTGCACACTATTTTATAAAATTACCCTGGGAATTTTAGAGGAAGTAAAATAATTCAAGTTTGAAAATAATTCAAACTTGAACCATTTTAAAACCCAACCTAAATAATTTTAACAGATGTGTAGCTTTGCAAGGTGACTCATGACAGTGCAACTTGGAAGTGGGGAGGAGATGAACATTAATGGAATAGGCTAGGTCCCTTGCAAAAATACTTGAAGAAAGGAAGGGAAAAGAGGAAGAGAAGAGGTGAAGAAGAAGGAGGGGGGGGGGGTCTAGGGTTTAGCAAGGCATGGCTTGACACCAACACACACAACATCATCAAGGTGGCCTCACATCATAAACAAAACCAAGTAATGAAGCTAAGATGAATATGATGCCATGATGATGATGAAGCAATGCATGGATGCAAAATAAAATGACAATGCAAAACAAAAATAAAGCTCAAATGACAAGAACCCCCAAGGATAAGGACAAGGACCAAAATGAGAATTGCTTAATTGCCATTTGTGGAAAGTATCACATATGGGGTGTTGATACGTCCAAAACGTATCTATAATTTCTGCTTGCTCCATGCCACTTTTGGGTGATATTGCTACGATATTCATACACTTCCATACACTTTTGATCATATTTGGACTAACCTACTAATCCAGTGCACCCCAGTGCCAGTTTCTGTTTTCAGCTGTTTTTGTATTTCAGGTTTTCACATTACGAGAACTGTCAGGAAAAATCCAGAAAAATTATATAAAAAATCAGCGTTCCAGAACCTACCTTGCGCCCGAAGTACAGCCGGGGGGGGGCACCAGGGCCCCAGGCGCCCTGGCGGCGCCCCCCCTGGGCCGCGCCTGGGGGGCGCCTGGGCCCCCCAGCCCCGTCTGGTGCCCCCCTTCGGCATATATTTAGAGTGTCCTTCGAAACCCTCGGGACGGGAACTCTTTTTCGCGATCTCATCTCTGTTCCGCCGCCGCCGCCGCTTCCAAGATCGGGAGCACCAGGAGAACTCTTCCCGGCACCCTACCGGAGGGGAGGATCACCATCGGGAGCTTCTCCACCACCTTGGACGCCTCCCGGATGAGTTGTGAGTAGTCTCCCTTGGACCATGAGTCCATGACCAGTAGCTATGTGATGTTCTCCTCCCATTCTTGTGCTTCACTAATTAGTCCTCGTGAGCTGCCCTACATGATCGAGGCACATATGTAATCCTTATGCTGTTGCTATGATGAGTTTGCTGGGATCCGATGGATTATGAGATTATGTTCAGATTGTGATTGAGTAATATATTTGATCTACCTCTTTTATATTTATGTTCATAAGAAATTCTTGCATGTTCTCCGTTGTTATTTATTGCTTTGGCCAAGTAATACGTAGTGACTCCAAGAGGGAACGTTATGCTTGATTGTGGGTTCATGCCCCTCGATGACTAGCTTGAGTGACAGAAACATGAGTCTAGGGGATGTGCTGTTGCCACAAGGGGGAAAACAACGGTGCTTGTGCCCGCGGGTGCAAGGATTGTTTACTTTATGCAAAGTTCTTTTAATGCAGTTGTCTGTTGCATTGAGTTTACACTATGGGTGGGGCTCGCAACTTAATACCAGCGAGATGTTCTGGATAGATATATCAAGGTGGATGATTAGTAGTAGATATTGATGGATTTCGGTCTACTTACTTTGGCGTACCGCCCATGCTTTGAACCTCAACCTTTCTTGCAATGTAGTCAGCATTGGTTTGCGTTCGTGGTCCTGTCAATTGCCCAGCTGTAATTCGTTTACCTCACATAGCTGTTTTATCGTCTTTTGGGAGAGAGACATCACTAGTGAACATCATGAGACTCCGGTCCATATTACCATCATTGATCACATCCACTATTTACTTTTTCCTTTTACTTACTATTGCAAACATTATCTATCACTACTATCATTTGCGCTTAATCCTTTGTGAACTACAAGGCCGGAGGGATTGACAACCTCTCTGTACTCGTTGGGAGCAAAGTTATTTGTATCTGTGTGCAGGTCCATGTTGATTGCTAATATCTGGCGCCGTTAGCAGTTGACACCTACTTGTTGAACCTAGGTGTCTCTAGGGATTCGATCCTTGGCATCTTTGCTAAGGGAAAAACTTCCACAACACTGCATCTCACACCTTCCACTTGGGGTAACCAACGAGGGGTTAGAGGCCCATCAAGGAGTTTTTCTGGCGCCATTGCCGGGGACTCCACTCTTCAGGATAGGGGAGTTGCACGCTGTCTTTTACGTTTGCTTTTAGTCTTGTTAGTTTACCTTTCAGTTTTTGCTTTAGTATCCTTTATAAAAAAATACAATTTTTTTTGCCTTCCTATTAGTAGTCCTATCTGTTTAGCTAAACATGTTAGGATATGGTGCTTTGAGGGAATCATAAGTTCTAGATTTCCATCAAAGGGATGGAACACTTCCCTCGTAATAAGATCAAGTTACCTTTTGAGTCCGTTGTACGGGCTAGCTATTCTTTTACTCTTGATAAAACTTGATCTCTATGCATTATGCCTAGCTTAAAGGCATAAAAGAAAGCGCTTTTGGGAGGCAGCCCACATGAATAAATTTTTATATTTTGCTTTTGTTGTGTCTTGATGTTGTTTACTACAGTTGCATCATCATTGTATCTTTGCTTTTCATATTTGTGCCAAGTATAGCCTCTGATTGCTAGAAAGTTCAAAAGTTGTGAGGTGCTGTCCAGGAAACTGATTTTGTCCTTGGATAGAAAAATTCGTATAAAATCACCAGATCATCTTTTTGGTCTGAATTATTTCGACAGCGTTCTTTATATAATTGTCTTTCGTGCATCTGTTCTGAGTTTTTTGATTTGAGTTGCAGAAGTACCCCGAACAGATCAATTACTACCTGTTGTTCTGTTTTTCACAGATTCTGTCCTGTTTTGCCTTTCCTTCATTTTGCAAACCAAGAGCTTGCTTTTTCTTTGCAAAAACCTTTTGGCAATCTTGAGAAACAGTAGACCTTCAAGAATATCTTTATTTCCAGCAAGGTATAATTATTTTATTAAGGGTACTAACCTCGCTAATCAGATTATGATGAGTTATGTATGAAAGGAGTTTTCAAGTGTGCGAGGGAAGATGATAAAAGGATTCATGAGTGTCAAGCGCTCAAGCTTGGGGATGCCCCCCGTGCACCCCCAAGAAATATTCAAGGAGACTCAAGCATCTAAGCTTGGGGATGCCCCCGTGCATCCCCTTCTCCATCAACATTATCAGTTCGTCTTTCGTTCCGCTATATTTTTATCACTTCATGTGCTAAGTGCTATGCTTGGAGCGTCTTGCTTTTAGTTTTCTTTTTAGTTTTTCATAACGAGTCGGAACTCAGCTTTCTTTATGTGGGAGAGAAACACGCTCCACTTCTACCTAGAACATAACATAGAATTTTCATGTCTATCTTTGCTGTGTGTGTTTTTTGTCTTTTAATAGCTACTATCATGCTCTGCTCTTAGTATTCATGCTTATCTTTTCAAAGAGCTTTTGTTTAGTTGGTTGCTTGAACTCTCTTTAATTATCATGCTCACCTTATTAAGAGAGTTTGCTTCCGTTGCATTGGTTAATATGTCTATGATAAAGATGCTACGTGCATAATGGCGCTTAGTAGTTCAGGTTTTCTTATGGTTAGTCTCAAATAGCTGGGGGATTCTCAATGTGTTATTGGAGTACCAACTTGATTTGTTTGCCGATGATGTGGTATGGTTTAGTAATATCTTCCTTCAAGAATTTATTTTGATTGACTTGGCGTATGCTCACGCATATTTAAGACTGTAAAGAAAGTCTGTCAAGCCTTGATGATCTTTTATTTCTGAGTAGCGATATAACTACCATGCCTGATTCAATGTTGCTTTGTCGCTCTGTATGATTATGACCGTCATTGCTCTCTTAGTTGGTCGCTCCCAGTCTTTTGCTAACCTCCACCTGTACTAAGCGGACTAACTTTGCAATACATAGCTCATGGGAAAGTAGCTTAAAAACTATTATGGTAAAGAATATGTTGCTTATGTATCTTATTTCTTATAAGTTGCTTGCTGAGCGGTAACCATGTTTCTGGGGACGCCATCAACTGTCAAACTTTTGTTGAATATCATGTGATTTGCTATGCATGTTCGTCTTGTCTGAAGTAAGGGTGATTTGCCATGGGTTGATTGAGTATGCATATTGTTAGAGAAGAACATCGGGCCGCCAACCAAAGCCATGTATCATGGTGGAAGTTTTAGCTTGGACATTAATCCTCAATCTCTTATGAGAATATGCTTATGCATTGAAGAGGAGTCCATCATCTATTTTCTATGTTGTCCCGGTATGGATGTCCTCAAGTTGAGATCTATCAAAAACGAGAAATCAAATGTGATTTATGTCCTTGGACCTTTGTACATGTGGCGTAGAGGTACCCCTTTGTGACACTTGGTTGAAACATATGTAATGCAATGATAACCCATGGAAATCCGAGCTAATTAGGACAAGGTGCGAGCACTATTGGTATTCGATGCATGAGGCTTGCAACTTATAGGATCTCTTATGCATGACACATATGAAGTACTACTACCGTTGACAAAATTGCTTCTATGTTTTCAAAATAAAAAGCTCTAGCACATAACCATTCTTTTACTTTTATGTTGAGTCTCCACCTTCTTTCTTCAAGCACCAACTACTGAGAGCATGATTGTCATTCTAAGTGTAATGTGCATTGTTCCAAAGTAGCATTGTCTTTTGCATGATTGTGATATCGTTTATTTTGAAATCATTGTATCTAGTCATCACTTAAACCTTGAAGGTGCCCCTGCATTTATGTTTTGCTTCACTAAAGGGGGCAAGCTAGATATCACTTTATCATATTTGCACATCATGTTCATTGCAAATCTTTTTGATGCTTCAATGTCATGTTGTAAAACTTTCAGTCATTTGTGATTTTCTCATGAGGCAACTTAATTACTATAGAATCATTGTCTCAGTAAGCTTTTGTCATATGACTACAAAAAGTCCTATATGGTTAATAGCATGTCAGCACAGAAATTATTCTTGTTATCATTTACCTACTCGAGGACGAGCATGAATTAAGCTTGGGGATGTTGATACGTCCAAAACGTATCTATAATTTCTGCTTGCTCCATGCCACTTTTGGGTGATATTGCTATGATATTCATACACTTCCATACACTTTTGATCATATTTGGACTAACCTACTAATCCAGTGCACCCCAGTGCCAGTTTCTGTTTTCGGCTGTTTTTGTATTTCAGGTTTTCACATTACGAGAACTGTCAGGAAAAATCCAGAAAAATTATATAAAAAATCAGCGTTCCAGAACCTACCTTGCGCCCGAAGTACAGCCGGGGGGGGGGGGGCACCAGGGCCCCAGGCGCCCTGGCGGCACGCCCCCCCTGGGCCGCGCTGGGGGGGGCGCCTGGGCCCCCCGAGCCCCGTCTGGTGCCCCCCTTCGGCATATATTTAGAGCGTCCTTCGAAACCCTCGGGACGGGAACTCTTTTTCGCGATCTCATCTCTATTCCGCCGCCGCCGCCGCTTCCAAGATCGGGAGCACCAGGAGAACTCTTCCCGGCACCCTGCCGGAGGGGAGGATCACCATCGGGAGCTTCTCCACCACCATGGACGCCTCCCGGATGAGTTGTGAGTAGTCTCCCTTGGACCATGAGTCCATGACCAATAGATATGTGATGTTCTCCTCCCGTTCTTGTGCTTCACTAATTAGTCCTCGTGAGCTGCCCTACATGATCGAGGCACATATGTAATCCTTATGCTGTTGCTATGATGAGTTTGCTGGGATCCGATGGATTATGAGATTATGTTCAGATTATGATTGAGTAATATATTTGATCTACCTCTTTTATATTTATGTTCATAAGTAATTCTTGCATGTTCTCCGTTGTTATTTATTGCTTTGGCCAAGTAATACGTAGTGACTCCAAGAGGGAACGTTATGCTTGATTGTGGGTTCATGCCCCTCGATGACTAGCTTGAGTGACAGAAACATGAGTCTAGGGGATGTGATGTTGCCACAAGGGGGAAAACAACGGTGCTTGTGCCCGCGGGTGCAAGGATTGTTTACTTTACGCAAAGTTCTTTTAATGCAGTTGTCTGTTGCATTGAGTTTACACTATGGGTGGGGCTCACAACTTAATACCAGCGAGATGTTCTGGATAGATATCTCAAGGTGGATGATTAGTAGTAGATATTGATGGATTTCGGTCTACTTACTTTGGCGTACCGCCCATGCTTTGAACCTCAACCTTTCTTGCAATGTAGTCAGCATTGGTTTGCGTTCGTGGTCCTGTCAATTGCCCAGCTGTAATTCGTTTACCTCACATAGCTGTTTTATCGTCTTTTGGGAGAGAGACATCACTAGTGAACATCATGAGACTCCGGTCCATATTACCATCATTGATCACATCCGCTATTTACTTTTCGCTTTTACTTACTATTGCAAACATTATCTATCACTACTATCATTTGCGCTTAATCCTTTGTGAACTACAAGACCGGAGGGATTGACAACCTCTCTGTACTCGTTGGGAGCAAAGTTATTTGTATCTGTGTGCAGGTCCACGTTGATTGCTAATATTTGGCGCCGTTAGTAGTTGACACCTACTTGTTGAACCTAGGAGTCTCTGGGGATTCGATCCTTGGCATCTTTGCTAAGGGAAAAACTTCCACAACACTGCATCTCACACCTTCCACTTGGGGTAACCAACGAGGGGTTAGAGGCCCATCAGGTGTTACAAACTCTCCGCCACTACAAAAAGATCTCGTCCCGAGATCTAGGACTGAAAGAAGGAGGGATACTCGGAATGAAGATGATCTTCTCGTTCCCACATAGCTTCTCGGTCGGTATGGTGTGACCACTTCACTTTCAAGAATTTGATGGACTTGTTGCGGGTCTTGCGCTCAGTTTCTTCAAGAATAGCAACGGGGTGCTCATGATAAGACAAGTCTTGTTGAAGATCAATCTCTTCGAACGGAATGGTGCGTTCAGGCGTCTTGAAGCACTTGCGGAGTTGAGACACATGAAAAACATCATGAACATTTGCGAAGTTGGAGGGAAGCTCGAGTTGGTAGGCTAGATTGCCTCTCTTGCCAAGAATCTTGAAAGGGCCCACGTATCTTGGAGCAAGCTTGCCCTTGATACCGAATCTCTGAGTGCCCTTCATGGGAGAAACACGGAGATAGACATGGTCTCCAATGTCGAAAGCCAAGTCACTATGCTGGCCGTCATAGTAGCTCTTTTGATGCGATTGAGCGGATTTGAGATTCTCACGTATGACTTTGCACATTTCTTCGGCTTCTGAGATCAAATCATTTCCAAGAAGTTGACGTTCACCAGTCTCGGACGAGTTGAGAAGGGTACGACACTTTCTGCCATAGAGGATTTCAAAAGGAGCCTTGCCTGCACTTGCTTGGAAGCTGTTGTTGTAGGAGAATTCGGCAAACGGGAGGCAATCTTCCCATTTCATACCGAAGGAGATGACACAAGCTCTTAGCATATCTTCGAGGATCTGGTTCACTCTTTCAACTTGACCACTAGTCTGAGGGTGAAACGCAGTGCTGAAGCGAATCTTTGAGCCCATGGCTGACTGAAAAGAATCCCAGAACTTGGAGGTGAACAAGCTTCCATGGTCTGAGGAGATCACTTGAGGAATTCCATGGAAAGAAACAATTCTGGAGGTGTACAACTCTGCCAGCTGAGCTGCGTTGATGGATTCGTTGACGGGAAGAAAATGAGCTACTTTAGTTAGCTTGTCAATCACCACAAAGATAGCATCATTTCCCTTCTTTGATTTTGGAAATCCAGTGACGAAATCCATCTCAATGTGATCGAATTTCCACTCGGGAATAGGTAGGGGTTGAAGGAGACCGGCTGGACGTTGATGCTCTGCCTTCACTCTTCTGCAGACATCACATTCATTCACGAATTGGGTAATCTCCCTTTTCATGCGAGTCCACCAATATGATTGCTTGAGGTCATGGTACATCTTGGAACTTCCGGGATGTATCGAGAGGAGGGAGTCATGTGCTTCGTTCATTATGAGCTTCCTGAGATCACCCTTGGGAACCACAATCCTGTCCTCAAAGAACAAGGTGTCTTTCTCATCAACGCGATAGCACTTGTACTTGGGAGTACCCTTAGCAATACCATGTTTCACTTTCTGCACCATAGCATCACTGAGTTGGGCCTCACGGATTTGATCTTCCAAGGTAGGAGCAACTTGAAGGTTTGTAAGAAAGCCTTGCAGAACAAATTGGAGGTTGAGTTTCCTCAATGATTCACAAAGTTCAGGCTGGAACGGTTTGAGAAGGAGACTGTTGCAATACGCCTTTCTGCTCAAGGCATCTGCAATGACATTGGCCTTGCCAGGAGTGTACTCAATGCTTGGATCGTACTCTTGAATCATCCAACCCAACAAGTCTGGCGAAGGTTAAGGTTTGGCTGTGTGAAGATGTACTTCAAGCTCTTGTGATCGGTGAAGATATCCACTTTTCTGCCCAACAGAAGGTGTCTCCACGTGATCAAGGCATGTACAACTGCTGCTAGTTCAAGATCATGTGTGGGGAATTCTTCTCATTTGGTTTCAGCTTACGTGAAGTGTATGCCGCAATATTCTTGTCTTTCATGAGAACATCACCAAGACCTTGCAATGAAGCATCACAAAAGACTTCATAAGGCTTGGACTCATCCGGAGGAGTAAGAACCGGAGCAGAAATGAGCTTCTGTTTGAGGGTATTGAATGCCACATCGCAATCAGGAGTCCAGGAGTACTTGACATTCTTCCGCAATAGGTTGGAAAGAGCCTTGACAATCTTGGAGAAGTTCTCAACGAACCTTCTGCAATAGCTAGCGAGACCAAGGAAGCTTCGGAGTTGCTTGACATTCTGTGGGGGTTCCCAGTTGAAAATAGCTTCAACCTTCTCGGGGTTCATAGAAATGCCCTCTGCAGAGATAATATGGCCAAGATATAGGACTTTATCCAGCCAGAATTCACATTTGGAGAACTTCACATAGAACTTGTGTTCACGGAGCCCGTCAAGGACCAAACGGAGGTGCTTGGCATGGTCTTCTTCATTCTTGGAGAATACCAAGATATCATGCAGATAGACGAGGACAAATTCATTGGTGTAGGGGTTGAATATGAAGTGCATCATCCGAGAGAAAGTGGGTGGAGCATTTGCAAGGCCGAAAGACATGACCGTGTATTCATAAGAGCCAAAACTCGTTCTAAATACGGTCTTAGGAATATCCTCTTCACGGATACGAATCTGATTGTAACCCATCCTGAGATCGAGCTTCGAGAACACCTTTGCTCCTTTGAGCTGCTCGAACAATTCATTTATATTGGGGAGCGGGTACTTATTCTTTATTGTCTTCTTGTTCAATGGCCGGTAATCAACGCAAAGGCATTCCGTGCCATCCTTCTTCTTGACAAATAGAACACCACAGCCCCAAGGAGAAGTACTAGGTCTGATTAGACCCATACATTCTTGCTCATCGAGTTGTTTCTTCATCTCCTTCAACTCATCAGGAGAAAGCTTGTACGGACGCTGACATGCTGGCTCGGTACCGGGTTCGAGTTCAATGACGAATTAAACTTGACGATGGGGAGGCATGTCAGGAAGCTCTTCAGGGAAACCATCCTCATATTCGTTAACCACCGAAATATGAGAAATGGCATTAATCCCGCCCTTGTCATTGAGAGAGAAAAGCCTGATTGTGTTATCTTGAGAGGCGAAGATAATCACGTCTTCGTCAGGATGAGTAATCTAGACTTCCTTATTTGCACAATCAATGTTTGCATCATGCTTGGAGAGCCAATCCATCCCAAGAATAAGATCAATGTCGGAGTTGCCGAGAACAGCCGGAGAAACCAAGAAGTTGTAATCACCCATATGAATAGATATATCCGGAGCAAACACGCTAGAATGCATTCGTTTTCCCGAAGAAATAATTGATAACTCCCTTGGCAAATTTTTGGTGTCAAATTGTGCTTCGTTGCAAATGGGTGAGAAATGGAAGACCATGATGCACTCGAATCAAACAAGACTTTAGCAGGTATAGAGTTAACTGGAAGATTACCAAGTATCACATCTGAAGAATTCTCTGCTTGAGCTGCATTCATCAGATTCACTCTTGCTGCCTTGGGATTGTGCTTGACAATAGCAGTGCTGACAGGTGGAGGAGGCGGAAGGCGCCTTGGGTTGGGACACTTGTTGGCATAGTGACCCTTCTAAGAACACTTGTTGCAAGTAACTTCTGAGAGAGGCCGATGATAAGGACCACTTGATCTTGAAGCTTGAAACTGAGGCTTGGACTGATTGCTTGGGTTGGGTGGGTGGGAGAACCCATGGCCACCTGAGTGCTTGTTGTTGTTTGGAGGACGGAGCACTGGAGGAGGCGGTAGCCAGAACTTCTGCTGTTTGGCAACCACTTGAGAGGAAGAGGAGGAGTGAATAGCATCTCTGATCCTCTTTTTGCAAGCTTCACTCTTGAGCTGAGCTGCCTCTTGCTTGAGAGCCATATTGTAGAATTGGTCAAATTCATCCGGCTCGAACAAGGTGAGATCAAGTTGGAGTTCATCTTTCAGACCACCTTGGAACTGATAAATCTTGCTCTTGGCATCGAGGATGTCTTGCTTCGCATAACGGGCAAGATTCTGGAACTTGACATTGTATTGATAGACGGACATGGTGCCTTGCTTCAGGTTGCAGAAGTGCTCACGCATGCCTTCAATGACACTGGTTGGAATGTGGTGAGAGCGGAAATCTTTGCAGAAGTCAGTCCACGAGATCTCACGTTCACCTCTGGAATCTTTGTACTGTTGCCACCAATCAGCAACTTGATCTTTGAGTTGGAAAGTGGCAAACTTGACATAATCCCCAAGCCTCACGTTACTGCATTCAAAGTGCTTTTTGATGTCTGTGATCCAGTCTTCAACATCTAGCAGGTCCACACAGTAACTGAACGACTTCGGTTGGTTTGCCAGGAATTGGTTCGGTGTCGCAAAGTGAGGTTGATTGAACATATTTCCTTGGCCTTGGTTCCCATGATTGCCTTGATTTGCTTGGTTGGCTTGAAAGTTCTGCATCATTTGCATGAGCATCTGGGTGTTCTGGTTGGTCGCTTGCATAATTGCTCTCCATGCCTCAGCCGGAGGAGGAGGGGAAGGAGGATGTTCAGGAGGACGCTCTTCTTCGCCCTCTTGGTTAGGGTTGGGAACCCTCTTAGGAGCCATCCTGAATATGATGACAATCGTTAGCAATTGATGCAAAATAGATAAGCTGAATCAACGGCTAGAAATTTGCAACATAAGTCTTCACAATGAACATTCGAACAAAATGAACGAATGAATTCCACAGTTTAATGGTACAACAATCTTCTCGAGAAGCCACTTGGGAGAACAAAAGGTAAATAAAATAACAAGGTGCAGATGGAACAAATACATGATATAAGCTTCGTCCCACATGTTCGTGCTGAATGCTCCATGGAACGTGTTACAAAGGGTGTTGCAATCCCCGGATCAGCATAGCCAAGGACCTTTTAAGATGCAACTCCCAATTGGAACAACGCCCATGAAACCTCTTCACTCGATGTTGAACCCCAAACCTCATACCATGCACTCGTTGGAAGAATACCTACGAGCTACTTGAAGAACCCACCTATTATTTCCCGAAGGTTTCCGGTTATGCAATCTGGTGTTGGGGATACAGGGGAAGCACCACACACTCAACTCTAAACCTACATCCAGCTGTATCCATCCGTCAACACATAACCAGTCATCCTCGGAAACTATTTACCTCGGACCTTCGAAACGCATCCGCTATACTAGCTGTGGCAATACTCCCAAACTATCCCACTAGTACTAGGTGACGTCGGGGTTATCTCACCACTAACCGCATAGAAGAGTTTTCGATGTCGGCCGTCTTAAGTATTCTAGAACCGCTGCGATACATTTGTGACGACAACACCTCAGAGCTCAACTCCCCGGGACACTGCCACAACCCCTAAATGACAGGAGGCATCGAGAACAATGTTCTCGTCACAAAGATATCGGATCAATGCAAACAATACTCGCGTGATCCTAAAAAAATATTTAGTGAAGTTTTGAGAGTAGAGGAGATAGAACAACGACAGGAGTCCTCACCAGAGCGATGAAGGGATGAGGAGTAAAAAGAAATCCTACTCTCCGATATATATAGGACTCAAAACATTTTTGTGTGTGTGCCTGATGACCCACAACCGTAAGGGATCTATTGCAGCGTTTTCGATAAGTAAGAGTGTCGAACCCAACGAGGAGCAGAAGGTATTGATAAGTGGTTCTGAGCAAGGAATAACTGCAAGCACTGAAAGATAACTTTTTAGGGGTTTTCTTGATATAAGCAACATGAAGGTAAAAGCGATGCAGGTAAAAGGCAATGGGGAGTAACAAGTGGCCCAATCCTTTTTGAGCAAAGGAGAGGCCTAGCAACTAAACTTATAAAGGCTAAAGTGTTCTTGAGGACACACGGGAGAGGTAGTCATGTGCTTTCGCCATATTCCGTATCGATACTATGTTATGTGTTAATAAGTGCTGAGTGGGTGGATCTATGCTAGTACACTCTCTAGACTAAGATGAGTGCACTCTTATGATTAAACACCTTGCAAGCATCCGCAAATACAAGATAGTATTTAAGGCAAAAGCCTAACCATAGCAATACGATCGATGATCCATTGTTCCCTTGTGCAAAAGCGTGCGAACTGGGGTTCAGGTTTCTGTCACTCCGGCAACCCACCGTAAGCATTCTTTGTACACAATGTATTCCCCTAGGTCCTTAATAAGGCGAAGTGTTGAGTGTTCGACTCACGAAACACCACTAGGAAAATAAAAACACAACTTAAGTATCAAACAACACATATTACTTCAACATCATATGACTACTAACAACAAGACTTTTCCCATGTCCTCAAGAACTAAAGTAACTACTCACAAGACATAAAAGAGATCATGATCAGTGGAGATAAATGGATGATAAACAATCTAGACATAATGATATTTCTCCAACAAAACTTAATAGCATTCACCACAAAGTAGTAATCAACACCGATAGAGTACAGAGGATAGATAGTACGGATTACAATACAAGTTGCAATGTTGAGATGACATTGGATGAAGTTGGAGATGGTGCTGATGTTGGGGATGATGTTGATGATGATCTCGATGATGCCCGTGACGATTGTGATGACGATGGCGATGATCTCCCCTTCCGGGAGGTGATCTCCCCGGCGGAATCTGCCCGCCGGAGATGGCTTTTTCTTCTCTGTAGGTTTCCGCCACGGAGCGGCGGCGGAACTCCGTCAAAACTCTCCTTTTTAGGGTTTTTGGATGACGAGGAGTATATAGGCAAAAGGGGGCAGCCGGAAGTGGGCCAGGGGCTCCAAGCGCCCCCCCCGGCGCGGCTAGGGTGGGGGCCGCGCCAGGTGGCCGCCTGGGCGCCCTGTGGCCCCCCTCTGGTTGCTCTTTTACGTGCCTTCGTGATCCATTTGGAAAATACCCTCCGTCGATTTTCAGGTAATTTGGAGGTATTCTTCTTCAGCAACTCAGCGTCCACTTTTTACCGCTGAATCCTGCGTCTGCTGCTTCGGCACCGGAAAGTTGCAAACTATGTAAAATAGGCCAAAACAACATAAGAACATCATCGTAATGTGAAATATATCAATGAATAATGATGAATTACAATATAAAATAGAGATGCATTTTGGACGTATCAAGACCCCCAAGCTTAGACCTCGCTTGTCCCGAAGCGAATACTGAGCTCGGTAAACCTGTCCACAAGTTTAGAGAGTGAAGTGTCGATAAATAGAATACGGACAAGAAGTATCACAGTTTCTTCACCAAACTCAAATATCCTCAACAACAATCTTCAACTCATAAGGCCCTTATAAAAGAGTGGTAACACTTATAATCGAAAGTAGGGCTAAAGAAACTCATCAAATCATGGCAATCATGTCCTTTGGTCAAAGAACAACTAATAGCTTTTACTTTTGCTCTTTTTCTTTATGTTTTGATGAGATTAATTGAAGCTTTTGAAAGAACATGTTATTAGGCAAGGAGTGAAAGTGTTAACGCAAAGGAAGATGTTTGCTTTAGCTGGGCTTGACAAACAACTTACTTATCAAATGATAATGTCAACAAGAATATGGTATGACAAATCTTAATGCAACTTTATATGAATGAATTCTCGTCAACATCAAATGTCTGCTCTCTGTAAGAATAGAAGGAAGTGGGAATAACTAACTCAACCTAGAACTAAGAGATAGCCCCTGCTCTAGGGAAGTAGGGAAAACTCATGTGCTATCCTTAAATCAAACAGAATGAAAACAAGTTTTGAGAGGTGCATGATTTGTCAACGAATGCTAATAGATAACTCAATTACTTCTCGAGCTGGACAAGTTTCGAGGAACGGCTCCCGCACGGGGACGATCACATCCCCTTAATCTCCTTTGTTTATCGCTGCCAAAGTTTTCTGATTTCTCATGAACAAAGCGTGAAGGAGGGTTTGTTTGTTGTATTATCTTTTATGAGCCAGGCGCACTCATGCCAGTTCCTTCTCGTATTAAGGGTTTGCAGATTAGACATGCAATCCCGGGGTAAAACTTGTCCAACTTAAAAAGATCATGAATTAACTATTACTTCCTCATGAGCTAAAACATGGGCACAAAATAGAAGATTTTGAACATTTAAGGATAACACACAAATTCTATACTTTAGGAGGTGGTAGTGGAATACCACGAATAGGAAGGTATGGTGGACTCATATGGAAGGTATTGGTTTAAGGGTATGGATGCACAAGCAGAATTCCGCTTAGTACAGAGTTTAGGCTAGCAAAGGCTTTGAGAGAACAGACAATTGATGATGACTAAGATGCAAAGCAATATAAAGCATAAACATTAAAATAAGCATAATACATCAAGTTGTCTTCCTTGTCGGCATAACACTTCAAGCATAATAACATAAAGGTTTTGGCTATGTCGCTACTTTAAGAAAATCATGCTTGTTGTTATGACCAAAGCTATGTTTGCCAAGATTAAATAAAGTTTCAAAGCCATACCTGATATAAGGTCAATACTCCCCATAAGAATCATCATATAAGGTCGATTGCGTGAAGAGAATACCGAGTGCAGCAAAGGAACCAATAGACTTCTCATTAATATTCCATCATAGACGACTCCACACTCACGGATACAATCTCTCCACAGAAGGAGTGATAGACCTCAATGCACACACCTATTTCATATAATGACCTCCCTAGACATGATACGACTCTACTTGACTCTAAAAGACAAAAGATAAAGATAAAGATACCGGGCACTCCCCCGAGCTTGGAATAAGCCAAGGGGATGCCATTACCCAAGGAGATTTCACTCCTCATTCTTGTTGGCGTTGATCACGTAGTCCTCGGTGAAGCGCTTCCATGGAAGGGGTTCTTCAGTCTCATATGAGAAGTTTGTCTCCTGAATCCTGCATGCAGCACCCATACCCATGCGCATAAACCTTAGTTCATACTCACAGTTCTGGTGATGTAGATCATAAATTTGCCCTTGGAGCTCTTCAATTCTTTCTTCAGATGCGGTGATGCTTTTCCACATCTCCTTCATCTCCTTTAGGAAGTAGGTCTTCAGCTCATTGATGATGTCAAAGTTAGCTTCAACACCACGCTCGATCATCTTCTTGTACTTGAAGACTTCTTGCTCCACTTCTTCTAGCCTGGCCTGGATGCTCCCCTCCTTGATAGGTCCCTTCAGATCTTCTTGATGGAGGACACCGCCCTCCATCCGAACAACCTGAGGGTGCTTCTTCACCTCAGCGAGGTAAGGGTTGATGACGTTGACGACGAACTTGTCCTTGGGGGAACTTGGAGAAGCCATGGCACCTAGGTCCAGCTAAAAGATTCCCTGGCAGAAACAGATCGAAAAGAAAACACACGAAATCGCGAGATACGTTGCCGGAACAATCCGGGCAAATATATAGCAAAAATTTATGCACAGAAAGGAAGGTAACAAGCTAAAACGGGGTCGGAGACGGACTCCTGGGTGCCCAGGCGGCCTCCCGGCATGGCCAGGAGGTAGGCCGCACCAGGGGGGTGCCTGGGCCCCCTGCAGCTTGTCTCCGGACCCACTTAGGCTTAGAATTTTCCTAATTTTGCAAAAACTCATAATATGGAACTTTTATGGCGGTTCGCGATGTTTCCTTACCGTAATACATACCTTTTCTTATTCTGCTTCTGCTGGTGTCTGAAACAGGGCTGCAACATGTTCTTCGTGAGTTGTTGTGTATATCGTATTCACATCAACATTGACAGGGTCTCCTGCTATGTAATGCTTAAGTCTTTGCCCATTCACAACTTGAGGTTTGGTGCCTTCAAAATTGTTAATCTTAATTGCACCAGACCGATAGACTTCTTCAATATGAAATGGCCCTTCCCACCTGGAAAGTAGTTTGCCTGGAGAAAACCTGAAACGGGATCTAAACAACAAAACTTTATCACCAACATTAAATTCACGTTTCAGAATCCTCCTATCATGCCACTTCTTTACTTTTTCCTTGAACATTTTAGCGCTCTCGTAAGCTTCACTTCTCCACTCATCTAGAGAAGTCAAGTTCATGAGACGCTTCTCACCAGCTAACTTTGGGTCAGCATTAAGCTCTCTAATAGCCCAGAAAGCTTTGTGCTCTAATTCTAATGGCAAATGGCAAGCCTTACCATAAACCATCTTATAGGGGGACATGCCCATGGGGTTTTTGTATGCAGTTCTACACGCCCACAAAGCATCTCCTAACTTATTTGACCAGTCCTTTCTATTTCTATTAACTGTCTTCTGTAAGATCAACTTGATCTCTCTATTGGTGAGCTCAACTTGCCCACTAGTTTGAGGACGGTACGGTGAAGCAATTCTATGATTAACATCGTACTTGGCTAAAGCTTTTCTAAAAGCTCCATGCGTGAAGTGTGATCCTCCATCAGTCATGAGATACCTAGGTACACCAAACCTAGGGAAAATCACATCTTTGAGCATTTTCAAAGATGTCGTGTGATCAGCACTTTCAGTGGGGATCGCTTCAACCCACTTGGTCACATAATCAACAGCTACTAAAATGTGAGTGTACTTGTGCGAAGAAGGAAAATGACGCATAAAATCAAAACCCCAGCAATCAAAAGGTTCAATCACTAGTGAGTAATTCATAGGCATCTCATTCCTTCTACTAATGTTACCAACTCTCTGACATTTATCACAAGCTAAAACATAATTTCTAGCATCCTTAAAGAGAGTAGGCCAATAAAAACCTGATTGAAGAACCTTATGTGCGGTTCTCTCTCCGGCATGATGCCCTCCATAGGGACTATCATGACACTATCTGAGAATGTCCTTCTGCTCATGTTCTGGTATACATCTTCTCACAATCTCGTCTGGACCTTCTTTCAAAAGATGTGGGTCATCCCAAAAGTAGTGCCTCAAATCATGAAAGAACTTCTTCCTTTGCTGAAACGTTAAACCTGGAGGCAAATACTTCGCAACGATAAAATTAGCATAATCTGCAAACCAAGGATCGGAAAGAGATTGTACTTTTACAACGGCAAGTTGCTCGTCTGCAAAACTGTCGTTGACTGGGATGGGATCATGCGGTATATCTTCCATACTTGAAAGATTGTCCGCCACCGGATTGTCTTCTCCTTTCCTATCAACAATATGCAAATCAAATTCTTGAAGAAGGAGTGCCCATCTAATAAGCCTTGGCTTGGCATCCTTCTTTGTCATAAGGTACTTAATGGCAGCATGGTCAGTATGAATAATAACTTTGGAATCAACAATATACTGCCTAAACTTATCACAAGCAAACACTACAGCTAAGAATTCCTTCTCAGTAGTAGCATAGTTCTTTTGAGCACTATCAAGGGTTTTACTAGCATAATGTATAACATTCAATTTCTTATCAACCCTTTGCCCTAAAATAGCTGCAACAGCAAAATCACTAGCATCACACATAATCTCAAAAGGTAAATTCCAGTCAGGTGGTTGTACTATAGGAGCGGTTATTAAAGCTTTCTTGAGAACTTCAAAAGCCTCCTTACAATCTTCATCAAATACAAAAGGAACGTCCTTCTGGAGAAGATTACTAAGGGGTCTCGAAGTCTTAGAAAAGTCTTTAATAAATCTCCTATAGAAACCAGCATGGCCGAGAAAACTGCGAATACCTTTGATGTCCCTTGGATAGGGCATCCTCTCAATTGCTTCGATCTTGGCCTTGTCCACCTCAATTCCCCTTTCGGAAATCTTGTGACCAAGAACAATTCCTTCGTTAACCATGAAGTGACACTTCTCCCAATTGAGTACCAGATTTGTCTCCTCACATCTCTACAAAACTTTATTAAGGTTGTGGAGACAATGGTCAAAGGAAGTTCCATAGACGGAGAAATCGTCCATGAAGACTTCCACAATCTCCTCACAGAAACCATGAAAGATAGCAGACATACACCTTTAAAAAGTAGCAGGGGCATTACATAAACCAAAAGGCATACGCCTGTAAGCATAAGTACCAAAGGGACAAGTAAAAGTAGTCTTCTCTTGATCAGCAGTGTTAACATGAATTTGAGAGAAACCAGAATAACCATCGAGGTAACAAAAGTGGGTATTTTTGGATAACCTTTCAAGCATTTGGTCGATGAACGGCAACGGGTAGTGATCCTTCCTGGTTGCCTTGTTCAGCTTCCTGTAATCAATACACATTCTATATCCAATAATAATTCTCTGAGTTATTAGTTCATTCTTATCATTAGGAACGATAGTTGTACCTCCTTTCTTAGGAACACAATGTACCGGGCTTACCCACTTACTATCAGCTATAGGGTAGATAATACCTGTGGCTAGAAGCTTGAGAATCTCAGTTCTTACAACATCCATCATCTTCGGGTTCAACCGTCGTTGATGATCAACAACTGGTTTAGCATCGGGCTCAAGGTTGATAGTATGTTGACAGATAGATGGACTAATCCCCTTAAGGTCATCAAGGGTATAGCCAATTGCACCTCGGTGTTTACGAAGTACTTCCAATAGTCGCTCTTCTTCATATCCTAAAATTTTAGAGTTGATAATAACAGGATATACTTTCTTTTCATCTAAATAAGCATACTTGAGCGTATCGAGAAGAGGTTTAAGATCGAACACCGGGTCTTCTTCTGGTTTTGATAAAATTCCCAAAGGTTCAACCGGAAGGTTGTGCTTCAGGATAGCAGGTTGTCTCAAGAATATTTCATCTAGTTCATTTCTTTCCTGCATATGCAAACCATTCTCGTGGTCCTCCATATATTGCTGCAAAGGATCATTAGGGGGAATAGCAATAGAAGCAATACTTTCAATAATTTTATCATCACTAGGTAAATCGGTACCACGAGGCTGCTTAGAGAACTTGGAAAAATTAAATTCATATGGCTCACCACTGAATTCAACAGAAACTTTACCTTTCTTGCAATCTATTATAGCTCCACAAGTTCTAAGAAAAGGTCTACCAAAAATAATAGGACAAAAATTGTCCCTCACTGAACCAAGTACTAGAAAGTCGGTAGGGTATTTTACCTCCACATAGGACTTCAACGTCTCTCACAATTCCGATAGGAGAGATAGTTGCTCTGTTTGCAAGATGAATGGTAACATCAACTTCTTCAAGTTCACAAGGTGAAATCTCACCGATGATCTCTTGATAAAGTGAATAGGGGATAGCACTAGCACTCGATCCCAAATCGCATAGCCCATAATAATTGTGATCTCCTATTTTAACAGATACTACTGGTGTAACTGAAATTGGTCCTTTATTCTTGGCTGTGACAAGGTTAGTGGAAACAGCACAAAAATTTACATTGGAATCCAAAACATCATTAGTAACAAGGTCTTTAACCAATGCAACTTGAGGATCGACCTTGATCTGGTCCTCAGGCTCATCAATTCTTCTCTCACTTTTATTTATTATGCCTGTCACAAGAGAGTGCTCCCTTATCCTTGCGGGAAAAGGAGGCTTTTCATATATAACTGCAGGAAAAATAGGGTCAGCAACATGAGTATCAACAGGTAACTCTTTGAAAGGTTCATGATGCTGATCTCTCTTCTTTTTAAAAGAATCAACGTGAGAGGCAAAATCCTTACAGAAATCAATCATTAGATGGGAATCAAGACCAATCTTAGAGCAAAAGGTATTGAAGTAATCAGTTTTCACATAGCTCTCAATATAATCATGCTCATAATTTATAGCGGGTTCAATACCTTTATCGATTTCCCAATCTTCGGTATTCCTCTGGATCCTTTCAAGGAGATCCCACCTTTCTTCAACACTCTTCATATGAAATACCCCACTAGAGGAGGCATCCAGCATCTCCTTATCCTAACGAGAAAGCCTGGCATAAAAATTTGTAAGTATAATTTCCTTGGGGAGCTCATGAATAGGACATTTGAGCATTAGGGACTTCAATCTCCCCCAAGCTTGAGCAATGCTTTCTCCGTCACGAGACCTAAAGTTATAGATATAGTTCCTGTCGCAATGAATTTCATGAAGAGGATAAAACTTGGTATAAAAGAGAGACATAAGCTCTTGCCAATCAAGCAAGTGTGAGTTATCGAGAAGCTTATACCAATCTGAAACTTTTATCTATAAGCGATACGGAGAACAATTTCCTCATGACAAACTCCATTGATACACCTGCAAGCTTAAATAATGAACATAGTTGTGACAGATATAGCAAGTGTTCACCGGGATGTCTGTATCCTGCATAACAATTAGCCAAAACATAATCGATAATACCAACTCGTATTTTATAGGGCACAATTTCAGTAGGGGGAGGAGCAACCACCACAGATGTGGGGTGTCTTCCCAAAAGTAACGATCCAATAGCAAGGTTGTCCATAAGGACAAAGAGCAGCAACATCAAAATAAAAATAGAAATATAAAAACTTCCTTACGAGTTAACTTTACCAATAGCGCTACACTCCCCGGCAACGGCGCCAGAAAACGGTACTTGATGACCCACAACCGTAAGGGATCTATTGCAGCGTTTTTGATAAGTAAGAGTGTCGAACCCAACGAGGAGCAGAAGGTATTGATAAGTGGTTCTGAGCAAGGAATAACTGCAAGCACTGAAAGATAACTTTTTAGGGGTTTTCTTGATATAAGCAATAGGAAGGTAAAAGCGATGCAAGTAAAAGGCAATGGGGAGTAACAAGTGGCCCAATCCTTTCTGAGCAAAGGAGAGGCCTAGCAACTGAACTTATAAAGGCTAAAGTATTCTTGAGGACACACGGGAGAGGTAGTCATGTGCTGTCGCCATATTCCGTATCGGTACTATGTTATGTGTTGATAAGTGCTGAGTGGGTGGATCTATGCTAGTACACTCTCTAGACTAAGATGAGTGCACTCTTATGATTAAACACCTTGCAAGCATCCGCAAATACAAGATAGTATTTAAGGCAAAAGCCTAACCATAGCAATACGATCGATGATCCATTGTTCCCTTGTGCAAAAGCGTGCGAACTGGGGTTCAGGTTTCTGTCACTCCGGCAACCCACCGTAAGCATTCTTTGTACACAATGTATTCCCCTAGGTCCTTAATAAGGCGAAGTGTTGAGTGTTCGACTCACACAACACCACTAGGAAAATAACAACACAACTTAAGTATCAAACAACACATATTACTTCAACATCATATGACTACTAACAACAAGACTTTTCCCATGTCCTCAAGAACTAAAGTAACTACTCACAAGACATAAAAGAGATCATGATCAGTGGAGATAAATGGATGATGAACAATCTGGACATAATGATATTTCTCCAACAAAACTCAATAGCATTCACCACAAAGTAGTAATCAACACCGATAGAGTAGAGAGGATAGATAGTACGGATTATAACACAAGTTGCAATGTTGAGATGAGATTGGATGAAGATGGAGATGGTGCTGATGTTGGGGATGATGTTGATGATGATCTCGATGACGCCCGTAACGATGGTGATGACGATGGCGATGATCTCCCCTTCCGGGAGGTGATCTCCCCGGCGGAATCTACCCGCCGAAGATGGCTTTTTCTTCTCTGTAGGTTTCCTCCACGGAGCAGCGGCGGAACTCCGTCAAAACTCTCCTTTTTAGGGTTTTTGGATGACGAGGAGTATATAGGCAAAAGGGGGCAGCCGGAAGTGGGCCAGGGGCTCCAGGCGCCCCCGGTGCGGCCAGGGTGGGGGCCGCGCCAGGTGGCCGCCTGGGCGCCCTGTGGCCCCCCTCTGATTGCTCTTTTGCGTGCCATCGTGATCCGTCTGGAAAATACCCTCCGTCGATTTTCAGGTAATTTGGAGGTATTCTTCTTCAGCAACTCAGCGTCCACTTTTTACCGCTGAATCCTGCGTCTGCTGCTTCGGCACCGGAAAGTTGCAAACTGTGTAAAATAGGCCAAAACAACATAAGAACCTCATCGTAATGTGAAATATATCAATGAATAAGGATGAATTACAATATAAAATAGTGATGCATTTTGGACGTATCAGTGCCTAGACTCAACCGTAAACGATTTGATCAATCAGGGGGCTCCTAGGTCGGAGAAGGCTCTGAATACCAACTTGTAATGCCCAGTATGCAGCTATGTCCCCCGCGTGTCGAGGCACGACTTAAGGACATAAACGCATACTAGAATGATCTCAAGTATGGTATCTTTGCACAACTCATGTAAAATTCACGGATGAAAGTGTAAAATAATAGTTGGTTTACAATCGCCACGTCACACAATGAAATACAATACCATACATCATCCAGATAACATTAGAGTCCGACCGCGGATGAAATCCAAACGAAAAGATACCATAAATAACACAAGCCCAGATCCTCCTAGTAAGAACCACTACTGATTGTCGGGATAAGACACGTAGTAACGTCCACGCTCTTCATCGAACTCCCAGTACAGCTCTGAACCATCTCATGTATAGTTCTCAACGGTACCTGCATCTGGTGTGTGTTGAATCTGTGAGCCACATAGGACTCAGCAATCCCGTTCCCGGGTAGCAAAACTATCAAAGCCTTAGGTGGGGAAAGGCTTTAAACAAGGTTGCAGCAAGCACTAAGCACTAGCTTACGAGTTAGAGCGAGAAAAGAACAAGTGTCAACGATTGCCAGGTTGATCAAGAAGTGATCCTAACTACTCACGATCAAACATAACCCCACCGTGTTCACTTCCCGAAAACCCTTCAGAATAAGACCATCACGGTTACTCACGCATGTAGTGTATTCATGAACATGGTGTCAAGTTATTTACAACCGGACATTAACAAATTCCCATCTGCCACATAACCGCGGGCACGGCTTTCGAAAGATCAAACCCTGCAGGGGTGTCCCAACTTAGCCCATCACAAGCTCACGATCTGCGGAGTCACAACTCCAAAGTGGGAAGACCCGAGTATTCTCGGAATCCCGTGCTCAAGATATTTCGACAAAGGTAAAATTAATCCAGCAAGACCTCTCGGCGTGCCGACACCCTGATAGTAGCCGCGCGTATCTCGTCTCAGGCCACGACTGGATGGGTAATGCTATAGGTTATACCAGCCCTCGGATTTCCCCATGGTGGCCCTGCAGGACCCCCAGTTTGGACCAACACTCATGAGGAGCACTGGCCCGGGTTGTTAATTAAGAACTCAGGTTTGCAATGCCCTATGCAAAATTTAGTTATTAGGCAAAAGTAAAACCAATATTGGGCCTTGCTGGAAAAGCTTTAGCGCAGAGCGAATTATCAAGGGGGCCCCATAAACCCCAACCGTGTTAGGGACACAAAATCAAGGAACATAACACCGGTTTATTGGTTCCTAGGGTGGCATGAGTGGAACAAAACACCAAGCAATAGGCTTAGCCTTCCACCCATTACCAATATATAGGTGAATTAGTTTAACAGATTATACATTGTGATATCCCAACAATAACTTCATCACGGGCAAGAATCTTCAAATCTTCACCTGCAACTAACAATGCTATAAGAGGGGCTGAGCGATGCATACTAAGCCAAACAACGGTGCTAGGAAGGTGGTTAGAGAGTTTCATGGCAACAATAGGAGGGCTGACAAACAGGAATAGGTATCGAGGCAATATCTAAAGAGCGAGACATCTAGCATAGGCAAAGATACTAGTGATATCTAGGAATGGTCATCTTGCCTGCTGATTCCACGGAGGGATCGTAACCTTGCTCCTCAAACTCAGCCTCGGTAGGAACCTCGTACTCCGAATCATCACCGAGCTCTAACCAACACAACAATGCAACACTGGAGCACAATCAATCATAATGCAATGCTCAAACACATGATGCATGAATATGAAGCATATGGACATGGCAGGACATGATGCATCTCCTAGGGACACAAGAGTGCACAAACATCATAGCAAACAAGAGCACAACACATGCATGAAAACAAGCAAAGAACAAATCTAACATGTTCACAAGGTTATGTAGATTATTTACACAAGCACCCAACAAGTTTAAAATAGTTTATTAACATGGCAAGGGTGCAACTAGGACTACAACAACATGCTAGCATATTTAAATGGACTGGAAAGAACAAACAACAATTTCCACAACTCCCATATTCATTTAAATGCATTTGAGACAGATCTGAGAAACTCATGTTTTAAAGTTGTTAAACATGCAAAACAACAGCACCACATTATTCTACACATTTTTCCACCCCAAATGCATATAAAGTTTGTTAGATTTGGAGTTGTAGAAATTTAGTTATGATATTTACAAGTTTGAGCACATTTAAAACACAAAATAATTCAAACATCATTTTAAATGTTTTAAACATGGCAACAAAAAACATATAAATAAACTACATGAAAAACTAAGCAGGTTGCATATATAACTCATTATCATCAGATGCATAATTAAACATATATTAATTATTCAAAATAAATGCAGAAAAGAAAAAGAAAAAGAAAAACAGGCGCAAAGGTCAAAATGACCTAGGCCATCCTAGCCGCAGCCATTGACCTGTGGGGTCAGGGGCGCTGAGGTGGCGGCGACTGTGTGCACGTGGAGGTGCACAGTATGGTGAGGCTGGCAGGTGGGGCCTGCCTGTCAGCCTTACAAATAAAACAAAAATGGGGGGGGGGGAATCCCACTGCCCCCGATGGGTTTCGAACCCACGACCTCTCTGCTAACTGACGAAGGACCAAGCCACTGGGCTGCGCGTGTGTTCTTGACAGAAAGAGGGCATGGCTCCTTAAGAGCTGACCCGCGGAGGATCTGGCCTCTCTGCGAGCACAGAGACGATGACGACAGCGGCGGCGTCTGTGGGAGCAAGACTGGGCGAGGCGGTACATCGACTAGCTGCGGGCGTGCGGGATCGAGCGGCGGAGACTACAGCGGTGTGCGTGCGGGCAGAGGCTCGAGCATGAGCTTGCGCTCGGCTCGGCCATGGTGAGGCAGGTGGCCGGAAGCGAGCGGACGTGCAGGTGGAGATGGAGGCCAGCGCAGGTGGTGCACGAGCTTGCGCTCGGGTGCTGGCGACGTGCGCGAACTGGCGGATCCAGAGCGGGCGAAGCACGAGGCGTACGGCAACTACTGACGTGCGCGACATCAACAAAATTCAGAAACGTCGGGGCACCGAGAGCTCGGAGAAGACACTTCTCTGGCGACGGGTACAGAGATCCACATGCGACGAAGAAGATCCAGGGAGGAGTAGGGAGTACCTCCTTACCCTAGGACATGAAGAGGAGGGCGAAGACGCGCCGGAGAGGAGGCAGAGGAGCTCTGAACTTGGCGAGGTCGCTATCCGCGAATAGAGGAAGAAGAAGATGACGAAGTGGCCGCCGAGCTTGTCGACCTGCGGCTCGGATCTGCTTCAGGACGGGCTTGAGGAGGTGTTGCGGTGCTCGTGATGGACGGAGAGGAGGCCGGCGATGACTAGGCCAGTGGCGAGCTCATGCCCGAGCTGGCCATGGCGTGCGGGTGCAATGCGCGTGGGTGCCTGCTTACCCTAGGCGGCAGTGCGAGGGGAAAAGCAGGAAGGAGGAGGAACCCTAGGGCAACAGCTGCTTGGGTTTAAAAGGAGCGACCGATCGCGTGGCCTCGACGTCCATGATCACGGCGCGACGGCGTGCGCGTGCTCTATCTCTGGACATGAGCGACGGAGGAAGACAGAGCATAGGGGGAGAGAGGCTGACATGTGGGTCCGCGCGGGGGAAAAGGGACGGCGCGACTGCTGCTCGCGTGGGCGCTTGCTGGGCTGCAACCTGCCGCGGAGGGGGCTGGAGCTGGGCTGCTGGCTCGCTGGTGGGCCTGGTGCAGGAGGGGAGAAGGCCCAGCTACTGCTGTTGCTGTCTTTTCCCATTTATCCAATTTATGTTTAATTAAATAAACAGCTGCACAAAAGGAAAAGTATAGGGGGGCTAGGTGAGGAGTTTGGAGAATATAAAAATATCCTCAATCTCCTAGAATTGCACACTATTTTATAAAATTACCCTCGGCATTTTTAGAGGAAGTAAAATAATTCAAGTTTGAAAATAATTCAAACTTGAACCATTTTAAAACTCAACCAAAATAATTCTAACATATGTGTAGCTTTGCAAGGTGACTCATGACAGTGCAACTTGGAAGTGGGGAGGAGATGAACTTTAATGGAATTGGCTAGGTCCCTTGCAAAAATACTTGAAGAAAGGAAGGGAAAAGGAGGAAGAGAAGAGGTGAAGAAGGAGGGGGGTCTAGGGTTTAGCAAGGCATGGGTTGACACCAACACACACAACAACATCAAGGTGGCCTCACATGATAAACAAAACAAAGTAATGAAGCTAAGATGAAAATGATGCCATGATGATGATGAAGCAATGCATGGATGCAAAATAAAATGATAATGCAAAACAAAAATAAAGCTCAAATGGCAAGAACCCCCAAGGATAAGGACAAGGACCAAAATGAGAATTTCTTTATTTCCATTTGTGGAAAGTATCACATATGGGGTGTTACAAATTCCATGATGCTCACCGCCGTGCGTGAGTAATTCCATCGTAGGCTTGCTGGACGGTGATGGGTTGGATGAGATTTACCATGTAATCGAGTTAGTTTTGTTAGGGTTTGATCCCTAGTATCCATTATGTTCTAAGATTGATGTTGCTATGACTTTGCTATGCTTAATGCTTGTCACTAGGGCCCGAGTGCCATTATTTCAGATCTGAACCTTTTATGTTTTCATGAATATATGTGTGTTCTTGATCCTATCTTGCAAGTCTATAGTCACCTACTATGTGTTATGATCCAGCAACCCCGGAGTGACAACAATCGGGACCACTCCCGGTGATGACCGTAGTTTGAGGAGTTCATGTATTCAGTATGTGTTAATGCTTTGGTCTGGTACTCTATTAAAAGGAGGCCTTAATATCCCTTAGTTTCCACTAGGACCCCGCTGCCACGGGAGGGTAGGACAAAAGATGTCATGCAAGTTCTTTTCCATAAGCACGTATGACTATATTCGGAATACATGCCTACATTACATTGATGAACTGGAGCTAGTTCTGTGTCACCCTAGGTTATAATTGACATGATGAATCGCATCCGACATAATTCCCCATCACTGATCCAATGCCTACGAGCTTTTCACATATTGCTTGTTGCTCATTTACTTTTCCACTGCTATTGTTACAAAAACTACAAAAACTCTACCGTTACTTTTATTGTTGTTACCACCATCTCCATATTACTTTGCTACTAAATTACCTTGCTGCATATACAAAGTTTCCAGGTGTGGTTGAATTGACAACTCAGCTGCTAATACTTAAGAATATTCTTTGGCTCCCCTTGTGTCAAATCAATAAATTTGGGTTGAATACTTTACCCTCGAAAACTGTTGCGATCCCCTACACTTGTGGGTTATCAACAGTAACATTACCATCGGCATCAGTCTTCCTCTTAAAAATCCATTTATTTTCAATGGCTTGCCGATCATCAGGCAAGTCAACCAAAGTCCACACTTTGTTCTCATACATGGATCCCATCTCAGATTTCATGGCCTCAAGCCATTTTGCGGAATCTGGGCTCATCATCGCTTCCTCATAGTTCATAGGTTCATCATGGTCTAGTAACATGACTTATAGAACCGGGTTACCGTACCACTCTGGCGCGGAACGCACTCTAGTTGACCTACGAGGTTCAGTAGTAACTTGATCTGAAGTTTCATGATCATCATCATTAGTTTCCTCACTGATTGGTGTAGGAATCAGTGGAACTAGTTTCTGTGATGTACTACTTACCAATTCGGGAGAAGGTACGATTACCTCATCAAGTTCTACTTTCCTCCCACTCACTTCTTTCGAGAGAAACTCCTTCTCTAGAAAGGATCCATTCTTAGCAACGAATATCTTGCCTTCGAATCTGTGATAGAAGGTGTACCCAACAGTTTCCTTTCGGTATCCTATGAAGACATTTCTCTGACTTGGGTTTGAGCTTATCAGGTTGAAGCTTTTTCACTAAGCATCGCAACCCAAAACTTTAAGAAATGACAACTTGGGTTTCTTGCCACACCACAGTTCATAAGGCAGCGTCTCAATGGATTTAGATGGTGCCCTATTTAATGTGAATGCAGCTATTTCATAACACCAAAACGATAGTGGTAAATGGGTAAGAGACATCATAGATCGCACCATATCTAAGAAAGTATAATTATGACGTTCGGACACACCATTAAGCTGTGGTGTTCCAGTTGGCATGAGTTGTGAAACTATTCCACATTGTTTCAAATAAAGACCAAACTCGTAACTCAAATATTCGCCTCCACGATGAGATCGTAGAAACTTTATTTTCTTGTTACGATGATTCTCTACTTCACTCTGAAATTCTTTGAACTTTTCAAATGTTTCAGACTTGTGTTTCATCAAGTTGATATACCCGTATCTGCTCAAATCACCTGTGAAGGTCAGAAAATAACGATACCCGCCGCAAGCCTCAACACTCATTGGTCCGCATACATCAGTATGTATGATTTCCAATAAGTTAGTTGCTCGCTCCATTTTTCCGGAGAACGGAGTTTTAGTCATCTTGCCCATGAGGCATGCTTCGCAAGCACCAAGTGATTCATAATCAAGTAATTCCAAAAGTCCATCAGCATGGAGTTTCTTCATGCGCTTTACACCAATATGACCTAAACGACAGTGCCACAAATAAGTTGCACTATCATTATCAACTTTGCATCTTTTGGCTTCAATATTATGAATATGTGTATCACTACGACTAAGATCCAACAAAAATAGACCATTAATCAAGGGTGCATGACCCTAAAAGATATTACTCATATAAATAGAACAACCATTATTCTCTAATTTAAATGAATAACCGTCTCGCAACAAACAAGATCCAGATATAATGTTCATGCTCAACGTTGGGACCAAATAATAGTTATTTAGGTCTAAAACTCATCCCGAAGGTAGATATAGAGGTAGCGTGCCGATGGCGATCACATCGACTTTGGAACCATTTCCCACGCGCATCGTCACCTCGTCCTTAGCTAATCTTGATTTAATCTTTAGCCCCTGTTTCGAGTTACAAATATTAGCAACCAAACCAGTATCAAATACCCAGGTGCTACTACGAGCATTAGTAATGTACATATCAATAACATGTATATCAAATATACCTTTGTTTACTTTGCCATCCTTCTTATCCGCCAAATACTTGGGGCAGTTCTGCTTCTAATGTCCAGTCCCTTTGCAGTAGAAGCACTAAGTTTTAGGCTTGGATCCAGACTTGGGTTTCTTCGCGGGAGTAGCAACTGGCTTGCTATTCTTATTGAAGTTCCCCTTCTTTCCCATGCCCTTTTTCTTAAAACTAGTGGTCTAGTTAACCATCAACACTTGATGCTCCTTTTTGATTTCTACCTCCGCAGCTTTGAGCATAGCGAAGAGCTCGGGAATTTTTTTCTGCATCCCTTGCATATTATAGTTCATCAAGAAGCCTTTATAGTTTGGTGGCAGTGATTGAAGAACTCTATCAATAACACTATCTTCATCAACTTTGCGTCCAAGTTGAGTCATGTGATTGTAGTACCCAGACATTCTGAGTAAGTGTTCACTGATGGAACTGTTCTCCTCCATCTTGCAGCTATAGAACTTATTGGAGACTTCATATCTCTCAATTCGGACATTTTCTTGAAATATTAACTTCAACTCTTGGAACATCTCATATGCTCCATGACGTTCAAAACGTCTTTGAAGTCCCGATTCTAAGCCGTAAAGCATGGCACACTGAACTATCGAGTAGTCATAAGAAAGAGCTTGCCAGATGTTCATAACGTCCGTAGTTGCTCCTGCAGCAGGCCTGTCACCTAGCGGTGCTTTAAGGACATAATTCTTCTGTGCAGCAATGAGGATAATCCTCAAGTTACGGACCCAGTCCGTGTAGTTGCTACCATCATCTTTTAACTTAGATTTCTCTAGGAACGCATTAAAATTCAAGGGAATGGTAGCACCGGCCATTGATCAACAACAACATAGATATGTAAAAACTATCAGGACTAAGTTCATGATAAATTAAAGTTCAATTAATCATATTACTAAAGAACTCCCACTTAGATAGACATCCCTCTAGTCATCTAAATGATCACGTGATCCAAATCAACTAAACAATGTCCGATCATCACGTGAGATGGAGTAGTTTTCAATGGTGAACATTTTATGTTGATCATATCTACTATATGATTCACGCTCGACCTTTCGGTCTCCAGTGTTCTGAGGCCATGTCTTTACATGCTAGGCTCATCAAGTTTAACCCGAGTATTCTACATGTGCAAAACTATCTTACACCTGCTGTATTTGAACGTAGAGCTTATCACACCCGATCATCACGTGGTGTCTCGGCACGACGAACTATCGCAACGGTGCATACTCAGGGAGAACACTTGTACCTTGAAATTTTGTGTAAGGGGTCATCTTATAAAGCTACTGCTGTACTAAGCAAAATAATAAGCATAATAAGATAAACATCATATGCAATCAAAATATGTGACATGATATGGCCATCATCATCGTGTGCTTTTGATCTCCATCTCCAAAGCATCATCATGATCTCCATCGTCACTGGCTTGACACCATGATCTTGACCGTAGCTTCGTGGTCGTCTCGCCGACTATTGCTACTACAACTATCGCTAACTCATGGTGATAAAGTAGAGCAGTTACATGGTTTTCGCAATTCATACAATAAAGACACAACCATAAGCCTCCCGTCGGTTGCCGATAATTTACAAAACATGATCATCTCATACAATAACGTATAATTCATCACATCTTGACCATATCACATCACAACATGCCCTGCAAAAACAAGTTAGACGTCCTCTACTTTGTTGTTGCAAGTTTTATGTGGCTGCTACAGGCTTAGCAAGAACCGTTCTTACCTACGCATCAAAACCACAATGATTTTTCGTCAAGTGTGTTGTTTTAACCTTCATAAGGACCGGGCTTAGTCACACTCGATTCAACTAAAGTGAGAGAGACAGACACCCGCCGGCCACCTTTAAGCAATGAGTGCTCAAAACTGTGAAACTAGTCTCGCGTAAGCGTACGCGTAATGTCGCTCCAGGGCGCTTCATCTCACAATGATGCCGAATCAAAGTATGACATGCTGGTAAGTAGTATGACTATTATCGCCCACAACTCATTGTGTTCTACTCGTGCATATCATCCACGTATAGACCTGGCTCATGATGCCACTGTTGGGAACGTAGTATTTAAAAAATCCTATGAACACGCAAGATCTATCTAGGAGAAGCATAGCAACGAGCGGGAGAGTGTGTCCATGTACCCTCATAGACCGAAAGCGGAAGCATTTAGTAATGCGGTTGATGTAGTCGAACGTCTTCACGATCCAACCGATCAAGCACCGAACGCACGGCACCTCCGCGATCTGCACACGTTCAGCTCGGTGACGTCCCTCGAACTCTTGATCCAGTTGAGGCCGAGGGAGAGTTTCGTCAGCACGACAGCGTGGTGACGGTGTTGATAAAGTTACCGACGCAGGGCTTCGCCTAAGCACTGCGACATCATGATCGAGGTGTGTAACAGTGGAGGGGGGGGCACCGCACACGGCTAAAACAATTATCAACTTGTGTGCTCTAGGATGCCCCCTATCCCCGTATATAAAGGAGCAAGGGGGAGGCCGGCCGACCCTATAGGCGCGCCCCATGAGGGGGAGTCCTACTAGGAATAGGAATCGTATTCGTAGTATGAGTCCACCAAGAGGTAGAGAGGGGGAAGGAATGAGAGGGAGATGGAGAAGGAAAGGGGGGCGCCGCCCCCCTTCCCTAGTCCAATTCGAACCCAAGGGGGAGGGGGCGCGCGGCTTGCCCTAGCTGCCCCTCTCTCTCTCTCAACTAAGGGCCATGTGGCTTATTAGTTCCCCCGGGGGTTCCGGTAACCTTCCGGCACCTCGGTTTTATCCGAAACTTCTCCTGAACACTTCCGCTGTCCGAATATAGTCGTCCAATATATCAATCTTTATGTCTTGACTATTTCGAGACTCCTCGTCATGTCCGTGATCTCATCCGGGACTCCGAACAACTTTTGGTACATCAAAACACATAAACTTATAATACCAATCATCATCGAACGTTAAGCGTGCGGACCCTACGGGTTGGAGAACTATGTAGACATGACCGAGACTCGTCTCCGGTCAATAACCAATAGCAGAACCTAGATGATCATATTGGTTCCTACATATTTTATGAAGATCTTTATTGGTCAAACCGCACAACAACATACATTTTTCCCTTTGTCATCGGTATGTCACTTGTCCAAGATACGATCGTCGGTATCATCATACCTAGTTCAATCTCGTTACCAGCAATTCTCTTTACTCATTCCTTAATACATCATCTCATGACTAACTCATTAGTCGTTTGCTTGCAAGGCTTATTACGATGTGTATTACCGAGAGGGCCCAGAGATACCTCTCCGACACTCGGAGTGACAAATCCTATTCTCGATCCATGCCAACACCACAAACACTTTCGAAAATACCTGTAGAGCATCTTTATAATCACCCAGTTACGTAGTGACGTTTGATAGCACACAAGGTGTTCCTCCGGTATTTGGCAGTTGCATAATCTCATAGTCAGAGGAACATGCATATGTCATGAAGAAAGCAATAGTAGTAAAACTAAACAATCATAGTGCTAAGCTAATGGATGGGTCTTGTCCATCACATCATTCTCCTAATGATGTGATCCCATTGATAAATTGACAACACATGTCTATGGTTGGGAAACTTAACATCTTTGATTAATGAGCTAGTCTAGTAGAGGCATACTAGGGACACTCTTTTTGTCTATGTATTCACACATGTATCAAGTTTCTGGTTAATAGAATTCTAGCATGAATAAAATACATCTATCATGATATACAAGGAAATATAAATAACAACTTTATTATTGCCTCTAGGGCATATTTCCTGCACCCATAGGACCGACGCTCCAGAAGAGCAACCGCCGCCGATGAAGAATAACATAGATCGAAAGGATCCAACCCGAAGACACACAAACATATATGAAAAGCAACCAGATCCGAGCAAATCCACCAAGGATAGATCCACCGGAGACACACCTCCACACACCCACCAATGATGCTAGACGCACGACCGGAATGGGGGCTAGGTGAGGAGACCTTTATTCCATCTTCAGAGAGACGCCGTCGTCTCGTCTTCCTTAACAGGACGGAAACCCTAACAAAACTCGAAGGAACGACTAAAAACGAAGCAATCCCATCGGCACTTGCCAAGATCCACCGCGGCCCCATGGCTCGAGATCCACTAGAGACGAGGCTGACCTATGGAGGCCCCGGCGAGAGGCACAAACCTATATTTGTTTTGGAGGAGGAGGAGGCGGTGGCTGGGGTGCGTGTTTGGTGTGAGAGAATTCTAACATTATCTTACCCTCGCCCCCGCTCGACGCCAAGGTATATCCAGAAGATAATGTGCTCCCAATGATGTTCTTATTATTGCAAATTGGAATTATGTGCCAATAGATTTCATTGTTCTCGATATAGATTGCAATCCTACATGTCCTATTATTCTCGGTAGGCCTTTCCTTAGAACGATGGGTGTAATTATTGATATGAAAGAAGGAAACCTTAGATTTCAATTTCCGTTAAGGAAGGGCATGGAACACTTTCCTAGAAAGAAAATAAAGTTGCCATATGAATCTATTATGAGAGCTACTTATGGATTGCAGACCAAAGATGACAATACATAGATCTATGTTTTATGCCTAGCTAGGGGCGTTAAACAATAGCGCTTGTTGGGAGGCAACCCAATTTTATTTTTGTTCTTTTCTTTTTGGTCTTGATTTCAATAAATACACATTATTACTTCTTTATTAATAGTTTTTTGGTGTTTAATTAGTGTTTGAGCCAAGTAAGACCTTTGGGATGGCTTACGGTGATCGTTGATTTGGTTTTGCTGAAAAACAGAAACTTTTGCGCCGAGTGCAGAAAATTCAATAATTCCCTGGAACGTGAAAACCTTCTGAAATTTTTACACAAAATTGATATACAAATTCCCCACTTAATCCTAATTCTTCATAATTTTTAGAGTTCCGGAAGTTTGTGAAGTTTTCAGATTACTACTGATTGTTCTGTTTTTGACACATTCTGTTTTCTATGTGTTGTTTGCTTATTTTAATGAATCTATGGCTAGTATCGAGGGTTATGAACCATGGAAGAGTTGGAATATAGTATATATTACACCAATATAAAATAAGAATGAGATCACAACAGTACCTTGAGTGGTTATTTGCTTTGTTTCACTAACGGATCTCACGAGTTTTCTGTTGAGTTTTGTGTTGTGAAGTTTTCAAGTTTTGGGTAAGGATTTGATGGACTATGGAATAAGGAGTGGCAAGAGCCTAAGCTTGGGGATGCCCAAGGCACTCCAAGGTAATATTCAAGGACAACCAAGAGCCTAAGCTTGGGGATGCCTCTGTAAGGCATCCCCTCTTTCGTTTTCGTCTCTCGGTAACTTTACTTGAGGCTATAGTTTTATTCTATTGGAAATATGCCCTAGAGGCAATAATAAAATGATTGGTATTATATTTTATTGTTCATGATAATTGTCTATTGTTCATGCTATAATTGTATTAACCGGAAACCATAATACATGTGTGAATACATAGACCACAACATGTCCCTAGTGAGCCTCTAGTTGACTAGCTCGTTGATCAATAGATGGTCATGGTTTCCTGACCATGGACATTGGATGTCTTTGATAACGGGATCACATCATTAGGAGAATGATGTGATGGACAAGAACCAATCCTAAGCATAGCACAATATCATGTAGTTCGTTTGCTAGAGCTTTTCTAATGTCAAGTATCATTTCCTTAGACCATGAGATTCTGCAACTCCTGGATATCGTAGGAATGCTTTGGGTGTATCAAACGTCACAACGTAACTGGGTTACTATAAAGGTGCACTACAGGTATCTCCGAAAGTGTCTTTTGGGTTGGCACGAATCGAGACTGGGATTTGTCACTCCGTATGACAGAGAGGTATCTTCGGGCCCACTCGGTAATGCATCATCATAATGAGCTCAATGTGACTAAGGAGTTTGTGACGGGATCATGTGTTACGAAACGAGTAAAGATACTTGCCGGTAACGAGATTGAACAAGGTATGGGGATACCGACGATCGAATCTCGGGCAAGTAACATACCGGATGACAAAGGGAATTGTATACGGGATTGATTGAATCCCCGACATCATGGTTCATCCGATGAGATCATTGTGGAACATGTGGGAGACAATATGGGTATCCAGATCCATATTGGTTATTGGTCGGAGAGGTGTCTCGATCATGTCTGCATGGTTCCCGAACCCATAGGGTCTACACACTTAAGGTTCGATGATGCTAGAGGTGTAATGGGAATTTTATGTGGTTACCGAAAGTTGTTCAGAATCCTAGATAAGATCTCGGATGTCACGAGGAGTTCCGAAATAGTCTAGAGGTGAAGATTTATATATGGGTAGTCCAGTTTTTTTTGAATATTTACTATGAGGCAAAGCCCCACAGCCCTTTATTAAAATAAATGAGAACTGTACAAACAAAAACAGAAACTATACAGGAAAAAGGTGTAAAAACTACCTAAGGCTAAGTATCCCTACCTCCTTTACAACAAAGAATTAACTCATGCCAGAAGTTTTGGTTTTATACAGTCCTTCACCCTATGAGCAAGTAGAGATATATCATGGATGAATTTGCACTTCCAAGCACTGAAAGTGGCTCTCTCAGCTCTGAAGGTTCTGCCATTTCTCAAAATCCAAATATTCCAAGCACCAGTTAGCATGACCTCAAAGAAGAAAGGGTGTCTGAAGCTGGACCTTGCATGCATGATACATTGCTGAATATCAGAGCCTCCCGACCAAGCAATACCCAGATAATTCCAGACTCTACAGCTGAAGACGCAGTTAAAAAATAGGTGCATTCTATCTTCATACACTAGCTCACTGCAGATGAGGCAAAGATTTTAATATTGATTAGAGCACCAGTGCCTTCTAACCAACATGTCTTTGATGTTTAATCTATCAAAGAAAACCAGCCACCCAAAAACCTTGATCTTCATGGTGCACCTACTCTGCCACAACCATTTGCAAGGATGTATTGTCGGTAAATGTGAGTGCATGACCGTATAAAAAGCTCTTGGCAGTGTACTCCTTTGATTTGCCCGGCCATATCCAAACATCAGGTATAAGAGGGTCTCTTTGTAACTACATGATCCAACCTTCCAGAATGTGCAGCTCATCAGCAGCTTCATGAGAAATTGGCAAATGAAACATGGAGAATAGATCCTGGGATTGAAGGAATTCCTGAACGGATATCCTATCATTATTGATAAAGGAATATAACCTTGGCAGTCTCCAGCATAGTGGTCGCGCAGAGCCCCCAATGTGCCAAGAGTCAGTCCAGAACAAAGCAGAGTCACCCATGTTGATGTGCACCGAAGCAATAGGTATGTAAGCCTCGTGTAGCTTCAGAATATCCTTCCACCAGAAAGATCCAGCTGCAGTTGTTGCATGTGGAACACCATGATCATAGTAACTGCTCCAAATTAAGGTCACCCAGGGAATGTCAACCTTGTTATAGAATTTGTGAAGATGTTTGATAAGTAGCCCTTTGTTCTGGATGTTCAGGTTTAAAACTCCTAAGCCCCCTTTGTCTTTTGGCCTGCAAACTAGCTCCCATGCAACTAGTGACTGTTTGGGAGCATGACTGTTGCCCCTCCAAAGGAATTGCCTGAAGATTCTGTCAAGCTGCTTGATGATCCCTGGTGGAATGCTGAGGCTGCACAGAAAATATATTGGCATAGAAGTGAGAACAGAGGTAAGCAATTGCAGACGAGAGCCTTGATTCAACATGGAAGAACTTGCTGTTAATCGCCGCTCAAGGATGTCAACCAAGGGCATTAGATCAATGATTCTTGGCCTTGTAGTTCCCAAGGGCAAACCAAGATAAGTAAATGGTAGCTTGCCAATTTTGCAACCCAGAATAGCAGCAAGCCTTGAAGCCGCCTCATCACTCATATTCAAAGGGATCATTGAGGATTTGGCAAAGTGGACCTTCAACCCTGTGGATTGTTGAAAGGTCAGCAGCATGTTCTTAAGTGCAACAAGCTCATTATCTTTAGCCGCAAGAAACATAATCGTATCATCTGCATATTGAATGATGGGAAAATCTCTGTCATGGGTTTGAATAGGCAAAGAGAGAGTGCCATGCTCCAGCATTTGGTTAACCACAGACTGTAACAAGTCAGCTGCAAGGACAAACAACAGAGGTGATAGGGGGTCACCCTGTTTGATGCCACACTTGCACTTAAATTGCTTTCCAGGGATGCCATTCAACAGCACACACGAAGAGCCCGTGGAGAGCAGTTGTTTCACCCAAGAAATCCATTTGGCATCAAACCCCTTATGTTGGAGTATTTGAATAATAACCTCATGCTCAACTGTGTCAAAGGCCTTAGCGAAATCCAACTTAAGGATGATGACAGGACGCTTGGATTGTTTACATTGATGAATATATTCAAAGCTCCAGGCCAGACAATCTTGAATTGACCTACCCTTAAGGAATCCATACTGATTTTTGTGGATACACTTGAGAATAACCTTCTGCAACCTGTTGGCCAACAACTTAGTTAAAAAATTAAGACAAGTGTTGGTGAGGGATATTGGCCTAAAATCATCAGGCCCAACAGGAGAAGCAATCTTGGGTATGAGTGTAATGAGAGAGCCATTAATATTTTCCAACGAAAGCTTCCCCTCATAAAAATCCCGAATCAGCCGCAGAAAGTCCTATTCAATTATAGGCCAGCAGCGCTTAACAAACATCCCATTAAAACCATCCGGCCCAGGCGCCCGATCCACCGGCAATTCTTTCAAGACTACTTTAATTTCATCATCAGAAAATGGTATAAACAGCTCTTCCAGACCTGAAATGGGTTGAATTAAATGGCTGAGATCAAAGCCCATATTGATCCCTTGTGACTGGCCCATTCTAGATTTGAATGAAGCCCAGAGAATTCCCGCCATCTGATCATGACCCGTCACAGGAGCAGCCATGGAGTTGGTCTTTAGACTCGAGATGGAATTCCTGCTCATGTGCTCCGATGCCATTGCATGAAAGAATTTCGAATTCTCCTCGCCAACTTTTATGTACCGAATGGTGCATCTTTGTTTCCAGTAGATATAGTGGATTTTCAACAGCTTCTCATAGTGGATTTTCACAATTTGCCTGAAGTTGAGCTCTGGCCTGGTTAAGGGTCTCACTTCCTCTAGCTGGTCGAAGTGCAGAATGACCCTCGAGCAATTCACAGTAAGCTTTTTGATGTATGATAACTGTTTGCTCCAAGATCTCAAATCGTATCTCAGCTGTTTAAACTTTTTTGTGAGGACTGTAGAAGCCGATAGATCAGAAAAAACTGGAGCATTCCAAGACTTGGTTACACAATCCATGAACCCCAGCATTTCAATCCAGTAGTTTTCAAACCGGAAAGCCTTTGTTGCAGGAATGGTAGTGTCAATGGACACCACACACGGCACATGATCCGAGGAAGTTTTAGCTAGAGGGTTAACCACAGTGTTTGGATAATGCGAGATCCAATCTGCCGTAGTGAAGAACCAATCAAGTTGCTCAAGTAAGGGTTGCTGCTGCATGTTGGACCAGGTGTAGCTACGGCCCTTCAAAGGTAGCTCTAGAAGACCAAGGTGACCAATTATTTCATTGAAAAGAAAAATATGATTGGGGTCACCACCCGGAAGGTTTCTATTGTCCAAAGACCTAATGAAATTTAAGTCCCCCAACAGCAGCCAATTTTCATCTGGAGGGATAACTAAATGATATAGCCAGTTAACAAAATCGTCTCTAGGCAGACCCTCGCATGGCCCATATACTAAGACTAAGGTCCATTTTTCAGAATTGTGCAGGGATTGGAAAGAGACCACGACACTATATCTCTGTATGTCAATGAGCTGGCCATGAAAAATCGATGAGTTCCAAACGACTAGGATCCCACCCGAAGCTCCAACAGAAGGTGAGAACGTGAATTGATCGAACCTCCTAGGATAAAAGGATCTAATCTTTCGGATATCAAAACTCTCGCATTTAGTTTCCTGAAGACAAATAATAGAGCAGTGGCTCTCTTCAATTTTAGCACGTAAATCCCGCTGACTAGCCTCAGAATTCAGTCCTCGCACGTTCCAGCAAAGCACATTCCAATTATGATAATTGCGATTATCCATAAAAGAATAGGACTGCGAAGTAGTAGCAAATCCAGCTGCTTAACAGCATGGACAAGATAACAAAAAGAGTGCCAACAAAGGTAACCAAATAGTTCAGACATGCGCATAGACACATAGTACTAGTGTAAAACGGACACACCAGTTTCAGTCGACGAAAAAGTTTCGGGGGTTATTGGTATTGTACCGGGACCACCGAAAGGGTTCCGGGGGTCCATCGAGAGGGGCCATCTGCCCCGGGGGACCAAGTGGGCTGAATATGGATGGAAACCAGCCCCCCTAGTGGGCTAGTGCACCCCTAAGGGGCCCAAGGCGCCTAGGGTTAAAACCCTAGGGGTGGGAGCGCCCCCACCAACTTGGGGGGCAAGCACACCCCCTTGGCCGCCGCCCCCCTCTAGATGCATCTAAGGGGGACGGCCCCCTCTTCCCTTCACCCTATAAATAGAGGGGGGTGGGAGGGAGCCATACCTCAGCCCCTGGCGCAACCCTCCCCCCTCCTACACCTCCTCCTTCTTCGTTGAGCTTGGCGAAGCTTTGCCGGAGAACCACGAGCTCCACCGCCACCACGCCGTCATGCTGCCAGAGTTCTCCCTCAACTTCTCCACCCCCTTGCTGTATCAAGAAGGAGGAGATGTCCCCGGGATGTACGTGTGCTGAACGAGGAGGCGCCGTCCGTTCGACGCTAAACCAGATCTTCCATGATCTGAATTGCCGCGAGTATGACTCCATCAACCGCGTTCTTTGTAACGCTTCTGCTTAGCGATCTTCAAGGGTATGAAGATGCACTCCCTCTCTCTCATTGCTAGCATCTCCTAGATTGATCTTGGTGACATGCAGGAATTTTTTGAATTATTACTACGTTACCCAACAATGGCATCATGAGCTAGGTCTATGCGTAGATTCTATGCACGAGTAGAACACAAGTAGTTGTGGGTGATGATTTAGTCAATTTGCTTGTTGTTACTAGTCCTATGTTGATTCGGCGGCATTGTGGGGTGAAGCGGCCCGAACCGACTTTACACGTACGCTTACGTGAGACTAGTTCCACCGCCCGACATGCACTTGTTGCATAAGGTGTCTAGCGGGTGTCTATCTCTCCCACTTTAGTTGGATCAGATTCAATGAAGAGGGTCCTTATGAAGGGTAAATAGCAATTGTCATATCACCGTTGTGGCTTTTGCGTAGGTAACAAATGTTCTTGCTAGAAACCCATAGCAGCCATGTAAAACATGCAACAACAATTAGAGGACGTCTAACTTGTTTTTGCAGGGTATGCTATGTGATGTTATATGGCCAAAAGGATGTAATTGAAGGAAATATGCCCTAGAGGCAATAATAAAGATGTTATTTGTACTTCCTTATATCATGATAAACGTCTTTTATTCATGCTAGAATTGTATTAACCGAAAACTTAGTACATGTGTGAATACATAGACAAAACAGTATGTCCCTAGTATGCCTCTACTAGACTAGCTCATTGATCAAAGATGGCTATGTTTCCTAGCCATAGACATGAGTTGTCATTTGATCAACGGGATCACATCATTAGGAGAATGATGTGATGGACTAGACCCATCCGTTAGCTTAGCACTTTGATCGTTTAAGTTTTACTGCTATTGCTTTCTTCATGACTTATACATGTTCCTATGACTATGAGATTATGCAACTCCCGAATACCGTAGGGACACCTTGTGTGCTATCAAACATCACAACGTAACTAGGTGATCATAAAGATGCTCTACAGGTGTCTCCGAAAGTATTCGTGGTGTTGGCATAGATCAAGAATAGGATTTGTCACTCCGAGTGTCGGAGAGGTATCTCTGGGCCCTCTCGGTAATGCACATCATAATAAGCCTTGCAAGCAAATGACTAATGAGTTAGTTACGAGATGATGTATTACGGAACGAGTAAAGAGACTTGCTAGTAACCAGATTGAACTAGGTATAGAGATACTGACGATCGAATCTCGGGCAAGTAACATACCGATGACAAAAGGAACAACATATGTTGTTATGCAGTTTGATCGATAAAGATCTTTATCGAATATGTAGGAACCAATATGAGCATCCAGGTTCCGCTATTGGTTATTGACCAGAGATGAGTCTTGGTCATGTCTACATAGTTCTCGAACCCGTAGGGTCCGCACGCTTAACGTTTGATGACGATCGGTATTATGAGTTTATGAGTTTTGATGTACCGAAGGTAGTTCGGAGTCCCGGATGAGATCAAGGACATGACGAGGAGTCTCAGAATGTCCGAGACGTAAATATTGATATATTGGATGACTATATTCGGACACCGGAAGTGTTCCGTAAAGTTTCGGAATTAACCGGAGTACCGGGGGGAAGGGGTTACCGGAACCCCCTCGGGAAGCTATGGGCCTTAACGGGCCATATGAGAAAGAGAGAAGGAGGGCCAGGGCTGGGCCGCGCGCCCCCCACCTCTTGGTCCGAATTGGACAAGGAAGGAGGGGGGGCGCCCCTTTCCTTCTCCTTCTCCCTCTCCTTCCTTCCCCCCTTCTCCTTCTTGGTGGACTCCTACTAGGAATAGGATTGCAATCCTATTCCTAGTAGGATTGCCTCTCCTGGCGCACCATAGAGGGCCGGCCGGCCTCCCCCTTGCTCCTTTATATACGGGGGCAGGGGGCACCCTAGAACATACAAGTTGATCAGTTGATCTCTCCCAACCGTGTGTGGTGCCCCCCTCGAGAGTAACACACCTCGGTCATATCATTGCAGCGCTTAGGCGAAGCCCTGCAACGGTAACTTCATCATATCCGTCACCACGCCGTCGTGCTGACGAAACTCTCCCATGAAGCTCAACTGGATCAAGAGCTCGTGGGACATCATCAAGCTGAACGTGTGCTGAACGCGGAGGTGCCGTACGTTCGGTACTTGATCGGTTGGATCACGAATAAGTTCGACTACATCAACCGCGTCACTAGACGCTTCTGCTCCCGGTCTACGAGGGTATGTAGACACACTCTCCCTCTCGTTGCTATGCATCTAGTAGATAGATCTTGCGTGATCGTAGGAAAATTTTGAAAATACTACGTTCCCCAACAGTGGCATCATGACCCAGGTCCATGCGTAGATGATATGCACGAGTAGAACACAATGAGTTGTGGGCGATACTAGTCATACTGCTTACTAGCATGTCATATTTTGCTTCGGCGGTATTGTGAGATGAAGCGGCCCGGACCGACATTACGCGTACGCTTATGCGAGACTGGTTTCACCGTTATGAGAGCTCATTGCTTAAAGGTGACTGGCGGGTGTCTGTCTCTCTCACTTTAGCTGGATCAAGTGTGACTACGCCCGGTCCTTGTGAAGGTTAAAACAACACATACTTGACGAAACATCATTGTCGTTTTGTATGCGTAGGTAAGAACGGTTCTTGCTAAGCCCGTAGCAGCCACATAAAACTTGCAACAACAAAGTAGAGGACGTCTAACTTGTTTTTGCAGGGCATGTTGTGATGTGATATGGTCAAGACATGATGAGTTATACAGTTTTGTATGAGATGATCATGTTTTGTATAGTTATCGGCAACTGGCAGGAGCCATATGGTTGTCGCTTTATTGTATGAAATGCAATCGCCATGTAATTGCTTTACTTTATCACTAAGCGGTAGCGATAGTCGTGGAAGCAATAGTTGGCGAGACGACAACGATGCTACGATGGAGATCAAGGTGTCGCGCCGGTGACGAAGGTGATCATGACGGTGCTTTGGAGATGGAGATCAAAAAGCACAAGATGATGATGGCCATATCATGTCACATATTTTGATTGCATGTGATGTTTATCTTATTATGCTTCTTATTTTGCTTAGTACGATGGTAGCATTATAAGATGATCCCTTACAAAATTTCAAGGTATCAGTGTTCTCCCTGAGTATGCACCGTTGCGAAAGTTCGTCGTGCCGAGACACCACGTGATGATCGGGTGTGATAAGCTCTATGTTCAAATACAACGGGTGTAAGCCAGTTTTGCACACGCAGAATACTCGGGTTAAACTGTACGAGCCTAGCATATGCAGATATGGCCTCGGAACACTAGAGACCGAAATGTCGAGCGTGAATCATATAGTAGATATGATCAACATAAGATGTTCACCATTGTAACTACTCCATCTCACGTGATGATCGGACATGGTTTAGTTGATTTGGATCATGTGATCATTTAGATAACCGGAGGGATGTCTATCTATGTCGGAGTTCTTAAGTAATATGATTAAATTGAACTTTAATTTATCATGAACTTAGCCCAGATAGTTGTTTTGCATATCTATGTTGTTGTAGATCAATGGCCCGTGCTACCATTCCTTTGAATTTTAATGCATTCCTAGAGAAAGCTAAGTTGAAAGATGATGGTAGCAATTACACGGGCTGGGTCCGTAACATGAGGATTATCCTCATTGCTGCACAGAAGAATTATGTCCTTGAAGCACCTCTAGGTGACAAGCCCCTTCCCGCTAATGTAGACGCTTTGAACGTCTGGCAGACGCGGTCTGATGACTACACAATAGTTCAGTGTGCCATGCTTTACGGCTTAGAACCGGGACTTCAACGATGTTTTGAACGTCATGGACCATATGAGATGTTCCTGGAGTTGAAGTTAATATTTCAAGCAAATGCCCGGATTGAGAAATATGAGATTTCCAATAAGTTCTACAGCTGCAAGATGGAGGAGAATAGTCCTATCAGTGAACACTTGCTCAGAATGTCTGGGTACTACAATCATATGACTCAACTTGGTTGCAAATTTGACGAGGATAGTGTTATTGATAGAGTTCTTCAATCACTGCCACCAAGCTATAAAGGCTTCGTGATGAACTATAATATGCAAGGGATGCAGAAGACAATTCCCGAGCTCTTCGCTATGCTCAAAGCTGCGGAGGTAGAAATCAAAAATGAGCATCATGTGTTGATGGTTAACAAGACCACTAGTTTCAAGAAAAAGGGCAAGGGAAAGAAGTGGAACTTCAAGAAGAATTGCAAGACAGTTGCTACTCCCACGAAGAAACCCAAGTCTGGAGCCAAGCCTGAAACTGAGTGCTTCTACTGCAAGGGGACTGGACACTGGAAGCGGAACTGCCCCAAGTATTTGGCGGATAAGAAGGATGGCAAGGTGAACAAAGGTATATGTGATATACATGTTATTGATGTGTACCTTACTAATGCTCGTAGTAGTACCTGGGTATTTGATACCGGTTCGGTTACTAATATTTGTAACTCGAAACAGGGACTACGGATTAAACGAAGATTGGCTAAGGACGAGGTGATGATGCGCGTGGGAAATGGTTCCAAAGTCGATGTGATCGCCGCCGGCACGCTGCCTCTACATCTACCTTCAGGATTAGTTTTAGACCTAAATAATTGTTATTTGGTGCCAGCGTTAAGCATGAACATTATATCTGGATCTTGTTTGTTGCGAGACGGTTATTCAGTTAAATCAGAGAATAATGGTTGTTTTATTTTTATGAATAATATCTTTTATGGTCATGCACCCTTGAAGAGTGGTCTATTCTTGTTGGATCTCGATTGTAGTGATACACATATTCATAATATTGAAGCCAAAAGATGCAAGGTTTATAATGATAGTGCAACCTATTTGTGGCACTGCCGTTTAGGTCATATTGGTGTAAAATGCATGAAGAAACTCCATAGTGATGGAATTTTGCAATCACTTGATTATGAATCACTTGGTGCTTGCGAACCATGCCTCATGGGCAAGATGACTAAACCTCCGTTCTCCAGAACTATGGAGTGAGCAACCGATTTGTTGGAAATCATACATACTGATGTATGCGGACCAATGAGTATTGAAGCTCGCGACGGGTATCGTTATTTTCTGACCTTTACTGATGATTTGAGCAGATATGGGTATATCTAATTAATGAAGCACAAGTCTGGAACATTTGAAAAGTTCAAAGAATTTCAGAGTGAAGTAGAGAATCATCGTAACAAGAAAATAAAGTTTCTGCGATCTGATCGTGGAGGTGAATATTTGAGTTACGAGTTTGGTCTTCATTTGAAACAATGCGGAATAGTTTCACAAGTCACGCCACCCGGAACACCACAGCGTAATGGTGTGTCTGAACGTCGTAACCGTACTTTATTGGGTATGGTGTGATCTATGATGTCTCTTACCGATTTATCACTATCGTTTTGGGGTTATGCTTTAGAGACAGCTGCATTCACGTTAAATAGGGCACCATCTAAATCCGTTGAGACGACACCTTATGAACTATGGTTTGGCAAGAAACCAAAGTTGTCGTTTCTTAAAGTATGGGGCTGTGATGCTTATGTGAAAAAGCTTCAACCTGATAAGCTCGAACCCAAGTCGGAGAAATGTGTCTTCATAGGATACCCAAAAGAGACTGTTGGGTACACCTTCTATCACAGATCCGAAGGCAAGATATTCGTTGCTAAGAATAAATCATTTCTAGAGAAGGAGTTTCTCTCGAAAGAAGTGACTGGGAGGAAAGTCGAACTTGATGAGGTAATTGTACCTTCTCCCGAATTGGAAAGTAGAACATCACAGAAACTAGTTCCAGTGATTCCTACACCAATTAATGAGGAAGCTAATGATGATGATCATGAAACTTCAGATCAAGTTTCTGCTGAACGTCGTAGATCAACCAGAGTACATTCCGCACCAGAGTGGTACGACAAGCCAGTTCTGGAAGTCATGTTACTAGACCATGATGAACCTACGAACTATGAGGAAGCGATGATGAGGCCAGATTCCGCAAAATGGCTTGAGGCCATGAAATCTAAGATGGGATCCATGTATGAGAACAAAGTGTGGACTTTGGTTGACTTGCCCGATGATCGGCAAGCCATCAAAAATAAATGGATCTTCAAGAGGAAGACCGACGCAGACGGTAATGTTACTGTTTACAAAGCTCGACTTGTTGCAAAAGGGTTTCGACAAGTTCAAGGGGTTGACTACGATGAGACTTTCTCACCTGTAGCGATGCTTAAGTCTGTCCGAATCATGTTAGAAATTGCCGCATTTTATGAATATGAAATCTGGCAAATGGATGTCAAAACTGCATTCCTAAATGAATATCTCAAAGAAGAGTTCTATATGATGCAACCAGAAGGTTTTGTCGATCCAAAAGGAGCTAACAAAGTATGCAAGCTCCAGCAATCCATCTATGGACTGGCGCAAGCATCTCGGAGTTGGAACATACGCTTTGATGAGGTGATCAAAGCATATGGTTTTATACAGACTTTTGGAGAAGCCTGTATTTACAAGAAAGTGAGTGGGAGCTCTGTAGCATTTCTGATATTATATGTGGATGACATATTGTTGATTGGAAATGATATAGAATTTCTGGATAGCATAAAAGGATACTTGAATAAGAGTTTTTCAATGAAAGACCTCGGTGAAGCTTCTTATATATTAGGCATCAAGATCTATAGAGATAGATCAGGACGCTTAATTGGACTTTCACAAAGCACATACCTTGATAAAGTTAGTTCAAAATAGATCAGTCGAAGAAAGGGTTCTTGCCTATGTTACAAGGTATGAAGTTGAGTAAGACTCAATGCCCGACCACTACAGAAGATAGAGAGAAAATGAAAGTCATTCCCTATGCCTCAACCATAGGATCTATCATGTATGCAATGTTGTGTACCAGACCTGATGTGTGCCTTGCTATAAGTCTAGCAGGGAGGTACCAAAGTAATCCAGGAGTGGATCACTAGACAGCGGTCAAGAACATCTTGAAATACCTGAAAAGGACGAAGGATATGTTTCTCGTATATGGAGGTGACAAAGAGCTCGTCGTAAATGGTTACGTCGATTCCAGATTTGACACTGATCCAGATGACTCTAAGTCACAAACCGAATATGTATTTTTATTAAACGGTGGAGCTGTTAGTTGGTGCAGTTCCAAGCAGAGCATCATGGCGGGATCTACGTGTGAAGCGGAATACATATCTGCTTCGGAAGCAGCAAATGAAGGAGTCTGGATGAAGGAGTTCATATCCGATCTAGGTGTAATACCTAGTGCATCGGGTCCAATGATTTTTTTGTGACAACACTGGAGCAATAGCCTTGGCGAAGGAATCCAGGTTTCACAAGAGAACAAAGCACATCAAAAGACGCTTCAATTCCATCCGCGATCTAATCAAGGAGGGAGACATAGAGATTTGCAAGATACATACGAATCTAAATGTTACAGACCCATTGACTAAGCCTCTTCCGCGGGCAAAACATGATCAGCACCAGGACTCCATGGGTGTGAGGATCATTACTTTGTAATCTAGATTATTGACTCTAGTTCAAGTGGGAGACTGAAGGAAATATGCCCTAGAGGCAATAATAAAGATGTTATTTGTATTTCCTTATATCATGATAAATGTCTTTTATTCATGCTAGAATTGTATTAACCAGAAACTTAGTACATGTGTGAATACATAGACAAAACAGTATGTCCCTAGTATGCCTCTACTAGACTAGCTCATTGATGAAAGATGGCTATGTTTCCTAGCCATAGACATGAGTTGTCATTTGATCAACGGGATCACATCATTAGGAGAATGATGTGATGGACTAGACCCATCCGTTAGCTTAGCACTTTCATCGTTTAAGTTTTACTGCTATTGCTTTCTTCATGACTTATACATGTTCCTATGACTATGAGATTATGCAACTCCCGAATACCGTAGGGACACCTTGTGTGCTATAAAATGTCACAACGTAACTGGGTGATCATAAAGATGCTCTACAGGTGTCTCTGAAAGTATTCGTGGTGTTGGCATATATCAAGAATAGGATTTGTCACTTCGAGTGTCGGAGAGGTATCTCTGGGCCCTCTCAGTAATGCACATCATAATAAGCCTTGCAAGAAAATTACTAATGAGTTAGTCACGAGATGATGTATTACGGAACGAGTAAAGAGACTTGCCGGTAACGAGATTGAACTAGGTATAGAGATACCGACGATCGAATCTGGGGCAAGTAACATACCGATGACAAAAGGAACAACGTATGTTGTTATGCGGTTTGACCGATAAAGATCTTCGTAGAATATGTAGGAACCAATATGAGCAGCCAGGTTCCACTATTGGTTATTGACCAGAGATGAGTCTTGGTCATGTCTACATACTTCTCGAACCCGTAGGGTCCGGACGCTTAACGTTTGATGACAATCGGTATTATGAGTTTATGAGTTTTGATGTACCGAAGGTAGTTCGGAGTCCCGGATGAGATCACGGACATGACGAGGAGTCTCAAAATGTCTGAGACGTATAGAGTGATATATTGTACGACTATATTCGGACACCGGAAGTGTTCCGTAAAGTTTCGGAATTAACCGGAGTACCGGGGGGGGGGGGGGTTACCGGAACCCCCTGGGGAAGCTATGGGCCTTAACGGGCCATAGGAGAAAGAGAGAAGGAGGGCCCCTTTCCTTCTCCTTCTCCCTCTCCTTCCTTCCCCCTTCTCCTTCTTGGTGGACTCCTACTAGGAATAGGATTGCAATACTATTCCTAGCAGGATTGCCTCTCCTGGCGCGCCATAGAGGGCCGGCCGGCCTCCCCCCTTGCTCCTTTATATACGGGGGCAGGGGGGCACCCTAGAACATACAAGTTGATCAGTTGATCTCTCTCAACCGTGTGCGGTGCCCCCTCCTCAGTAACACACCTCGGTCATATCGTTGCAGCGCTTAGGCGAAGCCCTGCGACGGTAACTTCATCATATCCACCACCACGCCGTCGTGCTGACGAAGCTCTCCCGTGAAGCTCAACTGGACCAAGAGCTCGTGGGACGTCATCAAGCTGAACGTGTGCTGAACGCGGAGGTGTCGTACATTCGGTACTTGATCGGTTGGATCGGGAAGAAGTTCTACTACATCAACCGCGTCACTAGACGCTTCCGCTCCTGGTCTACGAGGGTACGTAGACACACTCTCCCTCTCGTTGCTGTGCATCTAGTAGATAGATCTTGCGTGATCGTAGGAAAATTTTGAAAATACTACATTCCCCAACAGTAATGAAATTATATATGTGATGTATGAGATTGATCATGTTCTTGTAATAGGAATCACGACTTTCATGTCGATGAGTATGTCAACCAGTAGGAGCCATAGGAGTTGTCTTAATTTATTGTATGACCCGCGAGTCAATAAAAATGCCATGTAATTACTTTCTTTATTGCTAACCGTTAGCCATAGTAGTAGAAGTAATAGTTGTTGAGACAACTTCATGAAGACACGATGATGGAGATCATGGTGTCATGTTAGTGACGATGGTGATCATGTCGTGCCTCGAAGATGGAGATCAAAGGCGCAAGATGATATTGGCCATATCATGTCACTTTATGATTTGGATGTGATGTTTATCATGTTTACATATTATTTGCTTAGGACGACGGTAGCATACAAAAGATGATCACTCACTAAAATTTCAAGAAATGTGTCCCCCTAAGTGTGCACCGTTGCGAAGGTTCGTTGTTTCGAAGCACCACGTGATGATCGGGTGTGATAGATTCTAATGTTCGCATACATTGGGTGTAAGCAAGATTTACACATGCGAGACACTTAGGTTGACTTGACGAGCCTAGCATGTACAGACATGGCCTCGGAACACGAGAGACCAAAAGATAGAACATGAGTCGTATAGTAGATGCGATCAACATGGAGATGTTCACCGTTGATGACTAGTCCGTCTCACGTGATGATCGGACACAACCCAGTCAATTTGAATCATGTATCACTTAGATGACTAGAGGGATGTCTATCTGAGTGGGAGTTCATTAAATAATTTGATTATATGAACTTAATTATCATGAACTTAGTCTAAAATTTTCTTTACAATCTATCTTGTAGATCCAATGGCCCATGCTAATGTTGCCCTCAACTTGAACACGTTCCTAGAGAAAACCAAGATGAAAGACGATGGAAGCAACTATACGGACTGGGTCCGTAACTTGTGGATCATCCTCATAGCTTCCAAGAAAGCATATGTCCTTGAAGCACTGCTAGGTGACGCACCCATTTTCCCAGCAACTCAAGACGTTATGAACGCCTAGCAGTCGCGTAGTGATGATTACTCCCTGGTTCAGTGCGGCATGCTTTAGAGCTTAGAACCGGGGCTCCAAAAGTGTTTTGAGCAACATGGAGCATATGAGATGTTCCAAGAGCTGAGAATGGTTTTCCAAGATCATGCCCGGGTCGAGAGATATGAAGTCTCCGACAACTTCTTCAGATGTAAGATGGAGGAAAATAGTTTTGTCAGCGAGCATATACTCAAAATGTCTGGGTTGCACAACCGCTTGTCTCAGCTGCGAGTTAATCTTCCGGATGACTCGGTCATTGACACAATCATCCAGTTGCTTCCACCTAGCTACAAGAGCTTTGTGATGAACTTCAATATGCAAGGGATGGAGAAGTCCATTCCTGAGTTATATTCGATGCTGAAATCAGCGGAGGCGGGGATAAAAAAGGAACATCAAGTGTTGATGGTGAATAAGACCACTAGTTTCAAGAATGGCAAGGGTTAGAATAACTTCAAGAAGGACGACAAGGGAGTTGCCGCGCCTGGTAAGTTAGTTGCCGGGAAGAAGCCAAAGAATGGACCCAAGCCTGAGAGTAAGTGCTTTTATTGCAATGGAAATGGTCACTTGAAGCGGAACTGGCCCAAGTACTTAGCGGATAAGAAGGCCGACAACGTCAAAGGTATATATGATATACATGTTATTGATGTGTACCTTACCACCGCTCATAGTAGCTCCTGGGTATTTTGATACCGGTGCGGTTGCTCACATTTGCAACTCAAAATAGGAGCTGCGGAATAAGCGGAGACTGGCGAAGGACGTGGTGACGATGCGCGTCGGGAATGGTTCCAAGGTCGATGTGATCGCCGTTGGCACACTACCTCTAAATCTACCTTTGGGATTAGTTTCAAACCTCAATAATTATTATATAGTACCATCTTTGAGCATGAACATTGTATCTGGATCTCGTTTGATGCGAGATGGCCACTCATTTAAATCCGAGAATAATGGTTGTTCTATTTATATGAGGGATTGTTTTATGGTCATGCCCCGCTGGTCAATGGTTTATTTTTATTGAATCTTGAACGTGATGTTACACATATTCATAGTATAAATGCCAAAAGATGTAAGGTTGATAATGATAGTCCCACATACTTGTGGCACTGCGCCTTGGTTATATTGGTGTAAAACACATGAAGAGACTCCATGCAGATGGACTTTTCGAGTGTCTTGATTATGAATCATTTGACATGTGCGAACCATGCCTCCTGGGCAAGATGACCAAGACTCCGTTCTCCGGAATAATGGAGCGAGCAACCAACTTGTTGGAAATAATACATACCGATGTATATGGTCCAATGAGCATTGAGGCTCGCGGTGGCTATCATTGTGTTCTCACCCTCACTAATGACTTAAGTAGATATGGGTATGTCTACTTAATGAAACACAAGTCTGAGACCTTTCAAAAGTTCAAGGAATTTCAGAGCGAGGTAGAGAATCAACGTGACGGGAAAATAAAGTTCTGACAATCTGATCGTGGAGGAGAATATTTGAGTCACGAGTTTCGCATGTACTTAAGGAAATATGGAATTGTAGTTTCTCAACTCACGCCGCCTGGAACACCTCAGCGTAATGGTGTGTCTGAATGTCGTAATCGCACTCTATTGGATATGGTGCAATCTATGATGTCTCTTACCGATCTACCGCTATCACTTTGGGGTTATGGTTTAGAGACTACCGCATTCACTTTAAATAGGGCACCATCTAAATCCATTGAGATGACACCGTATGAATTATGGTTTTGGAAGAAACCTAAGCTGTTGTTTCTGAAAGTTTGGGGATACGATACTTATGTCAAGAAACTTCAATTTAAAAAGCTCGAACCCAAATCGGAAAAGTGCATCTTCATAGGATACCCTAAGGAAACAATTGGGTATACCTTCTACCTCAGATCCGAAGGCAAGATCTCTGTTGCCAAGAATGGATCCTTTTTGGAGAAAGAGTTTCTCTCGAAGAAGTAAGTGGGAGGAAAGTAGAACTTGATGAGGTAATTGTACCCCCCCCTCCTGAACCGGAGAGTAGCGTAGCACAGGGAGATGTTTCTGTGGTGCCTGCGCCGACTAGAGAGGAAGTTAATGATGATGATCATGAAACTTCGTATCAAGTTGCTACTGAACTTCATAGGTCCACGAGGAAACGTTCCACACAAGAGTGGTACGACAACCTAGTCCTGGAAATCATGTTGTTAGACAACCGTGAACCTTCGAACTATGAAGAAGCGATGGCGGGCCTGGATTCCAACAAATGACTTGAAGCCATGAAATCTGAGATATGATCCATGTATGAGAACAAAGTATGGACTTTTATGGACTTTCCTAATGATCGTCAAGCCATAGAGAATAAGTGGATCTTTAAGAAGAATACTGATGCGGATGGTAATGTGGCTGTCTATAAGGCTCGGCTTGTCGTTATGGGTTATCAACAAGTTCAAGGAGTTGACTACGATGATACTTTGTCACCCATAGCGATGTTGTAAGGGCATATTTCTCCCTAAGTGGTTTTGGTGATTGATGACAATGCATTTGCAGATTAATCGTGTGCATTGAGCATTTCAGATATCTCATGTCTAGGCACATGACAATTCGGTGCCCCTCGGAGCCTATCGATGACGGCATTTCTCCATGTTTCTTTTCGGTGGATTTGAGTCGTAGGAAAGCCGTACTATTAAGAGGGGGTCTACTTCGAAAAGGTTAGGGTGGAATCAACACGTACACATCTGTTCCTTGGCACCACCTTTCCTTCGCTTGATTGGAGCACCGGTCGTTTCCCTTGTCGTTGCAAAGATGAAGGATTCCAAGTGCTACTGTTCTAAGGCGTGCGGTAGTACTGCTCAAGGGAGCAGTAGTACCGCAGCGGCCCATGATAGTATCGTCCATAGCAGCGGTAGTACCGCACCTTGCGGTAGTACCGCTCCTAGCACGTGGTAGTACCATGGCCTCTAGCCCATAACGGTGGCTTGCGCGGAAGTAAAATTTTACTTCCGCAACTACGCGGTAGTACCGCTCCCTATGAGCGGTAGTACCGTGCCGGATTTTTGCACTGACCGATACTCAGCGAAAGTAGCCACGGATGTATTTTTATTTGTCCCTGCCTTCCCAGCCTAGTCGAACCCTGCCTTGCGGTAGCACGACAAGGATGCACGATAGTACCGCTCCGGCAGTTCTACCGCTCATTGTTTTAACGCAACATGGCCTCGTCTAGTCTGTGCCGTGGGAGCGGTAGTACCGCACATTCGAGTGGTAGTACCACATGTCCTTGTGGTAGTACCGCAAGTCTGTGCGGTAGTGCTGTAGGTCGCGGGCTGATGTAGTGGGTCACGGTTGGATCTTTTGCCCCACTATATAAAGGTGATCTTCTTCCCCAAGGTGATCACCTCTTCCTTCCCTAAGCTCCATTGTTGCTCAAAGCTCCATTTTCACCCGATCTCTCTCCCTAGCCAATCAAACTTGTTGATTTCCTAGGGATTGGTTGAGAAGGGCCCGATCTACACTTCCACCAAGAGTGATTTGATTCCCCCACTAATCCCTTGCGGATCTTGTTACTCTTGGGTGTTTGAGAACCCTAGATAGTTGAGGTCACCTCGAAGCCATATTCTATTGTGGTGAAGCTTCGTGGTGTCATTGGGAGCCTCCAATTCAGTTGTGGAGATAGCCCCAACCTTGTTTGTAAAGGTTCGGTCGCCGCCTTCAAGGGAACCAATAGTGGAATCACGACATCTTGCATTGTGTGAGGGCGTGAGGAGAATACGGTGGCCTTAGTGGCATCTTGGGGAGCATTGTGCCTCCACACCGCTCTAACGGAGACGTACTTCCTCTCAAAGGGAAGGAACTTCGGTAAAACATATTCATCTCCACTGGTTCCACTTGTGGTCATCTCTAACCTTTACGTGTGCAAGTTTTTATTGTGTTGTATCTCTTGCTTGCTAGTGTGCTTGTTGTTGTTGCATCATATAGGTTGCCCACCTAGTTGCATATCTAGACAGCCTATTTTGATGCTATGTTTAATGTGGTAAATAAAAGCTAAGAATTGTTAGTTGCCTATTCACCCCCTCTAGTCAACCATATCGATTTTTTCAATTGGTATCAGAGCCTCGTCTCTTTATTGAGAACTTTACCGCCCAAAGAGTATGGGTGACACCGTACTCGAGGGGGAGGAGCACTCCGGTGTGAATCATCCTTGTCTACGGCCGATGGGGGATCCTCGGTCTCTCGTGAGGAGTTCAATGCAGCTTTGGACACATTGAAAACGTCTATGACGACACAGGCCAAAGGCATGTTCAAAGAATTTCTCGATGGGCTTAAATTATCCACCGCACCGTTAAATGTGGCTAATCCCACTAACAAGGTGGCAGATGCTCACCCCGATAAGGGGAAAGCTAGTAGTAACCAAGATCATTTGCCTAAAATAGGGAGTGCCATCTTTGCCCATGTCGAACCTCCCATTAGTTATGGAGGACGCGTTCCCTCCACGCATCTAAATCATGTTGGTCCTCCCCCGAAGTATGTGAAAATGCAGATTTTGCTACTTGGGTTTTTCGCTTTAAACTTCATTTAAATCGTTGTTCTACTAATCTTTGGAGAATTATTGAGCAAGGTTTCTACCCGCATGATCCATACAACTTCACTACTAGAGAATCCATGGATCATCAATTCAACAAGTCTGTTCTCTGCATTCTCCAAGATGCTATCCCTCCCGAAGATATTGCTCATCTCCAACCCTTCTCTGTGGCCAAGGAAGCATGGGAACATGTGGTCTCCTTGTGTAAGGGAAGTACAAGCATTAAACGCTCAAACTATGAAGTGGTGCAAGATGAGGCCAATGAGTTTGCCATGATTGAAGATGAAAAACCTCATGAACTTTATTGAAGACTAACCACCCCCGCAGTGTCCCTCCGAGATCATTGGAGGAAGGATACATATGACAATTGGATCAAGCGCAAGTTTCTCAAGGCCATGATGCCTTATCACAAGGCCATGTCCTCCATCATCCGTCAAAGGCCGGACTTCCACACCTTGTCCTCAAGTGAAGTGTTGGATGAGTTTGTTGCTATGAGGATCTTGGACAAGATCACCGACAATGCGGTGTTGCGGTCTCAACGATCAAAGAAACCCAACCTTGCTTTGAAGGCCAAGGCTTGTGTGGAAGAAGAGGATGAAGAGGAAGAAGAGCCCAAAGACACCAAATGTGCATGTCATGAGCACATGGCTCTTGCTTCACGGCTATTTTGGGGCAACAAGAAGAACTCAAGACCCAACTTCAACAAGAACAACTCAAGTGGCTCCAAGGGCAAGCAAAGAGTGAGGACGTGCTACAATTGTGGCAATGTGAGTCATTTGGTTGTGGATTGCCCATATGAGGAAAGGGAAGACAATGGAGGCAAGCTTATCCGAAAAGAGAAGGCCAAGTCTTTCCCCAACAAGAACAACTTCACGAAGAAGACTCCTCCCAAAGGGTTTGTGGCACAAGAAGAGTATGATGAGGATGACGATGATGAAGATGACGAGACGGTTACCATGGCCGCTGTTTCCATTGCAACAACTCCACGGGTATCCATGTTTGATTCACCCAACAAGAACATCACCACCAAGTGCCTCATGGCTAAAGCCACCAACAAGGTAACCCCCAACATCAAGTCTACCATCACTACTAATCCGTCGTTGGCGGATTGCATTGATGAAAGTGAGGGGGCGGAGGAGGAGAAAAATGAATTTGAGTATTTTATGAGTAAACTCGAAGGTAAGTCCAAGAAGCACTTCGTTGCTCTCTTGGAACAACTTAGTGAAGCCAATGACATGATCGAGGCTCACGAAGAGACCATCTCTAAGATGGAAGGACATAGTCGTGACTATGCCGATGAGATATCGGATCTCTCTAATGAGCTTGAGGAAGAGTGTGGTCATCGTTTGGCTCTTGAGGAGTCATACAACGATGATCATGCTAAATTAAATAAAGATTTTGATCATGCTCTTGTTGTTTCTCGTGTGCTCAATTACGAGAAGGACAAACTTGGGGTTGACCATGCTAGACTCAAGGAGGAGTTTGATACACTTGAAAAGGCCCACAAGGTCTTGAATAGTGTTCATGCTAGCCTCAAGGAGTCTCATGATCAACTCCAAGTATCGCTAACCAAGGAGAAAGCCACTTTTCCTCATATGGTTTTAATTGATAATGCAAATGCTACTAACCCATGTTGTGAGCATGTGCATCTTGTGGAGGAGAATGCCAAGTTGAAGAAGCAACTTGAGAAAGGTCTTGTGTCTTGCATACAAGGTGAGAAAAACCTCAATGACATTTTGAGAAATCAAAAGGAAGTTGTGGACAAGGAGGGAATTGGGTTTGCACCCAAGTCCAAGAAGAAGAAGAAGAGTGACAAGACCAAGCAACATCTGCCTCTCAAACTAACGTTTGTGAAGGAGGGAGAGGGCACTTCTAAGGAGAAGAAGAACAATGCAAAGGGTGGTGGTGTCAAGAAGGGCAAAGCCACTCCTTCCAACAAAGCCGACAACTTTAACCCATCTTATGTGTTATGCCGTGCTAGTGATGGGCATGTTTATGCAAAATTTGTTGGTTCTTCTTATGAGCACATTAAATAGTCTATTTGGGTTCCTAAGACCCTGGTTACTAACATCAAAGGACCCATTACAAAATGGGTACCTAAATCCAAGCATTGATCTCTTGTAGGGGTTTGCTTCCGGTGGGGGGTCATGGTTGCTCGATAGTGGAGCCACAAATCATATGGCCAGAAGAAAACACTTGGTGGTGGACATGCACAAAGTCTCATCTATGCCCGCCAATGTCAAATGGGGTGATGCATCATCTTCTAAGCTTTTGGGTCTTCGCAAGGTTCCCATTTCTCATGATCTCATGATCGAGAAATTCATGCTTGTTGAGTCCCATGCATTCAATTTACTTTCCGTTTGTCAACTTGCACTCATGGGTTTCGCTACTTTCTTTGATATTGATTCTATGGCCCTCTTGTGGAGCAAGACTCTTAAAGTAGGCCTTGTTGGGCATGTCGAGAACGTTCTCTAGGTGGTTAACTTCTCGGAGCGACCCACTAAGACCGCGACATGCCTAATGGCTAAAGTTGACGTGGGATGGCTTTGGCATCACCGTTTAGCCTAGGTCAATATGAGATCTTTGCAAAGTCTTCTCAAGGGGGACCATGTTCGTGGACTAACAAATGTTAGTTTTGCCAAAGATCGTGCTTGCAGTGCTTGTATCGAAGGAAAGCTACATGAGAAGGCTCACCCTCCCACGACTATCATCTACTCAGCAAGGCCTTTGGAGCTCCTTCACATGGATCTCTTTGGGCCTCCATCCTTTGATAGTGTTGGGGGTAGAAAGTATTGCTTGGTGATTGTGGATGATTATTCAAGATACACTTGGGTATATTTCTTCAAGAGGAAGAGTGAGACCCAACAAACTGTCATCAACTTTGCAAATGAAGCTCAACATCAACATGATGCAAAGATCTTGATGATTCGAAGTGACAACGGCACCGAGTTCAAGAACTACACATTGGATGAGTTTCTTAGTTATGAGGGGATTAAGCATCAATATGCCGCACCTTATACCCCTCAACAAAATGGTGTGGCGGAGAGGAAGAACCGGACATTGATGGACGCGACAAGGGCCATGATGGCGGAGTTCAAGTCTCCGTACAACTTTTTTGGGGAACGTGTATTTCAAAAAAAATCCTACAATCACGCAAGATCTATCTAGGAGAAGCATAGCAACGAGCGGGGAGAGTGTGTCCACGTACCCTCGTAGACCGAAAGCGGAAGCGTCTAGTGACACGGTTGATGTAGTCAAACGTCTTCGCGATCCAACCAATCCAAGCACCGAATATATGGCACCTCCGCGTTCAGCACACGGTTAGCTCGATCACGTCCCACGAACTCTTGAACCAGTTGACCATCGTGGGAGAGTTTCGTCAGCACAACGGCGTGGTGACGGTGATGATGAAGTTACCGGCGCAGGGCTTCGCCTAAGCACTGCAATGATATGACCGAGGTGTGTAACTGTGGGGAGGGGCACCAGCCACGGCTTGCAAATCAACTTGTATGTCTATGGGGTGCCCCCTCCCCACGTATATAAAGGAGGAAGGGAGGAGGGTACAGCCAGGGAGAGGGCGCGCCAAGAGGGGGAGTCCTACTCCCACTAGGAGTAGGACTCCTCCTTTTCCTAGTAGGAGTAGGAGAGGAAGAAGGAAGGGAGAGGAGGAGAAGGAAAGAGAGGGCCGGACCCCCTTGACCTAAACCAATTCGGTTTGGGACTTGGGGGCGCGCCCCACACTTCCCTTGCTGCCCTCTATTTCCACTAAGGCCCATGTAGGCCCATTAAACCCCCCGGGGGGGTCCGGTAACCTCCCGGTACTCCAGTACTTATCCGGTGACCCCCAGAACCCTTCCGCTGTCCGAATATAACCTTCCAATATATCAATCTTTATGTCTCGACCATTTAGAGACTCCTCGTCATGTCCATGATCACATTCGGGACTCCGAACTACCTTCGGTACATCAAAACACATAAAATCATAATACCGATCATCATCAAACATTAAGCGTGCGGACCCTACGGGTTCGAGAACTATGTAGACATGACCAAGACTCATCTCCGATCAATAGCCAATAGCGGAACCTGGATGCTCATATTGGCTCCTACATATTCTATGAAGATCTTTATCGGTCAAACCGCATAACAACATACGTTGTTCCCTTTGTCATCGGTATATTACTTGCCCGAGATTTGATCGTCGGTATCATCATACCCAGTTCAATATCGTCACCGGCAAGTCTATTTACTCGTCCCGTAATACATCATCTCGTGACTAACTCATTAGTCGTTTGCTTGCAAGGCTTTATTATGATGTGTATTACCGAGAGGGCCCAGAGATACCTCTCTGATACTCGGAGTGACAAATCCTATTCTCGATCTATGCCAACACCACAAACACCTTCAGAGACACCTGTAGAGGATCTTTATAATCACCCAGTTACGTTGTGACGTTTGATAGCACACAAGGTGTTCCTAAGGTATTCGGGAGTGGCATAATCTCATAGTCATATGAACATGTATAAGTCATGAAGAAAGCAATAGCAGAAAAACTAAACGATCAAGTTGCTAAGCTAACGGATGGGTCTTGTCCATCACATCATTCTCCTAATGATGTGACCCCGTTCATCAAATGAAAACACATGCCTATGGTTAGGAAACATAACCATCTTTGATTAATGAGCTAGTCAAGTAGAGGCATACTAGGGACACTCTGTTTTGTTTATGTATTCACACATGTACTAAGTTTCCGGTTAATACAATTCTAGCATGAATAATAAACATTTATCATAATATAAGGAAATATAAATAACAACTTTATTATTGCCTCTAGGGCATATTTCCGTCAAACTTTTGGGTCGAATCATCAACACCGCTTGTTATGCATCCAATCGGCTCTATCTCCGCAAAGGGTTGAACAAGACTCCGTATGAGATACTTACCGGAACAAGCCCAACCTCAAGTACTTCCGGGTGTTTGGTTGTAAGTGTTTCATACTCAAGAAAGGTGTTCGTTTGTCTAAATTTGAGGCTAGAGCTCATAAGGGCATATTTTTTTGTTATGCAACAAACTCTCATGCTTACAGTTTCCTCAACAAGTCCACCGGACTCATTGAGGAGACGTGTAACGTGGAGTTTGATGAGAATAACGGCTCCCAAGTGGAGCAAAGTGGTACTTGTGATGTAGGTGATGAAATTCCTCCCGAAGCGATAAGAAGAATGAGTGTTGGTCATATCCTACCCACTGAGGAACCCCTTGTGGCCGAAGGAGAAGGACAATGTTCTACTCAAGTAGAACCATCACCAACCCAAGACCCACACACTTCCTGAAGAACAATGTGATGGCCCTCAACCCAATGAACTAGGCCAAGTGCAAGATCAATTGCAAGATGGTGATGATCCACCAAGTGATGCACATGGCCAAGTTCCTTCCCCCGAGCAAGTTCAAAATCAAGAGCAAGCTCAAGATCAAGAACAAGATCATGACGACGCTCATGATGATCAAGTTATCGCACCCCAACTCTCTCTTGAGGAGCAATTGGAGCGTCGTGCCGCCAGAGTTGCTTCCAGGCTCGCTTCTAGAGAGCATCACATGGAGAATATACTTGGAAGCATTACAAAGGGGGTAAGCACTCATAGACAATTAGCAAAATATTATGCTCATCATGCGTTTGTCTCTGGTGTTGAACCCCAAAAGGTCTATGAAGCCCTCGAAGATCCGGATTGGCTCAATGCCATGCATGAATAACTCCATAACTTCGAACGCAACAAGGTATGGCGGTTGGTGCCAAGGCCATAGGAGAACCACAGTGTCATTGGAACCAAATGGATCTTGAAGAACAAGCAAGATACTCATGGGATTGTCATCTACAACAAGGCTCGCTTGGTGGCACAAGGCTACTCCCAAGTCGAGGGTATCGACTACGGTGAAACCTTTGCTCCCGTTGCTCGGCTTGAATCTATTCGTTTGTTGCTTGCCTATGCTTCTCATCATAACTTTAAGTTGCAACAAATGGATGTGAAGAGTGCTTTTCCTAATAGTCCTCTTAATGAGTTGGTGTATGTCAAACAACCTCCGGGGTTTGAGGATCCTAAGTTCCCCAATCATGTGTATCAACTCGATAAGGCGCTCTATGGCCTTAAACAAGCCCCACATGCGTGGTATGAGCACCTTACCGAGTTGTTGCAAGATCGTGGGTTTGAAATTGGGAAAATCGACCCCACTCTTTTTATTAAGAAGGTTAAAGGGGAGTTATTTGTATGCCAACTATATGTGGATGATATTATTTTTGGTTCTCCTAACAAAGCTTTCAATGATGAGTTTGCCGCACTCATGACCACGGAGTTTGAGATGTCCATGATGGGAGAGTTGAAGTTCTTTCTCGGGTTCGAAGTCAAACAAAGATGAGAAGGAATCTTCACCAACCCAGCCAAATATTCTCAATACATGCTCAAGAGATTCAATCTAAGTGATGTCAAGCCGGCTTCCACTCTAATGCCTACCAAATGCCAACTTGACATTGATCCCAATGGTAAAGCGGTGGATCAAAAGGTATATCGTTCTATGATTGGATCCTTGCTTTACCTTTGTGCCTCTAGACCAGATATCATGTTGAGTGTGGGAATTTGTGCATGGTTTCAAGCTTCACCTAAGGAAAGCCACTTTGTGGCGGTTAAGCGACTCTTTCGATATTTGGCTCATACCCCAACTTTGGCTTATGGTACCCAAGAGGAGCAAACTTCAATCTTGTAGGATTCTCAGATTCAGATTGGGCATGAGACAAAGTGGATAGGAAGTCAACTTCTGGAGGGTGCCAATTCCTTGTTTTCTCTTTGGTGAGTTGGTCTTCCAAGAAGCAAAGTTGTCTATATTTCTCATCCACCGAAGCCGAGTATGTGGCAGCCGACAGTTGTTGTGCTCAACTTTTATGGATGAGGCAAACTTTAAAGGATTACGGTGTCATTTATGACAAAATGCCTATTTGGTGTGACAATGAAAATGGCATCAAGATTTCTCTCAACCCGGTGCAACACTTCAAGACGAAGCATATAGAGATTCGGTATCACTTCATCCGGGAGCATATTAGGCGAGGGGAGATTGATCTTCGTTATGTCAACACTCATGATAACCTTGCAGATATCTTCATGAAGCCTTTGGATGATGCAAGATTTCGCGAGTTAAGGCATGAGCTAAATATCATCGATTTGAGCAATCTGACTTGAAACTTGGCACACCCCACCTCACTCATCATGTTGTCTTGCTTATATGTAGGCATGAACATAGGGGGAGTGTTGTTCTCTCAATGAACTCTCCCTCCACCCCATTATGCATAAATTGATCAACTCTTTCACATTAGCCATTTTTTATGGTACTTGTGCTTCAAAGACGAGTTTTGGTCATGGGCCCAAGGATAATTCTTCGTGGTGCCACACCAATTGACTCAAACATAGGTGGCTTCGGACACTGCCCTCTCTTTGGAGAGGTTGTGTTTCGTGTTTGGTCCTTGTTGTCTTTTACCTTCCGTTTGAGCCGCGTTTGTGTTTGAGTTGCCTCATGTGTGTGTTCTTTTGCGTGTCTGGTTGCTTGAAGGTTGCATTGGAAAAGCCATGTTCTTCTTGTTTTCTTCGATACTAGCACTTTCTTGGGTTATAGTACTACCGTTGCAAGCCACGGTACTACCTCAGGAGTTGGGGTGCCCTGTGCGTGCACAACTGCATCCCAGACACGGTACTACCGCTTCCATCACGGCAGTAATTTTTTTACTGCCGCTAGAAGAGCGCTACTACCGCCCTGTGCGTGGTATTTCCGCCTGGGCGGTACTACCACGATGACCCGCGGTACTACCGTGCAGTCGCGAGTGGGTGGAGGTTAAGAGTGTGCAGGGGGAGTTCCAACTCCCCCATACCCATTCGTGTCTTTTCCCCACCTCATCTCTCTCTCCTGCCCAAAAACGGCGCCGGAGGACCTCGCTGGATCTTCGTCTCCAGCCACTCTCTTGCATTCCGACCGGTGGGATTGTTCCCAACCTCGCCCTCTTTCCATGGACCCCAGTATCTCCCTTAGTCCCTCTCTTTTTGCTCCGTTTTTGTGCTTCTAGGTCTTGGGGAGATGCATGTGCAGTTCTTGTGATTTTCGGCTAAATCTTTGCAAGAGGAGAATGTAGGAGAGTACTAGTGTAGTAGAAATGCTATTTGTTGTGATGCAACAGTGTCGTTTTGATCACCAGTAGTAATGATCTATTTTTGCGGATGTTTCTAGATCCATAGATGGTGTTCTTGTGTGAGTTTGAATCCGTGCAGTCCTCCTGGAGCGGTACTACTACTCGCTTGCCCGAGAACCACCTCGTGCGGTACTACCGCTCCTCTGGAGCGGTACAACCGCTTGGGGTGCGGAAGTAAAACTTTACTTCCGCTCCAGGCACGGTACTACCATGCCTCCCCCAGCGCATTACTACTGCGGCTAGAGCGGCTGTAAAATTTTTACTTCCGCGCCATGGTCCGGTAGTACTGTGGAGTTAAAAATTACATTGTTTTGTCCTCCCAATCTCATTTCCACTTGTTTCGTTTGGTTTTGGCCCTAGTCTTTGCAATGAACCTTCTTGTGTTTTCTCGTGTTTTGTGTTTTGTGTCATAGGTGGTGGCTCCGGTTCCAATGACGCTCAAATCCTAGCCGTGACACAAGCTCCAAGCGGCTTCGCAACCAAGAAGCTCCAGGGGGGTCCAATGCCCCAAACGTCACGTCATGACCACATCTGGCAAGTTCAAGGAGCCAACTATGGTCTTGGATGAGATGCCTCTAGCCGATTTTGTCACTCGAAGGAGGATCAACCCCTATGTGAAGCCTCGTGAGAATGCCAGAGGTAATGAATTGTTCTGGACCAAGCAGCAAAATCTCATCTTCCTTGATGTGATCAAGTCCAAGCAGAACATATATGTTCCTGTTCAGTGGATTGATTTGAATCATATGAAGATGGACCGGGCATACTTTGGTGAGCCGTTGGATTTGGTGGAGCAGTTTTGCATTGAAGAGTTTATCACGTTCCAAATGTACATTGACCCGGAGATCGTGGCTCAGTTCTCTACTTCCGTCCACTTCCACACGGATGAGGAGAGGACTATGACTTGGATGACCAATGGGAAGAGGATGTCTGGTATGTGGAAGGAATTCATGGAGTTGCTGCATGTTCGTGATGAGGGGCTAACTGTGCCCATTGGTGTTCGCCCTCATGCCAACCTAGGGTCCACCAACAAGAACAAGCTACAACCATTTCTTGTGGAGAAGAAGTTAGCCAATGGAAAGTCGTCTTGGGTGCTCAACCCTTTCCTTGACGTCATGCACCGGATCTTCCGCAACACTCTCTTTCTGCGCATTGGGGACAAGGACAAGGTGCATGCTTATCTCGTGGATATGATGCTTCTTTGTGAGGAGGCGCGTCCTCAAGCTCCTCGACCACTTGATATCTCGCACATCATGTGGGTTGAGCTCCAGTTTGCGGTCTTCAATCGCAAAGTTCCCATCAATGGACCATACTTGCACCTCTTGATCTCGGAGACTTGGGAGAAGCTCTTCCCGGGCGAAGAGTTTCTTGCCCCGGACAGGGTTCGCCATGAGCCTATCAAGATGCGTCACAAGAACAAGTGGGCTAATACCACTACCCGGGCAGAGGCTGAGGCTGCTCGGATGGAGGTTGATGAGGACGAGTTTGAGGAGGAGGAGGCTGAGGACAGTTCTGCAAGGTATGCTCCTCCCTCTTATGAGCCCTCTTGGGCCAAGAAGCTGAAGGCCAAGATGAAGGCTCTATTCTGCATGCAGGCCAAGGGGCAGTACCAGACCCATGTGGATCAGAAGGAGAATCACCGGCCTGACAAGAGGACCTTGAGGACCTTTGGCGAGCACGTGTTGAGTGGGTCCGAGAAGAATATCACTCTTGAGGCTGACTGGATGGCGAAACAGGGCTGTTGGTGGACTGAGTCTGAGGAGGAGTCCATTCCAGCTGCCGAGACCGATGAAGAGATTGTTGGGAGATCAGTGCAGAGGGAGCTCCCACGTATGTCATAGGTGTCCTCTCTGCCTTTTTGGTGTCTCGATGACAAATGGGGAGAGAGTGTAGGATTCACGGGACTTGTGTCAAGTCGTATGTCGTTTTGCCTTCGATGAACTCTCGTTGCTTTGGTTTGTTGGTTTGTGTTCGTGTGAGACCTGGAGACTATCATATGGTGTGATACATATGCACTTTATCCTATCTTATTGTCATATCTTACTATCTTGTTTGTTTAGTAGATTGTGAGTTTATGATATCTTGTGCCCTTTACTTCATGCTCACGTACTTTACCTTGCCTCCATGCTTAGTGTCATTTACTTTGTTGCAAGGATTGCCTTGTTTATAAAATATAGGGGGAGTGTTGATCCTAGTATGTGTGCCACGCAGTACAAAACACTTATCTAAGAGTCCACACATCTAGGGGGGAGCCTGTCTATATTTTATAAATGTTGGATTTGCTTATGTTCTTTTTCATCCCTATGTGCAAATCCCGTATTGTCATCAATCCACCAAAAAGGGGGGGATTGTAAGGGCATATTTATCCCTAAGTGGTTTTGGTGCTTGAGGACAATGCATTTGCGGACTAATCATGTGCATTGAGCATTTCAGATATCTCATGTCGAGGCACAAGACGATTCGCGCCCCTCGGAGCCTATTGAAGATGGCGTTTCTCTATGTTTCTTTTCGGTGGAATTGAGTCGTAGGAAAGCCGTACTATTAAGAGGGGGTCCGCTTCAGAAAGGTTAGGGTGGAATCAACACATACACATCTATTCCTTTGCACCACCTTTCCTTCGCTTCATTGGAGCACCGGTCGTTTCCCTTGTCTTTGCGAAGATGAAGGCTTCCAAGTGCTATTGTTCTCACGTGTTCGGTAGTACTGCTCAAGGGAGCAGTAGTACCACAGCGGCCCACGATAGTACCGCTCGTAGCAGTGGTAGTACCGCACATTGCGGTAGTACTTATCCTAGCACGCGGTAGTACCGTGGCCTCTAGCCCAGAACGGTGGCTTGCGCGGAAGTAGGAGCAGAAGTAAAATTTTGCGTCCACACCCTACGCGGTAGTCCCGCTCCTTGTGAGCGGTAGTATCGTGCCAGATTTTTGCACTGACCGATACTCTACAGGAGTAGCCACGGATGTATTTTTATTTTTCTGTGCCTTCCCGGCCTAGTCGAACCCTGCCTTGCAGGAATACCGCAAGGAGGCGTGGTAGTACCACTCCGGCGGTTCTACCGCTCATTGTTTTAACGCAATAGGGCCTCGTCCAGTCTCTATCGCGGGAGCGGTAGTACCACACATTCGAGCGGTAGTACCGCAGGTCGCGGGCAGATGTAGTGGGTAACGATTGGATCTTCCCCCCCACTATATAAAGGTGGTCTTCTTCTCCAAGTTGACCACCTCTTCCTTCCCTAAGCTCCATTGTTGCTCAAAGCTCCATTTTCGCTTGATCTCTCTCCCTAGCCAATCAAACTTGTTGATTTACTAGGGAGTGGTTGAGAACACCCGATCTACACTTCCACCAAGAGAAATTTGATTCCCCTCACTAATCCATTGCGGATCTTGTTACTCTTGGGTGTTTGAGCGCCCTAGAAGGTTGAGGTCACCTCGAAGCCATATTCCATTGTGGTGAAGCTTCGTGGTGTCGTTGGGAGCCTCCAATTCAGTTGTAGAGATATCCCCAACCTTGTTTGTAAAGGTTCGATCGCCGCCTTCAAGGGAACCAGTAGTGGAATCACGACATCTCGCATTGTGTGAGGGCATGAGGAGAATACACTGGCCTTAGTGGCATCTTGGGGAGCATTGTGCCTCCACACCGCTCTAACGGAGACGTACTTCCTCTCAAAAGGAAGGAACTTTGGTAACACATCTTCGTCTCCACCGGTTCCACTTGTGGTCATCTCTAACCTTTACTTGTGCAAGCTTTTATTGTGGTGTATCTCTTGCTTGCTAGTGTGCTTGTTGTTGTTGTTGCATCATATAGGTTGCCCACCTAGTTGCATATCTAGACAACCTATTTTGATGCTAAGGTTAATTTGGTAAAAAAACCTAAAAATTGTTAGTTGCCTATTCACCCCCCTCTAGTCAACCATATCTATCCTTTCAGATGCTGAAGTGCGTCCGAATCATGTTAGCAATTGCCGCATTTTATGATTATGAGATCTGGAAAATGGACGTCAAAACAACATTCCTTAATAGTTTCCTTAAGGAAGAATTGTATATGATGCAGCCAGAAGGTTTTGTCGATCCTAAGAATGCTGACAAGGTATGCAAGCTCCAGCGCTCAATCTATGGGCTGGTGCAAGCATCTCGGAGTTGGAGCATTCGCTTTGATGAAGTGATCAAAACGTTTGGGGTTTATACATACTTATGGAGAAGCCTGTAATTACAAGAAGGTGAGTGGGAGCTGTGTAGCATTTCTCATATCATATGTGGATGACATATTGTTGATGGGAAATGATATAGAGCTTTTGGAAAGCATAAAGGCCTACTTGAATAAGTGTTTTTCAATGAAGGACCTTGGAGAAGCTGCTTACATATTAGGCATCAAGATCTATAGAGATAGATCGAGACGCCTCATTGGTCTTTAACAAAGCACATACGTTGACAAGATATTGAAGAAGTTCAATACGGATCAGTCCAAGAAGGGGTTCTTGCCTATATTGCAAGGTGTGAGATTGAGCGCGGCTCAATGCCTGACCTCGGCAGAAGATAGAGAAAAGATGAGTGTCATCCCCTATGCCTCAGCCATAGGCTCTATTATGTATGCTATGTTGTGTACCAGACCTGATGTGAACCTTGCCATAAGTTTGGCAGGGAGGTACCAAAGAGATCCCGAAATGGAACACTGGACATCGGTCAAGAATATCCTGAAGTACCTGAAAAGGACTAAGGATATATTTCTCATTTATGGAGTGATACGTCTCCGACGTATCTATTTTTCCTAATGCTTTTCCTCTTGTTTTGGACTCTAATTTGCATGATTTGAATGAAACTAACCCTTGACGATGTTTTCAGCAGAACTACCATGTTGTTGTTTTTGTACAGAATTAAAAATTCTTAGAATGGAACGAAACTTGGCGAGGATTTTCTATACAATAAAAGAGAATTTCTGGAGCCAAGAGCCACCGGAGGGGGGCACCTGGGTGGGCACAACCCACCAAGGCACGCGAGCCCTCCCAGGCACGCCCAGGTGGGTTGTCCCCACCTGGTGGCCCCACAGACCTTGAAACCGACACTATAAAATCCTATTTTTCCAGAAAAAATGGGAAAGGAAGAATTATCACGATCCACGAGACGGAGTCGCTGTCACCTCCTGTTCTTCATCGGGGGCCAGAGCTGGAGTCCCGTCGGGGCTCCTGAGAGGGGGGTCTTTGTTCTTCGTCATCACCAACCCTTCTCTATCGCCAATTCCATGTTGATCCCCACCAGGAGTGATTATTTCCTTCGTAGGCTCGCTGGCCGGTGAGGAGTTGGATGAGATTCATCATGTAATCGAGTTAGTTTTGTTAGGGCTTGATCCCTAGTATCCACTATCTTCTCAGATTGATGTTGCTATGACTTTGCCATGTGTAATGCTTGTCACCTTGGGCCCGGTGCCATGATTTCAGATCTGAACCGTTTATGTTATCACCATTATATCCATGCTCTAGATCCGATCTTGCAAGTTATAGTCACCTACCACATGTTATGATCCGGCAACCCCGAAGTGACAATAGTCGGGACCACTCCCGGTGATGACAGTTCGTCTATTCACCCTGTGTTAATGCTTTGTTATGGTTCTCTACTAAAAGGAGGCCTTTATATCCCTTAGTTTCCAATATGGACCTTGCTGCCACGGGAGGGTAGGACAAAAGATGCCAAGCAAGTTATTTCCATAAGCATGTATGACTATTTACGGAATACATGCCTACATTATATTTAGGAACTAGAGCTAGTGTCGTATCGTCCTAGGTTATGACTGTCACATGTTGAATATCATCCAACAAATTACCGATCCAATGCCTACGAATTTATCCTCTATTGTTTCTGCTAAGTTACAACTGCTATCGTTATTGTTGCACTTGCTACAAAAATACTGTTGTCACTGTTAGCATTACTATTGTTGTTGTCACTGCTATCAAAACTATCATATTACTTTGCTAATGATTACTTGCTGCAGATAACTAATCTCCAGGTGTGGTTGAATTGAGAACTCAGCTGCTAATACTTTCAAATATCCTTTGGCTCCCCTTGTGTCGAATCTATAAACTTGGGTTGAATACTCCACCCTTGAAAACCGTTGCGATCCCCTATACTTGTGTATTATCAAGACCTTTTTTTGGTGCCGTTGCTGGGGAGCATAGCTATATTTGTTGAGTCACTTGGGATAATTATCAATTTATCACTATGAAGAATCTGAAGGATGCTAAGACTATGATTTTTCCCTCTAAGACGAGGGGAGGTAAGGATCTACCATCCAGTTCTACTTTAGATTCACCTTCTGTTATAAGTAAACTTGCAACACCACCACATACTATTAATCGTGATATGTCGCAAGTTATTGATGATGCTACTTCTGCTATGAATGATACTTATTATGATGTTAGTACCTTGCATGATGATGATGTTTAACTTGATGAATTTCTTGATGAACAAATTACGAGAGTAAGACAACATGATGTTGTTGAATCTGATGATGAGTTTGAAACTGAAAATTTTGAAACACCTGCCTAAGGAATCGGAAGGTTATGTTATGAATGAGGAGACAACTAGAGATATTCTTACTTGTAAGGATAGAGATGATCTAGAGAAATCATTATGCAAGTATAAAGAAAGTCTCTGAATGCCAGAATGCAATGTGATCCAAAGTTTGCTACATCACCTATCTTTATCGATGATACGGATTATGAATTCTCTGTCGACCCAGTGTTGATTACTTTGGTTGAATCTGATCCTTTCCATGGTTATGAAACTGAAACTGTTGTGGCACATCTCACTAAGTTGAATGACATAGCCACCCTTTTTACTCATGATGAGAAAACTCGTTACTGCTACATTCTCAAATTATTTCCGTTCTCATTAAAGGGTGATGCTAAAGCTTGGTACAATACTCTTACTCTTGGTTGTGTGCATAGTCCCCACAATATGATTTATTACTTCTCTGAAAAATATTTTCCTGCTCATAAGAAACAAGCTGCCTTACAGGAAATATTTAACTTTGTGCAAACTAAAGAAGAGAGTCTCCCACAAGCTTGGGGAGGCTTTGCCAGTTAGTTAATGCTTTGCCTGATCATCCTCTTAAGAAAAATAAAATACTTGATATCTTCTATAATGGACTAACTGATTTTTCTAGGGACTTCCTAGATAGTTGTGCTGGTTGTGTTTTCAGGGAACGAACTATTGGACAAGCTGAAGAATTATTGAATAACATATTATGATGATTGGACTCTTCCCGAACCACCACCTAAACCCACTCCAAAGAAGAGGGGTATATTATATCTCAGTCCCGAAGATATGCAAGAGGCAAAGAAATCTATGAAGGATGAATGTATAAAAGCCGAGGACGTTAAAATTTACCTCCTATTGAAGAAATACACGGGCTTAATACACCACCACTGCCTAAGGTGGTAGAGGTAAATTCTCTAATGAAATTCAATGATAATGATAATCCTCATAATGTGCACCCTAGCCGATGCCTTCATGAGTTTCAGAATTATATTAGAAAGCAAGACCACTTCAATGCAAATGTTATGAAACAATTGAAATATAATTTTCATATGATTGCTCGCTTGAGTGACTTTCTATTCAGAATCTCAAATGCTGTTAGAGGTGTGGGAAAGCATGCTTCTATGGTAAAAACCCAGCGAGAACAAGTTGCTAAATCTCAAAGAGAATTGCTTGATGAAAGGAATAACAACATACATGACTTTGCTGTTAGAGTTGCAACTAGAGGAGGAAAGATGACTAAGGAACCACTTTATCCCGAGGGACACCCAAAAAGAATTGAACATGATTCACAAAGAAACACCACCACTGAACCTAGTCCTTCTAAAACGAAGAATAAAAAGGAAAGTGATAGGACTTTGCATGCTACTAGTGAACCTGAAGTAGAAAAACCTCCTGATAATGATAATGATGTTTCTATTTCTGATGCTGAAACTCAATCTAGTAATGAACATTCACCTAGTGATAATGAAAAAGATAATGCTGATGTTCATGAAGATACTCAACCAAACAATGAAAAAGAACCAGATAATGATGTTGAAATAGAACCATCAGTTGATCTTGATAACCCACAACCCAATAATACACGATATGATAAAAGAGACTTTATTGCTAGGAAACACATTAAAGAAAGATAACCGTGGGTTCAAAAACCTATACCTTTTCCACCCAAGTCAACTAAAAAGAAAGATGATGAAGAATTTTAACGCTTTGCTGAAATGCTGAGGCCAGTCTTTTTGTGTACTCGCTTGACTGATATCTTGAAAATGCCTCCTTATGCAAAGTACATGAAAGACATCATCACCAATAAGAGAAAAATACCGGAAGCTGAAATCTCCACCATGCTTGCTAATTATACTTTTAAGGATGGGGTACCTAAAAATCTTGGATACCCAATAATACTAACTATACCTTGCTCCATCAAAAAGAATTATGTGAATACTGCTTTATGTGACTTAGGAGCTGGTGTTAGTGTTATGCTTTTCTCTTTATATAAAAGACTTGATTTGAATAAAGTCACACCTACTGAAATATATTTGCAAGTGGGTGACAAATCAACTGCCATACCTATCGTTATGTGTGAGGATGTGCCCGTTGTTGTTGCTAATGTTACTATTTTGACTGACTTTGTCATACTTAACATGTCCATTATCCTTGGTAGACCCTTCTTGAATACTGCAGGGGTTGTTATTTATTGCAATAAAAGCAAGGTCACTTTTCATATCAATGGTAATGAGCATACTGTGCACTTTTCGAAGAAACAATTCCAAGTGAATGGTATTAATATTATTGAAAAATCTCCGACAATCACTATTGGAAGTTTTCATCTACCTCTACCTACTGTTAAAAAGAAATATGAACTGCTTATTGTTGGGGACATTCATATCCCCATTGAGGTAATTAACTTAGTGATTTATGAAAGTTCTTCAGTTTCATGCTAATCGAAAGTGGTTGTTAATAAGACTTGATCAACCTTATTAATAGATCATTTTTGAGAGGTATGAAGTTGACGAATTTAGTGAGCATTACCTTCTGTCCTGACCTTTTTTTTCTATTTTTATTAGTAAAATAAAATAAAATCCATGTTTTGTCTGTTTTCTGAATTTCCCGTGCAATAAAAAAATGACCCAAAAATAAAAGTTCTAAGAATGATCTGAAAATTTAACACATTTTTTTTGAATATTTAAGAATTTCTAGTGCAAATAATATCAGAGGGAGGTGCATGAGGTGGGCACAACCCACCTGGGCGTGCTAGGACCCCTGATACGTCCAAAATGCATCACTATTTTGTATTATAATTTATCCTTAGTCATTGATATATTTCACGTTATGATGATGTTCTTATCTTGTTTTGGTCTATTTTACATAGTTTGCAACTTTCCGATACCGAAACAGCAGACGCAGGATTCAGCAGGAAAAAGTGGATGCTGAGTTGCTTAAGAAGAACACCTCCAAATTACCTGAAAATTGACGGGAGGTATTTTTCAGACGAATAACGAAGACATGCAAAAGGGGAGTCAGAGGGGGGCCACTGGGTGCCCAGGCGGCCTGGGGGCGCGCCCCCCTGGCCGCGCCGGGGCGGCGCCTGGAGCCCCTGGCCCACCTCTGGTCGCCCCCTTTTGCATATATGTTCTCTGTCCCCTGAAAACCCTAGGCACGGGACTTTTTACGGAGTTCCGCGGCCGCTTCGAGGCGGAAACCTGCAGAGAAGAAAAGGGCATCTCCGGTGGGCAGATTCCGCCGGGGAGATCACCTCCCGGAAGGGGAGATCGTCGCCATCGTCATCACCATCGTCACGGGCATCATCGAGATCATCATCAACATCATCCCCAACACCAGCACCATCTCCATCTTCATCCAAATCTCATCTTACCATCGCAACTCGTGTTGTAACTCATACTACCTATCCCCTTTACTCCGTTGGTGTTGATTACTACTTTGTGGTGAATGCTATTGAGTTTTGTTGGAGAAATATTATTATGTCCAGATTGTTTATCACATATTTATCCCCACTGATCATGATCTCTTTTATGTTTTGTGAGTAGTTACCTTAGTTCTTGAGGACAGGGGGGAAGTCTTGTTGTTAGTAGTCATATGCTGTTGAAGTAATATGTGTTGTTTGGTACTTAAGTTGCGTTGTCATTCTACTAGTGGTGTTGTGTGAGTCGAACACCCAACACATCGCCTTATTAAGGACCTAGGAGAATACATTGTGTATAAAGAATGCTTATGGTGGGTTGCCGGAGTGACAGAAACCTGAACCCCAGTTCGCACGCTTTTGCATAAGGGAATAATGGATCCTCGATCGTATTGCTATGGTTAGGCTTTTGCCTTAAATTCTATCTTGTATTTGCGGATGCTTGCAAGGTGTTTAATCATAAGAGTGCATTCATCTTAGTCTAGAGAGTGCACTAGCATAGATCCACCCACTCAACACTTATCAACACATAACATAGTATCGATACGGAATATGGCGAAAGCACATGACTACCTCTCCCGTGTGTCCTCAAGAACGCTTTTGTCTTTATAAGTTCAGTTGCTAGGCCTCTCCTTTGCTAAGAAGGGATTGGGCCACTTGTTACTTTCAGTACCTTTTACATTACTTGTCTTCACATTCCTGTTGCTTATATCTAGAAAACCCCTAAAAGTTATCTTTCAGTGCTTGCAGTAATTTCTTGCTCAGAATCGCTTATCAATACCTTCTGCTCCTCGTTGGGTTCGACACTCTTACTTATCGAAAACGCTGCAACAGATCCCTTACGGTTGAGGGTCATCAAGTAACGTTTTCTGGCGCCGTTGCCGGGGAGCGTAGCGCTATTGGTAAAGTGAAACTGGTAAGAAAGTTTTTTTTATATAATTCTCTTTTTATTTTTTGCTATTGCTGCTCTTTGTCCTTATGGATAAACCTATTATTGGAGCGTTGCTTGCGGGAAGACGCCCCACACCTGTGGTGGTTGATCCTCCCCCTACTGAAATTGTGCCTTATAAAATACCAGCTGGCATTATCAATTATGTTTTGGCTAATCGTTATGCAGGAGACAGACATCCCGGTGAACACTTGCTATATTTGTCACGACTATGTTCATTATTTAAGCTTGTAGGTGTATCGAGGGAGTTTGTCATGAGGAAATTGTTTGCCGTATCCCTTATAGATAAAGCTTCAGATTGGTATGGGCTTCTCGATAACTCACACTTGTTGGACTGGCAGGAGCTTATGTCTCTTTTCTATACTAAGTTTTATCCTCTTCATGAAATTCATCGAGACAGGAATTATATATATAACTTTAGGTCTCGTGACGGAGAAAGCATTGCTCAAGCTTGGGGGAGACTGAAGTCTCTAATGCTCAAATGCCCAATTCATAAGCTTCCCAAGGAAATTATACTTACAAATTTTTATGCCAGGCTTTCTCGTCAGGATAAGGAGATGCTGGATGCCTCCTCTAGTGGGGTATTTCAGAAGAAGAGTGTTGAAGAAAGGTGGGATCTCCTTGAAAGAATCCAAAGGAATACTGAATATTGGGAAATTGATAAAGGTATTGAACCCGCTATAAATTATGAACATGATTATATTGAGAGCTATGTGGAAACTGATTACTTCAATTATTTTTGCTCTAAGATTGGTCTTGATTCCCATCTAGTGATTGATTTATGTAAGAACTTTGCCTCTCACGTTGATTCTTTTAAAAATAATAGAGACCAGCACCATGCACCTTTTAAAGAACCATCTATTGATATTTATGTTGCTGAGCCTATTTTGCCTGCAGTCATATATGAAAAGCCTCCTTTTCCCACGAGGATAAAGGAACACTCTCTCGTAACAGGCATAATAAATAAAAGTGAGAGAAGAGTTGATGAACCTGAGGACCAGATCAGGGTCGATCCTCAAGTTGCATTGATGAAAGACCTTGCTACTGATGATGTTTTGGATTCCAATATAACTTTTTGTGTTGTTTCCACTAACCTTGTCACAGCCAAGAACAAAGGCCCAATTCCAGGTACTCCAGTGGTATCTGTTAAAATAGGAGATCACAATTATTATGGGCTATGCGATTTGGGATCGAGTGCAAGTGCTATTCCTTATTCACTCTATGAAGAAATCATCGGTGAGATTTCCCCTTGTGAACTTGAAGAAGTTGATGTTACTGTTCATCTCGCAAATAGATCAACTATCTCTCCTATCAGAGTTGTGAGGGACGTTGAAGTCCTATGATGTAAAGGTAAAATATCCTACCGACTTTCTGGTACTTGGTTCAGCCAGGGACAATTTTTGTCCCATCATTTTTGGTAGACCTTTTCTTAGAACTTGTGGAGCTATAATAGATTGCAAGAAAGGTAAAGTTTCTGTTGAATTCGATGGTGAGCCATATGAATTTAATTTTTCTAAGTTCTCTAAGCAGCCTCGTGGTACTGATTCACCTAGTGATGATAAAATTATTGAAAGTATTGCCTCTATTGCTATTCCCCCTGATGATCCTTTGCAGCAATACATGGAGGACCACGAGAATGATTTGCATATGCAGGAAAGAAATGAACTAGATGAAATATTCTTGAGACAACCTGCTATCCTGAAGCACAACCTTCCGGTTGAACCTTTGGGAATTTTATCAAAACCAAAAGAAGACCCGGTGTTTGATCTTAAACCTCTTCCCGATACGCTCAAGTATGCTTATTTAGATGAAAAGAAAGTATATCCTGTTATTATCAATTCTAACCTTTCAGGATATGAAGAAGAACGATTATTGGAAGTACTTCGTAAACACCGAGGCGCAATTGGCTACACCCTTGATCCCTTGATGACCTTAAAGGGATTAGTCCATCTATCTGTCAACAAACTATCAACCTTGAGCCTGATGCTAAACCAGTTGTTGATCATAAACGACGGTTGAACCCGAAGATGATGGATGTCGTGAGAACTGAGATTCTCAAGCTTCTAGCCGCAGGTATCATCTACCCTATAGCTGACAGTAAGTGGGTAAGTCCGGTGCATTGTGTTCCTAATAAAGGAGGTACAACTGTGGTTCCTAATGATAAAAATGAACTAATACCTCAGAGAATTATTATTGGATATAGAATGTGTATTGATTACAGGAAGTTGAACAAGGCAACCAGGAAGGATCACTACCCATTGCCGTTCATCAACCAAATGCTTGAAAGGTTATCCAAAAATACCCACTTTTGTTATCTCGATGGTTATTCTGGCTTCTCTCAAATTCATGTTAACACTGCCGATCAAGAGAAGACCACTTTTACTTGTCCTTTTGGTACTTATGCTTACAGACGTATGCCTTTTGGTTTATGTAATGCCCCTGCTACTTTTCAAAGGTGTATGTCTGCTATCTTTCATGGTTTCTGCGGGGATATTATGGAAGTCTTCATGGACGATTTCTCCGTCTATGGAACTTCATTTGACCATTGTCTTCACAACCTTAATAAAGTTTTGCAGAGATGCGAGGAGACAAATTTGGTACTCAACTGGGAGAAGTGCCACTTTATGGTTAATGAAGGAATTGTTCTTGGTCACAAGATTTCCGAAAGGGGAATTGAAGTGGACAAAGCCAAGATCGAAGCTATTGAGAGGATGCCCTATCCAAGGGACATCAAAGGTATTCGCAGTTTTCTCGGTCATGCAGGTTTTTATAGAAGATTTATTAAAGACTTTTCTAAAACCTCGAGACCCCTCACTAATCTTCTCCAGAAGGATGTTCCTTTTGCGTTTGATGGAAATTGCAAGGAAGCTTTTGAAGTCCTTAAGAAAGCTTTAATAACTGCTCCTATAGTACAACCACCTGACTGGAATTTACCTTTTGAGATTATGTGTGATGCAAGTGATTTTGCTGTTGGAGCTGTTTTAGGACAAAGAGTTGATAAGAAATTGAATGTTATACATTATGCTAGTAAAACCCTTGATAGTTCTCAAAGAAATTATGCTACTACCGAGAAGGAATTCTTAGCTGTAGTTTTTGCTTGTGATAAGTTTAGGCAATATATTGTTGATTCCAAAGTTATTATTCATACTGATCATGCTGCCATTAAATATCTTATGACAAAGAAGGATGCCAAGCCAAGGCTTATCAGATGGGTACTCCTTCTCCAAGAATTTGATTTGCAGATTGTTGATAGGAAAGGGGAAGACAATCCGGTAGCGGACAATCTTTCAAGAATGGAAGATATACCGCATGACCCCATCCCAGTTAACGATAGTTTTCCAGACGAGCAACTTGCCTTTGTAAAAATACAACCTCTTTCCGACCCTTGGTATGCAGATTATGCTAATTTTATTGTTGCGAAGTATTTGCCTCCAGGTCTAACATTTCAGCAAAGGAAGAAGTTCTTTCATGATTTGAGGCACTACTTTTGGGATGACCCACATCTTTTCAAAGAAGGTCCCGACGGGATCGTGAGAAGATGCATTCCGGAACATGAGCAGAAGGACGTTCTCCGACGGTGTCATGATAGTCCCTATGGAGGACATCATGCCGGTGAGAGGACTGCACATAAGGTTCTTCAATCAGGTTTTTATTGGCCTACTCTCTTTAAAGATGCTAGAAATTATGTTTTAGCTTGTGATAAATGTGAGAGAGTTGGTAACATTAGTAGAAGGAATGAGATGCCTATGAATTACTCACTAGTGATTGCACCTTTCGATTGTTGGGGTTTTGATTTTATGGGTCCTTTTCCTTCTTCGCACAAGTACACTCACATTTTAGTAGCTGTTGATTATGTGACCAATTGGGTTGAAGCAATCCCCACTGAAAGTGCTGATCACAAAACATCTTTGAAAATGCTTAAAGATGTAATTTTTCCTAGGTTTGGTGTACCAAGGTATCTCATGACCGATGGAGGATCACACTTCACGCACGGAGCTTTTAGAAAAGCTCTGGCTAAATACGATGTTAATCATAGAATTGCTTCACCGTATCATCCTCAAACTAGTGGGCAAGTTGAGCTTACCAATAGAGAGATTAAGTTGATCTTGCGGAAAACAGTAAACAGAAATAGGAAGGATTGGTCAAATAAATTAGGAGATGCTTTGTGGGCATATAGAACTGCTTACAAAAACCCCATGGGCATGCCCCCCTATAAGATGGTATATGGCAAGGCTTGCCATTTGCCATTAGAGCTAGAACACAAAGCTTTCTGGGCTGTTAGAGAGCTTAACGCTGACCCAAAACTAGCTGGTGAGAAGCGTCTCATGAACTTGACTTCTCTAGATGAATGGAGAAGTGAAGCTTACGAGAGCGCTAAAATGTTTAAGGAAAAGGTAAAAAGGTGGCATGATAGGAAGATTCTGAAACATGAATTTAATGTTGGTGATAAAGTTTTGTTGTTTAGATCCCGTTTCAGGTTTTCTCCAGGTAAACTACTTTCCAGGTGGGAAGGACCATTTCATATTGAAGAAGTTTATCGGTCTGGTGCAATTAAGATTAATAATTTTGAAGGCACCAAACCTCAAGTTGTGAATGGGCAAAGACTTAAACACTACATAGCAGGAGACCCTGTCGATGTTGATGTGAATATAATATACACAACAACCCACGAAGAACATGTTGCAGCCCTGTTTCAGACGCCAGCAGAAGCAGAATAAAGAAAAGGTATGTAGTACGGTAAGAAAACACCGCAAACCATCATAAAAGTTCCGTATTACGAGTTTTTGTAAAATTAGTAAAATTCCGAGTCGAAGTGGAGCCGGAGATGACCACCAGGGAGTCCAGGCGCCCCCCTGGCGTGCCCCTCTGGGCTGCGCCGGCAGGCCGCCTGGACACCCTGGAGCCCGTCTCCGACCCCGCTTTGGTCCGTTACCTTCCTTTCTATGCATAAATTTTTCCTATATATTTGCCCGGGGTGTTCCGGCAACGTATCTTGCGATTTCGCGTGTTTTCTCTTCGATCTGTTTCTGCCAGGAAATCTTTCAGCTAAATTTAGGTGCCATGGCATCTCCAAGTTCCCCCAAGGACACGTTCGTCGTCAACGTCATCAACCCTTACCTCGCTGAGGTGAAGAAGCACCCTCAGGTTGTTCAGATGAAGGAAGGCGTCCTTCATCAAGAAGATCTGAAGGGATCCATCAAGGAGGGGAGCGTCTAGGCCAGGCTGGAAGAAGTGGAGCAAGAAGTCTTCAAGTACAAGAAGATGACCGAGCGTGGTGTCGAAGCCAACTTTGACATCACCAACGAGCTGAAGAACTACTTTCTGAAGGAGATGAAGGAGATGTGGGAAAGAATCGCCGCGTCTGAAGACAGAATTATAGAACTCCAAGGGCAAATTAATGATCTACATAACCAGAACTGTGAGTATGAACTAAGGTTTCTACACATGGGTTTGGGTGCTCAATGCAGGATCCAGGAGACGAGCTTCTCATATGAGACTGGAGAACCCCTTCCATGGAAGAGCTTCGCCAAGAACTACTTGATCAACGCCAACAAGGATGATGAGTGAAATCTCCGTGGGTGATGGCATTCCCTTGGCTTGTTCCAAGCTTGGGGGATTGCCCGGTATCTTTATGTTTTACCTTTTGTCTTTCAGAAGTCAAGTAGAGTCGTATCATGTCTAGGGAGGTTATTATATGAGATAGGTGTGTGCATTAAGGTCTATCACCCCTTTGGTGAAGAATTGTATCCGTGTGTGTGGAGTCGTTTATGATGGAATATTAATGAGAAGTTTATCGGTTCCTTTTTGCTGCACTCGGTATTCTCTTCACGCAATCGACCTTATATGATGATTCTTATGGGGAGTATTGACCTTATGTCAGGTATGGCTATGAAACTTTATTTAATATTGGCAAACATAGCTTTGGTCATAACAACAAGCATGATGTTCTTAAAGTATCAACATAGCCAAAACCTTTATGTTATTATGCTTGAAGTGTTATGTTGACAAGGAAGACAACTTGATGTGTTATGCTTATTTCAATGTTCAGGCTTTATATTGCTTTGCATCTTAGTCATCATCAGTTGTCTGCTCTTTCAAAACCTTTGCTAGCCTAACTCTGTACTAAGCGGAATTCTGCTTGTGCGTCCATACCCTTAAGCCAATACCTTCGATATGAGTCCACCATACCTACCTACTCGTGGTACTCCACTACCACCTCCTAAAGTATATAATTTATGTGTTATCCTTAAATGTTCAAAATCTTTTATTTTGTGCCTCTGCTTTAGTTCATGAGGAAGTAGTAGCTAATTCATGACCTTTTTGAGTTGGACAAGCTTCACCCCGGGATTGCATGTATAATGTGCAAACCCATAATACGAAAAGGCACTAGCATCGAGTGCGCCCGGCTTAAAAATAATATAACAAACAAACCCTCCTTCACGCTTTGTTCATGAGAAATCAGAAAACTTTGGCAGTGATAAACAAAGGAGAATAAGAGGATGTTATCGTCCTCATACGGGAGCCGTTCCTCGAAACTTGTCCAGTTCAAGAAGTAATTGAGTTATCTATTAGCATTCGTTAACGAATCATGCACCTCTCAAAAACTTGTTTTCATTCTGTTTGATTTGAGGATAGCACATGAGTTTTCCCTACTACCCTAGAGCAAGGCCTATCCTTTAATTTTAAGTTGAGTCAGTTATTTCTACTTCCCTCTATTTCTCAAAGAGAGCAGACGTTTGATGTTGATAAGGATTCATTCATATAAAGCTGCATTAAGATTTGTCATATCATATCCTTGTTGACATTATCATTTGATAAGTAAGTTGTTTGTCATGCCCAGCTAAGGCAAATATCTTCCTTCGTGTTAACACTTTCACTTCTTGCTTATTAACTTGTTATTTCAAAAAGCTTCAATTAATCCCATCAAAAGCAAAAGTTAAAATTATTTGTTGTTCTTTGACCAAAGGACATGTTTGCCATGATATAATGAGTTTCCATTGGTCCTACTTTCGAATATAAGTGTTGACCTTTCATAAGAGCCTTATGAGTTGAAGATTGCTGCTGAGGATATTTGAGTTGGTGAAGAGACTATGATGCTTCTTGTCCGTATTCTATTTATCGACACTTCACTCACTAAACTTGTGGACAGGTTTACCGAGTTCATATTTGCTTGGGGACAAGCGAGGTCTAAGCTTGGGGGTGTTGATACGTCCAAAATGCATCACTATTTTGTATTATAATTTATCCTTATTCATTGATATATTTCATGTTATGATGATGTTCTTATGTTGTTTTGGTCTATTTTACACAGTTTGCAACTTTCCGATACCGAAACAGCAGACGCAGGATTCAGTAGGAAAAAGTGGATGCTGAGTTGCTGAAGAAGAACACCTCCAAATTACCTGAAAATTGACGGGAGGTATTTTTCAGACGAATAACGAAGACATGGAAAAGGGGAGTCAGAGGGGGGCCACAGGGTGCCCAGGCGGCCTGGGGGCGCCCCCCCCCCCCCGGCCGCGCCGGGGGGGCGCCTGTAGCCCCTGGCCCACCTATGGTCGCCCCCTTTTGCATATATGTTCTCCGTCCCCCGAAAACCCTAGGCACGGGACTTTTTACGGAGTTCCGCCGCCGCTTCGAGGCGGAAACCTGCAGAGAAGAAAAGGGCATCTCCGGTGGGCAGATTCCGCCGGGGAGATCACCTCCCGGAAGGGGAGATCGTCGCCATCGTCATCACCCTCGTCACGGGCATCGTCGAGATCATCATCAACATCATCCCCAACACCAGCACCATCTCCATCTTCATCCAAATCTCATCTTACCATCGCAACTTGTGTTGTAACTTGTACTACCTATCCCCTTTACTCCGTTGGTGTTGATTACTACTTTGTGGTGAATGCTATTGAGTTTTGTTGGAGAAATATTATTATGTCCAGATTGTTTATCACATATTTATCCCCACTGATCATGATCTCTTTTATGTTTTGTGAGTAGTTACCTTAGTTCTTGAGGACAGGGGGGAAGTCTTGTTGTTAGTAGTCATATGATGTTGAAGTAATATGTGTTGTTTGGTACTTAAGTTGCGTTGTCATTCTACTAGTGGTGTTGTGTGAGTCAAACACCCAACACTTCGCCTTATTAAGGACCTAGGAGAATACATTGTGTATAAAGAATGCTTGTGGTGGGTTGCCGGAGTGACAGAAACCTGAACCCCAATTCGCACGCTTTTGCATAAGGGAATAATGGATCCTCGATCATATTGCTATGGTTAGGCTTTTGCCTTAAATTCTATCTTGTATTTGCGGATGCTTGCAAGGTGTTTAATCATAAGAGTGCATTCATCTTAGTCTAGAGAGTGCACTAGCATAGATCCACCCACTCAACACTTATCAACACATACCATAGTATCGATACGGAATATGGCGAAAGCACATGACTACCTCTCCCGTGTGTCCTCAAGAACGCTTTAGTCTTTATAAGTTCATTTGCTAGGCCTCTCCTTTGCTAAGAAGGGATTGGGCCACTTGTTACTTTCAGTACCTTTTACATTACTTGTCTTTACATTCCTGTTGCTTATATCGAGAAAACCCCTAAAAGTTATCTTTTAGTGCTTGCAGTAATTTCTTGCTCATAATCGCTTATCAATACCTTCTGCTCCTCGTTGGGTTCGACACTCTTACTTATCGAAAACGCTGCAACAGATCCCTTACGGTTGAGGGTCATCAACCCCCAGGCGCGCCCTGGTGGGTTGTGGTCCCCACGTGGGCCCCCTCACTTATCTCTTTAAAAAAAATCACCTTTCCTCTCTCTCGTGTTCTTGCTCTCAAACCCGGGGATTTCGATCTCTTTGCTTGAAGCTCCATTTCCGAAACTGTTTCGGGGGATTGTTGCTTGGTATGTGACTCATCCGTTTGTCCAATTAGTTTTTGTTTTAGTGGTTTATAATTTGAATAATTAGCTACTCTTGGAGCTGTTGTAGATGAGCTTGCATGTTGAATTCTTAGAGTTCTAAGTAGTTTGAATGCTTGCTATGGCCTCTATGTATCCCTATGAGTAGTTGTTATCAATTTTGTAGAGTTTTGTTGATAAATTTTGTCACCAGTTTTTTTCCAGAAAATTGTACACGAATATGATGAACCTCTTTGGAAGGAGTTCTTCGAGGAGGAGATCCTCGGGAGCATCGTCTAGTGATAGCTCCACTCGTCGGTCTTATGTTGAACCAAGTGAAAGTTCCATACGAGATGCCGCCACCAAAACATGTTTATGGCCTTGTGATGATTATATGGTGCGTGTGGGCATTAAGGAGGAATTCGAGCAATATGTTCACAATGCCGGTCTCGGTCCCTACATTTCAGATAAGTGCGATCAACACCACGCTCTCACTGAATTATTTGTCAAAGGATTTAAATTCCATCCCCGTGAGTCTAGGGTGTCATTTAAACTGTATGAAAATCCTTTTACCATATCACTAGAGAGTTTTGCTCATTACTTCAAAATCCCATTCTGGGGTTCGCTTGACGAACCACCAAGGACTGAGTACCAATCATTTTTAACTAATCTTTGCTACGGTGAAACGAGGGGAGTGACGCAAGGTAGAATAAAGAGCATTCATTTTCCCGCAATTCAGTAGTTTGTTTTATTTAATGGGAAATGTATTTTAGGCAAACAAGATTGTAGTACACTTTGTGCTCCAGACTTGAGCCTCATACGCACCGCTCTCACAAGTGATAGAAGTTATAAGCTTGGGGCGATTGTTGCACGCAGGTTACAACACAATGCTAATAGTGGCTATTTCTATAGTGCAATCTGTGCCTCGCGTTTAGCCAGAGAGCTGGGTGTTTCACCTCTGCCCTTTGACCCTATCCAACCCACGCAGTATTTAGACTTTGATGCTATGAAAAATCATAAGATCCTTAAAGGAGACATTCATAATTTCACCTATAAATTGTTGTTTAACCAAGCGTCTGTTGTGCACACATATTTTCCTGCACCTGCTCTTTTTGATTATCATAGCAAGGGAAGATATTTCGTTCTTGAGAGCGAGGCCCGAGCCCACAACGCCGCGGTTGAGGCAGCACGGCAGGCCGAGGCATCCGCACCGAGAGCCTCCGTGAGCTACCACGCCAACTACTATCCAGGCTACTGACTGCTTACCAAGTTAGGCCAAAAGCCTAAGCTTGGGGGAGTACGTGTTTCTCACGGACTTTACATTCATGTTAACACATACCATTTTAGTTGTCGGTGTTCACACTTTTTCATTGTATTATCCATTCTTAATTTATTTTCTCGCCTTCTTCTTGTGTGTTTGAAATACCTTAGAAAACCCAAAAAAATTAGTTGTAGTTAGTTTACTTTCTTTGCTTGCTTAGTTGTAATATTAAGAAGAAAACTCAAAAAGATTTCCTTGTTCTTCTTTTGATTGTTGGGAGCTTTCCCGTGTAAATAGTTTTTCTTGTTTTTGCTTTCCCCTTTTATTTGCTTGTTCTAGAAAACCAAAACTCCAAAAATATTTCAGTGTGTTTCTCTGAATTTCTTTTCTTTTTATTCGAGTCGTACCAAGGAGAAGACCGCAATGAAAATGTTGAGTGGCTCTCATATGCATAATTGTTGATCTAATAAATATCCATTTTACCTTGTCTTCTCCTGTTGAATACAATGTTTGCAGATTCCATCTTATTTCATGACACTCTTGCACTATTATTATTTACACATCGTTCGGTCGTGCAAGTGAAAGGCAATAATGAAGATATTCGATGAACTAGTCGTGGAAGAGAGAAACTGGTATGAACTCGACTTGTTCGGTTTTTGTAAATATGTTTAACCTAGTATCCATGATTCAGCCCATTATAATTAAACATGTTTGTAATGACAATTAGAGATTGTAGTTTCTCATGCCATGCATAAGTAGCTAGGAGTGGATAATGATTTATCTTGGATATCAACATTGCATTAAAATGATTGTGATGTAGTATGACGACATGGTATCCTCCTCTGAACGTTCGAGTGGATTGACTTGGCACATGTTCATGCATGTAGTTGAATCAAAACCAACATATCCTCTATAATATTTATGTTCATGGTGTTCATATCCTACTCATGCTAGTGTCCAATGTTACTTACGCATAATGCATGTTCATGACAGTTGTTGTTGTCTAGCTGGCCGCTTCTGAACCTATTTGCTAGCCTTCACCTGTACTAAGTGGGAATTCTGCTTGTACATAAAAAAATTGAACCCAAGTTATTCCAGATGAGTCCACCATACCTACCTATATGCGATATTACCCTACCGTCCTAAGTAAATTTGTATGTGCCACCTCTAAAAACTTCAAATAAATATCCTTTTTGTGTGCCTGGATCATTCATGGAATGACAAGAGGTGGTCGTTATCTTCCATGCTAAGCGGGTTATTCTCAGGTCGAGTGTTTATTCACTCGCCATCGCATGAGAAAATGGCGGTAAGAGCGATGCCCAGTCCCAAACTGCAAAAAGAATCGATCTCTCAAATAATCAAACAAAACTCCCAATGGAGTCATAGCCTTTACTTTTCTGCTTGGGAACCGCCACTAGCGTGTTTAGCATGGAATATATTGATAACTGATAGTCGTGAAGTAAATGAGAAGGGTGCATGTCTCAAAATATCATTTACCTCTATTTTAAAAACTTGAGCTCCGGCACCTCTGCAAATCACTGCTTCCCTCTACGAAGGGACTATCTGTATACTCTTATGTTGTGTCATCACCTTCTAAAATAAGCGCCATAACCTGAGAACGTTGTTGTCATGCTGATGCATTGTGTGCAGCTAATGTTGGGTGCATCATGACTGGATATTTTCTACCATGAGTTACAATGTTTAGTCGCTGCTTGAACTTTGGAGGTGCTTGATACGTCCAAAACGTATCTATAATTTCTGCTTGCTCCATGCCACTTTTGGGTGATATTGCTATGATATTCATACACTTCCATACACTTTTGATCATATTTGGACTAACTTACTAATCCAGTGCACCCCAGTGCCAGTTTCTGTTTTCGGCTGTTTTTGTATTTCAGGTTTTCACGTTTCGAGAACTGCCCAGAAAAATCGAGAAAAATTATATAAAAAATCAGCGAACCGGAAACAACACTGCGTCCGAAGGGCAGCCTGGGGGGGGCACAGGGGCTCCAGGCGCCCTGTGGGCGCCCCCCCCTGGGCCGTGCCGGGGAGGCGCCTGGGCCCCCCGAGGCTCCCCCGGTGCCCTACTTTGGCATATATTTAAAGGGTCCTCCGTAACCCTCAGAACAGGACTTCTTTTCGCGATCCCATCTCTGTTCCGCCGCCGCCGCCGCTTCCAAGATCGGGAGCACCAGGAGAACCCTTCCCGGCACCCTGCCGGAGGGGATGATCACCACCGGGAGCTTCTCCACCACCATGGACGCCTCCCGGATGACTCGTGAGTTGTCTCCCTTGGACCATGAGTCCATGACCAGTAGCTATGTGATGTTCTCCTCCCGTTCTTGTGCTTCACTAATTAGTCCTCGTGAGCTGCCCTACATGATCGAGGCACCAATGTAATCCTTATGCTGTTGCTATGTTGAGTTTGCTGGGATTCGATGGATTATGAGATTATGTTTAGATTGATCTTGAGTAATATATTTGATTCACCTCTTTTATATTTTAGTTCATAAGTAATTCTTGCATGTTCTCCGTTGTTATTTATTGCTTTGGCCGAGTAATAGGTAGTGACTCCAAGAGGGAACGTTATGCTCGATTGTGGGTTCATGCCCCTCGATGACTAGCTTGAGTGACAGAAACATGAGTCTAGGGGATGTGCTGTTGCCACAAGGGGGAAAACAACGGTGCTTGTGCCCGCGGGTGCAAGGATTGTTTACTTTAGCAAAGTTCTTTTAATGCAGTTGTCTGTTGCATTGAGTTTACACTATGGGTGGGACTTGCAACTTAATACCAGCGAGATGTTCTGGATAGATATCTCAAGGTGGATGATTAGTAGTAGATATTGATGGATTTCGGTCTACTTACTTTGGCGTACCGCCCATGCTTTGAACCTCAACCTTTCTTGCAATGTAATCAGCATTGGTTTGGGTTCGTGGTCCTATCAATTGCCCAGCTGTAATTTGTTTACCTCACATAGCTGTTTTATCGTCTTTTGGGAGAGAGACATCACTAGTGAACATCATGAGACTCCGGTCCATATTACCATCATTGATCACATCCACTATTTACTTGTCGCTATTTACTTACTATTGCAGAACACTATCTATCACTACTATCATATTGCTTTTAACCCTTTGTGAACTACAAGGCCAGAGAGATTGACAACCTCTCTATACTCGTTGGGAGCAAAGTTATTTGTATCTGTGTGCAGGTCCACATTGATTGCTAATTGCGCCGTTAGCAATTGACACCTACTTGTTGAACCTAGGAGTCTCTGGGGATTCGATCCTTGGCATCTTTGCTAGGGGAAAACACTTCTACTTACTACATCTTACACCTTCCACTTGGGGTAACCAACGAGGGGTTCGAGGCCCATCAAGGAGTTTTTTCTGGCGCCGTTGCCGGGGACTCCACTCTTCAGGATAGGGGAGTTGCATGCTATCTTTTACCTTTGCTTTTTAGTCTTGTTAGTTTACTTTCATTTTTGCTTTAGTTCCTTTTATCAAAAATCACAAAAAATTATTTGCCTCTTTATTTAGTAGTCCTTTCTGTTTAGCCAAACATGTTAGGATTTGGTGCTTTGAGGGAATCAGAAGTTCTAGATTTCCATCAAAGGGATGGAAAAAATATGAAGAAGGCATGGGACAGAATTTCTGATGCACATAGGAGAATTATGCCTTGGATACCTATAAAAATTGTGCTTAGAAACTTTTACCATGGTCTTTTTAAATGGTGTAAACACTCCCTTGACATTATAGCTGAGGGAGATTTCTTAGAGTGTGATGAAGCTAGAGCTCTTGAAATTATACATGGTCTATCTAGTTACTTTGTTTATGATCATAACTTTGATACTATCATAGATAGACTTGCTACTATTGAAAAGAGAATGGATGCTCTAGACTTAATAAAGGTAGATAAACCCAAACCCAATAAGAGAGATATTTTGGAAATAGATAATGACTGGGAGCCTCTTGTTAGGATTAGCATCTCTAATCAAGACTTCCTTGCTTATTGTGATATTGGATCTATGGTTTCCACTATGCCAAATATTGTTCATGATTCTTTAAAATTTAACATGGACAGATTACCATCTTATCATGAACACACTAATGGAGACATTTCTGAAATCCAGGGAAAAATAAAAGACGTACCGGTTAAATTCCTTAAAGGGATTGCAATGATTGATTTCTTCATCGTGGAGCCAAACCAAGGAAATATAGTGCTTGGGAGGGATTTCCTCCGAGCAGTTAAAGGCTTCATCGATATAGGTAAGGGACAAATCCGCTTACGCGGGAAGGCAAAAGGTGTGTACCCCTTTCCTAGAAGGAACAAGAATGAACGTGTTGAGGAATCATTTGAACCATATTATAACTCCGATTACTATAATGATTATTGATTCCTCTATGCATTATGCCTAGCTTAAAGGCATAAAAGAAAGCGCTTTTGGGAGGCAGCCCGCATGAATAAAATTTTTGTTTTTGTTGTGTCTTGATGTTGTTTACTTCTGTAGCATCATCATTGTATCTTTGCTTTTCATATTTGTGCCAAGTATAGCCTCTGATTGCTAGAAAGTTCAAAAGTTGTGAGGTGCTGTCCAGGAAACAGATTCTGTCCTTGGATAGAAATATTCGTATAAAATCACCAGATCATCTATTTGGTCTGAATTTTTTCGACAGCGTTCTCTATATAATTGTCTTTCGTGTGTCAGTTCTGAGTTTTTTGATTTGAGTTGCAGAAGTATCCCGAACAGGTCAATTACTGCCTGCTGTTCTGTTTTTCACAGATTCTGTCCTATTTTGCCTTACCTTCACTTTGCAAATTGAGAACTTGCTTTCTCTTTGCAAAAACCTTTTGGCAATCTTGAGAAACAGTAGAACTTCAAGAATATTCTTATTTCCAGCAAGGTATAATTATTTATTAAGGGTACTAACCTCGCTAATCAGATTATGATGAGTTGTGTATGAAGGGAGTTTTCAAGTGTGCGAGGGAAGATGATAAAAAGATTCAGGAGTGTCAAGCGCTCAAGCTTGGGGATGCCCCCGTGCACCCCCAAGAAATATTCAAGGAGACTCAAGCGTCTAAGCTTGGGGATGCCCCCGTGCATCCCCTTCTCCATCAACATTATCAGTTCGTCTTTCGTTTCGCTATATTTTTATCACTTCATATGTTATGTGCTATGCTTGGAGCGTCTTGCTTTTAGTTTTCTTTTTAGTTTTTCATAACGAGTCGGAACCTAACATTCCTTTATTGGGAGAGAAACACGCTCCACCTCTACCTAGAACATTACATAGAATTTTCATGTCTATCTATGCTGTGTGTGTTCTTTATCTTTTAATAGCTACTATCATACTCTGCTCTTAGTATTCATGCTTATCTTTTCAAGAGCTTTTATTTACTTGGTTGCTTGAACTCTCTTTAATTACCATGCTCACCTTATTAAGAGAGTTTGCTTCCGTTGCATGGGTTAATGTGTCTGTGATAAAGATGCTACTTTCATGATAGTGCTTAGTAGTTCAGGTTTTCTTTTGGTTAATCTCAAATAGCTGGGTGTTTCCCAATGTGTTATTGGAGTACCAACTTGGTTTGTTTGCCTATGATGTGGTATGGTTTAGTAATATCTTCCTTCGAGAATTTATTTTGATTGACTTGGCGTATGCTCACGCATATTCAAGACTATAAAGAAAGTCTGTCAAGCCTTGATGATCTTTTGTTTCTAAGTAGCGATATAACTACCATGCCTGATTCAATATTGCTTTGTCGCTCTGCATGATTATGACCGTCATTGCTCTCTTAGTTGGTCACTCCCAGTCTTTTGCTAACCTCCACCTGCACTAAGAAAACTAACCATGCAATATATAGCTCATGGGGAAGTAGCCTAAAAACTATTGTGGTAAAGAATATTTTGTTTAGGTATCTTATTTCTTATGAGTTGCTTGCTGAGCGGTAACCATGTTTCTGGGGACGCCATCAACTGTCACACTTTTGTTGAATATCATGTGAGTTGCTATGCATGTTCGTCTTGTCTGAAGTAAGGGTGATTTACCGTGGGTTGAATTAATATGCATATTGTTAGAGAAGAACATTGGGCCGCCAACCAAAGCCATGCATCATGGTGGAAGTTTTAGCTTGGACCTTAATCCTCAATCTCTCATGAGAATATGCTTATGCATTAAAGAGGAGTCCATCGTCTATTTTCTATGTTGTCCCGGTATGGATGTCCTCAAGTTGAGATCTATCAAAAACGAGAAATCAAATGCGATCTATCTCCTTGGACCTTTGTACAGGTGGCATAGAGGTACCCCTTTGTGACACTTGGTTAAAACATATGCAATGCAATGATAACCCATGGGGATCCGAGCTAATTAGGACAAGGAGCGAGCACTATTGGTATTCGATGCATGAGGCTTGCAACTTATAAGATGTTTTATACATGACACATATGAAGTACTACTACCGTTGACACAATTGCTTCCATGTTTTCAAAATAAAAAGCTCTAGCACTTAACCTTTCTTTTACCTTTATGTTGAAGCACCAACTACTGAGAGCATGATTGTCATTCTGAGTGTAATGTGCATTGTCCCAAAGTAGCATTGTCTTTTGCATGATTGTGATATCGTTTATTCTGAAATGATTGTATCTAGTCATCACGTAAACCATGAAGGTGCCCTTGCATTTATGTTTTGCATCACTAAAGGGGGCAAGCTAGATATCACTTTATCATATTTGCACGTCATGTTCATTGCAAATCTTTTTGATGTTTCAGTTTCATATTGTAAAACTTTCAGTCATTTGTGATTTTCTCTTAAGACAACTTAATTACTATAGAATCATTGTCTCAGTAAGCTTTTGTCATATGACTATGAGAAAGTCCTATATGGTTAGTAGCATGTCACCACAGAAATTATTCTTGTTATCATTTACCTACTCGAGGACGAGCAGGAATTAAGCTTGGGGATGTTGATACGTCCAAAACGTATCTATAATTTCTGCTTGCTCCATGCCACTTTTGGGTGATATTGCTATGATATTCATACACTTCCATACACTTTTGATCATATTTGGACTAACTTACTAATCCAGTGCACCCCAGTGCCAGTTTCTGTTTTCGGCCGTTTTTGTATTTCAGGTTTTCACGTTTCGAGAACTGCCCAGAAAAATCCAGAAAAAATATATAAAAAATCAGCGAACCGGAAACAACACTGCGTCCGAAGGGCAGCCTGGGGGGCACAGGGGCTCCAGGCGCCCTGTGGGCGCGCCCCCCCCCTGGGCCGCGCCGGGGGGGCGCCTGGGCCCCCCGAGGCTCCCCCGGTGCCCTACTTTGGCATATATTTAAAGGGTCCTCCGTAACCCTCAAAACAGGACTTCTTTTCGCGATCCCATCTCTGTTCCGTCGCCACCGCCGCTTCCAAGATCGGGAGCACCAGGAGAACCCTTCCCGGCACCCTGCCGGAGGGGAGGTTCACCACCGGGAGCTTCTCCACCACCATGGACGCCTCCCGGATGACTCGTGAGTAGTCTCCCTTGGACCATGAGTCCATGACCAGTAGCTATGTGATGTTCTTGTCCCGTTCTTGTTCTTCACTAATTAGTCCTCGTGAGCTGCCCTACATGATCGAGGCACCTATGTAATCCTTATGCTGTTGCTATGCTGAGTTTGCTGGGATCCGATGGATTATGAGATTATGTTCAGATTGATCTTGAGTAATATATTTGATTCACCTCTTTTATATTTTAGTTCATAAGTAATTCTTGCATGTTCTCCGTTGTTATTTATTGCTTTGGCCGAGTAATAGGTAGTGACTCCAAGAGGGAACGTTATGCTCGATTGTGGGTTCATGCCCCTCGATGACTAGCTTGAGTGACAGAAACATGAGTCTAGGGGATGTGCTGTTGCCACAAGGGGGAAAACAACGGTGCTTGTGCCCGCGGGTGCAAGGATTGTTTACTTTACGCAAAGTTCTTTTAATGCAGTTGTCTGTTGCATTGAGTTTACACTATGGGTGGGACTCGCAACTTAATACCAGCGAGATGTTCTGGATAGATATCTCAAGGTGGATGATTAGTAGTAGATATTGATGGATTTCGGTCTACTTACTTTGGCGTACCGCCCATGCTTTGAACCTCAACCTTTCTTGCAATGTAATCAGCATTGGTTTGCGTTCGTGGTCCTGTCAATTGCCCAGCTGTAATTTGTTTACCTCACATAGCTGTTTTATCGTCTTTTGGGAGAGAGACATCACTAGTGAACATCATGAGACTCCGGTCCATATTACCATCATTGATCACATCCACTATTTACTTGTCGCTATTTACTTACTATTGCAAAACACTATCTATCACTACTATCATATTGCTTTTAACCCTTTGTGAACTACAAGGCCGGAGAGATTGACAACCTCTCTGTACTCGTTGGGAGCAAAGTTATTTGTATCTGTGTGCAGGTCCACGTTGATTGCTAATTGCGCCGTTAGCAATTGACACCTACTTGTTGAACCTAGGAGTCTCTGGGGATTCGATCCTTGGCATCTTTGCTAGGGGAAAACACTTCTACTTACTGCATCTTACACCTTCCACTTGGGGTAACCAACGAGGGGTTCGAGGCCCATCAGTGCTCTGCATTTACGTTTTGTGGTCTCAGAAAGGGCTAGCAAGATACCATTATTATCATATTATATCATGGTTGTTTTGATAACATGTTGCTGCTTGAGATATCTTATTATTGCTCGCTAGCTGATTATGTCATGGAAATGAGTTAATGTAATTTTTAAGAGTTATTGTCGGCATTGTTAGTTATAATGTTGGCTAAAAACCTGGGTGTTTTTTTATGGAAGGACAGTAGGAGAGGCTCCTACTGTGTGTATATATATACCATGTAAAGGGTTACAAGCATGTTACAAGTGTGTTACAGGCTTGTGATCATCCTATCACTCCCCCAGGGTGGGGAGGTGATGTTGGTGAGCACAATGTAAGTAGCTATCACTCAAAAGCACCCAAGCAAGAGGGGATTCTAGGGTAGAGAGTTACAATAGGCAGTTACAATGGTCTTCTGAGCCTCTTTTACCCTGTATTGGAGGAGGCCAAAATCTTCCTTGAAGCGTGCCAACCAAGAGGCCGTACTAGGGTTGATCCTCCTGAAGTGTTTATTATTGCGTTCTTTCCACAGACTCCATGCTGTCGTCAAGAAGATTTCCATGAAGAGGGGTCCATGTCCCTCCTCATAGGTGTGCGCAATCAAATCTAGTCTGGAGTCAAAGTCGGGCCAGGATATAGCAATTTTTTCCCAACAAGCTTTGCTGAATGGGCACGTGAAGATCATGTGGTCAACCGTTTCTTCAACATTCTGTTCACATAGGAGACAGTCAGACACCTCACCAATGTTGTAGTGTCGACGTTTCAGCATGTTCCTTGTGTTTAGTCGGTCAAGTAGCATCAGCCAGCCGAAGACTTTGATTCTCATGGTGCATTTGGATCGCCACAGCAGTTGGAAGGTAGGGTGTCTTGGGGCGTGTCTGAAACAGAATTTGTAGTAGTCTGTGGCTTTCAAATCTGTTTTCCCCCATGCATAATACCATATGTGAGTGGAGGATGTGGAGGGGCTCAGGTGAGTGGACAGATACTGCAAGTTGCGAACTTCCATGAGGGCTTCCGGGGAGAGGGGCAGATGAAAAAGGTCATGTAATGACGTGCTCTCCAAGAAATCTTTGATGGACGCGTCTTCGTGTAGGGCAAATGAGAAGGCCCGGGGATGCGATATTTCTAGAGTGGTGTGCAGCCAAAGGTCTTTCCATATGAGGGCAGTTGTCCCATCAACCACTTGTACACAAGAGACCCCACGATATTGGGGTGTGAGTTTGAGTATATCGCGCCACCAAAACGATCCCACCGGATCCAGAGCATGAGGAATTTTTTCTGTATAGTAATTGTCCCAAAGGAGATGTACCCATGGGACATCTTTCTTGTTGTAGAATTTGTGTAGAAATTTCATGAGTAGGGCTTCATTTTGAAGTTTTAGATTGAGGACTCCCAAACCTCCATGCTTCTTTGGTTTGCAGACCAAGTCCCAGGCGGCCAAAGAGTTGCATTTATCTCCTTTTTCAGTCATCTTGTTCCAAAGGCATCGACGTCTGATCTTATCTGGCATCTCAGTGACTTGGGAGTTTATCTTTAGCGTGCACATGGCATAGATGAGCAAGGAGGTGACAGTCGCATTTAGCCATGAGAGTTTCCCCCCATATGACATCATGGAGATCGTGGCGGCGAGTCTCCTTTCAGCACTGCATACTAGTGGCATTAGGTCTTGAACAATAGGTTTCGAGGTACCCATGGGCAGACCAAGGTACGTAAAGGGCATGGTACCGATCGAGCAACCAAAAATGCTAGCGAGCTCGGTGGCAGAATCGCCGTCAAGATGTATAGGGATAAGAGTGGACTTGTTAAAGTTAATCTTGAGACCAATGGACACTGCATAGTCTGATAGAATCTGCTTGATAGTTTCAGCTTGCCGAGGACATGCAGGTAGGTCTAAGATCGTGTCGTCAGCATATAGGATAACCGGATATTCTGTTTGACCAAGGAAGGGAAATGGTAGTTCAATTCTCCCCTGTCTAAAAGCATTGTTGATGGCAGTCTGAAGGAGGTCAGCTGCGAGGATGAAGAGTAGGGGGGAGAGAGGATCACACTAGCGTACTCCGCTTTTGCAATGAAATTGTCGGCCCGGTACACCATTGAGTAGGACAGAGGATCGCCCCATGGAAAACATACATTGGATCCAGTTGAGTCATTTATCATTGAATCCCATGTGTCGCATGATGTTAATGATAGGTTCATGGCCAATTGTGTCAAAAGCTTTTGCAAAGTTCAATTTGAGTAGGATGATTATTCTTTTCGAAGCATGGCATTGATGGATATATTGGAAGGCCCAGGCCAGGCAGTCCTGGATGGTCTGGCCTTTTAGAAATCCATATTGGTTGCGGTGAACTAGTTGCAGGATTATCTTTTACAGGCGATTGGCTAGGAGTTTGGTGATCAGTTTGAGGCAGCAGTTGAGTAGCGTTATCGGTCTAAAGTCATTGACTGATGCTAGCGAATGAACCTTGGGGATCAAAGTAATGAGTCCATCATTGATGCTGGGAAGATCAAGGTCTCCAGCATGGAATTGGGAGCAAAGTGCATAGAAGTCATGTTTGATCACGGGCCAACAGCTTTTGAGAAATGCTCCATTGAACCCATCAGGGCCGGGGGCTCGATCAGCAGGCATCTCTTTAATAACTATGTCAATCTCTTCGTGTGTGAAAGGCTCTCTGAGATGATCCAGGTCATTGGAGCGTTGTATGAGTGTAGGTAGGTCAAATTTCATCTCTGCAGGTGATGTGGAGCCCAGTCGGTTTTTGTATGTATGAAAGAGTAGTGCTTCTTTGCTGGTGTGGTCTTCAACTTGGTTGCCCTTGTTATCCAATAAACACGCAATGTTGTTGTGTCCGTAATGCTCTGTGGCCACGGCGTGAAAAATTTTCGTGTTTTCATCACCGAACTTAACCCAACTGATGGTACATCATTTCTTCCAATAAAGTTTCTGATATTGCAAGAGCCTCATGGTGTGTTTCTTGAGGATGGTACGGAAGTTGTATTCAAGGGTGGTAAGAGGCCTTCTGTTCTCTAATTCATCAAGATGGGCCAAGGATTGGTTACAGTTATCGATGGCGATCTTCAAGCGTGAGATGTTCTTGCTCCAAATCTTGAGGGCATGTGTCGGGGAAACTGATCCACCCACAAACACCTATGGGGGCGGAGCCCCTTTCGGTACGGCAGGGGGCGGAGATCGCACAAAGAGCAGATCGAGGCGAGGCACACGAGCAGTTTACCCAGGTTCGGGCCGCACGGATGCGTAAAACCCTACTCCTGCTTTTATTTGTATAGAGTTCTTGCTCGGGAGCGCTGGAAGCTACAGTATACTTCAGCAGCTAACGAGACCAGGCGTGGGAGTGTTCGAATGTCCAACCCCCCTCTACGTTGCGCATGGGCCTCCTTTTATATGCTCAAGGGGTCACCGACAGGTGGCAACGCAGTTGAGGGTAGAAATGGAAAAAGGGTGGTAGTTGGTACAGTGTTCTATACCTAACCCTGACGACAGGGGACAAGGGCATTAAATGCCCATCGACGTCGCCCAAACAGTGTAAAAAGTGACCGTCAGGGAAGCCACCGTTTGCCACGACGACAACATTGTCAGCGCCGCTCGCCACCGCGTACCCCTGGCCGCATAGCCTCCCGCCACGTACGCCTGGAAGGATCCTAGAGCAACACGTGAGTGGATGCGCTGGAGCGTTGGCACAGAGTGGAAGCTTGCCGCGGCAAGCGCCTTGCCGCGGTCGCTATCTTGTCGCTTCCGGGAGCTTGTCGCTCACCGGGCCTTGCTGGGAGACGTGGCGCGTCGCGGCAAGTTTCTTGAGATGCCTTGGTTGGCCTTCCCGGCAAGCTCCTCTTGCCAGGGTCTTGCGCCTTGAGTGGTCTTGTGCCTTGAGTGGCCTTCCCGGCAAGCTCCTCTTGCCGGGGCCTTGTCTCCTTGGCTTGGATACTTTGCTCTTGAATGGCTCCAAAGGAACCACGGAGGACCTTGGCGATCACCCGGCAAGCCTTGCCGCGGGACGCTGCGACTGCCCGTGCACAAGTTCGGGATACTAAGGGTATCCCTACTTTAGTACACCGACAGGAGCCCCCGGGCCTGGGCCATACACGGTGCCGAGCGCTGTTGGGCCAGGCCCAAAACAGAGCACGGGCATGCGCGGCCTGGGTCACGCCGTATCTTACTCCGTATCCACCGCGCCCTCCCTTAACGACACGCGTTTAATGCGGCGTCGTGGGAGAGATCGTGGGCGGTTTCTTTAATCGGAAATGCGGAACGTCCGCCCCCTCCCTCCTTATAAGCAGGGGAAACAGGGGCAGTTCGTCCATTCGCCCGTTGCTACTTCAATCTTGAGGACCTCCGCCGCTCCCCTTCTTCCCAAAGCCGAAAGAGAGCAGCGCTCTGCCCCCCGTCGCCACCAGCACCACCAACGCCGTCGACCTCCCTCATCGCTTCCGCCATGGCTCCGAAAGCCGAGAAGGGGAAGGCTGCAAAGTCGGCCGAGGCACAGCGGCTCGCGAGGCTGCGAAAGGAGCGGGCTGTCTTCCCCC
>LR738710.1:744105251-744157823 GCA_902687465.1 Secale cereale
CCCCCCCCCCCCAAAGCTTGCCGTGAGGATGCTGAGGGAGAACTATTACCTCTTCTGGTCGGGGGAGACGCGGGCGCATCCGCGCACCAAGGTACTCCCAGCCATTGCTTGTAAAACGGCTCCGAACGGATATGCGTTCTTCGCCTTGTTCTTCTACTGCGGGCTCTGCCCGCCTTTCTCTGAATTCTTCTGTGACCTCATGAACACCTACGGATTCCACCTCCTTGACTTCACCCCCAACACCGTTCTGACCATGGCAGTTTTCGCGCATCTCTGCGAAAACTTTGTCGGAGTCCATCCCAATGTAGCCCTTTTCTGCCACTTCCTCATGCCCCGAGTAGAGAGAGGAGAGCCTTTATACGGCGGAGTCTCCTGGATCTCGAGGACCGGCAAGAAGGAAGCTTACCTGGAGGGAGAGCTCCGTAGCAAATGGGAGGAATGGAGAGCCAATTGGTGTTGGATTGTCGAGGAGAACCCGCAGCCATTCACCGCCCGGCGCCAAGCCCCAGTAGTGCGCGGCAACGATTGGAGCGACCTGGCCCCGGAAGACGGTACACTGAAGATCGCCACTGCCCGGATCCGACGCCTCAGGCTTGCCGGGCTTACTGTAGGCGCAGTTGGCGCAGATTTCCTTCGCCGCCGCATCGCCCCCTTGCAAGAGAGGAAGAGGCCCGCCTGGGAGTTTGAGAATGCGGCGGATATCATGAGGCTACTCCCGGGCCTCAACTTCAATTTCACTGTCCTGGAGCTCAATGCGATGCTCCAGGAGCTATTCAAGTATGACCCCGATCATCCTGAAGTGTTCAGGTTGCCGAGGGGGGTCGTTCCATTGTGCAACAACTCCGCGCTCAGCCGCATCCGCGCAATGATGCCGATGTGCCATTCTCATGGGATTGACCCAACTTGGCAAGAGCCTGCCGACGATGCCGTGCAGGCATTCTTCGATGTCTTGGAAGAAGTGCCAATCCGCTCCGACGAGAAGAAGGGCCTCACCCGCGACACCACCGACAAGGAGATGGCGTACATCACCACTAGGCTGGAAGAGGAAGCGGCAGCCGCAGCCGCGGGCGAGTTCGGTTTCACCCCGGAGGAGGCAGAGGCAGCAAAGGCGGCAAGCCTTGCCGAGCGAGGGGAGCTTGCCGGCGAGGAAGGGCCTGCCGGGCAAGACGCCGAGTCGAGCGAGCCCACCGAGCAGGGTGTCGGGTCGAGCGAGCCCACCGAGCAGGGCGACGAGTCGAGCGAGCCCGCCGAGGATACGAGCGGCTCGCTGGAGATCGACTCTTCTTCCTCCTCATCTTCAGGCAGCTCGCCACCAGCAGAGCCTCCAGCTCCACTGAGAAGGCATCTCCGTAAGGCCGGGGACGTAACGGAGCGGCAGACGAGTCGACAGCAGCCGCGCCGCGCGACGCGCTCCACCGCGGCAAGCAAGGTTGCCGCGGGAGCGCCTCGTGCATCTGCAGCAACTGGAGCGGGGTCTTCCCAGACCACCGCTTCTGCTCCTGCCGCTCCTCACACCACGGCGACAGCCGGAGCGGGGTCATCTCAGGCCACCGCCGCTGCGGCCGCCAAGCGGCCAAGGGAGCCTACTCCTTCGCCTCCTCGCGCCGGGCGTGAGCCGGATTTCGACTTCTCCGCGCTCAGCTCCGACGAGGAAGAAGAAGAGTAAGATTCTTGTTATTCTTGCATTTCTTCAATTTTTGCTGTTTGGTCTTGTATCTCAATTGCCTCACTCTGGACCTGTTCCTTTTTTCAGAACTCTGGCCCAGAGGGCGGCAAAGAGAGCCAAGGTCCCGGTGATTGTCATCGAGGACGAGCCCATCGTGCCAGCAGGGGGTGCGCCTGAGACGAACTTGCCGGACCCGGCAACTGATCTTCAGAGCAGCCCCTAGCGTAAGTGTAGGGTTTACTTTCCGCTGTTAGGCGCGCGTGGGTGTCCCATCTTTGCCGACGTCTTGTTTGTTGACTTGTGTAGGAGCCGAGCAACCAGACCAGGGGCGCCCGGAGACCGCCCCCGACGCGCCATCTGCTTGGACCATGCCGCCAAGGGGGAGTTCTCCGGCAAGGGAGAGTCCTCCGCCAAGGGCGAGTTCTCCGGCGAGGGACAGCACCAGCGGCCCCCCGCCGGCGGGAACTACAACTACGCCGCGAAGGGAAAGCTCTCCGGCAAGGGAGCTTGCCGAGGAGCCGGCTCGCGCAGGTAATCCCTTTGCTTCAAACTTCCCTTGGTTTTTTCTTCTTTTGATTCTTCTTTTTTGGATATTTGCTTGACTCATTTTCCTTCTCTGGCTGTCAGATCCATCTACTGCTGAGCCGATGGAGACTGAAGTTGTTGCTGACGACGCCGCTGCCACCGAGGAAGCAGCCGGCGGTGACGACCCCGCCGGCGCAGAGGCCGCCAAGGCTGCCGCCGCAGCAGCAGGCAAGGGGTGAAGAGATCGCCGCGCTCAAGATTGAGCGGGAGAAGGACGCCCACAGCCACTCAGAGCTGCAGGTCCGCCTCGCCGAGAAGGGCAAGGAGCTTGCCGCTGCCAAGGACTCCAACGCCGATCTTGAGTTGAAGCTGGCCACTTTGACCAAGACGCTGGACGGCGCCAGGGAGCGGGAGGCAACACTGAAGGAGGAGGTCAGGGCCGAGAAGGCGTTGCTGGAGAGTGCTGCCGTCACCCAGAACATCTCCAGGGAGACCGTCGAGCACTGGACGGAGGGTCTTGTCAATGCTGCCGCAGACATCGACAGGGAGCTGGCGCAGCTGGGAGCGGAGTATCTTGGGTATTCCTCCGACGAGAACCTCCACCCCAGCGCCAAGCTCACGCTATTCTTCAAAGGCATGGCGACGGCCCTCCAGCAACTCCGGGAGAGGATCCCAAAGCAGCTGGCGGACGAGTCGCGCAAGCTCTGCGCGGGAGCCCTGAAAAAGGTGTGGGTGAAGGTGGCCTTCCGCAATCCAGGCCTCAACCTCACCAACGTCCTCAAGTCTTTGTCGTCGGATGCTGATCTGGAGGCGTTCAGGGCCCTTGTCGCACCCATCGTGGACAAGGTGAGCGGGATCAAGAGGGTTGAGGGTGGTCGCGCAGATTAGGCTTGCCTATTTTCTTCTTTCCTTGTCGCTGCCAATCATGTTATGAGGACAATCTATTAGAGCTGCGACAAGCCACTTGTAATATAACTCTATTTTGGGTAATGATTGCACTGTTATTTACTTTACTTAACTCCTTTGATTTGTATGTTTTTGCCCTACGCTTTTAGGGAACTTGCCGGTGTAGGCACCTTAGTCGCGAGCGCTGAGTGCGGGATGTCAGCAGCCTACTGGCGGTGCCGCTACCGACAAGAAACCTTGTCGCAACTAGCTGCAGCACACTTAAGTTGTTGAGCGTGCTCGAAAACAAAGTAAGGGCACGACACTAGTCGCAGCACACTTAAGTCGTTGAGCGGACTCGAAACAAAGTAAGGGCGCAACTAGCTACGAGTTGGTTCCTCCGCGCACAGGTTTTTCATACAAAGCACGGTCGTTCAAGGAAGATAACTTAAAAATTTAAAAATCTAATTGCTCAAACTTTTGGCAACTTAGCTTTTTTGTTGTTCGCTTCCCGGCAAGGCGAAACTTTCTTGAACGACGTCTGGCCCATACCACTATCTTCTCCTTCCCCCCGGCAAACTTGTGGGCGAGGGAACCTTCTTTTCCTTGAGAAAGAGAAAGAAAGAAGAGAAAATAAAGGTATGGAGCCTTACGACTCATTATTGCTCACCGGGGGTATGTGCTGCACAAAGTGTCAGATAACACATGCAAAAAATAGAAAGCATGAAAATGACAAGGTGTGCGGAGCACATTAGCTTTACTGATGCACGGGGTCTGCGCCCGGCTTTGTACAAAGGATTACATGCAATAGCGGCAAGACTTGTACAAAAGGTGGTTGACGGAGCGGGTCGCGGCAACCGTGCTTTACGGGTAAAACTTACGAAGATGCTCACTGTTCCAGGAGTTGCTCACCGGAAAGCCATCTTCGGTCTCAAGGCGGACAGCGCTGAGCCTAGTGACTCGTTTCACCCGGTAAGGGCCTTCCCACTTCGGCATCAACTTGTTGGAATTCTTGGTGGACTGAACGCGCCGAAGAACAAGGTCGCCTTCCTCGAGACTTCTGGCGTTAATTTTGCGGCTATGGTAGCGACGCAAAGCTTGCTGGTAGCGAGCACCTTGTACAGCAGCCTGAAGACGGTCTTCCTCAAGGAGCAGCGCGTCATCGTGTCGCAGCTGCTCTTGCTCAAGCTCATCATAAGCGGGCACTCGAGGTGACCCGTATACGAGTTCCGTGGGGAGAACTGCCTCTGCTCCATAGACTAGAGCGAAAGGTGTCTGGCCAGTGGCTCGATTTGGCGTCGTCCTGATCGACCAAAGAACCACCGGCAGCTGCTCGATCCAGTTTCTTCCGCACTTGTGCAGCCTGTCGAAAGTTCTGGTCTTGAGGCCACGCAACACTTCAGCATTTGCCCTCTCCGCTTGACCGGTGCTCCTCGGGTGAGCAACAGAAGCGAAGCAGACCTTGGATCCAAGATCTTGGACGTACTACATGAAGGTGCGGCTCGTGAATTGTGTACCGTTGTCGGTGAAGATCCTATTAGGGATCCCGAAGCGGCAAACAATCGACCTGAAGAACTTGACTGCTGACTGTGCGGTCACCTTTCTCACTGGTTCCACTTCCGGCCACTTTGTGAACTTGTCGATCGCAACGTACAAGTACTCAAAGCCCCCGGCTGCGCGGGGAAAGGGGCCGAGGATGTCGAGCCCCCAGACCGAAAATGGCCAGGATAAAGGGATCGTCTGGAGAGCTTGAGCAGGCTGGTGTGTCTGCTTGGAATGGAACTGGCACGCTTCACACTTGGTTACTTGTGCAGTTGCATCCTGGAGGGCTTCTGGCCAAAAGAAACCTTGCCGGAATGCTTTGCCGGCAAGTGCTCTTGCGCCAACGTGGTGACCACATATGCCTCCATGTATCTCTGCCAACAGCTTTTGTTCATCTTCCCGGGGAATACACTTCAATTTCACACCATTGAGTCTTCTTCTGTATAGTGCGTTGTCAAAAAACTGGTACATACTTGATTGCGGGGCTACTCTTTCCGCTTCTTCTTGCTCTTCGAGATGTTCTCCTGTCTGAAGGAAACGGACAATCTGCTGCACCCATGCTGGAGCTTGTGGCTCGACAACAAGGACTAAAGGCACATGTACTGCTGCGGGAACATCCGCTTCTACGGCGAGAACCTGCGGCTCTGCCGGAGCTTGATGTTCCCCGGCAAGCTTGCCGGAGCAAAACTTGTCGGGAGCGTTTGCTTCAACGGAACAAACCCTAGGGCTTGCCGGAGCAGACTGCTCCTCAGCACTCTTGGTGTCGATCTTGGGAACCTTCTTGGCGGCGGCTTCGGGAAGCTCTGCCGGTAGATAGTCACCAGAAATCAACTTCCTCTTCCTGCTCTGTCCAATTGACGGCGTTACGGACGGTTGAGTCAACTTGAGCATAAAGATCCCTGGTTCCACAGGTAACTTAAATGCAGCGTACTTTGACAGGCCATCGGCGATGTCGTTCTGAGCTCTTGGAACATGTTCCATCTGTAGGCCGTCAAAGTGCTCTTCAAGCTTTCTCACTTCCTCAACGTAAGCTTCCATCAACGGACTCTGATAATTCTTGTTCACTTGGCGGACGACAAGCTGTGAGTCACCCCTCACAATGAGCTTCTTGATCCCAAGGTCTGCCGCGATCCTGAGACCGGCAAGCAAACCCTCATACTCTGCAGTATTGTTCGTTGCTTGCTCCTTGGGAAAGTGCATCTGGACTACGTACTTGAGGTGCTCTCCGGTGGGTGCGACAAGCAGCACGCCAGCACCGGCGCCTTGCAGCGAGAAGGCACCATCAAAGTACATCAGCCACTCTTTGCTTGCTTCCTTGACGGGGATGCTCGTTTCTGGAATTTCTTCATCTGGTGTTGGCGTCCACTCTGCTATGAACTCTGCCAATGCTCTGCTTTGGATAGTTGAAGTGCTTTCAAATTTGAGGCCAAAGCTTGACAGTTCCAGTGCCCACTCAACAATCATGCCTGTTGCTTGTGGGTTACGCAGTATCCTCTTCAGCGGAAAGCGAGTGACTACTGTGATCTCATGTGCTTGGAAGTAATGGCGCAGCTTTCTCGAGGCCATGAGAAGGCCGAAAAGCAATTTCTGCACACCAGAGTACCTTGACCTAGCCCCCTGCAGAAGAGAACTGACAAAGTAAACTGGGCGCTGCACCATTCTCTTCCGTATCTCCTCTTGCGTCTGCGTAAATCCATCTTTGTCGGGACCAGAGGTTGTCGGGGAAGCCCCCTGCTTGTCGCTGGATGCGCTTGCCGCGGTTGCTGGCTCATCGTCTGCCTCCCTTTCCGCTACTAACGCAGCACTAACCACTTGATTGGTTGCCGCTAGATACAGGAGCAACTTCTCTTGTGGCTTAGGTGCGACAAGTATTGGAGTGGAGGACAGGTATTTCTTCAAGTCTTGCAGCGCAGCCTCCGCTTCCGGAGTCCATTTCATTGGACCTGCCTTTTTCAAAATTTTGAAAACGGCAGGGCGCGCTCAGCAGACTTAGAGATAAACCTGCTGAGAGCAGCCACGCAACCGGCAAGTCTTCGCACATCCTTGACGCGCTTCGGTGCTTCAATCTGCTCTATGGCCTTGATCTTGTCGGGATTGGCTTCGATTCCCCTCTGAGACACGAAGAACCCGAGAAGCTTGCCGGAAGGGACTCCAAACACACACTTCTCGGGGTTGAGCTTGAGCTAGATCTTGCGCAGATTTGCAAAGGTCTCGTCTAAATCTTGGATGAGAGTAGCCCTGTCCTTGCTCTTGACCACTATGTCATCCATGTAGGCTTCCACATTTCTGTGAATCTGTGGCTCAAAAGTTGTATGGACTACCCTTGCAAATGTTGAACCAGCATTCTTAAACCGAAAGGCATCCGTATAAAACAGTACATGCCACACGGAGTGATAAATGCGGTCTTCTCCTCATCTTCTTCTGCCATCAAGATTTGGTGGTATCCTGAGTATGCGTCAAGAAATGAAAGCAGGTCACATCCGGCCGTGGAGTCAACAATCTGGTCAATGCGCGGCAAGGGAAATGGGTCTTTGGGACAATCTTTATTCACATCGGTGAAGTCGATACAAAGCCTCCATTTCCCGTTTGCCGTACGCACGACTACAGGATTGGCCAACAACGTAGGTTGGAGCACTCCTCTGACAAGGCCTGCTGCTTCCAACTTCTTGATCTCTTCTGCGATGAATTCTTGTCGCTCCACTGCTTGCTTCCTAACTTTCTGCTTGAAGGGCCGCGCGTGAGGACAGACGGCGAGGTGGTGCTCAATTACTTTCCTGGGAACACCGGGGATGTCAGACGGTTGCCATGCAAACACGTCGACGTTCGCCCGCAGGAAAGCAACGAGCGTGCTTTCCTATTTACGGTCAAGTGTGGCACTGATGGTGAAGGTACCACCAGTGCCGTCCTCCTTGGCGGACACCTTCTTGGTAGCTGGCGGAGCTGCCATCGTCTTCTTACACTTGCCGGTGGAGCTCGATGGTGCATCCTCGATGGTAGCGCAGCACTCCAAAGAGGTGCGCTTGCCGGAGTGGGCCCCAGAGCTCTTGCCGGACCTGGTCTTCTTCTTCCCCCCGGGAGCTTCAGCGGCAAGTGTATTACGATCTGTTGCGGCTGCTGCTTCTCGGTAGATCTTGTCGGCACAGATAAGAGCATCTTTCTTGTCGCCAGGGACAGAGATGACACTTATCGGGCCTGGCATTTTTAGCATGTTGTAGGCGTAATGAGAGGCTGCCATGAACTTGGCGAGTGCTGGACGGCCGAGTATCCCATTGTAAGGCAATGGAAAATCGGCAACGTCAAAAGTGACCCTCTCAGTCCTGAAATTCAGCTCGCCGCCAAATGTCACCAGCAACGTGATCTTCCCCTTCGGCTTGCTCCTTCCCGGGTTGATTCCTTGGAATGTGCCGGTCTCTTCGAGCTCGCTGTCAGGGATCTGGAGTTTCTGGAGTACAGCGGAGGAGATCAGGTTCAAGCCGGCCCCGCCATCAACTAGCATCTTAGTGACTTTGAGGTTGCGGATAGTTGGTGAAACCAACATCGGCAAGCACCCGACTGCAGTTGTGCGATCAGGGTGGTCCTCAATATCAAAGATGATAGGCGTGCTGGACCATTTCAGAAGCTTGCGCGATTCGACCGGTGGTTCTGCCGCATTAACTTCCCGCACCCACTGTTTGAGTTGGCGGTGTGAAGTATGCGGAGAAGCAGAAGCACCGCCGTCAACGCACAAGACTTCTGTGGCTTTCTGGAACTCCTGCTCACAGGTCTCGATGTCATCCATGTCTTCGTCGTCGTCATCGTCTTCGTCCTTGTCGCGGCCGCGGGGAGGTCTGTCTCCTTGCCACTTCTTGGCCTTGCCGCGACGTCCTCCCCGGCCGTTGAAGGACCGCTTCTTGCCGGATCCTCCATCACCTCCTTGGGCCTTCTCCTTGTCGCTCCGCTCGTACTCAGCCTTCTGCTGCTCGACGAGCTGCTCGACCCTCTTGCAGTTCTGGAGGTCGTGGCCCTTGGTGCGGTGGATCTTGCAGTACTGCTTGTCGGTGTCGTCCTGCTTGTCGGCGGCCGACACAGCCTGGCAGTTGGTGCATGCGGCAGTCTCCTTGCCGGAGCTACCAACTTTAGCCTTGTCGGCGCCACCTCCGTTCCCGGACTGCTCAATGACTAGCACCTCTTTGTTTTTCTTCTTCCTGTTGTTCCGCCGTCGGCTCTTCTTTGTCGGGGCTGCATCCTCACTGTCAGATCCTCCTGCTCCGGTATCCTCTCCGGGGAGTTTCCTCCCCTCCTCAGCACGTGCACACTTGTCGTCCAGGGTGTACAGCTCGCTGACGTCTCTGATCTTGCACATCGCCATCTCCTCCCTCATCCGGCGGTTACGCACGTTCTGATGGAACGCGGTGATGACCGCGGCTGGGTGGACGTCTGGGATGTTGTGCTGTACACGGCTGAATCTCTAGATATACTTGCGCATGGGTTCTCCTTCCTTCTGGGCGAGCAGATGAAGGTCACTTTCCTGGCCATGGGGTTTGTGGCCGCCCGTAAAGGCGCCGACAAACTGATGGCACAGGTCAGCCCAGGAGGATATGGAGTTGTCCGGCAAGTGCATGAGCGAGGACCTGACGTTGGGCTTGAGTACTGATACGTCCAAAACGTATCTATAATTTTTGCTTGCCCCATGCCTCTTTTGTGTGATATTGCTATGATATTTATGCACTTCCATACACTTTTGATCATATTTGGACTAACCTATTAACTCAGTGCACCACAGTGCCAGTTCCTGTTTTCTGCTGTTTTTCTATTTCAGGTTTTCCCCATATTAGAAGTGCTCCAAAAATTCCGGGAAAAATACAGGAAAAATCAGCGTACATGAAGCTTCGAGAAAAACCAAAGCAGGGCCAGAGGGGTGCCTGGGGTGGCCCAGGCGGCCACCCGGCGCGGCCCCACCCCTGGCCGCGCCAGGGGGCGCCTGGGGCCCCACCTCCGCCTCTGGTGACCCCCCTTCGCATATATATTCCTCGCGTCCCGAAACCCTCGAGGACGGAACCCTTTTTCGCGATCTCGCCTCTGTTCTGCCGCCGCCGCGCTTCCAAGATCGGGAGCATCAGGATAACTCTTCCCGGCACCCTGCCGGAGGGGAGAACCACCACCGGGAGCTTCTCCACCACCATGGACGCTTCCCGGATGAGTCGTGAGTAGTCCACCTTGGACCATGGGTCCATCATCAGTAGCTATGTGATGTTTTCCTCCCCTCTTTGTTCTTCATGGTTTAGACCTCGTGAGCTGCCCTACATGATCGAGGCACATATGTAATCTTTATGCTGTTGCTCTGCTGAGTTTGATGGGATCCGATGGATTATGAGATTATGTTCAGATTGTGTGTGAGTAATATATTTGATTCACCTCTTTTATATTTATGTTCTTGAGTAATTCTTGCATGTTCTCCGTTGCTGTTTATTGCTTTGGCCGAGTAGTAGGTAGTAACTCCAAGAGGGAGCGTTATGCATGATTGTGGGTTCATGCCCCTTGATGACTAGCTTGAGTGACAGAAACATGAATCTAGGGGATGTGCTGTTGCCACAAGGGGGAAAACAACAGTGCTTGTACTTGCGGGTGCAATGATTGTTTACTTTACGCAAAGTTCTTTTAATGCAGTTGTCTGTTGTTTTGAGTTTACACTTTGGGTGGGATTCACAACTTAATACCAACGAGATGTTCTGGATAGATATCTCAAGGTGGCTGATTAGTAGTAGATGCAGATGGATTTCAGTCTACTTGCCTTGGCGTACCGCCCATGCTTTGAGCCTCTACCTTTCCTTGCAGCATAGTTAGCATTGGTTTGCGCATAGAATCATGTCAATTGCCCAGCTGTAATTTGTTTACCTCGCTTTGTTGTTTTATCGTGTTTTGGGAGAGAGACATCACTAGTGAACATCATGGGACCCCGGTCCATATTACCACCACTGATCACACCCGCTATTTACTTCCTGTCTTTATTTCCTAGTTGCAGTAATACCTATCACTATTATCTCTGGTGTTTGATCCTTTGTAAACAACAAGGCCGGAGGGATTGACAACCTCTCTGTACTCGTTGGGAGCAAAGTTATTTGTATCTGTGTGCAGGTCCTGTCAACCGCTAAGTTTCTGGCGCCGTTGACACCTTCTTGTCGACCCTCGGAGTCTCACGGGATTCGATCCTTGGTACCTTTGCCAAGGGAAACTTGCTGCTACGCTACATCTCAAACCTTCCACTTGGGGTAACCAACGAGGGGCGAGAAGCCATCAAGCAAAGTTTCTGGCGCCGTTGCAGGGGACTCCACTCTTCAAGATAGGGGAGTTGCACGCTATCTTTTATCTTTGCTTTTTAGTCTTGTTAGTTTACCTTTCGGTTTTTGCTTTAGTGTCCCTTACCAAAATCAAAAAAATAGTTATCTTGCTTGCTGCTGCTATGGGTTCCACCGAGAACACCAAGTTGTGTGACTTTACTAGTCATAACAACAATGACTTTATCTGCACGCCTAGTACTACACCTGCCACTTCAGCACCTTCTTATGACATTAAACCTGCTTTACTGAACCTAGTTATGAAAGATCAATTCTCCGGTGCTGGAGATGATGCTGCTTTGCACTTAAATAATTTTGTTGAGCTCTGTGATATGCAAAAGTACCGAGAAATAGATGGTGATATTGTTAAGCTTAAGCTTTTTCCTTTCTCCTTGAGAGGAGGAGCTAAAATTTGGTTTCAATCCTTGCCTAGGAATAGTATAGATTCTTGGGACAAGTGCAAGGATGCCTTTATTGGGAAGTACTATCCCCCTGCTAAAATTATCCAATTAAGGAGTAACATAATGAATTTTAAACAATTGGATAATGAACATGTTGCCCAAGCTTGGGAACGCATGAAATCTCTTGTCAAGAACTGCCCTACTCATGGTTTGACTACTTGGATGGTTATCCAAACTTTTTATGCAGGCTTGAACTTTACCTCGCGGAACTTGTTAGATTCGGCCGCGGGAGGAACCTTTATGTCAAGTACACTTGGTGCTGCCACGAAGCTTCTCGACGAGATGATGACCAATTATTCCCAATGGCACACCGAACGCGCTCCAACAGGTAGGAAGGTAAACTCTGTCGAGGAGATTTCCTCCCTAAATGAAAAAGTTGACTTGATCATGTCTCTACTTTCCAAGCAATCTTCTATTGATCCTCATGATGTTCCTTTAAATTCTTTGATTGCTCAAGATCAAGTAGATGTGAACTTTATCTCTAGAAACAATTTCAATAACAATGCTTATAGGAGTAATTTTGGTAGCAACCCTAGACCGTTCCCCTCTAATTCCTATGGGAACAACAATGCTTATCCTAGCACCAAGAACTCCACTTCTGAACTACAGATTATGCTTAAAGACTTCATCACTACCCAAAAAGCCTTCAATAAGAGTGTAGAAGAAAAACTAGACAAACTAGATAATCTCTCTTCGAAGGTAGACAATTTAGCCCATGAGGTAGAGTTGCTTAAAATTAGAACTTCTCCTCTTGAGGAGAGGAAGACCACTCCTATGAATGCTATTCAAGTGCAAATTAATGAAAACATTAGGATGATGGCTAAACTTAAAGAGAGATGGGCTAGGGAAAAGGAGGAATAAGATAGAATTAAGAACCTTCCTACCCACCACACTGTTGCTACTATCCAAGTTGTTGAGGATATCCAAACTCTTAGCACCCAATGCACTCCTCGTCCCATTGGACCTATTAATGGTGATGCTATGACCTGAACCGTAGAAGAAGAAACTCCTATGACCATAGAAGCTACCAAACAAGTGAGCCTAAAGGACACCACTACCACTTTACTTGATAGTAGTGACCTTGATTTTGATAATTGCACCCTTTCTGAAGTTATTGATTTTCTTCACAAAATGTCTAGAGATCCCCACACTAGCACACTTAATCATGCCTTCACAGAGCATATCACTAATGCTCTCATCAAAGCTAGGGAGGAGAAGCTTAGGGTAGAAGCCTCCATACCTAGAAAGCTAGAAGATGGTTGGGATCCTATGATTAAAATTAAGTTGAATAACTTCTCTTGCTATGCTTTATGTGATGTTGGAGCTAGTACCTCCGTTATGCCCAAAAGAATATATGATATGTTTAAATTGAAATCTTTTGATCCTTGTTCTTTTGGTGTTCGTCTTGTTGATTCTTCCGTAAAGAAACCTTTGGGGAAGATTGACGATGTTCTTATCATTGTCAATGACAATTATGTTCCCGTTGATTTTACTATTATGGATATTGAATGTGAACCTTCATGTCCAATTATTTTGGGACGTCCTTTTCTTCGCACCGTTGGTGCTATCATTGACATGAAAGAGGGGAATATAAAATTCCAATTCCCTCTCAAGAAAGGAATGGAACACTTCCCTAGAAAGAAGATTAAGTTGCCTTTTGAGTCCGTTATACGGGCTAGCTATTCTCTTGCCCTTGATAAAACTTGATCTTCTCCTTTTTGCATCATGCCTAGCTTAAAGGCATAAAAGAAAGCGCTTTTGGGATGCAGCCCACAACGAATTAGGTTTTATTTTGCTTTTGTTGTGTCTTGATGTTTGTTACTACAGTAGCATCATCATTGTATCTTTTCTTTTCAGCTTTGTGCCAAGTTTAGCCTCCGATTGCAAGAAAGTTCAAAAGTTGTGACGTGCAGTCCAGAAAACAGATTCTGTCCTTGGACAGAAAAAATCGTATAAAATCACCAGTTCATCTTTTTGATCTGAATTTTTTTGACAGCGTGCTCTATACAATTGGCTTTCGGGCGTCTGTTCTGAGTTTTTTGATTTGAGTGGCAGTAGTGCCCCAAAAAATTATTTACTACCTGCTGGTCTGTTTTTCACAGATTCTGCCCTGTTTTGCCTTTTCTTCGTTTTGCAAACCTTGAGCTTGCTTTTTCTTTGCAAAAACCTTTTGGCAATCTTGAGAAACAGTAGCTCTTCAAGATTATCCTTATTTCCAGTAGGGAAAAGTTATTTTATTGTGGGTACTAACCTCGCTAATCAGATTATGATGAGTTACGTATGAAGGGATTTTTCAAGTGTGCGAGGGAAGATGATAAAAGAAGATTCAGGAGGGTCAAACGCTCAAGCTTGGGGATGCCCCCAAGCACCCCCAAGAAATATTCAAGAAGACTCAAGCGTCTAAGCTTGGGGATGCCCCCATGCATCCCCTTCTCCATCAACAATCATCAGTTCGTCTTTCGTTCCACTGTAATTATCACTTCACGTGTTATGTGCTATGCTTGGAGCGTCTTGCGCTTAGTTTCCTTTTTAGTTTTCTTTAGCTTTGCTTGCTATTCATAACAAGTTAGAACCCAGCTTTCTTTGTGTGGGAGAGAAACACGCTCCACTTCAACCTAGAACACAACTTAGGATTTTTCATGCTTATCTTTGCTGTGTGTGTTCTTTGTCTTTCCATAGCTGCTGTCATGTTTAGCTCTTAGTTTTCATGCTTTTCTTTTTAAAGAGCTTTTGTTTAGTTGGTTGGTGAACTCTCTTGAGTTTTCATGTTTATCTTGTTAAGAGAGTTTTGCCTGTTGCACTGAGTTGTGTGTCTTAACTTAAAGTAGGTAATTGAGGTTGCTATTTAATTTTAGTAGTAACTTGCAATAGTTTTGAGGTATTGCCATGAGTAATGTCTGAACTTTTGGTGTCAAGGGATTTAGCCTATTAGTGATAGATGTCGTATTTTGGGCAATCCATGTTTATTTTCGAAAACGTACAAATAGTTGAGAACTTTAGCTACTAAATGGATCACTAATCTTTGGAGGGATCGAATATTAGAGTACACTCACGTACCATGAGTCGAGGATGCGCAAGGATAACCAAACCCCCATACACTCCTCCTCGGGGTACTTGTCTCTTTGTGAACCTCCTAATTAGATTGAGAGTTACCGATAATAAGTGCATGAGTTCTTCAGACTAATGTGAGTATTCGAAAGTTGACACTTCCACCTAGCCATATTTTTCTAGCCTCTTCGGTACCGTGCATTGCCCTTTCTCACCTCGAGAGTTGGCGCATACTTCGCCGGTGCATCCAAATCCTTGGCACGATACGCTCTGTCATCATAAGCCTCATTATATCCTTCCTCAAAACAGCAACCATACCTACCTATCAAGGCATTTCCATAGCCTTTCCGAGATACATTGCCATGCAACATCCATCTTCTCATGACTTGATCTTCATGTCATACATGCTTTTTTCTTGATCGATGAGCCGCATGCTAGTTGGGCCTTGCCCTAATCATTGCTACATGACGCGCTAGTATCATTGCATATCCTGCTACACCGGCAGAGGCATACATTTGCATACATCATGATAGTTTCATTTTCTTTATGTTGAGTACTTTTGTAAAGTGTGAAAGATCTTCTATACTTCTTGTAATTTGTAGAGTGTTGCCCCTAAAGTGAGGAAAAGATTCCAAAGAGGACAAAATCAAAAGATCCCAAAGAGGACAAATGAGAGTTAAATAGAAAGAGCCATTGAGGCCACAAAAAATAAAAAAAATAGAACAAAAGAGAAAAAAGAAATAAAAAGAGAGAAGGGGGCACACTACTATTCCTTTTGAGAGATCCACACTCGTACTCCATCTTATACCTTGTGCTCCATAGAGATTATCATTCATGCATATAGCTATGTGGGGACTTTCACACTATAGAACTTGGCTTGTATATTCCAATGATGAGCCTCCTCAAAAGAGCTCTAGGTCTTCTTGAGCAAGCAAGTTGGATGCACCCCCACTAGTTCCATTGGAGAGCTTACCTTAGCTCATATGTGCATCTATTGCATGGCAATCCCTACTCCTCACATCATATCTATCATTTGGCTTTCTCTTGCCGATGATTGTCCTCATTGATGTGAGCCTTTCACACCTTTTTTGTCTTCCCCCTTCATCATTTTTCTCTCTTTGCCATCCTAAGTGTCAATTTTCTTGCTTACGCTCATCCATTGCATGAGTGCTCAAAATATCGAAAGGGAGTGGATCATTTTGACTTGTACCTGGCTGACTGTCTGGGGATGAGTCAAGATAAGATTCCAAAGAAGACCAAGTGTGAAAATTTAGTAGATTAAGTTCTCAACAATACAAAAACTATGTTTTACTCTCTCATATATCCCTATCCCCTTTCTTGCACGCAAACACCATTTGGAGACATTCGAGTCACGGACAGCGAGAGCTCTTGCACCTTTATGTTCTTATGTTGCTTGTTACAATGCTAATATAGACTCTTGCTTGTTATGACTTGAATTGAACTACATGCCTTGATTGCTTTACTTAAAAGTTCTTATATGGTTGATAGCATGTCACCATAGAAATTATGCTTGTTATCATTTACCTACTCGAGGACGAGCAGGAATTAAGCTTGGGGATGTTGATACGTCCAAAACGTATCTATAGTTTCTGCTTGCTCCATGCCTCTTTTGTGTGATATTGCTATGATATTTATGCACTTCCATACACTTTTGATCATATTTGGACTAACCTATTAACTCTGTGCACCACAGTGCCAGTTGCTATTTTCTGCTGTTTTTCTATTTCAGGTTTCCCCCATATTAAAAGTGCTCCAAAAATTCCGGGAAAAATACAGGAAAAATCAGCGTACAGGAAGCTTCGAGAAAAACCAAAGCAGGGCCAGAGGGGTGCCTGGGGTGGCCCAGGCGGCCACCCGGCGCGGCCCCACCCCTGGCCGCGCCAGGGGGGCGCCTGGGGCCCCACCTTCGCCTCTGGTGACCACCTTTCGCATATATATTCCTCGCGTCCCAAAACCCTCGAGGACGGAACCCTTTTTCGCGATCTCGCCTCTGTTCCGCCGCCGCCGCGCTTCCAAGATCGGGAGCATCAGGAGAACTCTTCCCGGTACCCTGCCGGAGGGGAGAACCACCACCGGGAGCTTCTCCACCACCATGGACGCTTCCCGGATGAGTCGTGAGTAGTCCACCTTGGACCATGGGTCCATGATCAGTAGCTATGTGATGTTCTCCTCCCCTCTTTGTTCTTCATGGTTTAGACCTCGTGAGCTGCCCTACATGATCGAGGCACATATGTAATCTTTATGCTGTTGCTCTGCTGAGTTTGATGGGATCCGATGGATTATGAGATTATGTTCAGATTGTGTGTGAGTAATATATTTGATTCACCTATTTTATATTTATGTTCTTGAGTAATTCTTGCATGTTCTCCGTTGCTGTTTATTGCTTTGGCCGAGTAGTAGGTAGTAACTCCAAGAGGGAGCGTTATGCTTGATTGTGGGTTCATGCCCCTTGATGACTATCTTGAGTGACAGAAACATGAGTCTAGGGGATGTGTTGTTGCCACAAGGGGGAAAACAACGGTGCTTGTACTTGCGGGTGCAAGGATTGTTTACTTTACGCAAAGTTCCTTTAATGCAGCTCTCTGTTGTTTTGAGTTTACACTTTGGGTGGGATTCGCAACTTAATACCAGCGAGATGTTCTGGATAGATATCTCAAGGTGGATGATTAGTAGTAGATGCAGATGGATTTCGGTCTACTTGCCTTGGCGTACCGCCCATGCTTTGAGCCTCTACCTTTCCTTGCAGCATAGTTAGCATTGGTTTGCGCACAGAATCCTGTCAATTGCCCAGCTGTAATTTGTTTACCTCGCTTTGCTGTTTTATCGTCTTTTGGGAGAGAGACATCACTAGTGAATATCATGGGACCCCGGTCCATATTTCCACCACTGATCACACCCGCTATTTACTTCCTGTCTTTATTTCCTAGTTGCAGTCATACCTATCACTATTATCTCTTGTGTTTGATCCTTTGTAAACAACAAGGCCGGAGGGATTGACAACCTGTCTGTACTCGTTGGGAGCAAAGTTATTTGTATCTGTGTGCAGGTCATGTCAACCGCTAAGTTTCTGGCGTCGTTGACACCTTCTTGTCGACCCTCGGAGTCTCACGGGATTCGATCCTTGGTACCTTTGCCAAGGGAAACTTGCTGCTACGCTACATCTGAAACCTTCCACTTGGGGTAACCCACGAGGGGCGAGAAGCCATCAAGTACCAGCGGGAAGTAGTTGCCAAGGATCTTGTCGTCTCGCCCCCCGGCAGCTTGCGCCGCGATGGTGTAGATGCTGAGGAACTCTGACGGATGCGTCTTGCCGTCGTACTTCTCTGGTACGTTTGGCTTGAAATTCTTCATGCTGGGCCACTGGACTTGCCGCAGCTCACGAGTGAACGCAGGACAACCTACCGTGTACGGCAAGTCGCCTGGTTCCCCTGGCGCATGCATGTCGACAGCGGGCCCAGCGCGCTGGTCTGATTGACGCCGCGCTTCTCTTCAGCGCTCAATGTGGGTACGAGCGTCTTCTTGTTGTTGTTCGTGAAGAACTTGGCGCTGATCGCGACGAGCTCATGGATCTGATGACGCGGTGGAGTCGTCGTCGATGTTGATCCGGCGAGTCAGCGATCTTGGCCTTCGGGGTGGAGAGTGCACGGTGGTTGCACCCCCACCAGTCTTGTCGCCATCGGCCCGTGCCTGGCTGACTTGCCGCGGCTGCGATGTCCTCGGCTGCCGTGGAGTGTCGCCGTTGGCGAAGGCGATGAGACTCTGGATGGTGGCCCTCCAGTCGTCGGCCTTGTCTGCCGCTGGAGGGAAATCTAAGAGCAGTTGAGCTCGTGCTAGAGCTTCTGCTGGAGTGGCGGGTAGCGATGGCGAACGGTGCGAGGAGCGGGATATGCTCGGACTTCTAACTACGTTAGAAGGAGCAGTATCCCGTCCAGGCGACCGTGCCTTGCTCGTGCCGGCATGCTGGTCTTGAGCATCCCGAGATCCACCAGCTCGATCTTGGTCCAGCAAGCGTATGGTATCGTGAGTACCACGATGCTGTCGGTCCCGCGCCTCCTGAGATGGGCGCGGTGCATGCACGGACGCAGAGGTTTTGGAGTGCGCCCGATCATCGTGGGAGCTGGCTATGCTGCCGATGGGCAGCGCAGCCTTGTCCTTGGACCTGGCAGCACCATTAGCTCCCTCGTCGGTCCCCGTTCTTCCGCCGGCGTCTACTCCACCAGCCGTTGGCTCCGGCGGTGGTGGGTTCGACGCGGACGAAACAGCTGCCTCTGAAGCCTTCTTCTTCGGCGGCATGTCGATGAAGATGATGATGATCTAGCTCGTGTGGACGCCGGATCAGGTTCACACAACCTCGACGCACCCCCTACCTGGCGCGCCAAAGATGTCGGGGAAACTGATCCACCCACGAACACCTATGGGGGCGGAGCCCCTTTCGGTACGGCAGGGGGCGGAGATTGCACAAAGAGCAGATCGAGGCGAGGCACACGAGCAGTTTACCCAGGTTCGGGCCGCACGGATGCGTAAAACCCTACTCTTGCTTTGATTTGTATAGAGTTATTGCTCGGGAGCGCTGGAAGCTACAGTATACTTCAGCAGCTAACGAGACCGGGCGTGGGAGTGTTCGAATGTCCAACCCCCCTCTACGTTGCACATGGGCCTCCTTTTATATGCTCAAGGGGTCACCGACAGGTGGCAATGCAGTTGAGGGTAGAAATGGAAAAAGGGTGGTAGTTGGTACAGTGTTCTATACCTAACCTTGACGGCAGGGGACAAGGGCATTAAATGCCCATCGACGTCGCCCAAACAGTGTAAAAAGTGACCGTCAGGGACGCCACCGTTTGCCACGACGGCAACCTTGTCAGCGCCGCTCGCCACCGCGTACCCCTGGCTGCACAGCCTCCCGCCACGTACACCTGGAAGGATCCCAGAGTGACACGTGAGTGGATGCGCTGGAGCGTGGGCACAGAGTGGAAGCTTGCCGCGGTCGCTATCTTGTCGCTTCCGGGAGCTTGTCCCTCACCGGGCCTTGCCGGGACGCGTGGCGCGTCGCGGCAAGTTTCTTGAGATGCCTTGGTTGGCCTTCCCGGCAAGCTCCTCTTGCCAGGGTCTTGCGCCTTGAGTGGTCTTGTGCCTTGAGTGGCCTTCCCGGCAAGCTCCTCTTGCGGGGGCCTTGTCTCCTTGGCTTGTATACTTTGCTCTTGAATGGCTCCAAAGGAACCACGGAGGACCTTGGCGATCACCCGGCAATCCTTGCCGCGGGACGCTGCGACTGCCCGTGCACAAGTTCGGGATACTAAGGGTACCCCTACTTTAGTACACCGACAGCATGTCTGAGCCTTTTGAGTTTTTCGCATAGCACAGAGGCTGCATGAGGTGAGTGAACCGGTTTGTTCCAAGAGGCATGCACCACATACATATATCCAGGGTGCAAAAGCCAGTATGATTGGAATCTGAAAATTTTACTGCATGGAATGTTGGTTTCAATAGAAACAATGCAAGGAATGTGGTCAGATATATGTTTACTGAGGGGTTTAACCAGTGTGTTGGGGTAGACCTGAGTCCAGTGCAGTGACGTGAAGAACCAATCCAACTATACAAGCAGCGGGTCTAGCTGCATGTCACTCCAAGTATAAGCGCGGCCTTTTACTAGAAGTTATAGAAGGTTTTCTGTACGAATAATATCGTTGAAAGTAAACATGTCCTGAGTACTACCGCCAGGTTTATTACGATTGTCAGGCGCACGAATATAGTTGAAATCTCCAAGCAAAAGCCAGTCTTGTGTATGAGGTATGTCCAGATCATATAACCAGTTGGTGTATGTTGTACGGTCATCTCCAGAACACGGCCCATAGATATTAGCTATCGTCCAGGTTTGCTGAGATTGCGTACTGGCAAAACTGACTACTAGCGCAAAGTGCTCCGAAAATAGAACAGAGCCCGAAAACATCGAGCTCTTCCAGATCGTAATAAGTCCACCCGAAGCACCACGAGAGGGCACAAAAGCAAAATGATCGAATTGGCGAGGACAGCAAGATTTGATGAAAGCCAGATCAAACGAGGTTTTTTTGGTTTCTTGTAAACAAACGATCGCGCACCCACTAGTAAGGATAGCATTATGAAGCGCTAAATGTTTGGGGTCGGAGTTAAGACCTCGAATATTCCAGGAAAGGACATTCCACGAGCGCAAAAGTGACATAATTTCGCCGGTAGATTAAGTAGAGGAGGGAGTCTCAGCGCCTCCAGCTTCTGCAGCATCAGGAGTCTGAGTGCCATTTGCTGTCGCCGTATGAGTTGGCACTGCTAGGAGAGCTTCTTCAATTAATTCCTCTGCTGGGATTGCGCACCTGTAGATGCCAATATCTTGCAATGTTGAAATTGGAGTTGGTGGAGGGATGTCATCAGAAGCTTGCCTGGAGTGGAGTGATGAAGAGGAGCCTACTTCAGGTATGATTCTAGGCTTAACCTTGGAAATTGCCTTGCGACTATTAGTGGGCATGTGAACTTTAAAACCCTTGTATTTGGTGGACCTTGTGCTGCGACGAACCTCCATAGTGGATATAGGTGCCACGGCCCTCTTTGGGGCGACGGCCACGGGGCGCCACCGGCACAGGTTGCATCTCAGTGTTGGTAGTGGCAAGGCTGGGCTCAGCATGTGGAGGATTGACCAGGTGTGAGGCGGGAGGATCAAAATTGAGAGCTCGTGGTCCAGAAGGCAATTGGGTCACAGGCAGAGGATCAGCAGCCGCAGAGTGTGAATCTTCAGGTGTTCCTGTCACATCTTCAGAGACGGGCGTCAGAGAAGACAGCAAAGTGGGTGGGGCAGTTTCAACAGGCTGGAGATCTTGTGCATTATCATCCAATGGAAGTTCCTAGATGACCACAGACGAGGTAGGTAGGCGTTCAAAGCGAATATCGTTGTGGTCAGAAGAAGCCAAAACTGAAACTGAAACTTCAGCTCTTGTAGGTCTCATACCAAAGGCGTTACTCCAGGGACCAATAGAGGCAATCGCTGGCCGGAGAGCATAAAAGATGAAAGCGTTAAGCCTCTGCCTAGGAATTGGGTTATCAATCAGCATAGACAGAAGACTAGATCCCTGAGCTGAGAGCCCAAACTGTATTCCATGGTCATGCATAACAATGGAAATAGAGAGTGAGTCAGTTGGCATTGGGGATCCACAATCTGCAGAGAGGGCTGTGGCATAATGATCAAAGCAGAATTGTCAGATCTGCTACCCTCGTCAGAAGAAGAGAACGAGTCATTCCAAGCCTGCGTGGGGCTGTCAGTAAGGTTGTTGTTAGGAACAATACCATCTTGGAACGTCAGACCTTGAGCCGCCAGCCACGCTTGATAATTGACCAAATGCGGTGGTAGTGTGGGCAGAAGAGGAGCTGGTGGATGTGGCCAAGCACCCCAGCCAGCATTGGCATCGACATTGTTGGCATTGTTGGCATCACCATTGGGTCCAGCAGGGGCCGTGTTCTGAACAAGCCAATTATGAACTTGCTGCTGATAAAGTTGCTCGGTGGTGAGTTCAAGGCCGAATTGTGGGTGGGGGTTTCCGTCAGGCGGCGGGGGATCTTCACCTGCAGGTGGAGCTTCAGGGAGCAACCCATTCCAATCATTGCTACGGAGTATAGTGACTTGAACTGTCCAACAGTCTCTGGCCCCTCCAAGCTGCCACACGATGAAGCTCTTCGGGATCAAACGCAGGCGAAGGTCCTGTCGTGGGTTATACCAGTGCACAAGGGATCCATATCCACCAAGAGCTTTGGTGATATAGTAATCAGTCTGGTAATAATAAGGAAATCCGAAGAACAACAGCCAAACCTCAGGGCCAAAGGAAGTGGTACGGCGATTCAGGGCTTCATTGTGCGGAACGAAAGTGATAAGAAGATCCTCATCTTCGAGCTCAATGGGGGTATTCACAGCCGTGGCACGCATGAATGAATCCACAAATCCAAAAACCCCAATACCAAACGGGTGGTCGCTGACTTCAGTAGTAAAAAGTTGTGAGGCATGAAGCTGACCTAGATGGCATTGCCGACAGAAGCGCGACGATGAAGATGAACGTATTCGCTTGCCTCGGCAATGGCCTAGAAATCATGGTTGAGCAGCGGGATTAGACCAACAATCATTCCGCTGTGAAGCACGCGGTCCGCCGGCCCCGGCTCGACGGCAAACCCCGGAGGAAGGAACGGGACTGGGTTTAGTGGGAAGTTCTCCATTACCAAGGCCAAGGTCTGCTAGAGTGGTGGAGTTTGGTCAGTGGGCGGTAATGGTGATGGGACTGGGCAGGGGCGCGGCGGTTGGGAAATCAAGGAGGAAGGTGGAGCGAGAGGGGCAAGAGTGGAAGGCTCTGGTGATTTGGGAATCCATTGCCATCTTTGGGCGCGGAGGCGCTTGCGATAGGATTTGGCCACGTGTCCATAAAATGCACATGCAGTGCATCGGACGGTGGCTCTAGTGCGCGTGTGCGAGCCAACCATGGGTGGGGGGAGCAGGGGAACTAGATGCAACGGTATGATTTTGAGTCTCCAAAAAAGGCTCAATCATTAGAGGAGACTTACCAATGCTGGAGCAAAACATTGCCTTGTGATCAGGTGCGGAATATTTAATGCAAATCAGTCTGGCATGGCAAGAAATCTTGATGTGGCCCCATTGTAGACAGCGAGAACAAAGGGAGGCCCAATTAGTGGCTAGATTGATAATATCCTGCAGTGAATAGTGGGCTTGGGCCAAATCTGCTTTGTGTTTGGCCTGAAGGATGGGAGGCCAAGAAACATGCTCGGGAGCATATTTGAGAGTAGATAGTAAAAAACAGCGCGGCAAAGGTGGATATGGAGTATTCAGGGGGCAATTAAATGCCCCTAGCATGACAAAATTCGGTGATTGCTTGTCCTCCAATTCCGCCTCAGCTATAAAAAGCTCCATTAATGCGATGTGATCAATGTTATCCGAGGAAACTGTGCGAGACAATGGAGCATTTTTTTCTACACACAATGGAGAAAAAGACCCAACATGGATATGAGAAACCCTCTGATCATGTGGATGAATTGGCGCGTGTATAGATGACGAAGAAGCCTCAAAAGCGTTCTTATTGGAGAAAACCATATGAGATTGCGGAACCACTTTAGACAAGCTGATCTTCTCGGCATTGTGAAGCCGAGCATAGGTGCCAGAGCATAAAAAAAATCCAATTTAGGTTTGATAGCCATACGTCGGCGCGCCGAAATGTTTGATAATTTCACATCCGCATGCGAACAAGCATTGTGGGAGGGGGGAACTCTGGTATATTTCCCTTTATAAAGATGAAAATGGCAAATGAAATCCGGCCAAATACGATCTTTGAGCTTGTAGATGAAGTGCCTCACTTTGTTGTTTGCCACAGAGAAATGAAATGAGCGCGGGCTAATTTGAAGTACATTGTAACCAGAACAAACACCCCCAATGCAACATTGGAGAGCAATACCCACAGATTCCACCGACAGAGGGAAGGAGGCAGAGGAGAAAGAGACCACCAAAAAGAACTCCTTGGTGTCGCGGGAGGGGGAGAAATGGACGGTTGAACCAAATTTTCTTCTCACCTGATCTGCCAGGGCCAAGCCTGGTGCAAAATCCCAATGCAGTAGGCCTTCCATGGATGGCGTAGAGGGCTAGAGGTTGCAATTGTTGGTGGAAAGTAGGTCGAGGGAGGAGTGGGGAGAGGGAGGAGGTGGGAGAGCCATCCTCTGCCGGGGAGCAATAGCGTGGGGTGAATATAAAAGAGTTCGTAAACGTTTTTCTTTTTCACTTCCAGTTTATCAACTGAATTGCTTGAGGACAAGCAAAGGTTTAAGCTTGGGGGGGTTGATACTTCTCCAACGTATCTACTTTTCCTAACGCATTTCCTCTTGTTTTGGACTCTAATTTACATGATTTGAATGAAACTAACCCCGGACTAACATTGTTTTCAGCAAACTACCATGTTGTTGTTTTTGTGCAGAAATAAAAGTTCTCGGAATGGAACGAAACTTTGCGAGGATTTTCTATACAATAAAAGATAATTTCTGGAGCCAAGAGCCACCGGAGGGGGGCACCTGGGTGGGCACAACCCACCAAGGCACGCGAGCCCTCCCAGGCACGCCCAGGTGGGTTGTCCCCACCTGGTGGCCCCACAGACCTTGAAACCGACACTATAAAATCATATTTTTCCAGAAAAAATGGGAAAGGAAGAATTATCACGATCCACGAGACGGAGTCGCTGTCACCTCCTGTTCCTCATCGGGGGCTAGACCTGGAGTCTGTTTGGGGCTCCGGAGAGGGGGATCTTTGTTTTTCATCATCACCAACCCTTCTCCATCGCCAATTCCATGATGCTCCCCACCGGGAGTGAGTACTTCCTTCGTAGGCTCGCTGGTCGGTGAGGAGTTGGATGATATTCATCATGTAATCGAGTTAGTTTTGTTAGGGCTTGACCCCTAGTATCCACTATGTTCTAAGACTGATGTTGCTATGACTTTGCCATGCTTAATGCTTGTCACCTTGGGCCGGGGTGCCATGATTTCATATCTGAACTGTTTATGTTATCACCATTATATCCATGTTTTAGATCCGATCTTGCAAGTTATAGTCACCTACTATGTGTTATGATCCAGCAACCCCGGAGTGACAACAGTCGGGACCACTCCCGGTGATGACCGTAGTTTGAGGAGTTCATGTATTCACCGTGTGTTAATGCTTTGTTCCGTTTCTCTATTAAAAGGAGGCCTTAATATCCCTTAGTTTCCAATATGGACCTCGCTGCCACGGGAGGGTAGGACAAAAGATGTCATGCAAGTTCTTTCCATAAGCACGTATGACTATTTACGAAATACAAGCCTACATTATATTTAGGAACTGGATCTAGTGCAGTATTGTCCTAGGTTATGACTGTCACATGATCAATATCATCCAACAAATTATCGATCCAATGCCTACAAATTTATCCTATATTGTTTCTGCTAAGTTACAACTGCTATCGTTACTGTTGCACTTGCTACAAAATTACTGATGTTACTGTTACCGTTACTATTGCTGTTGTCACTGCTATCAAAACTATCATATTACTTTGCTACTGATTACTTGTTGCAGATAATTAATGTCCAGGTGTGCTTGAATTGACAACTCAACTGCTAATACTTGCAAATATTCTTTGGCTCCCCTTATGTCGAATCTATAAATTTGGGTTGAATACTCTACCCTCAAAAATTGTTGCGATCCCCTATACTTGTGGGTTATCATGAGGTGTCGAAGAGCTCGTCGTAAAGGGTTACGTCGATGCTAGCTTTGACACAGATCCGGATGATTCCAAGTCACAAATCGGGTTATTTTCAATGCTGGGGCAGTCAGCTGGTGCAGTTGCAAGCAAAGCGTCGTGGCAGCATGTACATGTGAAGCGGAGTACATAGTTGCTTCGGAAGCAGCGCAGGAAGGAGTTTGGATGAAGGAGTTCCTAGGAGTGATTCCCGATGCGCTGGGCCCGATGTCTCTCTTCTGGGACAACACTAGAGCTATTTCCATTGCCAAGGAGCCCAGGTTTCACAAGAAGACCAAGAACATCAAGCGCCACTTCAACTCCATTTGTTGTTATATTCAAGATGGAGACATAGATATTTGTAAAGTACATACGGATCTAAATGTCGCAGATCCATTGACTAAACCTCTTCCACGAGCAAAACATGATCAGCACCAGAACTCTATGTGTGTTGGATTCATCACAATGTAACTAGATTATTGACTCTAGTGCAAGTGGGAGACTGTTGGAAATATGCCCTAGAGGCAATAATAAAATGGTTATTATTTTTTTGTTCATGATAATTGTCTATTGTTCATGCTATAATTATATTAACCGGAAACCATAATACATGTGTGAATACATAGACCACAACATTTCCCTAGTGAGTATCTAGTTGACTAGCTCGTCGATCAATAGATGGTTGTGGTTTCCTGACCATGGACATTGGATGTCGTTGATAACGGGATCACATCGTTAGGAGAATGATGTGATGGACAAGACCCAATCCAAAGCATAGCACAAGATCATGTTGTTCGTTTGCTAGACCTTTTCTAATGTCAAGTATCATTTCCTTAGACCATGAGATTGTGCAACTTCCGGATACCATAGGAATGCTTTGGGTGTCTATAAAGGTGCACTACAGGTATCTCCGAAAGTGTCTGTTGGGTTGGAACGAATCGAGACTGGGATTTGTCACTCCGTATGACAGAGAGGTATCTTTGGGCCCACTCGGTAATGCATCGTCATAATGAGATCAATGTGACTAAGGAGTTAGTCATGGGATCATGTGTTACGAAACGAGTAAAGAGACTTTCCAGTAATGAGATTGAACAAGGTATGGGGATACCGACGATCGAATCTCGCGCAAGTAACATACCGATGGACAAAGGGAATTGTATACGTGATTGATTGAATCCCCGACATTGCGGTTCATCTGATGAGATCATCGTGGAACATATGGGAACCAATATGGGTATCCAGATCCTTCTATTGGTTATTGACCGGAGTGGTGTCTCGGTCATGTCTGCATGGTTCCCGAACCCGTAGGGTCTACACACTTAAGGTTCGGTGACACTAGAGTTCTAATGGGAATTGTATATGGTTACCGAAAGTTGTCCGGAGTCCCGAATGAGATCCCAGACGTCATGATGAGTTCTGTAATTGTCGTGGAAATAGCATGGCAGATGTCCGGATTAGCGGACTTAGGTGTGAGGCCATCGCGTGGGTTAGCTTGAAGTGGTTAGAGCGGACAAAGGACACAGGGAGTTTTATACTAGTTCGGCCCCTTCGATGAAGGTAAAAGCCTACGTCTAGTTTGGTATGGTATTCCTTGTGCGTCGATGAACAGGGAGCAAATCCGCTTGCATGTGTCTCGAGCTGTTGTTTCTTGTCCCTGAACCGTCGCCGGGTCGTCCCTTTATATAGGAGGCGACGCCCGGTCCGGTTTACAGAGTCCCGAGGCCGGCTCATAAACGTGTCCGCCTCAGTCTCTACTCTTTCTACCACACATCCCAAGTTACATGATACTACAGTTTACAGACCGTGGGCCTTATACATGGGCCCTAAACCCCTACGGGTTGTAACCTCTTGTACATATTCCACTGGGCTTGTAATAATATAACCTTGTCAGTGTAATCCGGACCTTCTTAGCCGGTTTATACCTGTTAGTAATATCCCTGACATTAGGCCCCAGATTGATTTGAACTTGTTCATGTCAGTCTTCTAAGTCTTGCACAAATCTCCTTTTTGCAACTCATTTGCTTCATAAACCGGCCATGACGTCATCTCCTGGAATCGCCTTAATCCGTCGTGACATCATCTCCGCATTTAATGCTCGCATCTGTCTGTTACCTTTCTTAAATGCCACACCGAAAATCGAGGTGACATCTCACTCTTTATCCGATCTCTGGCCTCCTCGATTCCCGCGCTTACCGTTTATACCTCTTCGGCTTATAAATACCTATGGGGCTTATCTCTTTTCCCCTTCTACCTTCTTCTTCCTCCATCTCCATTGCTTGAAGCTCCGCAGCTCACCGTCGTCCTCAAGCCAGGCCGCTGCATTGACCTGAACGTCTGTAGAGAACTTCGCCACCGTCCTCTATTTCTTCAGGTACTCCTTCTTCTTCCCCGTAGATCTTACTCTAGGGTTTCTTTCGTAGCTTCGCCATGAATCCTCGAAGCTTTGCTGTTCATCCCCGTAGGTCAGCCTTGCTGTAGATTCAAACTTATTTAGACTCGACCCGAATCCATGCACTTCTGCTCCGCCATCATATCCTTAGTTCCTCTAGCTTTATCAGTTTAGATTCGATCTGTAGAGAAACTCCGAGGCCCTTCCTGAATATAACTTGTATTTATTCTATCTTTTTTCTTATGCCTTAGATCCATGTTTACCTCAACTCTTTGTGCAAACTGTTTCTTCATACTTTAGATCTGTAGCTCATCTCACCGGTTTAGCCATAACTTGCACGTCATATGCTTTTTCTGACGGTTTAGACGTAAGTCTGTATCCCGTAATTGACGGTTTATCTTCTTCTTTTCCTATCATCATGATCCGGTAGCTGTCTCACTCATATTTGCTTCCGGATTAGTAATACCATTAGCCCCTTGTTTAAACCGACAATTAGGCCCATAACTTTATATAATATACTGGTTTGTACTTAGCAGTTTTGTAAACCGGGTCGTGTTTTGTATTTTTCAGCACTTCCTCATCCAAACCGATGGCCAAGAAATTTGTCGCTTGCAACTGGGTTCCTTCCCGGATCACGGAAGATGACTTAGTTGGAGCGGCCTCAATTGGCATCCTGGGCCCCAAGGAAACTCTGCACTGGCGAGCTCCTGAAAAGGAATGCCCTCCCGCGCCTAAGGAAGGGGAAGTTGTAGTTTTCTATGATCATCTGGCCTGGGGTTTCAGTCCTCCCGGTTCAAAATTCTTCCGGGATGTGTTAGCTGCTTTCCAACTCCACCCCCAAGATGTAGGCCCAAATTCTGTTTCAAACATCTGCAACTTTCAAGTTTTCTCAGAGGCATACCTTCAAGAAGAACCATCAGTGGACTTATTCCAGGATTTCTTTCATCTGAACCGGCGGACAGAATTTACTGATGGGCCTCATCTGGAGCTGGGTGGTGTCAGTATCCAGAAAAGGAAGGATGTGAGTTTTCCTCATGCTGCCCTTCACAGCCACCCCAAAGAATGGAACCAAACGTGGTTCTATTGTAGGGACAATTCGCGTGAAGGAGAGAACCCGCTGCCGGGTTACCGCGCCTATCGCGTGGCAACAGACCATCCCTTGCCGCAACACCTCAGCGCCCCGGACCGGGCCCGGTTTGCCCCTCAACTTTCTAAGCTCCGGGCCTTCGTGGCCAACGGCTTAACCGGCGTCGACTTTGTTCGCTGCTGGCTTTCTTGGAGCATCCTTCCACTAAGCCGGTGCTCAAGTCTGATGTGCGAATACTCCGGCAAACCGGATGATCCTCAGCGCCACACTAACATAATACTTCCTGAAGATGAAGTTACTGAGTCCGCGAAGAAAATGCTGAACATTCCTCTGGAGGAGTGCAGCCGGACCGGTTTGGCTCCATTCTGCGCAACTAATGAACCGCCAGCGGTAAGTCTTTCCCGATCCTTTCATGTTTGTCTGAATCCGGCCATATCAATTGTCTTCCATTCATTACTTATCCCTTTGCGCAAGCCAACGATCCTTTCCGTAAGAGGAAATCTCAAGATAAACCGGCCAGGCAATCACGCAAGAAAACTTATGCTGTTAAGAAGAAGAAGGCTGTTGCTGCCTCCGGTTCACACCCCGAGGAGGATGATCCGGACTCTGGGGTATTAACTAACTCCTATTCCCTTTGACCTCCCTTTGTCTAAATTTATGTTAACAATGCCTTTTCGCAGGATCTGGCGTAAGGAAGTAAAGCGGGGGGAGTTGAGGTAATTTCTCTCTCATCTGATTCAAAACCTTTACCACCCAAGATCCGGCGGGTATCCCGGAAATATCCCTTTTCTCATCCTTATGCTCAAATCGACCCCAACTTTCTTTTGAAGAAACAGCAGCATGAAGCTCGCCGGACCACGCGCCATAGCGGCCATGTGGTTGAACCGGCCGGAATACCCCTTACGCCGGCTCGCAGACGTCGCTCCGAGGTTTTACTTTGTCCAACTCTCCTTCATCCAAAAGATGGCCTCATACATAAACCGCTTAAACCGTCTGATCCTAACTATCAGGAGGCTCCTCTATCCTCTTCCGGCGAGTCAACTGTTACGCAGGTCCTAGTGCTTAAGACCGTGCCTGGGTAAGTCCTTCTTTCAAACATCCGGTTTACCTTCATGTTTTTAACTCCATAATTCTCATTGTTCCTTTGATATTTACCAGAATGCCGAAGCCTAGCAAGAAGGCGAAAGCCAATAAACCGGTTGCTGAAACCACTACCGCTGAACCGGCCGATGACCCTGAAGCAGCCATCCTTCCAGAAGATAACCCGGAAGCTCAGTTTGATGATCCCATTCCTATGGATCGTGACGATGTTGCTGCTCCGGGAGGTGACAACATGGAGAATACGGCTGAACCGGCAAGCCCTGTCCGGGTTACCCCTCCTCAGGCCAACCCGGCCCCTGTCAGCCCGGCGCCTACTGTTGTCCCCCTCCAGCCAACTACTGCCTCATCCGCAGACGTTGAGATCACCGGTCTAGGCTTCACTGCTCCCGCAGAGCCTGTCATCTTGGCTAGGCATACTGCCAAGGAAGAGAAACTTCAACAGGACAAAGGCAAGTGGAGCTCAGACTTATCCAGCTATGCTTAGTTGAGTGCCCAGGAACTTCATTCCGGGTACCTGGACCGGCTCTTTTCCAGCCCCGACTATGAAGTCGGCTTGGTTAATATGATGAAGGATAAGTATGAGGTGATTTTCTTTTCTTTTACTTCTGTCTCTGCTTTGTAATTTTGCAATCCTATATTCAGTTCATAGTAGCCCCCAAGTGCTGGTTTATCTTCGTTTGTAGGTGAACCGGGACTTCCATTATGCCTAAGAATGAGCTTACATTAGCCCCCAAGTGCCAAGGGCATAACTTGTTTATGCACTTGGGACTTATCTGAAAAATTTTCTTTCTTTACTTCAATTGCACATTAGCCCCCAAGTGTCAAGTGCATAACTTGTTATGTGCTTGAGACTTGATTGATCTGTCTTTCTAATCCGTTTGATTTCCTTGCAGGCTGGCTTGACCCGGAGGGCTTCGGAGGTAACTGAACTCCGGAATAGCTTGGCTGTTCATGAAACTGCCTCAGCCAAAGCCAAGGAAGAACTTGTGCTTACCTTGACCAACATGGAGAAATTGAACAAGGACTTTGAAGCGGAACGGTCCACATGGGAGGTGCAGAGGAATGCTCTTGAAAAAAGAGCAAAGGATGCCGAAGATGCCCTTAACCCGGTTACACAGGAGTTAACCGGTTTAAGACAGAAAATAGAGCTCATGACTTCTGCTATCTTCGGTGAGTACTCATCCGTATATGCTTTTCATCTTTGCAATCTTTGTTCCGCTCCGGCTTAACTCGACCATCTTATGTAGGGAGGCGCATAACTCATCTTGGAGATGACATCCGGAAGAAGCTCAAGGCAGCTTATACCCTGGTGGAGCGGCTCTATTCCGGCGCTCAAAGGGCTATTAGTGCCATGTCCCATAACAAACCGGCACCAACTACCATCCAAGCCACTTTGGAGAAACTATATGTCCTGCCTGTGCGTCTGGTGGAGGTGAAGATGTCTGCTGCCCGGGCTGGCTCTCTTATGGCGCTGACCCGGGCCAAAGCATGGGTCCCTGACTTTGACCCGGCGGAAGCTATGAACGGCTATCCCAGCAACAAAGAGGACGAGCCAGTCTTCTCTGCCGAAGACCTTCGTGCTCTGACTAAGGACATGCGCCCGCTTGCCAGTAAGCTTGCCGATGAAGCGGATTTGACAAGGTATCATCCGGCGTATGACTTAGAAAATTCGCGGGTGGAGCGGCCGGTTTACGACACTGAAAATCTGATCCCACCAGTTCGTGGCCATACTTTCGCTCCAGATATTGATCCATCAGATCTTATTGATGACTGTCGGGGAAACTGATCCACGAGCACCTCTCGGGACCGGTGGACCGAGCCCCTTTCTGTCAGGACCCCGATCCTAAGTCACACAGGTCTAGCCTGTAACACACCATATCACTTTGCGGCCTCACGCACGGTATCCCCACGGGTGTCACCTTACCTGGCCCGGGACCGTTTGCGCATTTTGGCACACGTATATGATAGTGCCGCTAGCATCCATATGACAGAGAACCCGGGCCGACATGACTAGTTATAAACCAGAAGTGGCACTAAATTACAGAGACAGGCATACATGACCCAGCAACGAACGTGTCGGTCATCAACGTATGAACCCAAGTCGTAGCAAGCTACAAGGACTTAAAGGAACAACGCGTGACATTTCCCCTAAGGGACAGACATGGAACGAAGAAGGACACATGCCGGCCAGCCTAAGTGTTCCGGAGCAGTAGCAAGCTACCAAGGCTCAGTGGAAGCACTAGGAGACATTTCCCTGTAAGATAGGCTACCAAAGGTAAACAACTAGGTGTCGGATCCCACACATAGCAATACACATTACACGTACGCATAACATGCAAGTATGTGCTGTACAACAAGGCATCACAACATAACTCAACAACTCATATAGATAAAGGCCCAGAAGAGCCATCATAGCATTTATTACAATCGGAGGTCACATGACCTAACATACAGAGCATACAGGCAACGGAAGCATTACATGTCTGAGTACAGACATCTACAAATGAAAAGGGCTGAGAAGCCTGACTATCTACCAAAACCTACAAGGGTTCAAGATCGTAGCTGAGGTAACAAGCTAAACGTCGAAGTCCACGCGGAACCACTAGCGAGACTGAAGTCTCTCTCTGCAAAAACATAAATTAAGCAAACATGAGTACAAAGGTACTCATCAAGACTTACATCAGAACTAACCACATATGCATCGGTATCAACAAAGGGGTGGTGGAGTTTGACTGCAGCAAGCCAGCTTTGACTCGGTGGCTATACTAAACTACGACTACAAGTAACTCTTTTGAGGTGGCGCACACGAGTCCACATATTCACCAATCAATACACCACTATGGATCCGCTCCCGTCTCCCTACGAGAAGGCCATCCATAGCACTCACGCTTATCTTGCGCGTTTTAGAGTATCCACTTTCACTTGTCTATGAACTGTAATAGGTAACCCAGAAGTCCATTTCCGCAGACACGGGTATTCGAATAGATTATATATATAACCCTGCAGGGGTGTACTTCTTCACACACGCTCTCACCACTTACCGCCGTTTACACGACATGTACTCGGCAACCTTCAAGCGGAGGCCCAGCGAGGGTGTCGGCCACGACCTGACTAACCACACAAGTCTCTCGTCCAGGTTTATCGCCTATTTGGGTTCCATCCGTGGGGAGATCCGGCCGGGGTGTCGCTCACGGCCCCAAACGATGTGTACAGGGTTCCCGCATCACCAAACGGGCAATCGATACACCGTGCCACGTACCTGCCGCGTCACAGCCCACCCCAAGGGTCAGCGCTGCGCACGACCTCCAGTAAACTACAAACACTAGAAACTAGTTGCAACTCCTGGACAGAGATCATGTTGATTAATAAGTCGAGAGGGTCCATTGGTTTCGGGCCCAATGCATGGTAGTAACTGGTCATGGATCAACCAACACAGAACTCAGTTCATAAGGACGGCTGCAATGAGACAACCCACCATGTTCTCCTACATGGCCTCTCATCGCTACCTTTACCAAATCGTGTTCACACACTTAGCTCACACACAGTAGGACATGTTCATCACATTCCAATTCATCCCCGATGAATCAGACCTGACACAACTCTAAGCAATAGCAGGCATAACCAGAAAGCATCAATGAGTAGGCACAACATGGCTCAAACAACTCCTACTCATACTAGTGGGTTTCAACTATTTACTGTGGCAATGACGGGTCATGCAGTGGAAAGGGGTTCAACTACCGCAGCAAGTAACAGTGGAAGCGTTGTTGTCCTAATGCAGTAAAAGAGAGCAAGAGCGAGAGAGTGGGATTGTATCGGAATGCTCAATGGGGTTTTGCTTGCCTGGCACTTCTGAAGATAACAATGAGTCTTCATCGGTGTCATCGAACTCATCGTCGGAACGTCGTCTACTGAGAGGGGACAAAACCGACAAATAGAGAAAGAACACAATCAATGCAATGCAACAATATGATGCATGATCATGACATGGCAATATGCTGTTGATTGAGCTAATGCAACTAGCAACACAATTAAATGAAGTTGGTTTGAACCAAAGGTTCAAATTCAAACTCCATATGTGATTATTTAATTGTCATTTAGTTGATTTGACCTGATCAGCGGGCTTAGCTTGTTCAAACATGCATGAAAGTGCCATAAACAGATTCCTTGGATTTTTCTGATCATTTTTCATATATAAATTATTTTCAACTGAGCTACGGTTGATTTTATATGATTTTTACAAGTTTTGGCTATTTTTTGAAATAAATAAATCATTTCCGATTTATTTTAAATCAAAGAAAATAGTTACTGCGTCAGCTTGACGTCAAGATGACGTCATCAGTCAACAGAGACTGGTCCAGGTCAAACCTGACGTGTGGGGTCCACACGTCAGTGGCTCTGCTAATGAACAGGGTTAATTAGCACTAACTAAATTCTTAACTAATCTTATACAGGACAGGGCCCACACGTCAGTGACTAACTAATTAACCGATTAATTAAAACTAAACTAGGTTAATTAGCAGGGTGGGCCCCACTTGTCAGCGAGTTAGTGGTTGACTAAGGGCGTGGGGCCCATACGTTAGTGACCCGGGGGGGTCAACCCTCCGGTCACACCAGTCAAACGCGCCGGCGGCTCGTCGCCGGTGGCGACAGACGCGGTGGAGGGCTCGGAAAATGCCCTCCGGCGACCAAAACAGCAGCGGAGAGCATCTACGTGCTCCTGGGACTCTCGCGCATCTAGTGGTGCAGCCGGATTCGCCGGTGAAAGCACATTTGCTCCCTGGGTGGTTTTGGTAATTAATGACAACATACTTTGTAGTTGGACTAATGCTTTTATCAAGTATGTTTCAGGAAACTCAATCACATTGGCATGGCAAAATGACTGAAGAAGTGGACCTCTCAAAATGCTAAGGCAAGCATTGGCAAAAGCTCAAGACTCCATTTTTGATTTGGTGATCCAAGATCACATTGAGTCCATAGGAAAAGCCAATACTATTAAAAGGGGATGAGGTTATGTTGATGATCTGGTTGCTCAAGTGCTTAGTGATATATCTCCTTAAACTATCAGCAACCTTCACTACAATATACACTCATAAGTAATCTCGGTCCCATCGATTATCCAAACTCAGTCACACCGGGATGAACCACCTCAGCCATAAGCCAAACCCTAGAAAAATCGGATATTCCGATTTTGAAATCGGTTTCACCGAAACTTGGGCTGCCAAGCTTCTGTAACCTTCTGTCATCAAATCGGTGTCACCGAGATGATGAAGTCGGTCCCACCGAAACTGGCATGCTATTGTCTTTACTCAAATCGGACTAACCGAGATGGTATTTTCGGTCCCACCGAAAACCCCAACGTTCACATTATTTGAACTTTCGGTCTCACCGAGTTGTCCACTTCGGTCCCACCGAGATTGCTCAAATATGTGTGTAACGGTTGGATTTTGTGTGGAGGCTATATATACCCCCTCCACCCCCTCTTCATTCGTGGAGAGAGCCATCAGAAAGAACTACCACTCCTACCTTACATTTCTGAGAAGAGAACTACCTACCCTTGTGTTGAGATCAAGTTGCTCCACTCCCACCATATGAAACTTGATCTCTAACCTTCCCAAGTTGCTTTCCACTCAATCCTTTCTTCCACCACAGCCAAATCAGTGAGGAGAGTTGAGTGTTGGGGAAATTATCATTTGAAGCACAAGAGCAAGGAGTTCATCATCATCTACAACATCTATTACCTTTTGGAGGGTGGTGCCTCCTAGATTGGTTAGGTGTCGCTTGGGAGCCTCCGTCATCGAGATGTGGAGTTGAACCAAGAAGTTTGTAAGGGCAAGGAGATCGCCTACTTCGTGAAGATCTACCCCGAGTAAGGCTAGCCCTCTGTGGGCGTAGGCCATGATGGAATAGACAAGGTTGCTTCTTCGTGGACCCTTCGTGGGTGGAGCCCTCCGTGGACTCGCGCAGCCGTTACCCTCCGTGGGTTGAAGTCTCCATCAACGTGGATGTACGATAGCACCACCTATCGGAACCACGGGAAAATTAATTGCGTCTCCAAATTGCGTTTGATCTTCTCCACTTCTCTTTACTACTTGTGCAATTTACTTTCCGCTGCCCATACTCTAGAATTGCATGTGTAGTGTGCTACTTGACTTGTGTGTTATGCAAAATCTGCCAAAATCTGTCCTTGATAAAAGATAGAATATTTTATCTTGTCGAGTAGTCTAATCACCCCCCTCTAGACACTCTCACCTTCTTCGATCCCTCAATTGGTATCAGAGCATTGGTCTCCATTGCTTTGGTTTACACACCATTGGAGGAAGATGGACGTGTCTATGTTTGGGAGTGTTAGCCATAGAGTGCCTATTCTTAATGAAGTGTCCTATAACTCATGGAGGTCTGAAATGCTTATTATCTTTAAGAAGTACAATTTGTGCAAATATGTTGAGACCCCCTATGTGCCTCCTTTTGATCCCTTGCACCCTACCATGGATGAAGAGCTTGATTTGCTTCGTAACCTTAGGACTGTAAATCTTATCATTAGAGGGTTACCCGATAACTTGCTTAAGCTCGTTACAAACTTTGAGTGCGCCTATGCTATGTGGAAGTTCTTGGAAGAACTTTATCCGGACTACTCTTTGAGAGGTCTTGATAAAATTCTATACAAGACTATTGAATTTGATAGGATGCACCCCAATGATCCCAACTTTGATAAATGCTTCTTTGAGCTTCGTGATCTTATGAAAAAGAAGGGTGATCCCGATCTTATCAATGTTTTAATTAGAAATGCTCTTGCATTGCATTCCGAAGATTATTGTCACATTGGCAAAACTAATGCAAGTAGTTATCAAATTGACCTACGTGTTGATGATGAGCAATCTATGGGTCAATATGATGATGAGCATGAGCATGATGATGATTACTCCGATTCGGACACCGAGCTAGACAAGATCATGAAGAGTCTCAATCTTATGGCAAATATGAGAGACTACATGTCCGGCGGAAAAGAGTGGATTCTTGATAGTGGATGCACCGACCACATGACCGGAGACAAAGACATGTTTCGAGAGCTTGCAAAGAACGATGGTCCACGCAAGTATGTGACTTTTGGAGACAACTCCAAGGGTAAGGTACTTGGCCTTGGTAAGGTGGCCATATCTCATGATAGCTCTATTCAAAATGTCATGCTTGTAGAATCTCTTGGATACAATTTACTTTCCGTGTCTAGATTAGCTGACTTTGGATTCAATGTGCTATTCACCAAAGTAGATTGCCAAGTCTTTCGTCGTGACAATCAAAACATGGCGTTTACCGGTATCCGTAGAGGTGATCTATATATTGTTGATTTCACTAAGAAAGCCCAACCTAGAGCTTGTTTCATTGCTAAATCCTCTAAAGGTTGGTTATGGCATAGAAGGCTTGGACATGTTGGTATGCGTAATCTAGACAAGCTGATCAAAGGTGATCATATTCTTGGTGTTAAAGATGTTTTCTTTGACAAAGATAGACTTTGTAGTGCTTGTCAAGCAGGAAAACAAGTAGGTGGAAGCATCCCGTGAAGAACATCATGACCACAAGGAGACCGCTTGAGCTTCTTCATATAGATCTCTTCGGCCCCAATGCTTACAAAAGCCTTGGTGGTAACTCCTTTGGTCTAGTTATAGTTGATGATTATTCTAGATTTACGTGGGTATTTTTCCTTGATGACAAATCGCAGGTTCAGAGGATCTTCAAAACCTTTGCCAAAAAGGCCCAAAATCAATTCGAGGTGAAGATCAAGAAAGTTCGGAGTGACAATGGAACGGAGTTCAAGAACGCCAATGTAGACTCCTTTCTCGATGAGGAAGGGATTCTACAAGAGTTCTCGCCTACGTACACTCCTCAACAAAATGGAGTTGTTGAGAGGAAGAACCGAACGCTCATAGAGATGGCGAGAACGATGCTTGATGAATACAAGACACCGAAGCATTTTTGGGGAGAAGCGGTCGAGACAGCTTGTCATGCTATCAACAGGCTTTATCTTCATAAGCTCCTCGGCAAGACATCATACGAGATCCTCACCGGTAACAAACCCCAAGTGGGATACTTTCGTGTCTTTGGTTCAAAATGCTATATCCTTGATAAGCATCGTTGGTCTAAATTTGCTCCTAAATCTCATGAAGGTTTTCTCCTTGGTTATGGATCAAACTCCCACACCTACCGTGTCTAAAATAATTTCACCCGAAAGGTTGAAGAGACGGTAGATGTGAAGTTTGATGAATCTAATGGCTCGCAAGTAGAGCAAATGCCTATTGATGTAGGAGACAAGGACCCATCGGAAGCTATCCAAGACTTATCTATTGGAAAGATCCGTCCCATGGAAGTGAAGGAGAGTACCTCATCTACATATGTGGAGCCCCCTACCTCACGGCGAGATGAACCTCAAGGCAACATGGAGGCCTCCACAAGTGGAACTCACCAAGATGAGGAAGTGCAACAAGAAGATCCACCACAACCTCCTTCTCCACCGCCTCAAGACAACACCAACAACAATGAAGAAGAAGAAGAGGAAGATGAAGATGATGAGGAAGCTCAGCCACAACCTCAACAAAAGCTATCCCGAGTCCGAGCAAGAGTCAAGAAAAATCATCCCGTGGAACAAATGATGAACGACATCAACTCCGGGAGAATTACTCGCTCTAAAACTCGCTTAGCTAACTTTTGTGAGCATTACTCATTTATCTCTAGTATTGAACCTATGAAGGTAGAAGAATCACTTGAAGACCCGGATTGGGTGAACGCTATGCACGAAGAACTACACAACTTCGAGAGGAACAAGGTATGGACTTTGGTAGAGAAGCCCAAGGATGATCAAAACATCATTGGAACCAAATGGGTGTTTCGGAACAAGCAAGATGAAGATGGACAAGTCATCCGCAACAAGGCTCGTCTCGTAGCTCAAGGTTACACACAAGTCGAAGGTATGGACTATGGTGAGACCTATGCCCCCATTGCTAGACTTGAGTCCATTCGCATTCTTCTTGCTTATGCCAATCACCATGATATTACTCTCTATCAAATGGATATCAAAAGTGCTTTCCTAAATGGTGAAATTGAGGAGGAAGTATTTGTGAAACAACCTCCCGGATTTGTGAATCCCAAAAAGCCTAATCATGTTTACAAGTTGCACAAAGCTCTTTATGGTCTTAAACAAGATCCTAGAGCTTGGTACAAATGCTTGACTAGCTTTCTTCTTGAAAAGGCTTTGAGATTGGAAAGATAGACTCAACGCTCTTCACGAAAAGGGTTAATGGTGAACTATTTGTGTGCCAAATATATGTGGACGATATTATCTTTGGTTCAACTAACCCTCATTTTAGCAAGAAGTTTGGACAGCTCATGTCGGAGAAGTATGAGATGTCCATGATGTGTGAACTCAAATTCTTCCTTGGGTTGCAAATCAAGCAATCTAAGGAGGGTACCTTTGTCTCACAAACAAAGTACACAAAGGATCTCTTCAAGAAGTTCAACATGCAAGAAAGCAAAGGTATGAGTACCCCCATGCCTACAAGTGGACATAATGACTTGACAAAAGATGGAGAACCCGTTGATCAAAGGGTTTACCGATCTATGATTGGTTCTCTACTATATCTTTGTGCTTCTCGTCCTGACATAATGTTGAGTGTATGCATGTGTGCGCGATATCAAGCAGCCCCTAAAGAATGTCATCTTAAAGCTGTTAAAAGGATAGTGAGATATTTGATACACACACCAAACTTTGGCATTTGGTATCCTAAGAGGGCCTCTTTCGACCTTGTTGGCTATTCCGACTCGGACTATGCCGGTGACAAGGTTGATAGAAAGTCAACTTCGGGTACATGTCAATTCCTTGGTCGATCCCTTGTATCTTGGTCCTCCAAGAAACAAAATTCGGTATCATTATCCACTCCAGAAGCGGAATATATTGCTACTGGTTCGTGTTGTGCTCAATTGCTATGGATGACACAAACGCTTAAGGATTATGGGATACATGTGAGACATGTTCCCTTGCTTTGTGACAATGAGAGTGCGATTAAAATTGGACATAATCCCGTGCAACACTCTCGAACGAAGCATATTGAAGTTCGTCACCATTTTATTCGTGATCATATTGCCAAGGGTGACATTAATCTTAAACATGTTCGTACTGACAAACAACTTGCTGATATCTTTACAAAACCTCTTGATGAGAAGGTGTTTTGTCGCTTGAGGAGTGAGTTGAACATCATTGATGCTTCAAACTTGGAGTGAGAACTCCATTGATGCATGCAAGGCATGAGCCCTCTTGACTAATCCTTGATATTTCTCTTATGATGGTGATCATATGTCTTGGACACATTTGCCCCCTTGTATTGCATCTAACTCCTTGCAGGTACTTGGATGATCTACATTCCACAAGATTACCACACACTCAAATCATGAGTAATCTTGTCATTGACCAAGTATCTAGCCCTTTGGGATGTTGAGTTCAAGGAACGAAATTTCACATATCCTTTTTGACATCTTACACATCTAGTACTTCACTCTTGTCATCTTGGATATCCTTGAGTATTTCCTTGCTTGCCTAACCCATGTAGGAAGATGAACTATACAAGTGGAAATGGCGCTCCAACTTCACATTCAATGAGCACCTACATCAAGTTTACCTACATGAGTAAAGCAACAACAAGCCCAAGGTATGTTCTTCACATCTTTAAGGAGCTTTGCTCAAAGTCATGAGTACAAGCAGCTTCATAAGATGTGATCACATCAAATGCTTAATCGAAAAATGGCAACCCCATTTTTGAGCTTAAATGATGAGTATGACCTATGATCAAATGTCCTCATTTGACTCCTAAGTCAACATACTCAAACATAGGTCACCTTGTCGCCGACCTTTATCTAGATGGAGTACATATGTTTTGGAGTCTTTCTATTTTCTCTTATGTTCTCTCATTGAGTTTTCTTTACAAAAAAAAACTTCATCTAGGAATCTTTTTCATTTCTATTCTTCTGTCTTTGTGAATAACCTTCTGGCCCTGATCAATTCCTCAAAAAATCTTTCACAAATTCATTGCAAATCCTTTGAAACATTCCTTGCAAGTGAGCTGAATTATTTCTGTATTTCCTTGGAATTAAACTCGGCGTCACCGATTTCAATATTTCGGTCTAACCGAAAAGGATCTACCCTAACTCAATTCGGTGTCACCGATTTATTTCTTCCGGGATATCATCTTCTGCAGCTTCACTCAATGATTCTCTATGCATGTTCCTATTTGCCCTGTTGTGATTCTTAAGGATCCCACTTCTTTCTTTCCATCTTCCCTAACCTTCCTAGTTTGCTTTCCTTTTCGGCACTTGATGTCAAAGGGGGAGAAGACTTAGGGGGAGAAGAGAAGATTTAGGGGGAGAAGAAGAGCAATCTTATCTTAAGGGGGAGAGAATCACATCAAAGCTTTGTCGTGTTTTACATTGGATTCATTCTCATTTGGCATCATTCTTTTGATTTTGCTCTTTCCATCAAACCCCTTGATCTGAGAGAACTCAAAGGGAGAGGAATCTTCACAATTGATATCTTATGGAAACCAAAATCTCTCAGAGTTCATTGAAAATCTTTTAGTTTCGGAGACATGTTTGCTGATTCAAGCTTGTGCTCAATATGAGACACTCCTTATACATGTCATCCCTGGCTTGGTACTCTTGATGTTCTTGCAGTTGGTTGAACAAATACTCTTGTGTTATCTAACCTTGTTTTCCCAAGTTTATCTCTTCAGGTACAATGCCAAGGAACCTCAAGGTAAGTATATGCACTTTGCAGAATGTGCATGATGGTGACTTGCTTGTGAATACTTGTTTGCAAGAAATCACCATGCACATATGCATTATCACTCACTTCTTTTCATCTGCTCTGATGCATATAGCCAAACTGCATGTAGCACATCTTGCTTATCTCTCTTGTGTGCTTGTGGTAGTCCAAAACCAAAATTTATGAAAATCTTGCACACTTGTAGGGGAAGCCTGTGTACTACATGCTTGTCAAAGCTTTCGTGATAATTCTGTCTTTCTTTCAATAAGCTTTGATGTCTTGTTTAGTGTGATTTTAGTGTGTTGCCATCAATTACCAAAAAGGGGGAGATTGAAAGCACATTTGCTCCCTGGGTGGTTTTGGTAATTAATGACAACATACTTTGTAGTTGGACTAATGCTTTTATCAAGTATGTTTGAGGAAACTCAATCACATTGGCATGGAAAAATGACTGAAGAAGTGGACCTCTCAAAATGCTAAGGCAAGCATTGGCAAAAGCTCAAGACTCCATTTTTGATTTGGTGATCCAAGATCACATTGAGTCCATAGAAAAAGCCAATACTATTAAAAGGGGATGAGGTTATGTTGATGATCTGGTTGCTCAAGTGCTTAGTGATATATCTCCTTAAACTATCAGCAAACTTCACTACAATATACACTCATAAGTAATCTCGGTACCACCGATTATCCAAACTCAGTCACACCGAGATGAACCACCTCAGCCATAAGCCAAACCCTAGAAAAATCGGATATTCCGATTTTGAAATCGGTTTCACCGAAACTTGGGCTGCCAAGCTTCTGTAACCTTCTGTCATCAAATCGGTGTCACCGAGATGATGAAGTCGGTCCCACCGAAACTGGCATGCTCTTGTCTTTACTCAAATCGGACTAACCGAGATGGTATTTTCGGTCCCACCGAAAACCCCAACGTTCACATTATTTGAACTTTTGGTCTCACCGAGTTGTCCACTTCGGTCCCACCGAGATTGCTCAAATATGTGTGTAACGGTTGGATTTTGTGTGGAGGCTATATATACCCCCTCCACCCCCTATTCATTCGTGGAGAGAGCCATCAGAAAGAACTACCACTCCTACCTTACATTTCTGAGAAGAGAACTACCTACCCTTGTGTTGAGATCAAGTTGCTCCACTCCCACCATATGAAACTTGATCTCTAACCTTCCCAAGTTGCTTTCCACTCAATCCTTTCTTCCACCACAGCCAAATCAGTGAGGAGAGTTGAGTGTTGGGGAGATTATCATTTGAAGCACAAGAGCAAGGAGTTCATCATCATCTACAACATCTATTACCTTTTGGAGGGTGGTGCCTCCTAGATTGGTTAGGTGTCGCTTGGGAGCCTCCGTCATCGAGATGTGGAGTTGAACCAAGAAGTTTGTAAGGGCAAGGAGATCGCCTAGTTCGTAAAGATCTACCCCGAGTAAGGCTAGCCCTCCGTGGGCGTAGGCCATGATGGAATAGACAAGGTTGCTTCTTCGTGGACCCTTTGTGGGTGGAGCCCTCCGTGGACTCGCGCAGCCGTTACCCTCCGTGGGTTGAAGTCTCCAACAATGTGGATGTACGATAGCACCACATATCGGAACCACGGGAAAAATCATTGCGTCTCCAAATTGCGTTTGATCTTCTCCACTTCTCTTTACTACTTGTGCAATTTACTTTCCGCTGCCCATACTCTAGAATTGCATGTGTAGTGTGCTACTTGACTTGTGTGTTATGCAAAATCTGCCAAAATCTGTCCTTGATAAAAGACAGAATTTTTTATCTTGTCGAGTAGTCTAATCACCCCCCCCCTCTAGACACTCTCACCTTCTTCGATCCCTCAGCCGGGGATGGCCAGAGTCGACGGCAACAACTGCAGCAGCGGCGGCTGGAGTACGGTGGTGACACGCGCGACCACTAGGGGGCACGGAAAGGAAAGATGAAGTGCGCTACGTGTTCGTGAGGTCATTAGGAGCTCGGTGGTGCACTCAGGTGGAGGCTCCAGTGGCTATAGCCACGGCGGCGACATTGCCGGCGGCGGTGAGTTCACGGGTCCGGTGGTGGAGCTAGCTAGGGGACGGGTTAGACTGCGGGGAGAGAGGGGAAAGACACAGGTGCTCACAGCGGTTCGTTTGAAGAGGACGGCGAGCCCGGGGGCGGCCCGACGGCGGCGAATCGTCGACGACGGTCACCGGACGCAGAGGAGGGGAACGACGCTGTTGCGGGTGAGGGAGAGCTCCTGGCGCCGCGTGACATGAAGGAGAGGAAGAGGGGGGCACGGCGGAGCTCGGGGGCTCATTGGAGGGGCGAGGGGGAGGCCGTGGCCATGGCTACGGCGAGCGGCGGCGACGGTGGCGTTCGGCCATGGCGAGGAGGGACTGGGGAACGAGGGGAAAGTGAGTGCGGGGAGGTGAGAGGTGCGTGGCGTCGTCTAGGGTCGTCCAGGCGTCGGGGGGGGAAGAGCGGCAAGCAGGAGGTGGCCGGGGCGTGCCGGCGTGCCGCGGGCACACGCCGTGCGTCCGACTGGCGGGAGGAAGAAGACCCCCCTACCCCTCATGGACTGGGCCGGCCAGATGGGCCACACAGGTAAAGGCCAGGTGAGGTAAGCCCAGGTACTTCCACTCTCTCTCTCTTTTCTCTTTTAGTTTCTGTTTTCTATTCTTTTGACTTTGTTTTGATTTAATAAAAATACCAGAACATATTCATAAATCATGAAACCAGGCATGGCTACTGTTTAGAATAAATCCAACAGTAAACATTTTAGTTTATGATTATTTGAGCATTTTAAATAATATATAAAATTTAAATGCCCAAATGCAAATAATATATAATTTAATTCAAAAATCCAAAATGGACCTAGAAATATGTGCAACATTTTTGGCAGAGGTTTTTAATCCAAAAAATGATGAACTTTTCCAAGGGCATTTTGGGTTCATTGAAAAAGATTTTAATTTGACCCTAGTTAAATTCATTTAGTGCTAGGGTTTGAGCATCCCCATTTCAATTTTCTGTGAAAGTAAACATGATGCACCTGAGGACCAAGCAAGGCAGGCAAGGGCTGGTCTAGGGCTGTGACAACTCACCCCCACTAAACAAGAATCTCGTCCCGAGATTCAAGCGTAGGGTAAGAAATCAAAGGGGACACAAGCTAGCACAATCTTCAGGATCCAAATTTCCTTCTCGGAGATAATGATTTATTGCATCATATTGATCTTGTCATCCTTGCTTTGAGATCTTCATCCAACCAGATGATAACGGAGACAAACTCTGAAGAAATCGATCTTCCCTAGATCGAGGAACTGAAGACCAACTTATGGAGTGGGACATTGAAGCATCTCTTGAGCTGAGACATGGAACACACATCCAGGGGGATGGAGTGAAACAAATGATGAAGGTTCACTTGGCAGGCAACCAATTCGACACCTAAGGAAGATGGTGATCGATGTCACCAGACGGGGCACCTTAGAGAAGGTGACTCGTAGAGTTATTCCCTTAAGTGGCAAAAGAATTACTTTTGATATAGGGATCATTGAAATTCCCTATACCAGCCCGAGGCAAATAAAATAGATAGTTTGAAGGAGTTCGAGAGAACGACATACTCGTCCAGAATGGATGATGTGGACTATCTTGTTAAAGACAACACAAGGGATGATTTGGTTATCATCGGAGATGGATGGGACCCATGGCAATTCCACTCCTGAGGATAATCCTGAACAGCGGTGATTGAGAATGGTAACCCATGGAGAATTGGCACATTGGCGGTGCAAGCTGGGAACAAAATGCAAATGCTGGGAATGATTCTGGTAACTGGGAAGAATCCCAACAGTAGAGAGTAAATCTACTCTTGAGGGTGTATAATATAATCAAGAACACTGGAAGCAATCCCGGTTAGTGTCGAGGATAACACCTTGTGCTTGTGCGTGCTCTCAAGAACTTGAGCATTCCCATATTCATCAAGGTTTTACCAATATCCGAGTCAAGGATCCTGGCAACACAACATACTACCATGATAAATAGTGGTGGACGATGCAGATGCAAAGGAGGATAACACCTTCTCAAATTCTACCTTAGCGGAGCCAAGGAAGCAAAAATCTGGATGATCGACCGAGAGACATTTAGCACTCCGCTTCTAATGTTCTCCTTGATGTACTAGGTACCACGGTCAATGCTTAAAAGCATCAACATGGCCATCAAGTAAAGGTCGGACTTCGGGAGCACATAAAGTCCATAAGGGACAACTAGGGAGTAATTCCTACGAAGTCCTTATGGGGAGGTGGCCAATTTCTTCAATCAAGATACTACAACAATAGGTCTTCCGGCTAGGTGTGTTGGCCACGACATCCACTTTACCGGTAATCGAGAGACCAATATTATAGCTCTTGGGAAATGCTCCAACCATCTTCTCTGCCTGAGATTCAGTTCTGGTTGGTGTCATAATATTCCAGACTCATCTAGTCCAGAAAGAAAGACGAAAGTTTGCAACACAAATCGACGAGACGGCGTTGCGAGATTCTCAGGAAATGAACTACGATAGCAAGCTCCAGAACATGAGCTGGTTCTGCTACATACTTGTGAGCACGTTGTCCAAGACAAACATGACCACGTAGTAGTCTTACAATGAAACACTACCAAGTTCGGGTTGGGGAACCATCATTGCGGATAACGAAGTCCTTACATAAGTCCGGATCTTAAGAAGGAACTTCTTCTCCTAAGACAATCAATCGGTGGCTTGGTGTGCTAGGGATACATATGGAGTGAAGGTTGCAAAGCTCCAAACCACAGAATACTTTGCACGTATGCATGACTGACTTGGGATGATTCCACAGGAGGCAAAATAAACTTTCTCAAACTCACGGTGGCAACTTACATCAACTACACATGAATTAGGGAAAGTTTCTTCTCTCTTCCAACATATACCTCATGAACGGGACACGAAGGCAATGCTTACCAAATTTCCAACACTAGCTTAATGTCCTACAAAATCATGGAGGAGATAAGGATGTTTGTTGATGGGCACAACAACAATCCATCCAGATTTCCATGGAGATGGAATTCCATAATTATGTGAACAAGTGATAGTATTGGTCAGACCCAGGAGATATAATGGTGTATGCTCGAGGGATCAACCACGAGTAGGACAACATTATGAACATCGTTGGTTCTGATTTGATTTGATGATAGCCCATACTCAAATCAAAGTTTTGATATGACAATAGGTCCAACAACTGATCACAGGGACCAACTGATGAAGATGTCATCTATCTCCAACACACGTAAACATACCCCTTGAAAGGAACTAAGTCAGGCAAGCTTTTATCTTCCAACTCTCCAAGTTTTCGTTTAGCTTAACCAACTAGCTCAAGGGTATGCAATACAGATTCCTGGAGAAGGATTGGTTACAAGAAACCAACTTGATCACGAGCTCAACATAGCGGTCAGGGAACAACCTGGTAATACTTCCGAGAAGATGTTCGGAAATCACGAACCACCGATATGTTACTAAGCTCGAGATCAATCTTGCTTTTCAGGGCGGGACGATATGATCAAATGAGCAAGGACTTAACAAAATCCTAACTCATCAATCAAGCAGTGCACCAAGAAAGTGGACTAGGTAGCACGATCAATCTTAGAATGGTGATTCAATAGTCAACACGCTAAGAATGAGATTGTTGTCCTTTAGCTACCAAGCAACGGAGTTGCTAGGAGTATTGATTTCACACATCACAATCCACTTGTCAGTATTCCGGCTACGATAGCACGGAGGCCGAGGAATGAGCAGTGATGGTAAGAAGTATCACTGTATCAAGAGTTCATAGGAGGTTGTGCAATTCCCATGACATTCTTGACATAAAGATGGTAATACTCCAGGATAGAACAGTTTAGAAGCTGCATTAGCATTCTTCATCTGCGAAGTACAACTTCTTTGACCCAATCCTAGATATGGATAGGGTACTGGAGTTTATTTCTCCTAGTCATTCTAGAATAGAATGGCTTGACAGACCACAAGAGTAAAAGGCATCGATGAACACGAGTGCACGACTACTCCTGACTATCAACTGATAGACGAGGGCCATAATACAACTAAAAGGAGACAACACAAGGAACATATTACTTCTGAGTTGTGGATGCATAGGTTAGTATGTCGAACGAGTTCCACATATTTCTTCCGGATAACCCATGCAGAAAGGTAGGACTGGCAGAGTCACAATATGAATGGAGTACCACTCAGGAGCACTCTGGTTGTGATCTTTTGGTTCAGGAGAACTTCTGCCAAGATGGTTCATGGTATTGGAAGAACAATAACCACGGACCTCGAGGACTATCACAAGGTTACTAATATCCTAAAGGAACGAGCAAATACTATCAACATGAAGTAAGTAGGGTGAAGCTCGGGTTCAAGAACCCAGGGATAGAATGCCTACCAACTAAATGGCATCACGGGATGCTTTTGAGAATAATGGCCAGAATCATCACACTGAGAATATAAAGCATTGCTTGATTACTGGGTGATCCTCTAAGACACCTAGGGTCATAGTAATAATTCCAACATATATGTCGAGGTAACAGAGTACCTCAACACACTGACTAGTGTGATTAATCTGGTCTAAAAGGACATTAAGAACAGGTAGGAATGATTTGCAAGTGCATCAGACTATTTAGAAACATGGGATGACTCGGACAGCATAACGACTGTAATTGCTCGAAAATACTTTGAGATCCAAGCAAAAGAGTATCATATCCACCTAACATCATAATGTCAAGGTTCTGAGACCAACAGTTGAACAAACCGAAGTAGTAGAAACTGAACTGAGGGTTGAATCCACAATAACGTGATCCTGATAGACATAAGAGAAAGCCTAGTTCTTAATCCCCGTAGAAAGAAGAAGGTGACTTAGATCAGAAGGTCATAGGGCAAAGGAGTAAAAAGAGCCTTACGTTCCCTTCCACAAACAATTCCCTTACATAACTAAAGAGTTTCTAGACACGGCTTCGACCAGTTTGGCTTGCTAATCCTACAAACAGTCAGGCTCTGATACCAAAGCTGTCAGGACCCCGATCCCAAGTCACACAGGTCTAGCCTATAACACACCATATCACTTTGCGGCCTCACGCACGGTATCCCCACGGGTGTCACCTTACCTGGCCCGGGACCGTTTGCGCATTTTGGCACACGTATATGATAGTGCCGCTAGCATCCATATGACAGAGAACCCGGGCCGACATGACTAGTTATAAACTAGAAGTGGCACTAAATTACAGAGACAGGCATACATGACCCAGCAACGAACGTGTCGGTCATCAACGTATGAACCCAAGTTGTAGCAAGCTACAAGGACTTAAAGGAACAACGCGTGACATTTCCCCTAAGGGACAGACACATGAACGAAGAAGGACACATGCCGGCCAGCCTAAGTGTTCCAAAGCAGTAGCAAGCTACCAAGGCTCAGTGGAAGCACTAGGAGACATTTCCCTGTAAGATAGGCTACCAAAGGTAAACAACTAGGTGTAGGATCCCACACATAGCAATACACATTACACGTACACATAACATTCAAGTATGTGCTGTACAACAAGGCATCACAACATAACTCAACAACTCTTATAGATAAAGGCCCAGAAGAGCCATCATAGCATTTATTACAATCGGAGGTCACATGACCTAACATACAGAGCATACAGGCAACGGAAGCATTACATGTCTGAGTACAGACATCTACAAATGAAAAGGGCTGAGAAGCCTGACTATCTACCAAAACCTACAAGGGTTCAAGATCATAGCTGAGGTAACAAGCTAAACGTCGAAGTCCACGCGGAACCACTAGCGAGACTGAAGTCTCTCTCTGCAAAAACATAAATTAAGCAAACGTGAGTACAAAGGTACTCAGCAAGACTTACATCAGAACTAACTACATATGCATCGGTATCAACAAAGGGGTGGTGGAGTTTGACTGCAGCAAGCCAGCTTTGACTCGGTGGCTATACTAAACTACGACTACAAGTAACTCTTTTGAGGTGGCGCACACGAGTCCACATATTCACCAATCAATACACTACTATGGATCCGCTCCCGTCTCCCTACGAGAAGGCCATCCATAGCACTCACGCTTATCTTGCGCGTTTTAGAGTATCCACTTTCACTTGTCTATGAACTGTAATAGGTAACCCAGAAGTCCATTTCCGCGGACACGGCTATTCGAATAGATTATATATATAACCCTGCAGGGGTGTACTTCTTCACACACGCTCTCACCACTTACCGCCGTTTACACGACATGTACTCGGCAACCTTCAAGCGGAGGCCCAGCGAGGGTGTCGGCCACGACCTGACTAACCACACAAGTCTCTCGTCCAGGTTTATCGCCTATTTGGGTTCCATCCGTGGGGAGATCCGGCCGGGGTGTCGCTCACGGCCCCAAACGATGTGTACAGGGTTCCCGCATCACCAAACGGGCAATCAGTACACCGTGCCACGTACCTGCCGCGTCACAGCCCACCCCGAGGGTCAGCGTTGCGCACGACCTCCAGTAAACTACAAACACCAGAAACTAGTTGCAACTCCTGGACAGAGATCATGTTGATTAATAAGTCGAGAGGGTCCATTGGTTTCGGGCCCAATGCATGGTAGTAACTGGTCATGGATCAACCAACACAGAACTCAGTTCCTGAGGACGGCTGCAATGAGACAACCCACCATGTACTCCTACATGGCCTCTCATCGCTACCTTTACCAAATCGTGTTCACACACTTAGCTCACACACAGTAGGACATGTTCATCACATTCCAATTCATCCCCGATGAATCAGACCTGACACAACTCTAAGCAATAGCAGGCATAACCAGAAAGCATCAATGAGTAGGCACAACATGGCTCAAACAACTCCTACTCACACTAGTGGGTTTCAACTATTTACTGTGGCAATGACGGGTCATGCAGTGGAAAGGGGTTCAACTACCGCAGCAAGTAACAGTTGAAGCGTTGTTGTCCTAATGCAGTAAAAGAGAGCAAGAGCGAGAGAGTGGGATTGTATCGGAATGCTCAATGGGGTTTTGCTTGCCTGGCACTTCTGAAGATAACAATGAGTCTTCATTGGTGTCATCGAACTCATCGTCGGAACGTCGTCTACTGAGAGGGGACAAAACCGACAAATAGAGAAAGAACACAATCAATGCAATGCAACAATATGATGCATGATCATGACATGGCAATATGCTGTTGATTGAGCTAATGCAACTAGCAACACAATTAAATGAAGTTGGTTTGAACCAAAGGTTCAAATTCAAACTCCATATGTGATTATTTAATTGTCATTTAATTGATTTGACCTGATCAGCAGGCTTAGCTTGTTCAAACATGCATGAAAGAGCCATAAACACTCATTTTTCATATATAAATTATTTTCATCTGAGCTACGGTTGATTTTATATGATTTTTACAAGTTTTGGCTATTTTCTGAAATAAATAAATCATTTCTGATTTATTTTAAATCAAAGAAAATAGTTACTGCGTCAGCTTGACGTCAGGATGACGTCATCAGTCAACAGAGACTGGTCCAGGTCAAACCTGACGTGTGGGGTCCACACGTCAGTGGCTCTGCTAATTAACAGGGTTAATTAGCACTAACTAAATTCTTAACTAATCTTATACAGGACAGGGCCCACACGTCAGTGACTAACTAATTAACCGATTAATTAAAACTAAACTAGGTTAATTAGCAGGGTGGGCCCCACTTGTCAGCGAGTTAGTGGTTGACTAAGGGCGTGGGGCCCATACGTCAGTGACCCGGGGGGGTCAACCCTCCGGTCAGACCAGTCAAACGCGCCGGCGGCTCGTCGCCGGCGGCGACACACGCGGTGGAGGGCTCGGAAAATGCCCTCCGGCGACCAAAACAGCAGCGGAGACCATCTACGTGCTCCTGGGGTTCTCGCGCATCTAGTGGTGCAGCCGGATTCGCCGGGGATGGCCGGAGTCGACGGCAACAACTGCAGCAGCGGCGGCCGGAGTACGGTGGTGACACGCGCGACCACTAGGGGGCACGGAAAGGCAAGATGAAGTGCGCTACGTGTTCGTGAGGTCATTAGGAGCTCGGTGGTGCACTCGGGTGGAGGCTCCAGTGGCTATAGCCACGACGGCGACATTGCCGGCGGCGGTGAGCTCACGGGTCCGGTGGTGGAGCTAGCTAGGGGACGGGTTAGACTGCGGGGAGAGAGGGGAAAGACGCAGGTGCTCACGGCGGTTCGTTTGAAGAGGACGGCGAGCCCGGGGGCGGCCCGACGGCGGCGAATCGTCGACGGCGGTCACCGGACGCAGAGGAGGGGAACGACGCTGTTGCGGGTGAGGGAGAGCTCCTGGCGCCGCGTGACATGAAGGAGAGGAAGAGGGGGGCACGGCGGAGCTCGGGGGCTCATCGGAGGGGCGAGGGGGAGGCCGTGGCCATGGCTACGGCGAGCGGCGGCGACGGTG
>LR738710.1:744164401-744309284 GCA_902687465.1 Secale cereale
CCCCGGCAAACTTCTGGGCGAGGGAACCTTCCTTTGCTTGAGAAAAAGAAAGAAGAGAAAATAAAGATATGGAGCCTTACGGCTCGTTATTGCTTACCGGGGGTAAGTGCTGCACAAAGTGTCAGATTAACACATGCAAAAAATAAAAAGCATGAAATTGACAAGATGTGCGGAGCACATAAGCTTTACTTATGCACGGGGTCTACGCCCGGCTTTGTACAAAGGATTACATGCAACAGCGGCAAGACTTGTACAAAAGGTGGTTGCCGGAACGGGTTCCGGCAACCGCGCCTTACGGGTAAAACTTACGAAGATGCTCAATGTTCCAGGAGTTGCTCACCGGAATGCCATCTTCGGTCTCAAGGCGGACAGCGCCAGGCCTAGTGACTCGTTTCACCCAGTAAGGGCCTTCCCACTTCGGCGTCAACTTGTTGGAATTCTTGGCGGACTAAACGCGCCGAAGAACAAGGTCGCCTTCCTCGAGACTTCTGGCGTTAACTTTGCGGCTATGGTAGCGGCGCAAAGCTTGCTTGTAGCGAGCAGCTCGTACAACAGCCTGAAGACGGTCTTCCTCAAGGAGCAGCGCGTCATCTTGTCGCAGCTGCTCTTGCTCAAGCTCATCATAAGCAAGCACTCGAGGCGACCCGTATACGAGTTCCGTGGGGAAAACTGCCTCTGCTCCATAGACTAGAGCGAAAGGTGTCTGGCCAGTGGCTCGATTTGGCGTCGTCCTGATCGACCAAAGAACCACCGGTAGCTCCTCAATCCAGTTTCTTCCGCACTTGTGCAGCCTGTCGAAAGTCCTGGTCTTGAGCCCACGCAGCACTTCAGCATTTGCCCTCTCCGCTTGACAGTTGCTCCTCGGGTGAGCAACAGAAGCGAAGCAGACCTTGGCGCCAAGATCTTGGAGGTACTGCATGAAGGTGCGGCTCGTGAATTGCGTACCGTTGTCGGTGATGATCCTGTTAGGGATCCCGAAACGGCAAACAATCGACCTGAAGAACTTGACTGCTGACTGTGCTGTCACCTTCCTCACTGCTTCCACTTCCGGCCACTTTGTGAACTTGTTGATTGCAACGTACAAGTACTCAAAGCCCCCGACTGCTCGGGGAAAGGGGCCGAGGATGTCGAGCCCCCAGACCGAAAATGGCCAGGATAAAGGGATCGTCTGGAGAGCTTGAGCTAGCTGGTGTATCTGCTTGGAATGGAACTGGCACGCTTCACACTTGGTTACTTGTGCAGTTGCTTCCTGGAGGGCTGTCGGCCAAAAGAAACCTTGCCGGAATGCTTTTCCGGCAAGTGCTCTTGCGCCAATGTGGTGACCACATATGCCTCCATGTATCTCTGCCAACAGCTTTTGTCCGTCTTCCCGGCGAATACACTTCAATTTCACACTGTGGAGTCTTCTTCTGTAAAGTGTGTTGTCAACAAACTGGTACATACTTGACTACCGGGCTACTCTTTCCGCTTCTTCTTGCTCTTCGGGAAGTTCTCCTGTCTGAAGGAAACGGACAATCTGCTGTGCCCATGCTGGAGCTTGTGGCTCGACAACAAGGACTAAAGGCACGTCTGCTGCTGCGGGAACATCCGCTTCTACGGTGAGAACCTACGGCTCAGCCGGAGCTTGACGTTCCCCGGCAAGCTTGCCGGAGCAAAACTTTTCGGGAGCTTCTGCTTCAACGGAACAAACCCTAGGGCTTGCCAGAGCAGACTGCTCCTCAGCATTCTTGGTGTTGATCTTGGGGACCTTCTTGGCGGCGGCTTCGGGAAGCTCTCCCGGAAAATAGTCACCAGAAATCAACTTCCTCTTCTTGCTCTGTCCAGTTGATGGCGTGACGGATGGTTGGGTCAGCTTGAGCACAAAGATCACTGGTTCCACAGGTAACTTAAGTGCGGCGCACTTCGACAGGCCATCGGCAATGTCGTTCTGAGCTCTTGGGACATGCTCCATCTATAGGCCATCAAAGTGCTCTTCTAGCTTTCTCACTTCATCAACGTAGGCTTCCATCAACGGACTCTGATAACTCTTGTTCACTTGGCGGACGATAAGCTGCGAGTCACCCCTGACAATGAGCTTCTTGATCCCAAGGTCTGCCGCGATCCTGAGACCGACAAGCAATCCTTCATACTCTGCGGTATTGTTTGTTGCTTGCTCCTTGGGAAAGTGCATCTGGACTACGTACTTGAGGTGCTCTCCGGTGGGTGCGACAAGCAGCACGCCAACACCGGTGCCTTGCAGCGAGAAGGCACCATCAAAGTACATCAGCCACTCTTTGCTTGCTTCCTTGACGGGGATGCTCGTTTCTGGAATTTCTTCATATGGTGTTGGCGTCCACTCTGCTATGAACTCTGCCAATGCTCTGCTTTGGATAGTTGAAGTGCTCTCAAACTTGAGGCCAAAGCTTGACAGTTCCAGTGCCCACTCGACAATCCTGCCTGTTGCTTCTGGATTTTGCAGTATCCTCTTCAGCAAAAAACGAGTGACAACTGTGATCTCATGTGCTTGGAAGTAATGGCGCAGCTTTCTACAGGCCATGAGAAGGCCGAAAAGCAATTTCTGCACACTAGAGTACCTTGACCTAGCCCCCTGGAGAAGGGAACTGACAAAGTAAACTGGGCGCTGCACCATCCTCTTCTGTATCTCCTCGCGTGGCTGCGCAGATCCATCTTTGTCGGGACCAGAGCTTGTCGGGGAAGCCCCCATGCTTGTCGCTGGATGCGCCTGCAGTGGTTGCTGGCTCATCATCTGCCTCCCTCTACGCTACTAACGCAGCACTAACCACTTGATTGGTTGCCGCTATATACAACAGCAACTTCTCTTGTGGCTTAGGTGCGACAAGTATTGGAGTGGAGGACAGGTATCTCTTCAAGTCTTGCAGCGCAGCCTCCGCTTCTGGAGTCCATTTCATTGGACCTGCCTTTTTCAATATTTTGAAAAACGGCAGGGCGCGCTCAGCAGACTTGGAGATAAACCTGCTGAGAGCAGCCACGCAACCGGCAAGTCTTCATACATCCTTGACGCGCTTTGGTGCTTCAATCTGCTCAATGGCCTTGATCTTGTCGGGATTGGCTTCGATTCCCCGCTGAGACACGAAAAACCCGAGAAGCTTGCCGGAAGGGACTCCAAACACACACTCCTCGGGGTTGAGCTTGAGGCTGATCTTGCGCAGATTTGCAAAGGTCTCGTCTAAATCTTCAATCAGGGTTGCTTTGTCCCTTCTCTTGAACACTATGTCATCCATGTAGGCTTCCACATTTCTGTGTATTTGTGGCTCAAAAGCGACATAGACCACCCTTGCTAATGTTGAACCAGCATTCTTCAAACCGAAGGCATCCGTATGAAACAGTACGTGCCACATGGAGTGATGAATGCGGTCTTTTCCTCATCCTCTTCTGCCATGAAGATCTGATGGTATCCTGAGTATGCGTCAAGAAATGAAAGCAAGTCACATCCGGCCGTGGAGTCAACAATCTGGTCAATGCGCGGCAAGGGAAATGGGTCTTTGGGACAAGCTTTGTTAACATCGGTAAAGTCGATACAAAGCCTCCATTTCCCGTTTGCCTTGCGCACGACTACAGGATTGGCCAACCACGTAGGATGGAGCACTCCTCTGACAAGGCCTGCTGCTTCCAACTTCTTGATCTCTTCTCCGATGAATTCTTGGCGCTCCACTGCTTGTTTCCTGACCTTCTGCTTGACGGGCCGCGCATGAGGACAGACGGCAAGATGGTGCTCAATTACTTTCCTGGGAACACCGGGGATGTCAGACGGTTGCCACGCAAACACGTCGACGTTCGCCCGCAGGAAAGCAATGAGTGCGCTTTCCTATTTAGGGTCAAGAGTGGCACTGATGGTGAAGGTACCACCAGTGCCATCCTCCTTGGCGGACACCTTCTTGGTCTCTGGCGGAGCTGCCATTGTCTTCTTACACTTGCCGGTGGAGCTCGATGGTGCGTCCTCGACGGTAGCGCGGCACTCCGAAGAGGTGCGCTTGCCGGAGTGGGCATCAGAACTCTTGCCGGACTTGGTCTTCTTCTTCCCCCCGGGAGCTTCAACGGCAGGTGACTTGCGATCTGTCGCAGCTCCTACTTCCTAGTAGATCTTGTCGGCGCAGATAAGAGCATCCTTCTTGTCGCCAGGGACAGAGATGACACTTATCGGGCCTGGCATCTTCAGCATGTTGTATGCATAGTGAGAGGCTGCCATGAACTTGGCGAGTGCTGGACGGCCGAGTATCCCATTGTAAGGCAATGGAAAATCGGCAACGTCAAAAGTGACCCTCTCAGTCCTGAAGTTCAACTCGCTGCCCAACGTCACTAGCAACGTGACCTTCCCCTTCGGCTTGCTCCTTCCCAGGTTGATTCGTTGGAATGTGCCGGTCTCTTCGAGCTCGCTGTCAGGGATTTGGAGTTTCTGGAGTACAGCGGAGGAGATCAGGTTCAAGCCGGCCCCGCCGTCAACTAGCATCTTAGTGATCTTGAGGTTGCAAATAGTTGGGGAAACCAACATCGGCAAGCACCCGACCGCAGTTGTGTGATCAGGGTGGTCCTCAATATCAAAGATGATTGGCGTGCTGGACCATTTCAGAAGCTTGCGTGACTCGACAGGTGGTTCTGCCGCATTGACTTCCCGCACCCACTGCTTGAGTTGGCGGTGTGAAGTATGAAGAGAAGCACCACCGTCAACGCACAAGACTTCTGTGGCTTTCTGGAACTCCTGCTCACTGGTCTCGACATCATCCATGTCTTCATCGTCGTCGTCATTTTCATCCTTGTCGCGACCGTGGGGAGGTTTGTCTCCTTGCCGCTGCTTGGCCTTGCCGCGGCGTCCTCCCCGGCCGAGGCGCTTCGTGCCGGATCCTCCAGCACCTCTTTGGGCCTTCTCCTTGTCGCGTCGCTCGTATTCAGCCTTTTGCTGCTCGACAAGCTGCTCGACTCTCTTGCAGTTCTGGAGGTCATGCCCCTTGGTGCGGTGGATCTTGCAGTACTGCTTGTCGGTGCCGTCCTGCTTGTCGGTGGCCGCCACAGCCTGGCAGTTGGTGCATGCGGCAATCTCCTTGCCGGAGCTACCAGCTTTGGCTTTCTTGGCGCCACCTTCGTTGCCGGACTACTCAACGACTAGCACATCTTTGCCTTTCTTTTTCCTGTTGTTCCGCCGCCGGTTTTTCTTTGCCGGGGCAGCATCTTCGCTGTCAGATCCTCCTGCTCCTGCATTCTCTCCGGGGAGTTTCCTCCCTTCCTCAGCACGTGCACACTTTTCGGCCAGGGCATACAGCTCACTGACGTCTCTGATCTTGCACATCGCCATCTCCTCCCTCATCCTGCGGTTACGCACGTTCTGATGGAACGCGCTGATGACCGCGGCAGGGTGGACATCTAGGATGTTGTGATGTACATGGCTCAATCTTTGAATGTACTTGCGCAGGGGCTCTCCTTCCTTTTGGGCGAGCAGATGAAGGTCACTCTCTTGGCCATGAGGTTTGTGGCCGCCTATAAAGGCGCCGACAAACTGATGGCATAGGTGAAAGTGCAACTAATCCCCGGGTGGTTTTGGCAATTAATAACAACATATATATCATTGAACTAATAGTTACTTGAGAATCATTTCAGAGAAGTTCAGTGATATGGGTATGGCAATGACTGAAGAAGTGGACCCCTCAAAATGCTAAGGCAAGCATTGGCAAAATCTCAAGACTCCATTTTTGGTTTAGTGATCCATGATCACATTGAGTCCATAGGAAAAGCCAATACTATTAAAAGGGGATGAGGTTGTGTTGATGATCTGGTTGCTCAAGTGCTTAGTGATATATCTCCTTCAACTATCAGCAACTTTCACTACAATACACACTCATAAGTAATCTCGGACCAACCGATTTTCCAAACTCAGTCACACCGAGATGAACCACCTCAGCCATAAGCCAAACCCTAGAAAAATCGAACATTCCGAGTTTGAGTTCGGTCTCACCGAAACATGGGCTGCCAAGCTTCTGTAACCATTTGTCATCAAATCGGAATAACCGAGATGATATTTTCGGTCTCACCGAAACTGGCAAGCTCCTGTCTTTGCTCAAATCGGACTAACTGAGATGGTATTTTCGGTCCCACCGAAAACCCCAACGTTCACATTATTTGAACTTTCGGTCTGACCGAGTTGTCCACTTCGGTCTCACCGAGATTGCTCAATTATGTGTGTAACGGTTGGATTTAGTGTGGAGGCTATATATACCCCTCCACCCCCTCTTCATTCGTGGAGAGAGCCATCAGAAAGTACTACCACTCCTACCTTACACTTTCTGAGAAGAGAACTACCTACCCTTGTGTTGAGATCAAGTTGCTCCACTCCCACCATATGAAACTTGATTTCTAACCTTCCCAAGTTGCTTTCCACTCAATCCTTTCTTCCACCATAGCCAAATCAGTGAGGAGAGTTGAGTGTTGGGGAGATTATCATTTGAAGCACAAGAGCAAGGAGTTCATCATCATCTACAGCATATATTACCTTTTGGAGGGTGGTGCCTCCTAGATTGGTTAGGTGTCGCTTGGAGCCTCCGTCATCGAGATGTGGAGTTGAACCAAGAAGTTTGTAAGGGCAAGGAGATCGCCTACTTCGTGAAGATCTACCCCGAGTAAGGCTAGCCCTCCGTGGGCGTAGGCCATGATGGAATAGACAAGGTTGCTTCTTCGTGGACCCTTCGTGGGTGGAGCCCTCCGTGGACTCGCGCAGCCGTTACCCTCCGTGGGTTGAAGTCTCCATCAACGTGGATGTACGATAGCACCACCTATCGGAACCACGGGAAAAAATCACCGTGTCTCCAAATTGCGTTTGCTCTTCTCCACCTCTCTTTACTACATGTGCAATTTACTCCGCTGCCTATACTCTAGAATTGCATGTGTAGGGTGATGCTTGACATGATCATAATTGTGAAACTACCAAAACCTGTTCTTTGTCAAAAGGCAGAATTTTTATATTTACAAGTAGTCTAATCACCCCCCCCCCCTCTAGACATACTTTCGATCCTACAAGTGGTATCAGAGCTTTGGTCTCCATTGTTTTGGTTTCCATTGCATTGGACTCCATAAGCTTGGTTTCACAACCTAGGAGAGTATGGCGTCTAGTAAGGGTAATTATCGTAGAGGTCCTTACTTTGATGGTACAAATTTTGCTAGTTGGAAGCATAAAATGAAAATGCATATTCTTGGTCATAACCAAGCCGCATGGGGCATTATTTGTGTTGGCATGCAAGGTGAATTCTTCGAGGAAGGAAAAGTTCCGGATCGCGAAGCTACACCGGAAGAGTTGCGGATGTTGCAAAACAATGCTCAAGCTTGTGACATTCTCTTCAATGCTTTGTGTCCCGAGGAGTTCAACAAAATCAGCCGTCTTGAGAATGCTAAAGAGATTTGGGATACTTTGGTTGAAATGCACGAAGGTACCGAGTCTGTGAAGGAATCAAAGCTAGATATTCTTCAAGGTCAACTTGACAAGTTCAAGATGAAGGATGGTGAAGGAGTCGTTGAAATGTACTCTAGGCTTGCTCTCATCACAAATGAGATTGCCGGCTTAGGAAGCGAAGAAATGACCGACCGATTCATCATCAAGAAGATTCTCAGAGCTTTGGATGGAAAGTACGACACCGTGTGCACTTTGATCCAAATGATGCCAAACTACAAGACTCTCAAGCCAACTGAAGTCATTGGAAGAATTGTTGCTCATGAGATGACCCTTAAGGATAAGGAAGAGCTTCACAACAAGTCAAGCGGTGCTTACAAAGCTACAAGTGATGCTCCCACAACCTCAAGTGACAAGTTAATTTCCAATGAAGAGATAAGCCTAATGGTTAAGAACTTCAACAAATTCTACAAGAATAGAGGCAAAGAGAGAAGCTCAAAGTCTAGATCATATGATGAAAAGAAATCTTCTAGTCGTGATCGAAACTGCTACAATTGTGGAAGACCCGGACACTACTCAAATGAGTGTACGGCTCCCCACAAGAGAAGAGAAGAATCTCCAAGAAGAAGATCAAGAGATGAGTCACCTCGGAAAGAGAGAAGGAGTAGAGATGATCGTTATGAACGAAGACCCTCTCGGAGAAGCAAGGATTCGGAGAGGAAAGACAAGTCATCAAGGAGCTACACAAGAAGAAGACATCAAGCTCATGTAGGTGAATGGGTCTCCGGCTCCGACTCCGACAATCAATCCGATGGAAGCTATCACTCCGACTCCGACTACAGTCAAGATGAAGGTGTTGCCGGTCTTGCTCTCGTATCCTCCAACTCCAACTCCTACGACTTATTTGATTCACCAAATGAGGGAATTGGAAGATGCTTCAAGGCTAAAGGCCCCAAGGTATCACACCCTGAATTCATTGACTTCAATAGTGATGAGGATGACTTGCTTGGTGAAGATGAGCTTTTGCATGATAAATCCAGTGAGCTTAGTAACGATGAAAATGCTAGTAGTCTTTATAGTCGAGAAGAGTCGAATGACAATGCTATGAAGGAGATTGAGCGTCTAACTGAAGAACTAAACACTCTTAAGTTAGCTCATGAAACAACTCAAGAAGATCATAGATAGCTCTTAAGATCTCATGAGAAGCTACGCTTCGAGAAGCTCACTCTAGAGCAAGAACATGAGTTTCTAAAAGCGATCAATGACGATCTTCAAAAGAAGAGTTCTTCATATCTTTCCAAACGACTTCTCTTGTCTAATTTCTTGCCACCTATTAAGACTAAGCATGACAAGCATAAGAAAAATTCTTCCTCTAGTAGTAACAATAACCATGTTAAATCTAATGTTGTTACTTCTAGTAGTTCTCTTGATTCCACTAACAATGTTTCAAGCCAAGTTACACTTGAGCAAGAGAATAGTTTATTGAAAGGGATCATAGAGAAAGGTGTCTACAAGAGTCTTGCCGGAAGCAAGAACTTTGAGGAAATTGTTCGCAAGCAAGGAAGGCACCGGAAGAATCAAGGAATTGGTTTTGAGCGAAAGTTCAACGCCGAAGGTGTTGAGTGGGAAGAAGGTCAATATCCTACTCCACAGTTTGTTTCTCAAAAGGAGAAGTATGATCCTACTTCTTCCAATGTGGAACAAGCTCAAGATGACCTTCCACCACAAGACCACAAGCTAAAAGCCAAGGACAAGCTTCAAGAGGAGATTGATGCATTCATTGAAGCACCTCAAGCCATGGTCAAGTGGGTTCCCAAGGACACGTCAAGTTCTACTTCGTCAAGCTCAACTACAACCCCAAGGATTCCCATCAAGATGATGTGGATCCCGCAGAAGAAGAACTAGAAGGTTCTTGAGGGTGACTCCGCCAACATACTTCACTCACATTCATTTTGGCAAAGAACTTGTGCAATCAACTTCCACATCATGCACTAGTTCATGGAGTCACAAACCCTCTTGTTGGTAAGTCAAGGGACAAGGTAATCATTGCTTTCATGGACATCATCTATTGTGAACTTCAATCTATGTCTATGGATATCCTTGTTTGTTCCTTGTGGGACTAACCCATGTAGGTATTGAAAGTGCCCTAATCCAAAGGATAGCTCCCAACTCTTGATGATCTACATCAACATTGAGCATCCACATCTTCAACATCTACATGAAGTCTTCTACGACAACCCAAGGTTAGTTTGACCCTTTAAAAGGGGTTCTCACATCTAGGGGGAGCTTTGCTCTAAAAATTGAGCTAAAGCATCTCCAAATGATGTGAACACATCAATGCTTTATGTAAAAGTGGTAACCCCACTTGTGCTTAAACGATGAGTATGACCTATGATCAAATGTTCTCATTTGGCTCCTAAGTCAAAATACTCATATAAAGATGACCTAGTCATCGACAAATTGTGTGCTAGTAGCTAGTGTGTTGGTTGTGCATGTTTGACACATATTTCATTTGCTATCTTATTGTGTGAGCATGTTGAATGCATGATTTTATCCATTCGAGGACATCCATTTGTTGTTTTGGTTGTTTTGATTTTTTTTCTGGCCAAATGGATGGACAAGAATGCCTAAGTACCTCCCCTAGCTATCTATGCTTTCTTGTCTCAAATTCTATTCATGCTTATATCACAAACTTTGAACAAGTCATTTTCGGACCCTCCGAGTGAGGAGCACTCGGAGCCACCGATCCGTCAAGGGCTAACTTCCAAAACCTTCTAAGTGATTTTCGGTCAGACCAACTTTCTCCCACTCGGTCAAACCGAAAGCATTTAGACTGATCTAGGTTTCATCTCGGTGAAACCGAGTTGTAAGTTTCGGCGTGACCGAAATGCATAACTGCCTGGCAGTTATCCATCTCGGTGACACCGAGTTTTTCAACTCGGTCCCACCGATAGCAAGGGGATATATATACTGAGGGCAGCGCGCGTTGATTATTCCTTCAAACGTTTTCGCTCCCACGTCCCCTGCTGCCGTCGCCCTGATCTCCGGATCATCGCCGTCGTCGCCTTTGCGCCCTCGCCGCAGGTCTCCATCGCCGTCAACGGATTTCTCCTCCGCGCCGTTGCCGCCGTAGAGGGACTCTACCAAGTTAGGGTGAGTCTCGATCCCACTCGTGGTCCCATCCGATTCATTGCACGTTTGGTTTTCCCTATATCTGGCCACGATTGAAAACTTCTTTTCCACCAGATCGGTTCTAGTTTCGAGTAAAATTTTTAGGGTTAGGTTTCCACGGAACACATCTCGGTGAAACCGATTTTGAAATTTCGGTGTGACCGATTCGGCCTCTGGCCATTGCACTGCACCTTTCGGTCCAACCGAGTTGTGCAAATCGGTGTGACCGAAATACAGTTTTAGTGAAACCCTAGTGTATCGGCAGGACCGAAACCCACTTCGGTCCAACCGAAAGTGGTGTGTAAAGCCCCTGTTAACACTTCGGATTCACCGAAACTGAAAATCGGTCTGACCGAAATGCATTCTGTGAAAACTTAAAACTAAAATTTGAACTCAATTTTTTGCAAAAACCTCTGCAGTTTGTGATAACTCTTCTTCTCTGCCTATACCTTATCTATTCACAGGTTGTCAGCCATGTCAGATGCCAGTGACAGTCAGAACAGGTCAGAGTCACCTTTTGCAGACATTCCTGAGGAAGACACTAGTCCTGAGGCTAGTAGTCCAGTTGATGATGGTGAGAGGAGTACACCTAGTGGCTTGCCTCCTGCAGCCACCAGAGCCAGAAAGGAGAGGAACTCAGATGATGAGGATTCTGATTTTGTAGCTGAGGAAGAGGTGTCCTCCAAGCCTAGGAGAAAGGTTGTTGCCAAAGAGCAACAAGGTCAGCAGTCAAAGAAGGGCACCAGCAAAGTCAAGCAATCAGCTGTTGCCAAGAAGCTGAACTTGGGAGAGCCAGCCCCAAGCAAAGTGAAGAAAACCTCCAAGAGAAAGAGGGTTGTGTATACTGATCCTCATGCAGATGCAGCAGCCGAGGAAGAAGAAGAAGAAGAAGCACCCCAGCCTGCTCCTCAGAAGCAGAAGCTCATGGGTGATGCAATTAGGGCTGGAGCCACTTCAAAGCCCAAGAAGCCTGCTCAAGCTAAGGCAGCTCCAGCAAAGCCTACTGCCAAGCCCAAGAGGACTACCAGGAACATTCCAGCATCTGAGAAGAACAAGGGTGATGTGCCACCAGCTGAGTCTGATGAGGAAGAACAAGTGTTGCTGAAACTCCGTCCAAAACTGCCACTTCACAACGATGCTCATCCTCAAGCCGAGGATATGAAGGCAAGGAAAGATAGAGGTCTCGGGCTATGGAGACAGACTGACCCATATGCCGTGAGGAGAAGGACTGCTGTAGACCCCAGATTCCACACCAGAGAGCAGCAGGACTTCTATGAGACTGTTCTGATGGACAAGAAGCCCATAGTTGCAGATACCAGATACGTTGACTGGAAATACATTGATAGTGAAGAGCACAGAGACTTCTTTCCCCATGTGCATGAAAGCTTTACTGCATGTGGAGTTGCTGAGTTTGTGGGTCAGAAACTGACAGATTGGAACGATGAGATGATTATGCAGTTCTATGCCACAGCTCACTTCTATCCTGATGGGAAGATCACCTGGATGACTGAAGGTCAGAGATTTTCTTCTTCTGTTGAAGAATGGGCAGAACTTCTGAATGCTCCAGTGCAACGAGAGGACAACATTGATGTCTATGGGATTCCAAAGAAGAACCATGATTCCATGAAAAACATGTACAAGGAGATCCCCGCAGCAGATTTGGAAGTGTGGAAGCTCGGCTCAGTCTACTATCTCCAGGCAGGTCTACCTACCACTAACACTATTCTGAGGCATACCTTGATGCCCAAGTCTGGAGATCATCGCATGATCAGAGGGTATTCTATCAACATGCTGCATATACTTGATGAGAAGGCACCTTTCAAGGTGATGGACTTAATGGTAGAGACCATTAAGAGGACTGCAGCTGACCAGAAGAGGTCATGTGGATTTGCCCCACAGATTCAGATGCTTATCAATGCCAAGTTTGGCACGGGCAAATTCCTGTTGGATAGGAAACACTTACCCCTGCAGCCAGAGCATGAAGACAATGTTGTTGTGATGGACGAGGAGGATCCAACATCTGTTGAAGGTCAAGCCAAGATTGAAGCTGCTAGGAAAGCCAAAGCTGATAAAGAGGCAGCAGCAGCAGCAGCTAAACCAAAGAGCTTCGGAGAGCAGATTCTTGAAGCTACCCAAAGGATTGAACAACGCCTGGCCAGCATTGAACAATCTCAGGAGAGCTTAGAGAGGATTGTTGACGAGAAGATCCACGCTCTGGACGTGAAGCTGACTGAAATTCAGGTGACCGTCAACAAGCTTGAGGCAGACATGGAGGAAGCAAAGCAGTACAGGGCAGAGCTCATGCAGGATGACTTAGTCCAGGATTCTCAGCGACAGACTGCTCCGGTTCCCAGAGGATCCCGATCAGCTGCAATTCCAGTGACTGACACCAGGACTACCACTTCAGCACCTCCTACAGCTCCAGCAGTTACTCCAGCCACAGCTCCAGTATCCACTCCTCCAGCGCAGACATCAGCTGAAGTCTTCGCCGATGCCGTCATATCTACTCCGACATCTACCCAGACGGGAGCCGCCAGCAGAGCCCACAGTGACGTTTAGCTCTATGCTTTTTCGAACTTTTTGGTAACTTGTTGCCAAAGGGGGAGAAATTGTATAGAGCATAGGGCTTCGAGAGAGAGAGTGATCTTTCGTTCTTTTGCGGTTTCTTTGAGATACTTTTGGTTTTCGAAACTTTCAGTGTGCTTGATACTACGTTTGATGCTACCTTAATGAGTGCTTGGTCATACTATGCTTTAATGTGTGCTTAATGCTTATCATATGCTATTCCTATCTTGTATGATCATTTACTCATGTCTTGGTGATTGGGTGCATGTTATTCATTCTTATCATTTTGTGCGCTCCACCAAGATGTATGTGACATGGAAGAGTGACCCATGATCCTAATCGATTGTGCATTTGCATTCAAAAGCAAATTTTAAATAATGCACAAATTTAGGGGGAGCTCTTGCTTATCACATACTTCTCAAAGCGACGATATTATTCATTAATTATATCCTTTGTCGAAGCTTTGATCTATATGTTGTCATCAATTACCAAAAAGGGGGAGATTGAAAGTGCAACTAATCCCCGGGTGGTTTTGGCAATTAATAACAACATATATATCATTGAACTAATAGTTACTTGAGAATCATTTCAGAGAAGTTCAGTGATATGGGTATGGCAATGACTGAAGAAGTGGACCCCTCAAAATGCTAAGGCAAGCATTGGCAAAAGCTCAAGACTCCATTTTTGGTTTAGTGATCCATGATCACATTGAGTCCATAGGAAAAGCCAATACTATTAAAAGGGGATAAGGTTGTGTTGATGATCTGGTTGCTCAAGTGCTTAGTGATATATCTCCTTCAACTATCAGCAACTTTCACTACAATACACACTCATAAGTAATCTCGGACCAACCGATTTTCCAAACTCAGTCACACCGAGATGAACCACCTCAGCCATAAGCCAAACCCTAGAAAAATCGGACATTCCGAGTTTGAGTTCGGTCTCACCGAAACATGGGCTGCCAAGCTTCTGTAACCGTTTGTCATCAAATCGGAATAACCGAGATGATATTTTCGGTCTCACCGAAACTGGCAAGCTCCTGTCTTTGCTCAAATCAGACTAACCGAGATGGTATTTTCGGTCCCACCGAAAACCCCAACGTTCACATTATTTGAACTTTCGGTCTGACCGAGTTGTCCACTTCGGTCTCACCGAGATTGCTCAATTATGTGTGTAACGGTTGGATTTTGTGTGGAGGCTATATATACCCCTCCACCCCCTCTTCATTCGTGGAGAGAGCCATCAGAAAGTACTACCACTCCTACCTTACACTTTCTGAGAAGAGAACTACCTACCCTTGTGTTGAGATGAAGTTGCTCCACTCCCACCATATGAAACTTGATTTCTAACCTTCCCAAGTTGCTTTCCACTCAATCCTTTCTTCCACCATAGCCAAATCAGTGAGGAGAGTTGAGTGTTGGGGAGATTATCATTTGAAGCACAAGAGCAAGGAGTTCATCATCATCTACAACATCTATTACCTTTTGGAGGGTGGTGCCTCCTAGATTGGTTAGGTGTCGCTTGGGAGCCTCCGTCATCGAGATGTGGAGTTGAACCAAGAAGTTTGTAAGGACAAGGAGATCGCCTACTTCGTGAAGATCTACCCCGAGTAAGGCTAGCCCTCCGTGGGCGTAGGCCATGATGGAATAGACAAGGTTGCTTCTTCGTGGACCCTTCATGGGTGGAGCCCTCCGTGGACTCGCGCAGCCGTTACCCTCCGTGGGTTGAAGTCTCCATCAAGGTGGATGTACGATAGCACCACCTATCGGAACCACGGGAAAAAATCACCGCGTCTCCAAATTGCGTTTGCTCTTCTCCACCTCTCTTTACTACATGTGCAATTTACTTTCCGCTGCCTATACTCTAGAATTGCATGTGTAGGGTGATGCTTGACTTGATCATAATTGTGAAACTACCAAAAACTGTTCTTTGTCAAAAGGCAGAATTTTTATATTTACAAGTAGTCTAATCACCCCCCCCCTCTAGACATACTTTCGATCCTACAATAGGTCTGCCTAGGAGGATATGGAGTTGTCCGGCAAGTGCATGAGCCAGCACCTGACGTTGGGCTTGAGCACCAGCGGGAAGTAGTTGGCAAGGATCTTGTCGTCCCGCCCCCCGGCAGCTTGCACCGCGATGGTGTAGATGCTGAGGAACTCCGACGGATGCGACTTCCCGTCGTACTTCTCTGGTACATCTGGCTTGAAATTCTTTGTGCTGGGCCACTGGACTTGCCACAGCTCGCGAGTAAACGCAGGGCAACCTACCGCGTATGGCAAGTCGCCTGGTTCCCCTGGCGCATGCATGTCGACAGAGGGCCCAGCGCGCTGGTCTGATTGACGCCGCGCTTCTCTTCGGCGCTCGATGCGAGTACGAGCGTCTTCTTGCTGCCGTTCATGAAGAACTTGGCGCTGATCGCGACGAGCTCGCGGATCTGATGACGCGGTGGAGTCGCTGTCGAGGTGGATCCGGCGAGTCGGCGATCTTGGCCTTCGGGGCGGAGAGTGCATGGTGGTTGCACCCCCACCGGTCTTGTCGCCACCGGCTTGCGCCTGCCTGACTTGCCGCGGTTGCGATGTACTTGGCTGCCGCGGAGTGTCGCCGTTGGCGAAGCCGATGAGACTCTGAATGGTGGCCCTCCAATCATCGATCTTGTCTGCCGTTGGAGGGTAATCTAGGAGCAGTTGAGCTCGCGCGAAAGCTTCCGCTGGAGTGGCGGGTAGCGGTGGCGAACGGTGTGAGGAGCAGGATATGCTCGGACTTCTAACTATGTTAGAAGGAGCAGTATCCCGTCCAAGCGACCGTGCCTCGCTCGTGCCAGCATGTTGGCGTGCATGCTGGTCTTGAGCATTCCGAGACCCACCAGCTCGATCTTGGTCCAGCAAACGTATGGTACCGTGAGTACCATGACGCTGCCGGTCCCGCTCCTCCTGAGATGGGCGCGGTGCATGCACGGACGCCGAGGTCTTGGAGTGCGCCCGGTCGTTGTGGGAGCCGACTACGCCGCCGATGGGCGGCGCATCCTTATCCTTGGACCTGGAAGCACCGTGAGCTCCCTCGACGCCCGTTCTTCCGCCGGCGTCTATCCCACCAGCCGTTTGCTCCGGCGGTGGTGGGTTCGGCGCGGACGGAGCAGCTGCCTCCGAAGCCTTCTTCTTTGGCGGCATGTCGATGAAGATGATGAAGATCTAGCTCGTGCGAACGCCGGATCAGATTCACACCACCTCGACGCCCCCCTACCTGGCGCGCCAAAGATGTCGGGGAAACTGATCCACGAGCACCTATGTGGACCGGCGGACCGAGCCCCTTTCGGTTCGGCGGGGGCGGAGATCGCACGAAGAGCTGATCGAGGCGAAGCACACGAGCAGTTTACCCAGGTTCGGGCCGCACGGATGCGTAAAACCCTACTCCTGCTTTGTGGTTTGTATTGAGTTCTTGCTCGGGAGCGCTGAGTGCTACAGTACTCATCAGCAGCTAACGAGACCGAGCGTGAGAGTTCTTCTGGCGTTCCTCCTCCTCTACGTTGCGCATGGGCCTCCTTTTATATGCTCAAGGGGTCACCGACAGGTGGCAACGTAGACAAGGGTAAAAATGGAAAGGTGTTGCAGTTGGTACAACTACATGTATAGTGTATCATACCTAACCCTGACGGCAGGGGACAAGGGCATTGAATGCCCGTCTGCGTCGCCCAAACAGTGCAAAAAGGGACCGTCAGGGACGCCACCGCTCGCCACGATGGCGATCTTGTCAGCGCCGCTTGCCACCGCGCACCGCTGGCTGCACAGCCTCCCGCCACGTACGCCTGGAAGGGTCCTAGAGCGACACGTTGGTGGATGTGCTGGAGTGCGGGTACAGAGTGGTAGCTTGCCGCGGCAAGCGCCTTGCCGCGGTCGTTGTCTTGTCGCGTCCGGGAGCTTGCCACTCACCGGGCCTTGCCGGGACGCATGGAGCGTCGCGGCAAGTTCCTTGAGATGCCTTGGTTGGCCTTCCCGGCAAGCTCCTCTCGCCGGGGTCTTGTGCCTTGAGTGGCCTTCCCGGCAAGCTCCTCTCGCCGGGTTCTTGTGCCTTGAGTGGCCTTCCCGGCAAGCTCCTTGGCTTGAATACTTTGTTCTTGAATGGCTCAAAAGGAACCACGGAGGACCTTGGCGGTCACCCGGCAAGCCTTGCCGCGGGATGCTGTGACTGCCCGTGCACAATTTCGGGATACTAGGGTACCCCTACTCTAGTACACCGACAATGACGAAATGTATTTCCGTGCACTCTCCAAGATTGATTGGTGCGCTCCTGGTTTCCAGCCATTGCCTGAAGCTGATGAAGACCCGTAACAAGTTGACCCTCAACCTTCGCAGAATGAAGAGGAGTTGTAAACCGTCCGGTTTAATTTGTAGTTGCTGAATATTTTTGCCAAAACTTTTGATCTATTCGGGCCTGCAGGTGCCTTGTAATAGGATAGTTTAAACATTGTCTTTGCCCCAATATGGATGGCACAGCTTGACTTGGCATATGTCAACTTAATCCTTTGTTTCGACATGCTTGATCCGTTTATATTATCTGTGCCTGCATAAATGAGGCTAAAAGATGTCCTGGCAGTTTACCACCGGACCAATTACACTGCTCCAATATATATATATATATATATATATATATATATATATATATATATATATATATATATCAAAAGAATAACTGTTTATACCCTCATACCTCTGATTAAGTGTGCCTGACGTCCTTAATCCGGTAGGCATAATTGAAAGCGTAGGCGCTGATGAGGCTCTTTGGCTCTCTTATTTGGCTTTTACCTGATGGCTGATCCGGGTTATAATGAACGCCGGTTTAACTCATGCTGGTGTTCATGACCCAGACTTTTAACTTTGTAGATGTATGGTCAACCCTGCGGTTGCCCAATCCGGATCGATAGACTTGGTTAAAAGCAACATTTTTGAAATTATAAAAACAAAGTTTTTTTGGCAAATAAGACCATGTAGTCGAGGCTTTTTGCGAGCTGCCAGGTTCCAAATTCGAGGCTTTTTGTGAGATGCCAGGCTCTAAATTCGAGGCTTTTTGTGAGCTGCCAGGCTCTAGGCTTTTTGCGAGCTGCCAGGCTCCATAGGCTTTTTGCGAGCTGCCAGGCTCCATAGGCTTTTTGCGAGCTGCTAGGCTCCATAGGCTTTTTGCGAGCTGCGAGGCTCCATATTCGACGTTTTCATCGATGATATACTACCCAATGTTTCAAAACCTCTGAGGGATCTTGTCTTTAGGTGATCATCTCGATGATTGTCCTTGGCTGATTCCTTGATGTATGAAGGGCGTCGGTTTAGGAGGCCATGGTAAGTTTTCAGAGAAACTCCCATGTGATACTCCTTTGGTGTGCTCACCGGGTACCTATGTTTGAGTTGTGCTATGCAACAAACTCTCTTTGGTCCCTTTAACAAATAATTGTCCTACATATCAAAATATACCGATCAAAGTAATTGTTTTCTTGATGAAAATGCTATATATAAAGAAAAATAGACTTTAGATGGATATCACCTGAGTGTTCAGCAAAACTCCCATGTGATCTCTTTTCGAAGAAGATGGTTGATTCCCCGGTTACTGGGGACGCCGGTTTATGTATTAATCATAATATATACATGGTACATAAAGCGGAGCCAATGGCTCAAGTGTAGTAAGGTCGCAGAAGAGCGATGTTCCATGGTCGCTTCGTCTCTTCCTCTGCTATACGTGAGTCTTTATGCTCTCGAGCATCAACCAGGTAGTATGAACTGTTGTGTAGGTTCTTGTTGACCACAAAGGGTCCTTCCCAAGGTGGGGATAACTTGTGCATATCTGTCTGGTCTTGGATGAGCCGGAGCACCTGATCCCCCTACTGGAACGTCCTGGTCTTAACCCGGCGAATGTGGTACCGGCGCAGGTCTTGTTGATAAATTGCCGATCGCGCTGCTGTCGTGTCTCGTTCCTCATCCAGCCGGTCCAAGCTGTCTTGTCTTGCTTGCTCATTATCCGCTTCAACATAAGCTGTTACCCATGGTGAATCGTGCCGGATGTCACTAAGGAGAACCGCTTCAGCACCATATACCATGAAGAAGGGCGTATAACCAGTAGACCTGTTAGGTGTAGTGTTGATGCTCCAGAGGACAGAAGGCAACTCCTCTACCCAGCAACCTGGTGTTCTTTTCAAAGGAACCATAAGCCGGGGCTTGATGCCTCTCAAGATCTCTTGGTTAGCCCTCTCAGCTTGGCCATTGGATTGAGGGTGAGCTACTCATGATACATCCAGGCGAATATGCTCCATTTGGCAAAACTCTTCCATCTCTCCTTTAGATAGGTTGGTGCCATTATTAGTAATGATGCTATGTGGAAAGCCAAACCGGAAAATTACCTTCTTGATGAACTTAACCGTTGTTGCCGCATCACACTTACTGACAGGCTCTGCCTCAATCCACTTTGTAAACTTGTCCACTGCTACCAACAAGTGGGTTTTCTGATCTTGGGATCTTTTATAGGGTCCAACCATATCAAGCCCCCAAGTTGCAAATGGCCAAGTAATTGGAAACATCCGTAGCTCCTGTGCTGGAACATGAGCACGCCGTGAAAATTTCTGACAAGCATCACATTTCCTGACTAGGTCCTCTGCATCAGCATGAGCCGTTAACCAGTAGAACCCATGACGAAAAGCTTTAGCTACCAATGACTTTGAACTGACATGATGACCACAATCTCCTTCGTGTATCTCTCAAAGAATATCACAGCCTTCTTCCGACGATACGCACCGCTGAAATGCCCCAGAGACGCTGCGGTGATGAAGTTCTCCATTGACGATGGTCATAGATTTGGATCACCGGATTATCTGCCGAGCCTCAACCTCATCCTCTGGCAACTCACCTCAGCTCAGGTACGCCAAGTAAGGAGTGTCCAATCTGGAATAACGTGAGGTGTTGCAACTAGCTGTGCTTCCGGATCAGGAACAGCTAAATCCTCCTCCGACGGTATCTGTACCGATGGACTATGCAGTTCATCCAAGAAGGTATTTGGTGGAACCGGTTTACGCTGAGAGCCCAGCCGGCTTAATGCATCGGCCGCTTCGTTTTTCCGCCGGTCTATGTGGTCCACCTGATATCCTTTGAAGTACCCTGCAACCGCTTCAACTTCTCACCGATAAGCCGCCATGAGCGGATCTTTAGAGTCCCACTTGCCAAACACCTGTTGTGCCACCAGATCTGAGTCACCGAAGCACTTGACCCGGCTCAAGTTCATCTCCTTGGCCATCCGTAAACCGTGAAGGAGAGCTTCATACTCAGCAGCATTGTTAGTGCAAGGGAACATTAATCGAAGGACATAACAGAACTTGTCACCTCGTGGGGAAGTTAACACGACTCCAGCCCCCAAGCCCTCCAATTGCCTTGAACCGTCAAAGTGAATAGTCCAATATGTATGATCAGGCTTCTCCTCAGGTGCTTGCAATTCTGTCCAATCATGGATGAAATCCACCAGCGCTTGGGATTTTATAGCAGTACGAGGTACATACTTCAATCCGTGTGGTCTAAGCTCAATGCCCATTACGCCACTCTGCCAGTGGCTTCTCTATTCTGGATTATATCCCCCAATGGAGCTGAGCTGACGATAGTGAATGGATGGCCTGGAAATAGTGCTTCAGCTTCCGGTTTGCCATGAACACGCTGTATACCAACTTCTGCCAGTGTGGATACCTCTGCTTTGACTCAATAAGAACCTCACTGATGTAATAAACCGGGCGCTGAACCGGATATTCCTTGCCTGCTTCCTTGCGTCTACCACAATTGCCACGCTAACTGCATGGGCATTGGCGGCCACGTATAACAGCAATGGCTCTTTGTCAACAGGGGCAGCAAGAACCGACGGTTCTGCTAATTGCCGCTTCAAATCCTCGAATGCGGCGTTTGCAGCATCACTCCACACAAAACGGTCCGTCTTTTTCAGCATCTGATAAAGCGGGATCGCCTTCTCTCCCAAACGGCTGATGAACCGGCTTAATGCTGCAATACGGCCTGCTATGCGCTGGACATCATTGATACAAGCCGGTTTAGCCAAGGATGTGATCGCCTTGATCTTCTCCGAGTTAGCCTCAATCCCTTTGTTTGATACTAAGAACCCAAGGAGCTTGCCTGCTGGCACACCAAAAACACACTTCTCCGGATTAAGCATCATCTTGTAAACCCGGAGGTTATCAAAGGTTTCTTTCAAGTCTTCTATCAGTGTCTCCTCCTTCCTGGATTTCACCACAATGTTATCAACATAAGCATGGACATTGTTTCCAATCTGCCCTTTGAAACAGTTCTGCACACAATGTTGATAAGTTGCTTGGGCACTCTTGAGCCCAAATGGCATGGATACATAGCAGAAGGCTCCAAAAGGAGTTATGAAAGCCGTCTTCTCCTGGTCCTTAACTGCCATCTTTATCTGATGGTAACCTGAATATGCATCCAAGAAACTTAGCCGCTCGCATCCTGCCGTAGCATCGATGATCTGATCAATACGGGGGAGAGCAAAAGGATCAGTTGGGCAAGCCTTGTTTAAGTCTGTGTAATCAACACACATTCTCCAGGTTCCATTTTTCTTTAACACCAGCACCGGATTAGCCAACCACTCTAGATGAAACACCTCAACTATGAATCTTGCGGCCAAAAGCTTGGCCACTTCTTCACCTATAGCCTTGCGCCTCTCCTCATTGAAGCGGCGCAAATACTGCTTGACCGGTTTAAACTTCGGATCAATATTAAGACTGTGCTCAGCGAGTTCCCTCGGTATACCTGGCATGTCAGAAGGCTTCCATGCAAAGATATCCCGGTTCTCACGGATGAACTCGATGAGCGCGCTTTCCTATTTGGGGTCTAGGTTAGCGCTGATAGTGAACTGCTTGGACGAATCGCCCGGAACAAAGTCAACCTGCTTGGTCTCCTCCGCCGATTTAAACTTTAACGCCAGATCATGCTCTGTGGTTGGCTTCTTTAACGGCGACATATCTGTCGGATCAACATTGTCTTTGTAGAATTTCAGCTCCTCCGTAGCGCAAACTGCCTCAGCGTATGCTGCGTCTCCTTCCTCGCATTCCAATGCAATCTTGCGGCTTCCGTGAACCGTTATGGTTCCCTTGTGACCCAGCATCTTGAGCTGTAGATAAACATAACACGGTCTAGCCATGAACTTGGCGTAAATCGGCCTCCCAAACAGAGCATGATACGGGCTTTTAATCTTTATGACCTCAAAGGTCACTGTCTCTGATCTAGAATCTTGCTCATCCCCAAACGTGACTTCCAGATCAATTTTCCCAACTGGGTAAGCCGATTTACCTGGCACCACTCCATGGAATACTGTGCTGGACTGCCTCAGCTTCTTATCTGTCAACCCCATACGCCGGAAAGTCTCATAGTATAGGATGTTGATGCTGGTGCTTCCGTCCATAAGTACCTTGGTGAACTTGTAGCCACCCACCTGTGGTGCTACCACTAGGGCCAACTGGCCCGGATTATCAACCCGTGGCGGGTGATCCTCTCTGCTCCACACAATGGGTTGTTCAGACCAACGTAAAAACGTGGTATCGCCGGTTCAACTGCGTGTACTGCCCGCTTCTGAACCTTTTGATCTCGTTTGCACAAACTTGTGGTGAAAACATTATATTGTCCGCTGCTTAGCTCCTTCGGATTACTCTGATATCCGGATTGCTGCTGCTGACGCTGTTGATTGCCTTGGTTGTTATAACCACCCTGACCATGCTGCTGGTTATCCTGATGCTGATTGTTGCCATTATGATTATTGTTACTGGCGTGATATCCTGATCCGGATCCGTTACCTTGGTAACCCGGACCCTGAAAGCCGGAACTTGATCCACCACCGGGGGGTCCGTGGTTATATTTGGCCTGCTTCATGGCCTCCTGCATGATACGACAGTCCTTCCAGAGATGCTTAGCCGGGTTTCCCTCTGTATTGTGTCTTGGGCAAGGCACACTTAGCTGTTGATCTAGATTGAAGGATAGCCTCTCACCATGTGGGGGTGGTTTACCCTTGCGGCACTGCCCGTTTCCCTGAACATTGGTATTGGCCACAAAGTCTGAGCCGCCCTCCGCTTTTTCGCTTGCCATTGTAACCTGTACCTGCCGGATTGGCCTGCGCCGGTTTACCAGCTTTGTTCGCCTTCCCAGACTTGTCTCCGTCTGCGTCTGGGTACTTGGTGTTATCAGAATCCCCATACTTCACCAAGGCGCTCATGAGCGTTCCCATGTCGTTGCAATCACGCTTGAGCCGTCCTAACTTCAGCTTCAAGGACTCGAACCGGCAATTGTTTTCCAATGTCACTATCGCCGTACTAGGGTTGATACTATTGGAAGAGTGCAGGATTTCTGATACTCGCCGCACCCAACTGCTCGTGGGTTCCTGCTCTCCTTGAACACATGCTGCCAAGTCCACCACAGACATCGGCTGTTTGCACGTGTCTTTGAAATTATTGATAAACCAGCGACGCAACTCACCCCATGATCCGATGGAGTTAGGCGGCAGGCCCTTTAGCCACGTCCAGGTTGTACCCTCCAGCATCATGGTAAAGTACTTGGCGCACGCCGCTTCGTCCACATCAAGCATCTCCATAGCCATCTCATAACTTTCAACCCACGCCTCTAGAGCCAAATCCGCTGTGTAGTTGGGCACCTTGCGCGGGCCTTTGAAGTCTTTGGGTAATTTCACGCTTCGTAAAGCGGGGATGAGACACTGTACTCCAAAGGAACTGGCTGTGACTCCCGTTTCTGCTGTGGTGGGGTGAACCAGCGTTGCTTGACGGGTATCCTCGCAGGCAGTATGTCTAGCCTGATTTATCTCCTCTTGGGCGTGTGCTTCTGCCCCCGCCAGATTATCCTGCCTGTGATGGTGCCGTCTCCGCTCGCTGCTAGATACAGCCGATTCATCCCAGTGCCTTGTGTAACTCCGGCTTGGGCGGGGGGTTGAATGAATCCTTTCGCGGCTATAAGAATACGCCTGCTGCTGTGTTAGCACTGTGTCCAGCAACTCCTTAGCCCGTCGTGCTTCCATTGCCACGGGGAATGTCCCCTCAATGGGTAAAGCGGCCAGTCGTGAAGCGGCGGTGACTATGTTGTCCAACGGGTTAGAATAGTGACCGGGAGGGGTGGGAACGTGCGGCGTTGGCACAACTTGGTGGTTCCGCTCGGTGGCCGGCGGCTGAGCCGACGCGCCAGTCCCTGGAGCTCCTCCCCGGTTTACCTTTGGGCGGTTACTGGCTCCCGCTCCTGGTGTGCCAAAGAGATTCCTCGCCTCATAAACCGGCGGTAGACGACTTTGCTGTCTTCTGTACATTACCTCATGTGCAGAATTCTGATCCAACCTGAGCCGGAAAGCTTGGGAGTCTAGCTATGCCTGCCTTGTAGCCATCCTGGCTTTCTCCGCATCCAGGTCCCGTTTAGCTTGCTCAATCCGGCATCATGCTGCGTCTTGTCGGCAGGAGCCACTTCTGCTGTTGCGAGCGCCGTCAAATTTTCGACCAAGGTGGATAAGACGTCAGAAGGCGACAGGATTTGGCTGCCTGCCCTGGTTCCTGCTGCCTCTGCAGTGAACGCCTCGGTCACCGAGGGCAGCTGCGTAGACTGTGATCCAGCCATGAAAACAACCACCCGGTTTGGCGGATCAAAGGGGTCCGGAATACAATCGCCATCGGACACACTCCTAGATCGGCCGTCCTGCAACAGATACAAAGATTCGGTCTCTCCGGATGAAGATTCATCGTCAGAATAGACAACTGTCTCGCCACGAGAATCCGATCCGTCCTCGGCTTGTACTCCGTGCACGGTTCCAACGAAAACATGCTTCACGGCGGGCCGAATCCGGGCCGATCTCGCACGCTGAGCCGGCTCGACGATGTTGGGGAAGACGTCCGGCTCAGGTCCCGGTTCGCCGATCTTGCCGATGAAGACGTGGATGCCGCCGAAGGGGACCCGGTATCCGTATTCGATTGAATCGGCCTCGGGGCCCCAGCCTGCATCGTCGATGTAGATCCGGCCGCGACGACTCTTGGTCATCCGGCCAACTGCGTAACCCTTGAGTCCTTCAAAGCTGCCCTTCAAGAACTCGAAACCATCGTGCGATAACCCCACGGTGGGCGCCAACTGTCGTGGAAATAGCACGGCAGATGTCCGGATTAGCGGACTTAGGTGTGAGGCCATCGCGCGGGTTAGCTTGAAGAGGTTAGAGCGGACAAGGACACAGGGAGTTTTATACTAGTTCGTCCCCTTCGATGAACGTAAAAGCCTACGTCTAGTTTGGTGTGGTATTGCTTGTGCGTCGATGAACAGGGAGCAAATCCGCTTGCCTGTGTCTCGAGTTGTTGTTTCTTGTCCTTGAACCGTCGCCGGGTCGTCCCTTTATATAGGAGGCAACGCTCAGTCCGGTTTACAGAGTCCCGAGGCCGGCTCATAAACGTGTCCGCCTCGGTCTCTACTCTTTCTACCTTACATCCCAAGTTACATGATACGACGGTTTACAGACCGTGGTCCTTATACATGGGCCCTAAACCCCTACGGGTTGTAACCTCTTGTACATATTCCACTTGGCTTGTAATAATATATCCTTGTCAGTGTAATCCGGACCTTCCTAGCCGGTTTATACCTGTTAGTAATATCCCTGACAGGAATGGTCCGGAGGTGAAGATTTATATATGGGAAGTCCAGTTTCAGTCGCTAGAAAAGTTTCGGGGGTTATCGATATTGTATTGGGACCACCGAAAGGGTTCCGGGGTTCCACCGGGAGGGGCCACCTGCCCCGTGGGACCAAGTGGGCTGAATATGGGTGGGAACGAGCCCCCCTAGTGGGCTGGTGTGCCCCCAAGGGGACCAAGGCACCTAGGTTTAAAACCCTGGGGGTGGGGGTGCCCCCACCAACTTGGGGGGCAAGCACCCCCCTTGGCCGCCGCCCCCTCTAGATGCATCTACGGGGGACGGCCCCCTCTCCCCCACCCTATAAATAGAGGGGGGGTGGGAGGGCAGCCATACCTCAGCCCCTGGTGCGGCCCTCCCCCTCCTACACCTCCTCCTCCTCCGTTGAGCTTGGCGAAGCTCTGCCGGAGAACCACGAGTTCCACCGCCACCACGCCATCGTGCTGCCGGAGTTCTCCCTCAACTTATCCCCCCCCCCTTGATGGATCAAGAAGGAAGAGATGTCCTCGGGCTGTATGTGTGTTGAACATGGAGGCGCCGTTCGTTCGGCGCTAGATCGGATCTTCCGCAATTTGAATCGTCGTGAGTACGACTCCATCAACTGCGTTCTTTGCAACGCTTTCGCTTACCAATCTTCAAGGGTATCAAGATGCACTCCCTCTCTCTCTCGTTGCTAGCATCTCCTAGATTGATCTTAGTGACATGTAGGAAGTTTTTTGAATTATTACTACGTTACCCAACATATTCACCACATGATATGTGTTTTGCTTGGAGCGTCTTGTATGATACGAGTCTTTGCTTTTTAGTTTGCCACAATCATCCTTGTTGTACACACCTTTTGAGAGGGACACGCTTGAATCGTGATTTATTAGAATACTCTATGTGCTTCACTTATATCTTTTGAGCTAGGCAATTTCGCTCTAGTGCTTCACGTATATCTTTTTAGAGCACGGCGGTGGTTTTATTTTATAGAAATTGTTTAACTCTCTTGCTTCACTTATATTATTTTGAGAGTCTTTAAAAACAGCATGGTAATTTACTTGGGTTATGAATCTAGTCCTAATATGATAAGCATCCAAAGGATATATAATAAAAACTTTCATATATAGAGCATTGAATACTATGAAAGTTTGATTCCTTATAATTGTTTTGAGATGTTGAGATAGTAATATTAGAGTCATGCTAGTGGTAGTTTGTGAGGTTAAAGAAATAATTGTGTTAAGGTTTGTGATTCCCGTAGCATGCACGTATGGTCTCTTAACTATGTAACCAAATTGGCGTGCATTGTATCTTGATTGTTTATCTTTGCGTGAAGGTCGGGGGCGCGCGATTGTTAACTCCTACCAACCTCCCCCCTAAGAGCATGCATCGTTGTATTTTTCTTCGAGGGCTAATAGATTTTTCGCAATTAGTATGTGAGTTCTATATGACTAATGTTGAGTCCATGGATTATACGCACTCCCACCCTTCCACCTTTCTAGACACTCTAGTGCGGCGCAACTTTCTCCGGTGCATCAAACCACCTTATACCCTTCCTGAAAACAACCACCATACCTACCTATTATGGCATTTCCATAGCCATTCTGAGATAAATTTCCATGTAACTCCACCATTCCGTTTATTATGACACGCACCATCATTGTCATATTGATTTGCATGATCGTAATATAGCTAGCATGATGTTTTCATGGCTTGTCCGTTTTTTGATGCCATTGCTATGCTAGATCATTGCACACCCCGGTACACCACCTAAGGCATTCATGTAGAGTCATACTTTGTTCTAGTATCGAGTTGTAATATCGAGTTGTAAGTAAATAAAGTGTGATGATCATCATTATTAGAGCATTGTCCCATGTGAGATTATAAATAAAAGAGGCCAAAGAAGCCCAAATAAATAAAAGAGGCCAAAGAAGCCCACAAAAAAGAGAGGCCAAAAAGCCAAAAAAATGAGAGAAAAAGAGAGAAGGGACAATGTTACTATCCTTTTCCACACTTGTGCTTTGGAATAGCACCATGATCTTCATGATAGAGAGTCTCCTATGTTATCACTTTCATATACTAGTGGGAATTTTTCATTATAGAACTTGGCTTGTATATTCCAACGACGGGCTTCCTCAAATGCCCTAGGTCTTCCTGAGCAAGCAAGTTGGATGCAAAACCACTTAGTTTCTTTTGAGCTTTCATACACTTATAGCTCTAGTGCATCTGTTACATGGCAATCCTTACTCACTCACATTGATATTGATTGATGGACATCTCCATAGTCCATTGATTTGCCTAGTTGATATGAGACTTTCACCCTCCTTTTGTCTATCACCACCTTCTATTCCATCCATAGTGCTATGTCCATGGCTCACGCTCATATATTGCATGAAGAGTTGAATTTTTTTGAAAAAGTAATGTATGAAAACAATTGCTTGGCTGACACCGGGATGGGCATCACGGGCATTTTGTGTTAAGAAGTGGGAGCATAAAAGACTATATTATTTTGTAGGGATAACTTTCTTTAGCCATGTTATTTTTGAAGCTTCGTAGATTGCTTTTGGTATGCTTGAAGTATTACTGTTTTGATATTGATAAACTTTTGTTTTGAGTCTTATGGATCTGAACATTCATGCCACAATAAAGAAGAATTGCATTGATAAATATGTTAGGTAGTATTCCACATCAGAAATTTTGTTTTTATCATTTACCTACTCGAGGATGAGCAGGAATTAAGCTTGGGGATGCTTGATACGTCTCCAACGTATCTATAATTTTTTATTGTTCCATGCTATTATATTATTTGTTTTGGATATTTTATATGCATTAATATGTATTTTATATTATTTTTGGGACTAACTTATTAACATATAGCCCGGTGGTAGTTTATGTTTTTCCTTGTTTTTGAGTTTCGCAGAAAAGGAAATTCAAACATAGTCCAAACAGAATGAAACCTTTGTGATGATTTTTCTTGGACGCTAAGAAACCCCGTAGACTTGAGAACCAAGTCATAAGAGCCATAAGGCGGCGACAAGGGGGGGGGGTGCGCCCAAGTCAGAAGAGCCAAAAAGAAACGACAAGGGGGGTGGGCATGCCCCCACCCTTGTGGGCCCTTCGCACCTCCTCTCACTGACCTCTTTTGCCTACATTTTAACATATATTCCAAAAACCCTAGAGGGGGCTCCGAAACCACTTTTCCACTTACGTAACCTTCTGTATCCGCGAGATCCCATCTGGAGGCCCTTTTCGATACTCTGCCGGAGGGGGATTCTAGATGGCTTCTTCTCTCTCTTTCATTCTCAATACCATGTTCTCGTCGATGTTCTTGGAGATCTATCTGATGTAATCTTCTTTTGCGATGTGTTTGTAATGCCCAGTATGGGATTATACCTCCTACGTGTCGAGGCATGACTTAAAGGTATAAGCCCATACTAGAATGATCTCAAGTATGGTATCTTTGCACGACTCATGTAAAAATAGGGATGAAATTGCAAAAGGATAGTTGGCTTACACTCTCCACGTCACACAATACATTACATAAGCAAATCATCATCCAAATAACATCACAGTCCGACTATGGACGAAGATCCAAATGAAAGATACCAAATACAATAAGCCATAAGGTCCGAATCGCCCCTAGTAGAAACCACTACTGATCATCGGGATAGTGCACATAGTAACGACTACGTTCTTCATCGAACTCGCAGTACAGCTCGGTGCTGTCACCTGTGTAGTCCACCATAGTACCTGCATCTGGTGTGGTGTAGAATCTGTGAGCCACGGAGGACTCAGCAATCCCGTTCCCGGGTAACAAAACTATCTAAGCCTTGGTTGTGGAACAAGGCTGAAGAAATAAAAGGTTACAACTGCACTAGCACTAGCTTACGTGTTTAGAGCGAGAAGAGCAGTGCCACGAGCGTCCAAGTGATCACCAATTGATCCTATCTAAGCACGTCAATCATAACCCCACCGTGTTCACTTCCCGAACCCCTTTCGGATAATGACCATCACGGTTACTCACGCCAGTAGTGTGTTCTGAACATGGTGTCAAGTTTTCTACAACCGAATATTGACAAATTCCCATCTGCCACATAACCGCGGGCACGGCTTTCGAAAGTTCAAAACCCTGCAGGGGTGTCCCAACTTAGACCATGACAAGCTCACGATCTTCGGAGTCGCAACTCCAAGGTGGGAAGGCCCGAGTATTCTCGGAATCTCGTGCTCAAGATATTCCGACTAAGGTAAAATTAATCCAGCAAGACCTCCCGGCGTGCCGACAGCCTGACAGTAGCCGCGCGTATCTAGTCTCAGGCCACGACCAGATGGGACATCCTACAGGTAATACCAGATACCTCGGGTTTCCCCGAGGCGGCCCTGCAGTCCGCCCAGTTCGGACCAACACTCATGTGGAGCACTGGCCCGGGGGTTGTTAATTAAGATCACGGGATAGCTAGTCCCTATGCAAGTTTTAGTTATTAGGCAAATGGAGTACCAATGTTGGGGCTTGCTGGAAAAGGTTTAGCGCTAAGTGGGTTATCGAGGGGGGTCCCATAACCCCAACCATGTTAGGAACGCATAATCAAGGAACATAACACCGGTTTATACGGTTCCTAGGGCGGCATGAGTGGAACAAATCACCAAGCAAGAGGCTTAGCCTTCCACCCATTACCAATATATAGATGATTTAGTTTAAGAGTTTATATAGTGTGATATCCCAACAATAACTTCAACATGAAGCAAGAATCTTCAAATCTTCTCCTGCAACTAGCAATGCTATAAGAGGGGCTGAGCGAAGCTTACGTATCCAAACAAAGGTTTGCTAGGTTGGGTGGTTAGACAGATTCATGGTTACAATAGGAGGCTGACAAACAAACATGGGCATCAAGGCAAAGAGCTAAAGAGTGAGACATCTAGCAATAGGCAAAGATAGTAATGATATCTGGGTCCGGTCATCTTGCCTGTCGAGTCGTCGATGGGATCGTAAGACGGCTCCTCGTACTCAACCTCGGTAGTAACCTCGTTCTCGTTCTCGGTCTCGGCTTCCGGCTCTACTCAACACAAGAACACAACGAGGCACGAGAATCAAACAAGGTGCAATGCACAACCAACATGATGCACGTATGATGCATGTATGATGCAATACATGTCAAGGGATGAAGCACACAAGAACAACACAAGACAACAAGTTTAAGTGAGGCCAGAATCCACAAAAAGCAAATCCGGTAAGTCCTCATATGCATATTATGAAATTGGTCCAGATCTGAACAAACCTTAAGTTAAAGTAGTTAAACATCAAGTTAACATGCACCATGATGATCTACACAAAATTCTAGTCAAGTTACATATAAAGTTTGTTTAATTCGGAGCTATGGTCTAGAAGATATGAGCAAAACAAGTCAAACATGGCAACGGTGCAAGATGCACCCAAACATCGAGCAAACACACTCCAAGCATGTTAACAACATGATATTATGATTCTACAAGCAAAATCACACAAGTTTCATATAGGGCACGCTCAAAACGGAGCAACGGTTCAACACATACACACGAAACAAGATACAATGCAAAGCTGAAATTAACAGCCACATAGCAACTTTGAAGCAAGAAATATATACTCTACAGCACCCAAACATGATGACAAGAAGCATGTACATGAAGTCGACATATCCTACAGCAAACAACTCCATTGGAGCAACCCCATAGGAGGCATGGATCAATAGCAACAAGCTACAACATTTTGATCATGACGTTAAAAACCTGACAGTTATATTTTATAGCAACTTGGGAGCAAGAATTAAATAAGCTACAGCAAGCCATATGAGCAAGTGAGGGCATGGATGGATAGACAAAAACATGTACAACAAGGAATGATCAATGGCTACTCCAAAACAAGCATGGATTTGACTAGGGCATCAAGCAAACATAGCATCAGGATATGACAGATTCCAGATTTAGTAGAATTTTCACTATGTGTTAAAACAGTATGATTGGCATGGCATGTTTACAAGCATGTTTAAGTCACCTCCAGGCATATCATGGAAAATGGTTTGCACCACAGCAAAGACCACATGATGGAGATTCTAAAACATATTAACATGCGACATGGGGACAAACACATCAATAGCAACGAGCTCTTCAAATCAGCATCTCATAACATGTTACGAGAATTAACAGACACATGCACTTTTGCAACAGAGATTAACATGGAAATATGAAAATTAACATGCATGCTACAACAACTATCATGTAGAGCATCTCACAACGAACATTTTGACATCTCATTTGCTTCATTTGGATAAACATGCACCAAGATATCACATCTCAAACATGGCATGAAAATAACAAGTTACAGCAGTTTATAACAAGTAGCACTGTTGTCACGAAGATTAAGACCTCTAGATGGAGTCAAACAAGCATGGCACAATGAAACAAATTGTAGAGCATATCACCACGGACATTTTGACATATCATTCACTCAAAACGGACAAGTATGCACAAAGGTACAGCCACTAGAAGTATGCAACAAAATATTGCAGAAAAAGACCTAGCAAAAATATACCTAGCAAAAAAAACGGGATAGAGGGGTCCAACGGGACGGAGGGGTCCAGATCTGGGCGTTTGGATCGGAGGCGGCGGCGGGCACCCGGGACGGAGCCGTCCCGGCGACGGTGCGGTTACGGGTCCGCGGGTCAGGTCCGCGGTGGAGATCCGCCCGACCCGGGACGGAGGTCGAACGGGCTCGACGGCGGCTGGCCTCGCTGGCGAGGGGGCGTGCCGGTGGCTCGGGGCGGAGGCGGCGGAGCGGCCTGCGGCGATAGAGGGCGGCCGGGGCGGCGGCTTCGTAGGGCGGCGGCGGAGGGCGCGCAGCCGGCGCGGTTGGTGGCCGGCGGCGGAGGTCCGCGGGGCGGCGGCGGTCGGCGGCCGGCGCCGGCGAGCGCGGCGGTCGGGAGCGGAGCGGGCGCGGAGTCCCGCGGCTGGGAGCGGTGGAGGCCGGCCGGGCCGGGCGGGCCAGCAACGGGCCCGACGGGCCGCGGGATGGAGGTGGGAGGAGATGCGGTGGTCGGGCCAATAGGGAGCGGCCACGTGGCGCTGGAGCTGAGGTGGCGCTCCCCTATTGGTCGGGGTGATGTGGCTGCGCGGCGGCGGACATGTCTGGCCCGGTCGGATGTGTCCGGCGCGGCGCGGAGGGAGGAGGGGCTAGGTTTCATCCGAAAAATGGACGTGGGGGGCGTTTTTATAGGCACAAGGAGCTAGGAGACTCCAAATGGGGAGCGGTTTTCGGCCACGCGATCACAATTTGACGACCGAGATGATGGGAAGGGTTGTGCTGGGTTAGTGGGATGTTGTGGAGGGGGTCTTGGGACTCAAAGAAGATGTTCTTTTAGCCCACTAGGTTAACCATTGGAGTACCAAACGAACTCCAAACGCGACGAAACTTGACAGGCGGCCTACACATACCAAAACAACAGCGCACGACAAGTCTCACGCCATTCCGGAAACGATACACGGCCACACACGAAAGAAGGACTCGGGGATGCCACGGGCACGTGTGAGAGCGTCAGATCTCGAAACGGACAACAGGAAGAGACGAGTGGGACCGGGTGCAAGTGACAACACAAATACAATGTAATGCACATGACAACATGACATGAAAGAAATGCACACACACACACGAAAAAACGAAGAAACCCGAAACGAAAGAAGAACTCGAAAAGGAATTGATGAAGCCAAAGTTTATATATTGCAAAATTGGGAAAGTGTTACATCTGAGGCATTACAAACTCTCCTCCACTAAGAAAATATCTCGTCCCGAGATCTAGGACTGGAAGAAGGAAGGATACTCGGAACGAAGGTGATCTTCTCGTTCCCACTTAGCTTCTCGATCGGTATGGTGTGACCACTTGACTTTCAAGAACTTGATTGACTTGTTGCGGGTCTTGCGCTCAGTTTCTTCAAAAATAGCAATGGGGTGCTCATGGTAAGACAAGTCTTGTTGAAGATCAATCTCCTCGAACGGAATGGCGTGTTCAGGTGTCTTGAAGCACTTGCGGAGTTGAGACACGTGAAACACATCATGAACATTTGCAAAGTTGGAAGGAAGCTCGATTTCATAGACTAGATCACCTCTTTTGCCAAGGATCTTGAAAGGGCCCACGTATCTAGGAGCAAGCTTCCCTTTGATACCGAATCTTTGGGTTCCTTTCATAGGAGAAACACGGAGATAGACATGATCCCCAATGTCGAAAGCCAAATCACGATGCTTGCCGTCATACTAGCTCTTTTGACGCGACTATGCGGCCTTGAGATTCTCACGTATGACTTTGCACATTTCTTCAGCTTCTGAGATCAAGTCATTGCCAAGAAGTTGACGTTCACCAGTCTCGGACCAGTTGAGAGGAGTACGACACTTTCTGCCATAGAGGATTTCAAACGAAGCTTTGCCGGCACTTGCTTGGAAACTGTTGTTGTAAGAGAACTCGGCAAATGGGAGACAGTCTTCCCACTTCATGCCAAAAGAGATGACACAAGCTCTAAGCATGTCTTCGAGGATCTGATTCACTCTCTCGACTTGACCACTAGTCTGAGGGTGAAAAGCAGTGCTGAAACGGATCTTAGTGCCCATGGCTGACTGAAAGGAGTCCCAGAACTTGGATGTGAACAAACTTCCACGGTCTGAGGAGATAACTTGAGGAATGCCATGTAACGACACAATTCTGGAAGTGTACAACTCTGCCAGCTGAGCTGCATTGATGGATTCTTTGACTGGAAGGAAGTGAGCTACTTTGGTTAGCTTGTCAATCACAACAAAGATAGAATCATTCCCCTTCTTGGACTTGGGAAACCCAGTGATGAAATCCATTTCAATGTGGTCAAATTTCCACTCGGTAATAGGAAGAGGTTGGAGGAGACCGGTTGGACGTTGATGCTCTGCCTTCACTCTTCTGCAGACATCACATTCATTCACAAATTGGGCAATTTCCCTTTTCATGCGAGTCCACCAGTAATATTGCTTGAGGTCTTGGTACATCTTGGAACTTCCAGGATGAATCGAGAGGAGGGAGTCATGTGCTTTGTTCATTATGAGCTTCCTGTGATCACCCTTGGAACCACAAGTCTGTCCTCAAAGAACAAGGTGTCCTTCTCATCAACGCGATAGCACTTGTATTTGGGAGTACCCTTTGCAATACCATGTTTCACTTTCTGCACCATAGCATCATTGAACTGGGACTCACGGATCTGATCTTCCAAGGTAGGAGCAACTTGAGGATTTGCAAGAAAGCCTTGCGGAACAACTTGGAGGTTGAGCTTCCTGAAAGACTCACAAACCTCGGGCTGAAACGGCTTGATAAGGAGACTGTTGCAATATGCCTTTCTTCTCAAGGCATCTGCAATGACATTGGCCTTGCCAGGTGTGTATTCGATGCTTGGATCATACTCTTGGATCATTTCATCCCAACGAGTCTGGCGAAGGTTCATGTTCGGCTGTGTGAAGATGTACTTCATGCTCTTGTGATTGGTGAAGATGTCGCCTTTTCTGCCCAACAGAAGGTGTCTACACGTGATCAAAGCAAGTACCACTGCTGCTAGCTCGAGATCATGTGTAGGGTAGTTCTTCTCATTTGGCTTCAATTGACGAGAGGTGTATGCCACAATTTTCTTGTCTTGCATTAGAACACCACCAAGTCCTTGAAGAGAAGCATCACAGAATACTTCGTAGGGCTTGGACTCATCTGGAGGAGTAAGAACCGGAGCAGAGATGAGCTTTTCTTTGAGAGTTTTGAATGCCACATCACAATCCGGAGACCAGTTGTACTTGACATTCTTCTGCAGCAAGTTGGAGAGAGGCTTGGCAATCTTGGAGAAGTTCTCAACGAACCTTCTGCAATAGCTAGCGAGACCAAGGAAGCTTCGGAGTTGCTTGACGTTCTGAGGGGGTTCCCAGTTGACAATCGCTTCAACTTTCTCGGGGTTGACAGCAATACCGTCAGCAGAGATGATATGGCCCAGATATAAGACCTTATCGAGCCAGAATTTGCATTTAGAGAACTTGGCATAGAACTTATGTTCACGGAGTCTATCGAGAACCAAACTGAGGTGCTTTGCATGATCCTCTTCATTCTTGGAGAATACCAAGATGTCATCCAGATAGATGAGCACAAATTCGTTGGTGTAGGGGTTGAATATGTAGTGCATCATTCTCGAGAAGGTGGGTGGAGCATTAGCGAGGCCAAAAGACATGACTGTGTATTCATATGAGCCGTAGCTTGTTCTGAATGCAGTCTTGTGAATATATTCTTCTCGGATACGGATCTGGTGATAACCCATCCGGAGATCGAGTTTTGAGAACACTTTTGCTCCTTTCAGCTGCTCGAATAATTCATTGATGTTGGGGAGCGGATACTTGTTCTTTATTGTCTTCTTGTTCAATGGCCGGTAATCAATGCAAAGGCACTCCGTGCCATCCTTCTTCTTGACAAATAGAACACCACAGCCCCAAGGAGAAGTGCTAGGCCTGATTAGGCCCATACGCTCTTGCTCATCGAGTTGTCTCTTCAACTCCTTCAACTCTTCAGGGGAAAGCTTGTACGGACGCCGGCATGCTGGCTCAGTACCGGGCTCGAGTTCAATAACGAATTCAACTTGACGATGCGGAGGCATGCCTGGAAGCTCTTCAGGGAAAACGTCTTCATATTCATTGACCACCGGAATTTGAGAGATGGCATTAATCTCGCCCTTGTCATTGAGAGAGAATAGCCTAATTGTGTTATCTCAAGAGGCGAAGATAATCACATCTTCGTCAGGATGAGTAAGCTTGACTTCCTTATTTGCACAATCAATGTGAGCATCATGCTTGGAGAGCCAATCCATCCCAAGAATAAGATCAATGTGGGAGTTGCCGAGAACAACCGGAGAAGCCAAAAAGCGGTAATCACCCATACGAATAGATACACCCGAAGCATACAATCTAGAAGTCATGCATTTGCCCGGCGAAATAATTTGTAACTCCCTTGGCAAGGCCACTGTGCCCATATTGTGCTTAGATGCAAATGGAAATGACATGAAGGAATGTGATGCACCAGAATCAAACAACACTTTAGCTGGTTTGAGGTTGACTGGAAGATTACCAAGTATCACATCTAAAGAATTCTCTTCTTGAGCTGCATTCATCAGATTCACTCTTGCTGCCTTCGGATCATGCTTGACAATAACAGTGTTGATAGGTGGAGGAGGCGGAAGGCGCCTTTGAGTACACTTGTTGGCATAGTGACCCTTCTTGCCACACTTGTTGCAAACCACTTATGAGAGAGGACAGTAATAAGGAGCACTTGACTTTGCACCTTGAAAGTGATTCTTTGACTGATTGCTTAGGTTGGGTGGGTGGGAGAAACCACAGCCACCAGAATGCTTGTTGTTGTTGTTGGGAGGTCGGATCACTGGAGGAGGTGGAAGCTAAAACTTCTGCTACTTTGCAACCACTTGGGAAGAAGAGGAGGAGTGAACAGCGTCTCTGATCCTCTTTTTGGAAGCTTCCATCTTGAGCTGGGCTGCCTCTTGCTTAAGTGGCACGTTATAGAAATGATCAAATTCATCAGGCTCGAACAAGGTGAGAGCTACTTGGAGTTCATCCTTCAGACCACCACGGAACTGATAAATCTTGCTCTTGGCATCTGGGATGTCTTTCTTGGCACAGCGGGCAAGGTTCTGGAACTTGACATTATATTGATAAACAGTCATCGAGCCTTGCTTCAGGTTGCGGAATTGCTCACACATACCTTCGATGACACTTGTTGGAATGTGGTGGGAGCGAAAATCCTTGCAGAAGTCAGCCCACGAGATTTCACACCCTTCTCTGGAATCTTTGTACTGCTGCCACCAATCAGCGGCTTGGTCCTTGAGTTGAAAGGCGGCAAACTTCACATAGTCCTCAGGTCTCACGTTACTGCACTCGAAATGCTTCTTGATATCTGTTATCCAGTCTTCAGCATCTAGAGGGTCCACACAGTAACTGAATGCCTTCGGTTGGTTTGCTAGGAACTGGTTGAGTGTAGCAAAGTGAGGTTGGTTGAACAAATTGTCTTGGCCTTGGTTCCCATGAGCACCTTGATTTGCTTGATTTGCTTAAATGTTCTGCATCATTTGCATAAGCATCTGGGTGTTCTGGTTTGTCGCTTGCATAATTGCTCTCCAGGCCTCAGACGGAGGAGGAGGGGAAGGAGAACGATCAGAAACTTCTTCACCCTCTGGGTTAGCGTTGGGAACCCTTTTAGGAGCCATTCTGAATGAGATGACAACTATTAGCCATTGATTGAGAAAATATATAAGCTGAATCAACGGCTAGAAATTGCAACATCAGTCTTCACAAGAACATTCGAACAAGATGAACGAATGTAATCCACAGTTTAATGATACAACAATCTTCACGAGAAGCCACTTGGGAGAACAAAAGGTAAATAAAAACAACAAGGAGCAGATAGAACAAATACAAGATAGAAGCGTCGTTCGACATATTCGTGCAGAAAAATTATGGAACATGTTACAAAAGGGTTTTGCAATCCCCGGATAAGCATAACCAAGGACCCTTTAAGATGCAACTCCCGATCGGAACAACGCCCATAAAACCACTTCACTCAATGTAGAACCCTGAACTCCATATCGTGCATTCGTTGGAAGAATGCCTACGAACTACTAGATGAACCCACCTATTAATTTCTGAAAGTTTCCAGTTATGCAATCAGGTGTTGGGGATACAGGGGAAGCATCGCGCACTCAACTCTAATCCTAAATCCAGTTGTATCCATCCTTCAACACATAACCAGTTATTTCCGGAAACCATTTACCTCGGACCTTCGAAACGCATCTACTATACAAGCTATGGCAATACTCCCGAACTACCTCCCCAGTACTGGGTGATGTCGGGGTTATCTTGCCACTAACCGCATATGAGAGTTTTTTATGTCGGCCGTCTTAAGTATTCCAGAACTGCTGCGATACATTTGTGACGACAACACCTCGGAGCTCAACTCCCCGGGACACTGCCACAACCCCTAAATGACAGGAGGCATCGAGAACAATGTTCTCGTCAGAAAGACATCGAAACAATCCAAACAATACTCGCGTGATCCTAAAAAAAATTGGTGAATTTTTGAGAGTAGAAGACATAAGTAATCGTCAGGGGTCCTCACCAGAGTGAAAAGAGATGAGGAGCAAAAGAAATCCTACTCTCCGATATATATATATATATATATAGGACTCAAAACATTTTCAAGTGTGTGCCTACACGCAACCGTCAACGATTCGATCAATCAGTGGGGGTTTCTAGGTCGGAGAAGGCTCTGATACCAACTTGTAATGCCCAGTATGGGATTATACCTCCTACGTGTCGAGGCACGACTTAAAGGTATAAGCCCATCCTAGAATGATCTCAAGTATGGTATCTTTGCACGACTCATGTAAAAATAGGGATGAAACTGCAAAAGGATAGTTGGCTTACACTTGCCACGTCACACAATACATTACATAAGCAAATCATCATCCAAATAACATCACAGTCCAACTACGGATGAAGATCCAAATGAAAGATACCAAATACAATAAGCCACAAGGTCTGAATCGCCCCTTGTAGAAACCACTACTAATCATCGGGATGGTGCACATCGTAACGACTACGTTCTTCATCGAACTCCCAGTACAGCTCGATGCCGTCACCTGTGTAGTCTACCATAGTACCTGCATCTGGTGTGGTGTAGAATCTGTGAGCCACGGAGGACTCAGCAATCCCGTTCCCGGGTAGCAAAACTATCTAAGCCTTAGGTGTGGAACAAGGCTGAAGAAATAAAAGGTTGCAGCTGCACTAGCACTAGCTTACGTGTTTAGAGTGAGAAGAGAAGTGCCACGAGCGTCAAAGTGATCACGAAGTGATCCTATCTAAGCACGTCAATCATAACCCCACCATGTTCACTTCCCGAACCCCTTTCGGAAAATGACCGTCATGGTTACTCACGCCGGTAGTGTGTTCTGAACAAGGTGTCAAGTTTTCCACAACCGAATATTAACAAATTCCCATCTGCCACATAACCGCGGGCACGTCTTTCGAAAGTTCAAAACCCTACAGGGGTGTCCCAACTTAGCCCATGACAAGCTCAAGATCTGCGGAGTCGCAACTCCAAGGTGGGAAGGCCTGAGTGTTCTCGGAATCCCGTGCTCAAGATATTCCGACTGAGGTAAAACTAATCCAGCAAGACCTCCTGGCGTGCCGACACCCTGACAGTAGCCGCGCGTATCTAGTCTCAGGCCACGACCAGATGGGACATCCTACAGGAAATACCAGATACCTCGGGTTTCCCCGAGGCGGCCCTGCAGTCCGCCCAGTTCGGACCAACACTCATGTGGAGCACTGGCCCGGGGGTTGTTAATTAAGATCACGGGATAGCTAGTCCCTATGCAAGTTTTAGTTATTAGGCAAATGGAGTACCAATGTTGGGCCTTGCTGGAGAAGGTTTAGCGCTAAGCGGATTATCGAGGGGGTCCCATAACCCCAACCGTGTTAGGAACACATAATCAAGTAACATAACACCGGTTTATACGGTTCCTACGGCGGCATGAGTGGAACATATCACCAAGCAAGAGGCTTAGCCTTCCACCCATTACCAATATATAGATGATTTAGTTTAAGAGTTTATATAGTGTGATATCCCAACAATAACTTCAACATGAAGCAAGAATCTTTAAATCTTCTCCTGCAACTAGCAATGCTATAAGAGGGGCTGAGCAAAGCTTACGTAGCCAAACAAAGGTTTGCTTGGTTGGGTGGTTAGACAGATTCATGGTTACAGTAGGAGGCTGACAAACAAACATGGGCATCGAGGCAAAGAGATAAAGAGCGAGACATCTAGCAATAGGCAAAGATAGTAATGATATCTGGGTCCGGTCATCTTGCCTGTCGAGTCGTCGATGGAATCATAAGACGGCTCCTCGTACTCAACCTCGGTAGTAACCTCGTTCTCATTCTCGGTCTCGGCTTCCGGCTCTACTCAACACAAGAACACAACGAGGCACGAGAATCAAACAAGGTGCAATGCACAACCAACATGATGCACATATGATGCATGTATGATGCAATACATGTCAAGGGATGAAGCACACAAGAACAACACAAGACAACAAGTTTAAATGAGGCCAGAATCCGCATAAAGCAAATCCGGTAAGTCCTCATATGCATGTTATGAAATTGGTCCAGATCTGAACAAACCTTAAGTTAAAGTAGTTAAACAGCAAGTTAACATGCACCATGATGATCTACACAAAATTCTAGTCGAGTTACATATAACGTTTGTTTAATTCGGAGCTACGGTCTAGAAGATATGAGCAAAACAAGTCAAACATGGCCAAGATTCAAGATGCACCCAAACATCAAGCAAACACACTCCAAGCATGTTAACAACATGATATTATTATTCTACAAGCAAAATCACACAAGTTTCATATAGGGCACGCTCAAAACGGAGCAACGGTTCAACACATACACACGAAACAAGATACAATGCAAAGCTGAAATTAACAGCCACATAGCAACTTTGGAGCAAGAAATATATACTCTACAACACCCAAACATGATGACAAGAAGCATGGACATGAAGTAGACATATCCTACAGCAAAAAAATCCATTGGAGCAACCCCATAGGAGGCATGGATCAATAGCAACAAGCTAGAACATTTTGATCATGACGTTAAAAGCCTGACATTTATATTTTATAGCAACTTGGGAGCAAGAATTAAATAAGCCACAGAAAGCCATATGAGCAAGTGAGGGCATGGATGGATAGAAAACAACATGTACAACAAGGGATGATCAATGGCCACTCCAAAACAAGCATGGATTTGACTAGGGCATCAAGCAAACATAGCATCAGGATATGACAGATTCCAGACTTAGTAAAATTTTCACCGAGTGTTAAAACAGTAACATTGGCATGGCATGTTTACAAGCATGTTTAAGTCACCTCAAGGCATATCATGGAAAATGGTTTGCACCACAGCAAAGACCACATGATGGAGATTCTAAAACATATTAACATGTGACATGGGGATAAACACATCAATAGCAACGAGCTCTTCAAATTAGCATCTCATAACATGTTACGAAACTTAACAGCCACATGCACTTTTGCAACAGAGATTAACATGGCAATATGAACATTAACATGCATGCTACAGCAACCATCATGTAGAGCATCTCACAACGAACATTTTGACATCTCATTTGCTTCATTTGGATAAACATGCACCAAGATATCACATCTCAAACATGGCATGAAAATAACAAGTTACAGCAGTTTATAACAAGTACCACTCTTGTCACGAAGATTAAGACCTCTAGATGAAGTCAAACAAGCATGGCACAATGAAACAAATTGTAGAGCATATCACCACGGTCATTTTGACATATCATTCACTCAAAACAAACAAGTATGCACAAAGTTACAGCCACTAGAAGTATGCAACAAAATATTGCAGAAAAAGACTTAGCAGAAATATACCTTGGAAAAAACGGGACAGAGGGGTCCAACGGGACGGAGGGGTCCAGATCTGGGCGTTTGGATCGGAGGCGGCGGCGGGCACCCGGGACGGAGCCGTCCCGGCGGCGGTCCAGTTACGGGTCCGCGGGTCCGGTCCGCGGTGGAGATCCGCCCGACCCGGGACGGAGGTCGAACGGGCTCGCCGGCGGCTGGCTCGCCGGAGAGGGGGCGCGCCAGCGGCTCGGGGCAGAGGCGGCGGGGCGGCCTGCGGCGGTGGAGGGCGGCCGAGACGGCGGCTTCATGGGCGGCGGCGGAGGGCGCGCAGCCGGCGCGGTTGGTGGCCGGCAACGGAGGTCCGCGGGGCGGCGGCGGTCCGCGGCTGGCGCCGGCGAGCGTGGCGGCCAGGAGCGGGGCGGGCGCGGAGTCCCGCGGCTGGGAGCGGTGGAGGCCGGCCGGGCCGGGCGGGCCAGCAACGGGCCCTACGGGCCGCGGGATGGAGGTGGGAGGAGATGCGGTGGTCGGGCCAATAGGGAGCGGCCACGTGGCGCTGGAGCTGAGGTGGCGCTCCCCTATTGGTCGGGGTGATGTGGCTGCGCGGCGGCGGACATGTCCGGCCCGGTCGGATTTGTCCGTCGCGGCGCGGAGGGAGGAGGGGCTAGGTTTCGTCCGAAAAATGGACGTGCGGTGTTTTTATAGGCACAAGGAGCTAGAAGACTCCAAATGGGGAGCGGTTTTCGTCCACGCGATCACGATTCGATGACTGAGATGATGGGAAGGGTTGTGTTGGGTTACTGGGCTGTTGTGGAGGGGGTCTTGGGCCTCAAAGAAGAGGTTCTATTAGCCCACTAGGTTAACCGTTGGAGTACCAAACGAACTCCAAACGCGACGAAACTTGACAGGCGGACTACACGTACCAAAACAACAACGCACGACAAGTCTCACGCCATTCCGGAAATGATACATGGCCACACACGAAAGAAGGACTCGGGGATGCCACGGGCACGTGTGAGAGCGTCGGATCTCGAAACAGGCAACGGGAAGAGACGAGTGGGACCGGGTGCAAGTGAAAACACAAATGCAATGCAATGCACATGACAACGTGACATGAATGAAATGCACACACGCACATGACAAAACGAAGAAAACCGAAATGAAAGAAGAGCCCGGAAAGGAATTAATGAAGCCAAAGTTTATATATTGCAAAATTGGGAAAGTGTTACATCTGGGGCATTACAGTGTTTGTCGAGATCCGATGAATTGTGGATTTATGATCAGCTTATCTATGTATATTATTTGAATCTTCTCTGAATTCTTATATGCATGATTTGATATCTTAGTAATTCTCTTTGAACTATCGGGTTGGTTTGGCCAACTAGATCGGTTTTTCTTGCAATGGGAGAAGTGCTTTGCTTTGTGTTCAATCTTGCGGTGATCTCACCTAGTGACAAAAGGGGTAACGAGGCACGTATTGTATTGTTGCCATGGAGGATAACAAGATGGGGGTTTTCATCATATTGTTTGAGTTAATTCCGCTACATCTTGTCATCTTACTTAAAGTGTTACCCTGTTCTTCATGAACTTAATACTCTAGATGCAGGCAGGAGTCGGTCGATGTGTGGAGTAATAGTAGTAGATGCAGGCAGGAGTCGGTCTACTTGACATGGACGTGTGTCGGGGAAACTGATCGCCCACGAACACCTATGGGACCGGAGCCCCTTTTCGGTACGGCAAAGGAGCGGAGGGTGCACGAAGAGCGGATCGAGGCGAGCACGCGAGCAGTTTACCCAGGTTCGGGCCGCACAGATGCGTAAAACCCTACTCCTGCCTTGGTTTGTATTGTGTTCTTAGCTCGGGAGCGAGAAGAGCTACAGTGCTTGTCGCTAGCAACACCGAGCGTGAGAGTGATCAAGGATCGGAACCCCCTCTACGTTGCGCACGGGCCTCCTTTTATAAGTCAAAGGGGTCACCGACAGGTGGCAACGTAGATGAGGGTAAAAATGTAAAAACGGTAGTAGTTGGAATAGTGTATGTACAGTGTTTTGTACCTAACCCTGACGGCAGGGGACAAGGGTATTGAATGCCCGTCGCCGTCACCCCAAACAGTGCAAAAAGCGTCCGTCAGGGCGTCTCCGCTCGCCACGATGGTGGCCTCGTCATCGCGGCTTGCCACCGTGTACCCCAGGCTGCACAGCCTTCCGCCACGTGCACCTGGAAGGGCCCCAGGGCGACGCGTGGCCGGATGAGCTGGAGCGCGGGCACACAGCGGAAGCTTGCCGCGGCAAGCGCCTTGCCACGGTCGCTACCTTGCCGTGCCCGGAAGCTTGTCGCTCTCCGGGCCTTGCCGGGGCGGGCGATGCGTCACGGCAAGTCTCCTGAAATTCCATGTTTTGGCCTTCCTGGAAAGCTCCTCTTGCCAGGGTCTTGTGCTAAAGGGGTGGTCTTGAGCCTGGAACGGCCTTCCCGGCAAGCTCCTCTTGCCGGGGTCTTGTTTCTTTAACTTGAATACTTTGTTCTTGAATGGCTACAAAGGATCCAGAGTGGGCCTTGGCGGGCGCGTGGCAAGCCCTGCCACGGGACGCTGCTACTGCCCGTGCACAAGTCGGGATACTAAGGTACCCCTACTTTAGTACACCGACAGGAGCCCCCGGGCCTGGGCCACACACGGTGCCGAGCGCTATTGGGCCAGGCCCAAAACAGTGCACGGGCACATGCGGCCCACGGCGCGCCGTATCCCACTCTGTATCCACCGCGTCCCTCCATAACGGCACGCGTCGATTGCGGCTTCGTGGGAGAGACCGTGGCCTGTTTCTTTAATGGGGGAAATGCGGAACGCCCCCCTTTCCCCTTAAAAGCAGGGGAAACAGGGGCAGTTCCCCCCATTCGCTCATTGCTTCTTCAACCTCCAGAAACCCCCGCTGCTCCCCTCCTCCCCGAAGGTCGAAAGAGAGCAGCGCTCCGCCCTTCCTCCGCCGCCGCCAGTCTCTCCAGCGCCGTCGACTTCCCTCGCCGTCTCCGCCATGGCCCCGAAGGGCGACAAGGCGAAAGCCGCGAAGACCGCCAGGGCACTGAAGCTAGCGGCAATGCGGAAGAAGATGGTGGTCTTCTCGCCGAGGCTCGGCGCGAGGGAGCTGAGGGACTCCTTCTTCCTCTTCTGGTCGAGGGAGACAAAAGCGCACCCGCGCACCAGGGTACTCCCCGCCGAGGCCTGCGACATGTTTCCGGGAGGGTACGCCTATTTTGCTCTGTTCTTCCATTGCGGACTCTGCCCACCATATTCCGAATTCTTCTATGATATCATGAATACCTACGGGTTTCACCTCCTTGATTTCACCCCAAACGTCGTCTTGACCATGGCCGTTTTCGCACATCTGTGCGAGAACTTTGTCGGAGTGTACCCCAACGTAGCCCTCTTCCGCCATTATTTCATGCCTCGAGTAGAGTCTGGGTCTCCTTTGTCCGACAGGATCTCTTGGATATTTAGGCTTCATAAGAAAGAGGCATACTTGACTGGGGATCTCCACGGCAAGTGGGAGGAGTGGAGGGCCAACTGGTGCTGGATCATGGAGGACGAACCCCAGCAGTTTACTTCCCCGCGCCAAGTTGCAATAGTGCGCGGCAATGATTGGAGTGACCTGGCCCCGGAGGATGACAAGCTAAAGATAGCCACCACTAGGATCCTTCGCCTCCGGCAAGCCAAACTCACTGTAGGGGTTGTCGGAGCAGATTTCCTTTGCCGCCGCATCGCCCCCTTGCAGGAGAGGAAGAGGCCTGCTTGGGAATTTGGAAACGCGGCAGACTTTATGAGGCTGCGCTCAGGCCTCAACTACAATTTCACTGTCCTGGAGCTCAAAGGGATGCTCCGTGAGCTGTTCAAGCACGACCCCAAGCATCCAGAGTCGTTCGTGTTGCCGCGGGGCGTAGTTCCGCTCTGCAACAATTCATCGCTTAGCGCCATCCGCGCGGCGATGCCATGGTGCAACTCCCATGGAATTGACCCCACTTGGCGGGAGCCTTCTGACGAAGCCGTGCAAATGTTATTCGATAACTTGGTGGAGCTGCCCATCAACCCCGACGAGAAGAAGGGCCTCACCCGCGACACCACCGACGAGGAGATGGCTTATATTGCCACCAGGTTGGAGGAGGCAGCTGCAGCCGAGGCCGCGGGCGAGTTTGGGTATACCTTGGAGGAGGCAGATGCAGCGGAGGCGGTGAGTCTGGCCGAGGAGGAAGAGATCCTCAAACTGATAAAGTCCGCCGGGCAGCCTGCCGGGACAAGCGAGGCCACCGGGGAAGGTACAGAGTCGAGCGAGCCCGCCGGGCAGGGCGCCGAATCGGGCGACTCTGCAGAAGACTCGGGCGGGTCTCTGAACCTTGGTTCTTCTTCATCCTCGGGGAGCTCTCCGCCATCGGCAAGCCCTCCGGCTCTAGCGAGGAGGCGCCTCCGCAAAGTGGCGGAGCGTCCGGCGGGCCAGCAGCCATAGCGTCGCCCGGCGCGCGCCACCACGACGAGCAAAACTGCCAAGGGAGCGCCCCGCACATCAGCAGCGGCTGGAGGAGGGTCTTCTCGGGCCGGGGCTAAAGCTCCTGCCGCCCCTCGTGCCTCGGCGACAACTGGAGCGGGGTCCTCTCAGACCACCGTCCCTGCTCCCGCCAAGCGGCCGAGGGCGTCTACTCCTCCAGCTCCTCGCGTCGGGCCGCGCGAGGCGGATTTCGACTTCTCCGTGCTCAGCTCCGACGAGGAGGAGGAAGAGTAAGCACTGTTAACTCTTGTTCCCTTCGATTTGTTCTTGTTTTGAATCTTCTTTGCCTGATTTTGATCTTGTTTTTCTTCCAGGACCCTAGCCCAGAGGGCGGCGAAGAGGGCCAAGATCCCGGTGGTCGACCTTGAGGACGAGCCCGCCGCAGCAGCAGGGGATGCGCCTGCGACAGGTTTGCCGGACCAGCCAGCTCCTCCGCAGAGCAGCCCCCAGCGCAGCCCCCAGCGTAAGTCTCCTGTTCACTTCTTCGCTTGTCGGGCACGCGCAGGCTTCTTATCCTTGTTAACCTTTTTGCTTGTTTGTTGATTTGTACAGAAGTAGAGCCGCAGCCTCAGGAGCGCCAAGAGACTGCTCCCGACGAGCCGCACGCCCCAACCTCTCCACTAAGGAGGAGCTCCCCGGCGAGGGAAAATATTCCGCCAAGGGCGGGTACTCCGCCAAGGGCGAGTACCCCGCCAAGGGCGAGCACCCCACCAATGGCAAGCACCCCGCCAAGGGTGGGCACTCCGCCAAGGGAAGGCGCCAGCGGCCCTCCGCCGGCGGGGGCTACCACCACACCGCCGAGGGAGGACCCCCCGGCGAGGAACCTCGTTGAAGAAGAGGCCCGCGCAGGTAACCCTTGTACTTTTCTTCTCTTGGACTTCTCTTTTTTGGATATTTGCTTGACAATTATTTTCTTCTTTCTTCTTCTTTTCTTGTCTTCATACTCGTCCGCTCCAGAGCCTATGGAGACGGAGGCCGCCACCGAGGAGGCCGCGCGCGGCAACGCTGGTGACGCCACGGCCACCGAAGATGCGATCGGTACCGACGAGCCTGTCGTCGAAGAGGCAGCCAGGGCCGCCGACGCGGCAGCTGGGGAGGGGACCGGTGGTCGCACTGACGGCCCTGAGGCCGCAGGAGCGTTCGACGCTGCGCCGACCGCCGACCCTGGTGCTGCCGCGGCCGGAACTGGCGCCTACTTGGAGGCTGGAAACGGGGTCTTCATTCAGCTCCCATGGGCATCTTCATCAAGGGCGCCCGCGGAGGGAGAGGTCTTCGACGGGGAAGTCCTCGCCTCCGCCGGGCTAAAGTTCGTCGACGCGCCCGGCAGCAGCAGCGAGCCCGAGGAGGAGCAGCTTCTGCGGAGGCTCCTGGCCCTGTACCGCGCCAGGCAGGCCAAGCTGGAGTCCCGAGAGGCTCTGGCCGCCAAGGCGGGCGTCGACTTGGAGAAGCGCGCCGAAGAGCTCCGGGCCGCCAACCAGGCGGCCCTCTGATCCTTGGCGGAGGAGCGGGAGGAGCTCGCCGAGGCGCATCAGGCATTCATCCTCAAGAAGGCCGAAGCAGAGGAGCAGCAACGGCTCGCCGCCGAGGAGTTGTCCCGGCGGGAAGGAGAGCTCACGCAGCGGAAGGTCGACCTCGACAGCCACGAGGACGACCTCGCCGCGCGCGAACAGTCCCTTGGCGGAGCTCTGCAGGAAGCGAGGGACGCTGCCGCAGCCGCAGAGACCGTCAAGAGAGACTTGGAGGCGAGGGTGGCGCAACTGGAGATCCACCTGAAGACGAGCGAGGAGAAGGTTGCTGCGCTCACGTCGGAGAGGGAGAAGGACGCTCACAGCCACTCCGAGCTGCAGGTCCGTCTCTCCGACAAGGGCAAGGACCTCGCTATCGCCAAGGATTCCGTTGCAGACTTGGAGCTGAAGCTGTCCACCCTCACCGCATCACTTGACAGCGCCAGAAATCGGGAGACGAAGCTGAAGGAGGACCTCAGGGCTGAGAGGGCGCTGTTGGACAGCTCCGCCCTCACTCAAAACAACTTCAGGCACACGGTGGAGCAGTGGACCGAGGAGCTTGTCGCCGCCACCGCTGACATCGACAGGGAGTTAGCGGGGCTGGGGACAGAGCACCTCGGGTACTCCCCCGACGAGAACCTCCCTCATAGCGCCAAGTTGAGCTTGTTCTTCAGGGGAATGGCGCCGGCCCTCGAGCAGCTCCGGGAGAGGATCCCCACGCAACTGGCGAATGAGCCGCGCAGGCTTTGCACAGGAGTCGTGGAGAGGGTGCCGACGAAGATAGTCTACCGCAACCCAGGACTCAACCTTGAGAACGTCCTCAGGACCTTGCCGCCCGACGCCGACCAGGAGGCGCTCAAGGCCCTTGTCGCACCCATCGTGGCCAAGGTGGGAAAGATCAGGAGAGTTGATGGCGACCGCGTGGACTAGGCTGTTTTCTTTCCGCTTCCCTTGTCGCTGCCAACCATGTCATGGACAAAAATCTATTAGTGCTGCGAAAAGTTGCTTTTGTAATATAACTCTATTTTGGGTAGTTAACGCAGTGTTATTCCCTTTACTTGACTTCTTTGCTTTGTATGCTTTCACCCTACGCTTTTAGGGAACTTGCCGGCAAAGGGACCCTTGCCGCGAGCGCTGAGTGCGGAACTTCAGCAGCCTGCTGGCAATGCCGCTACCGACAAGAAACCTTGTCGCAGCTAGTCGCAGCACACTTAGGTTGTTGAGCGAACTCGAAAACGAAGTAAGGGCGCGACACTTGTCGCAGCACGCTTAAGCCGTTGAGCGTGCTCGAAACAAAGTAAGGGCACGGCTAGCCACGAGTTGGTTCCTCCGTGCACAGGTTTTCCATACAAAGTGCAGTCGTTCAAGGAAGATAACTCTAAAATTTAAAAATTTGAATGCTCAAACTTTGGCAACTTAGCTTTTGTGTTGTTTGCTTCCAGGCAAGGCGAGCCTTTCTTGAACGGCACTTGGTCCATACCACTGTCTCCTTCCCCCCCCCCGGCAAACTTGTGCGCGAGGAAAAGCTTCCTTCTGCTCGAGAAAAAAGAAAGAGGGAGGAAACATAGATATGGAGCCTTGTGGCTCGTTATTGCTTACCGGGTGTGTGTGCTGCACGAGGTGTCATATAATACATGCAAGAAAAAGGAAAATGCATGAAACGACAAGTTGTGCGAGGCACAAAAGTTTTACTGATGCACGGGGTCTGCGCCCGGCTTTGTACAAAGGTTTACATGCGACAGCGGCAAGACTTGTACAAAAGGTGGTTGCCGGAGCGGATCACGGCAACCGCGCCTTATGGGTGAAACTTGCGAAGGTGCTCAATGTTCCAGGAGTTGCTCACCGGTAAGCCCTTTTCGGTCTCAAGGCGGACAGCGCCGGGCCTTGTAACTTGTCTCACCCGATAAGGGCCTTCCCACTTCGGCGTCAACTTGTTGGAATTCTTGGCGGACTGAACGCGCCGAAGAACAAGGTCGCCTTCCTCGAGACTTCTGGCTTTAACTTTGCGGCTATGGTAGCGGCGCAAAGCTTGCTGGTATCGAGCAGCTCGTACAGCAGCCTGAAGACGGTCCTCCTCAAGGAGCAATGCGTCATCTCGCCTCAGCAGCTCTTGCTCAAGCTCATCGTAAGCGAGCACTCGAGGTGACCCGTATACGAGTTCCGTGGGGAGAACTGCCTCTGCTCCATAGACAAGAGCAAAGGGTGTCTGTCCAGTGGCTCGATTTGGTGTCGTTCTGATTGACCAAAGAGCCGCCGGCAACTCTTCAATCCAGTTTCTTCCGCACTTGTGCTGCCTGTCGAAAGTTCTTATCTTGAGCCCGCGCAGCACTTCAGCGTTTGCCCTCTCCGCTTGACCATTGCTCCTTGGGTGAGCAACAGAAGCGAAGCAGACCTTGGCGCCAAGGTCTTGGACGTATTGCATAAAGGTGCGACTTGTGAATTGCATGCCGTTGTCGGTGATGATGCTATTAGGGATTCCGAAACGGCAAACAATTGACCTGAAGAACTTGACTGCTGACTGTGCGGTCACCTTTCTCACTGGTTCCACTTCCGGCCACTTTGTGAACTTGTCGATGGGGACGTACAAGTACTCAAAGCCCCCGGCTGCGCGGGGAAAAGGGCCGAGGATGTCGAGCCCCCAGACCGAAAATGGCCAGGACAAAGGGATCGTCTGGAGAGCTTGAGCTGGCTGATGTATTTGCTTGGCATGGAATTGGCACGCTTCACACTTGGTTACTTGTGCAGTTGCATCTTGGAGGGCTTCTGGCCAAAAGAAACCTTGCCGGAATGCCTTGCCAGCAAGTGCTCTTGCGCCAATGTGGTGGCCACATATGCCTCCATGTATTTCTGCCAACAGCTTTTGCCCATCTTCCCGGGGAATGCACTTCAGTCTAACACCGTTGAGTCTTCTTCTGTATAGTTCATTGCCGACGAACTGATACATACTTGACTTCCGGGTTATTCTTTCTGCTTCTTCTGGCCCTTTGGGAAGTTCTCCTGTTGAAGGAAATGGACAATCTGTTGTGCCCATGCTGGAGCCTGAGGCTCAACAACAAGGACTAAGGGCATCAGTGCTGCTGCGGGAACGTTAGCTTCTACGGCAAAAACCTGTGGCTCGGCCGGAGCTTGACGTTCCCCGGCAAGCTTGCCGGGGCAAAGCTTGTCGGGAACGTCTGCTTCAACTGTACAAACCCTTGGGTCTGCAGGAGCAGACTGTTCCTCAGCAATTTTGTCGTTGATCTTGGGGACCTTGGTGGCGGCTTCAGGAAGTTCTGCTGGCAAGTGGTCACCGGAGACCAACTTTCTCTTCTTACTTTGTCCAATTGATGGTGTAATTGATGGTTGAGTTAACTTGAGCACAAAGACCCCTGGTTCCATAGGTAGCTTTAGTGCAGCACACTTTGACAGGCCATCTGCGACGTCATTTTGAGCTCTTGGAACGTGCTCCATCTGCAAGCCTTCAAAGTGTTCTTCAAGTTTCCTCACTTCGTCGACGTATGCTTCCATCAACGGACTCTGGTAGCTCTTGTTTACTTGTCGGACAACCAACTGCGAATCACCCCGCACAATGAGCTTCTTGATCCCAAGTTCCGCTGCGATTATGAGGCCGGCAAGCAGACCTTCATACTCTGCAGTATTGTTTGTTGCTTGCTCCTTGGGAAAATGCATCTGGACAACGTACTTGAGGTGCTCTCCGGTGGGCGCGACAAGCTGCACGCCAGCGCCGGCGCCTTGCAGCGAGAAGGCACCATCGAAGTACATTATACATTCTTTGCTCGCTTCTTTGACGGGGATGCTTGTCTCTGGAATCTCTTCGTCTAGCGTTGGTGTCCACTCTGCTATGAATTCTGCCAAGGCTCTGCTCTGAATTGTTGAAGTACTTTCAAACTTGAGGCCAAAACTTGACAGCTCCAGTGCCCACTCGACAATCCTGCCTGTTGCTTCTAGATTTTGTAATATCCTCTTCAGCGGAAAGCGAGTGACCACCGTTATCTCATGTACTTGGAAGTAGTGGCGCAGCTTTCTCGAGGCCATGAGGAGGCCAAAAAGCAGCTTCTGCACCCCAGAGTATCTTGACCTAGCCCCCTGCAAGAGGGAACTGACAAAATAGACTGGGTGCTGCACCATCTTCTTCCGCACTTCTTCTTGCATCTGCGCAGACTCATCCTTGTCGGGGCCAGAGCTTGTCGGGGAAGCCCCCTGCTTTTCGCTCGATGTGCTTGTCGGGGCTGTGGGCTCCTCATCTGCCTCCCTTTCCGCTACCAACGCAGCACTAACCACTTGATTGGTTGCTGCTAAGTACAGCAGCAACTTCTCTTGTGGCCTAGGTGCGACAAGTATTGGAGTGGAGGACAGGTACCCTTTCAAGTCCTGCAGTGCTGCCTCTGCTTCCGGAGTCCATTTCATTGGACCTGCCTTTTTCAAGATTTTGAAAAACGGCAGGGCGCGTTCTGCAGACTTAGAAATGAACCTGCTGAGAGCAGCCACACAGCCGGCAAGCCTCCGTACATCCTTGACGCGCTTTGGAGCTTCGGTCTGCTCGATGGCTCTGATCTTGTCGGGATTGGCTTCAATCCCCCTCTGAGACACAAAGAAACCGAGAAGCTTGCTGGAGGTAACTCCGAAGACGCACTTCTCGGGGTTAAGCTTGAGCTGTATCTTGCGCAGATTCGCAAAAGTTTCACCTAAATCTTGAATCAGGGTATCCTTGTCCTTGCTCTTGACAACTATATCATCCATGTAAGCTTCTACATTCCTGTGTATCTGTGGCTCAAAAGCAGTGTGGACTACCCTCGCAAACGTTGAACCTCCGTTCTTCAATCCAAAGGGCATGCGTATGAAGCAGTAAGTGCCGGATGGAGTAATGAACGCGGTCTTGTCTTCATCTTCTTCAGCCATAAATATATGGTGGTATCCGGAATATGCATCAAGGAATAAAAGCAACTCACACCCAACCATGGAGTCAACGATCTGGTCAATGCGCGGCAAGGGAAATGGTTCTTTGGGACAAGCTTTATTCACATCGGTGAAGTCTATACAAAGCCTCCATTTCCCATTTGCCTTGCGCACGACAACAGGGTTGGCCAACCACGTGGGATGAAGTACACCTCTGACAAGGCCTGCCGCTTCCAGCTTCTTGATTTCCTCCGCGATAAACTCTTGGCGCTCCACCGCTTGCTTCCTGACCTTCTGCTTGACGGGCCGCGCATAAGGACAAACGGCAAGCTTGTGCTCAATCACTTTCCTGGGAATGCTGGGGATGTCAGACGGTTGCCATGCAAACACGTCGACATTCGCCCGCAGGAAAGCAACGAGCGCGCTTTCCTATTTAGGATCGAGCGTGGCACTGATGGTGAAAGTACCACCAGTGCCGTCCTCCTTGGCGGACACCTTCTTGGTTGCAGGTGGAGCTGCCATTCCCTTCTTGCACTTGTCGGTGGAGCTCGATGGTGCGTCCTCGACGGCAGCGCAGCACTCCGAAGAGGTGCGTTTGCCGGAGTGGGCCCGAGAGCTCTTACCGGACTTGGTCTTGTTCTTCCCCCCGGGAGCTTCAGCGGCAAGTGCCTTGCTGTCTGTTGCGGCTGCTGCGTCCCCGTAGATCTTGTCGGCACAGATAAGTGCGTCCTTCTTGTCGCCGGGGACAGAGATGACGCTTATTGGGCCTGGCATCTTGAGCATGTTGTAGGCGTAATGAGAGGCTGCCATGAACTTGGCGAGCGATGGACGGCCAAGTATCCCATTGTAAGGCAATGGAATATCGGCAACGTCAAAGGTGATCCTCTCGGTCCTGAAGTTCAGCTCTCTGCCAAAAGTCACTGGCAGTGTGATCTTCCCCTTCGGCTTGCTCCTTCCCGGGTTGATCCCTTGGAATGTGCCGGTCTCCTCGAGCTCGCTGTCGGGGATCTGTAGCTTCCGGACCATAGCAGAGGAGATCAGGTTCAGGCTGGCCCCGCCGTCAACCAGCATCTTGGTTACCTTGAGGTTGCGGATGGTTGGTGAAACCAACATCGGCAAACACCCGACCGCAGTGGTGCGGTCAGGGTGGCCCTCAATGTCGAAGATGATGGGCGTGCTGGACCACTTCAGGAGTTTGCGCGATTCGACGGGTGGCTCTGCTGCATTAACTTCCCGCACCCATTGTTTGAGTTGGCGGTGCGAAGTATGCAGAGAGGCCCCTCCATCGACGCACAGAACTTCTGTGGCCTTCTGGAACTCCTGCTCGATGTTGTCTCCGTCATCCATGTCTTCATCGTCGTCTTCGTCTTCATCCTTGTCGCGGCCGCGGGGAGGTCTATCTCCTTGCCGCTGCTTGCCCATGCCGCGGCGTCCTCCCGGGCCATTGAATGGCCGCTTCTTGCCGGACTCTCCCCCACCTCCCTGGGCCTTCTCCTTGTCGTGTCGCTCGTACTCAGCCTTCTGTTGTTCAACGAGGTACTCGACCCTTTTGCAGTTCTGGAGATCGTGGCCCTTGGTGCGGTGGATCTTGCAGCACTGCTTGTCGGAGCCGTCCTGCTTGTCGGCGGCCGCTACAGTGGTAGCTTCCTTGCCGGAACCACCAGCCTGAGCTTTCTTGGCGCCAGCCTCCTTGCCGGACTGCTCAACGACCAGTACTTCCTTGTTCTTCTTTTTCTTGTTATTCCGTCGCCGGTTCTTCCTTGCCGGAGCGGCATCCTCACTATCTGTTCCTCCTGCTCCAGTATCCTCCCCGGGGAGTCTCCTCCCCTCTTCAGCGTGTGCGCACTTGTCGGCCAGGGCATAGAGCTCACTGACATCTCGTATCTTGCACATCGCCATTTCCTCCCTCATCCGGTGGTTACGCACGTTCTGGTGGAACGCGCTAATAACCGCGGCAAGGTGGACGTCCGAGATGTTGTGCTGGACGCGGCTGAATCTTTGGATGTACTTTCGCAGGGACTCTCCTTCCTTCTGGGCAAGTATATGCAGGTCGCTCTCCTGGCCATGGGGCTTGTGGCCGCCGGTAAAGGCGCCGACAAACTGATGGCACAGGTCGGCCCAAGAAGAGATGGAGTTCTCCGGCAAGTGCATGAGCCAAGATCTGACGTTCGGCTTGAGCACGAGCGGGAAGTAGTTCGCTAATATCTTCTCGCCGCGTCCCCCGGCAGCCTGCACCGCGATGGTGTAGATGCTGAGGAACTCTGACGGATGAGTCTTGCCGTCGTACTTCTCGGGTACGTCGGGCTTGAAGTTCTTCATGCTGGGCCACTGGACTTGCCGTAGCTCACGGGTGAACGCAGGGCAACCCGCCGCGTACGGCAAGCTGCCTGGTTCTCCGGGCGCGTGCATGTCGACAACGGGCCCAGCGCGCTGGTCGGATTGTCGTCGCGCTTCTCTTCGACGCTCGATGCGGGTTCGAGCGTCCTCTTGGCGTCGGTCGTCGAGGACTTGGCGTTGATCGCGGCGAGCTCGTGGGTCCGATGACGCCGTGGAGTCGTCGTCGATGTTGATCCGGCGAGTCGACGATTTCGGCCTTCGGGGCGGGGAGTGCACGGTAGTTGCACCCCCGGCGGTCTTGTCTCCACAAGCCCGCGCCTGGCTGACTTGCCGCGGCCGCGACGTCGTCGGCTGCTGCGGCGTGTCGTTGTTGGCGAAGGCGATGAGGCTTTGGATGTTGGCCCTGCAGTCTTCGGCCTTGTCTGTCGCTGGAGGGAAATCGAGGAGCAGCTGAGCTCGAGCTAGAGCTTCTGCTGGAGTGGAGGGGAGCGGTGGCGGGCGGTGCGAGGAGCGAGATACGCTCGGACTTCTAACTGCGTTAGAAGGAGCAGGGTCTCTTCCTGGCGACCGCGCCTTGCCCGTGCCAGCACGTCGGCCTTGAGCGTCCCGCGACCCACCAACTTGGCCTTGTCCCAGCAAGCGTATGGTACCTTGTGTACCACGTCCTTGCCAGTCCGCCACCTCCTGAGAGGGGCGCGGTGCGTGCATGGACGCCGAGGTCTTGGAATGCGCCCGGTCGTCCGTCTTGTCCTTGGACTTGGCGGCGCCGTGAGTTTCCTCGCCGGCGTCCGTCCTTCCGCCAGCGTCTACCCCACCGACCGTTGGCTCCTGTGGTGGCGGGATCAACGTGGACGGGCCTGCTACCTCCGAAGCTTTCTTCTTCGGGGGCATGTCGATGAAATTGATGAAGCTGCTGAAGATTCCGCCCGCGTGAACGCCAGATCAGGTTCGCACAACCTCGACGCCCCCTACCTGGCGCGCCAAAGATGTCGGGGAAACTGATCGCCCACGAACACCTATGGGACCGGAGCCCCTTTTCGGTACGGCAAAGGAGCGGAGGGTACACGAAGAGCGGATCGAGGCGAGCACGCGAGCAGTTTACCCAGGTTCGGGTCGCACGGATGCGTAAAACCCTACTCCTGCCTTGGTTTGTATTGTGTTCTTAGCTCGGGAGCGAGAAGAGCTATAGTGCTTGTCGCTAGCAACACCGAGCATGAGAGTGATCAAGGATCGGAACCCCCTCTACGTTGTGCATGGGCCTCCTTTTATAGGTCAAAGGGGTCACCGACAGGTGGCAACGTAGATGAGGGTAAAACTGTAAAAACGGTAGTAGTTGGAATAGTGTATGTACAGTGTTCTGTACCTAACCCTGACGGCAGGGGACAAGGGTATTGAATGCCCGTCGCCGTCGCCCCAAACAGTGCAAAAAGCGTCCGTCAGGGCGTCTCCGCTCGCCACGATGGTGGCCTCGTCATCGCGGCTTGCCACCATGTACCCCAGGCTGCACAGCCTTCCGCCACATGCACGTGGAAGGGCCCCAGGGCCACGCGTGGCCGGATGAGCTGGAGCGCGGGCACACAGCGGAAGCTTGCCGCGGCAAGCGCCTTGCCGCGGTCGCTACCTTGCCGTGCCCGGAAGCTTGTCGCTCTCCGGGCCTTGCCGGGGCGCGCGATGCGTCACGGCAAGTCTCCTCAAATGCCATGTTTTGGCCTTCCTGGCAAGCTCCTCTTGCCAGGGTCTTGTGCTAAAGGGGTGGTCTTGAGCCTGGAACGGCCTTCCCGGCAAGCTCCTCTTGCCGGGGTCTTATTTCTTTAACTTGAAAACTTTGTTCTTGAATGGCTCCAAAGGATCCAGAGTGGGCCTTGGCGGGCGCGTGGCAAGCCCTGCCACGGAACGCTGCTACTGCCCGTGCACAAGTCGGGATACTAAGGTACCCCTACTTTAGTACACCGACAACGTGATGCCTATATTACAAAATCATTGCCTTAGATATCGTCATAACTTTGCGTGATAGTAATTTGTTCACCTACCATATTATTTGCTATCAAGAGAGAAGCCTCTAGTGAAACCTATGACCCCGGGTCTATTTTCCATCATATTAGTTTCCGATCTTTTATTTTGCAATCTTTTACTTTGCAATCTATAAACCAAAAAACCCAAAAATATTTTACCTTTTGTTTATCTATCTCTATCAGATCTCACTTTTGCAAGTAACCGTGAAGGGATTGACAACCCCTTTATCGCGTTGGGTGCAAGTTTTTTGATTGTTTGTGCAGGTATTGGTGATTTGTTCGTTGTCTCCTACTGGATTGATACCTTGGTTCTCAAATTGAGGGAAATACTTATCTCTACTTTGCTGCATCACCCTTTCCTCTTCAATGACACTGGTTGAATGTGATGAGTGCGGAAATCTTTGCAGAAGTCAGCCCACGAGATCTGCCGACCACCTCTGGAATCTTTGTACTGTTGCCACCAATCAACAGCTTGATCTTTGAGTTTGGAAAGTGGCAAACTTGACATAATCCTCAGGTCTCACATTACTGCATTCAAAGTGCTTCTTGATGTCTGTGATCCAACCTTCAACATCTGGCGGGTCCACACAGTAACTGAAAGACTTTGGTTGGTTTGCCAAGAATTGATTCAGTGTCGCAAAGTGAGGTTGATTGAACAGATTTCCTTGGCCTTGGTTCCCATGATTGCCTTGATTTGCTTGATTGGCTTGGAAATTCTGCATCATTTGCATGAGCATCTGAGTGTTCTGGTTGGTTGCTTGCATAATCACTCTCCATGCCTCAGACGGAGGAGGAGGGGAAGGAGGACCTTTAGGAGGATGCTCTTCTTCACCCTCTTGGTTTGGGTTGGGAACCTTCTTAGGAGCCATCCTGAATATGATGACAACCGTTAGCCATTGATGCAAAACAGGTAAGCTGAATCAACGGCTAGATATTTGCAACAATAAAGTCTTCACAATGAACATTCGAACAAAATGAACGAATGAATTCCATAGCTTAATGGTACAACAATCTTGTCGAGAAGACACTTAGGAGACAAAAGATAAAATAAAACAACAAGGTGCAGATGGAACAAATACATGATAGAAGTTTCATCCCACATGTTCATGCTGAATGCCCCATGGTACGTGTTACAAAGGGTCTTGCAATCCCTGGATCAGCATAGCCAAGGACCCTTTAAGATGCAACTCCCAATTGGAACAGCGCCCATGAAACCTCTTCACTCGATGTTGAACCCCAAACCTCATAGCATGCACTCGTTGGAAGAATACCTATGAGCTACTTGAAACCCACCTATTAATTCCCGAAGCTTTCCGGTTATGTAATCTGGTGTTGGGGATACAGGGGAAGCACCGCGCACTCAACCCTAAACCTACATCCAACTGTATCTACCCGTCAACACATAACCAGTCATCCTCGGAAACTGTTTACCTCGGCCCTTCAAAATGCATCCGCTATACTAGCTGTGGCAATACTCCCGAACTATCTCCCCAGTACTGGGTGACGTCGGGGTTATCTCACCACCAGACATGCATAGAAGAGTTTTTGATGTCGGTCGCCTCTGGTATTCTAGAACTGCTACGATACATTTGTGATGACAACACCTCGGAGCTCAACTCCCCGGGACACTGCCACAACCCCTAAATGACAGGAGGCATCGAGAACAATGTTCTCGTCACAAAGATATCGGAACAATCCAAACAATACCCGCGTGATCCTAAAAAAATTAGTGAATTTTTGAGAGTAGAGGAGAAAGAACAACATTAGGAGTCCTCACCAGAGCGATGAAGGGGATGAGGAGCAAAAGACATCCTACTCTTCGATATATATATAGGACTCAAAACATTTTTTGTGTGTGCCTAGACTCAACCGTCAGCGATTCGATTAATCAGGGGGCTCCTAGGTCGGAGAAGGCTCTGAATACCAACTTGTAATGCCCAGTATGCGACTATGTCCCCCATGTGTCGAGGCACGACTTAATGACAAAAGCACATACTAGAATGATCTCAAGTATGGTATCTTTGCACATCTCATGTAAAATTCAGGGATGAAATTGTAAAAGATAGTTGGCTTACACTCGCCATGTCACACAATGAATACAATAGCATACATCATCCAAAGAACACAGGGTCTGACTACGGACGAAAAACAAAATGAGAAAGATACCAAAACACAAGCCTGGATCCTCCTAGTAAGAACCACTATTGATCGTCGGGATACGAAGCATAGAAACGTCCACGCTCTTCATCGAACTCCCAGTGAAGTTCTGGACCCTCTCCTGCATTGTTCTTAGCGGTACCTTCATCTGCTGTGTGTTGAATCTGTGAGCCACAGAGGACTCAGCAATCCCGTTCCTGGGTATCAAAACTACCAAAGCCTTAGGTGTGGAAAGGCTATAAACAAGGGTTGCAGCAAGCACTAAGCACTAGCTTACGAGTTTAGAGCGAGAAGAGAACAAGTGCCAACGATCGCCAAGTTGATCAAGAAGTGATCCTAGCTACTCACGATCAAACATAACCCCACCCTGTTCACTTCCCGAAGCCCTTCGGAAAGAGACCATCACGGTTACTCACACATGTAGTGTATTCTTATGAACAAGGTGTCAAGTTATCTACAACCGGATATTAACAAATTCCCATCTGCCACATAACCGCAGGCACGGCTTTCGAAAGATCAAACCCTGCAGGGGTGTCCCAACTTAGCCCATCACATGCTCACGATCCGCGGAGTCGCAACTCCAAAGTGGGAAGACCCGAGTATTCTCGGAATCCCATGCTCAAGATATTTCGACAATGGTAAAACTAATCCAGCAAGACCTCCCGGCGTGCCGACACCCTGATAGTAGCCGCACGTATCTCGTCTCAGGCCATGACCGGATGGGACAAGCTACTGGCTCGGGTTGTTAATTAAGAACTCGGGTTTGCAACGCCCTATGCAAGTTTTAGTTATTAGGCAAATGTGAAACCAATGTTGGGCCTTGCTGGAAAAGCTTTAAACAGAGCGAATTATCAAGGGGGCCATAAGCCCCAACCGTGTTAGGAACGCAAAATCAAGGAACATAACACCGGTTTATCGGTTCCTAAGGTGGCATGAGTGGAACAAAACACAAAGCAGAAAGGCTTAGCCTTCCACCCATTACCAATATATAGGTGAATTAGTTTAACATGTATTTATATATTGTGTTATCCCAACAACAACTTCATCACGGAGCAATCTTCAAAACTTCTCCTGCAACTAACAACGCTATAAGAGGGGTTGAGCGATGCGTACTTAGCCAAACAAAGGTTTGCTAGGAAGGTGTTTAGAATGTTTCATGGCAACAATAGGGGGGCTGACAAACAGGAATGGGCATCGAGGCAATATTTAAAAGAACGAGACATCTAGCATAGGCAAAGATAGAAGTGATATCTGGGAATGGTCATCTTGCCTGTTGAGTCCACGGAGGGATCGTAACCTTGCTCCTCAAACTCAGCCTCGAAAGGAACCTCGAACTCTGAATCGTCACCGGGCTCTAACCAACACAACAATGCAAACACCGGAACAATAATCAATCATCATGCAATGCTCAAACACATGATGCATGAATATAATGCATATGGACATGGGTAGGATATGATGCAACTCCAAAGGACAAGAAGAGTGCACAAGTAACATGGCAATGAACAAGTTCACACACATGTATGAACACAAGCAAAAGGAAACAAAGACTAACATAGCCACAGGAGGTTATGTAGATGTTTTAAACAAGCACCAAACAAGTTTTATAAGTTATTTAACATGGCAAGGGGTGCAACTAGGATCAACAACAACATGCTAGCAATTTAAATAGGCCGGAAGAACAAACAACAATTTCCGGAAACACCCATATTCATATGAAAACAATTAGGACAAAACTGATAAATTCATATTTTAAAGTTGTTAAACATGCAGAACAACAGCACCACATTAATCTACACATTTTTCCACCCCAAAAACATATAAAGTTTATCAAATTTGGAGTTAGGGTTATTTAGTTATGATTTTTGCAAGTTTGAGCATATTTAAACACAAAGTAATTCAAACAACAATTTAAATGTTTTTAACAGGGATGAAGTGGCATATTATTAAACTACACAGAATTCTAAGCAATTTTCATATAAAGCTTGTTTAAATTGGATGCATGCATAAATAGTTATTAACAAAACAAAAACAGTGGCATTTATGAAAATATGCAAAAACAAAAGAAAACAGAAGGGGACACGAACTGGGCCAGCCACTGCCAACGACGAGGGGGCCCGGGCTGCTGAGGTGGCAGGAGTGGGAGTGTGCAGAGAGGGTGTGCGTGGGCAGTGTAGGACGGCTGGGTCCTGGGTGTCCGTGGCACATCTAGTACGAAAAGAAAAAAAGGGTTCAATCCGCGAGCGAGGGGATTCGAACCTGGGTCTTCCCAGTGGACGCGCGGGATGAGTACCCGCTGGGCTAGGAAGGGGGTTTTGGTGTGAATGAGGTTCGACACTACCTGACTTGTTGGCTTGACTTGACCTGGACCAAAAGAAAACCACGAAAAAAAAGGTGAGCCTGGGGATCGAACCCTAGACCTCCTGGACGCGAGTGAGAGGGCACAGCCAATGAGCTAGGTGGCCGGTTGAGATGAAAGAAGGACACGGATCCGTATGATGCGCCAGAAGGACGAGCCTTCTTCTTCCTCATGCACGGGGAAGATGGCGACGACGCCGGCAAGCAACAGAAGCGACCACCGGAGCAGTGGAGCACCGGTGGGGGGTGCGGGATCGGGAGGCAGTGCTGCTACGGCTCGTGTGCTACCTCTTGAGCTTGCATTGTATTCCCTCAAAGAGGAAAGGGAGATGCAGCACAGTAGCGTAAGTATTTCCCTTAGTTTTTGAGAACCAAGGTATCAATCCAGTAGGAGACCACGCGCCAGTCCCTCGCACCTGCACAAACAAATAAGAACTTCGCAGCCAACGCGATAAGGGGTTGTCAATCCCTTTACGGTCACTTACGAAAGTGAGATCTGATAGAGATGATAGTTGACATTTTTGGTATTTTTGATTTAATAAAACAGCAAATAAAAGCGGTAAAAGTAAAGTAGATGTAGATTGATATGTTGAGAATAGACCCGGGGGCCATAGTTTTCTCTAGTGGCTTCTCCCTTGATAGCGATATTCTACGACGGGTAAACAAATTACTATCGAGCAATTGATAGAAAAGCGAATAATTATGAGACTATCTAGGCATGATCATTGTATATAGGCATCACATCCGAGACAAGTAGACCGACTCCTGCCTGCAACTACTACTATTACTCCACACATCGACCGCTATCCAGCATGCATCTAGTGTATTGAGTTCATACGAACAGAGTAACGCCTTAAGCAAGATGACATGATGTAGAGGGATAAACTCAAGAAATATTATATAAACCCCATATTTTTATCCTCGATGGCAACAATACAATACGTGCCTTGTTTCCCCTACTGTCACTGGGAAAGGACACCGCAAGATTGAACCAAAAGCCAAGCACTTCTCCCATTGCAAGAACTATAGATCTAGTAGGCCAAACCAAACCAATAATTCGAAGAGACTTGCAAGGATATTATGAGCACACATAAAAAGTTCAGAGAAGAACCAAATATCTTTCATCGATAACCTTGATCATAAACTCACAATTCATAGGATCTCGACAAACACACCGCAAAAAGAGATTACATCGAATAGATCTCCTCGAAGACCGAGGAGAACTTTGTATTGAGATCCGGAGAGAGAGAGAGAGAAGAAGCCATCTGATACTAGCTATGGACCCGAAGGTCTGAGGTAAACTACTCACAACTCATGGTGAGGGCGATGATGATGATGATGAAGGCCTCCGTGATGGATCCCCCTCTGGTGGAGCTCCGGAACACGCACCAAGATGGGATCTCCACGGGAACAGAAGCTACGACGGTGGAATTAGGGTTTTCTATCTGTATACGGAGTTTCTGGGGTACGTGGACTTATATAGGAAGAAGGAGGGCATCGGGGGCCACTTGAGGAAGCCTCGAGGCAGGGGGCACGCCCTGGGAAGGGGGCGCGCCCCCCACCCTCGAGGGCCACCTCTCTGTCCCCTGACTTGTTCCTCAAGCTCCGCGTGCGTGATTTTCTCCAAAAATACCTCTCGCGAAGGTTTCATTCCGTTTGGACTCCGTTTGATATTCTTTTTCTACAAAACCCTGAAATAGGCAAAAAAAACAGCAATCTGGATTGGGCCTTTGGGTTAGTAGGTTAGTCCCAAAAATGATATAAAAGTTAATGATAAATCCCATTAAACATCCAAGACTTCATAAATAATAGGATGGAACAATCAAAAATTAAAGATACGTTGGAGATGTATCAAGCATCCCCAAGCTTAATTCCTGCTTGTCCTCGAGTAGGTAAATGATAAAGAAAGAATTTTTGATGTGGAATGCTAACCAATATAGTGTTTCAATGTAATTCTCTTAATTGTGGCATGAATGTTCAGATCTGGCTAAAGCAATACTAACAAAGCAATCATGTCTTCTCAAAATACTATGGCTAAAGAAAGTTATCCCTACAAAATCATATAGTCTGGCTATGCTCCCTCTTCATCACACAAAATATTCATATCATGCACAACCTCGATTTCAGCCAAGCATTTGTTTTCATACTCTATCTTTTCAAACCTTTCAACTTTCACGCAATACATGAGCGTGAGCCATGGACATAGCACTATGGGTGGAATAGAGGTGGTTGTGGAGAAGACAAAAAGGAGGGAGATAGTCTCACATCGACTAGGCATATCAACGGGCTATGGAGATGCCCATCAATAGATATCAATGTGAGTTAGTAGGGATTGCCATGCAATGGATGCACTAGAGCTAAATATGAATGAAAGCTCAACAAAAGAAACTAGTGAGTGTCCATCGAACTTGCTTGCTCCCGAAGACCTAGGGCATTTGAGGAAGCCCATCGTTGGAATATACAAGCCAAGTTCTATAATGAAAATTCCCACTAGTATATGAAAGTGACTAAGCATTAGACTCTCTACAATGAAGAACATGGTGCTACTTTGAAGCACAAGTGTCGAAAATGATAGTATCAATTGTCCCTTTTTCTTTTTCTTTTTCTCTTTTTTTGGGCCTTTTTTTGTCTTTCTTTTTTTTTCCTTTTTTTTGCGGAGGGGCTTTATAGAATTAGCCTTTCCTCCCATGGGACAATACTCTAATAATGATGATCATCTCACTTTAATTACAGCACGATATTACAACTCGATACTACAACAACAAAGTATGACTTGATATGAATGCCTCCGGCGGTGTACCGGTATGTGCAATTAAACAAGAGTTACATGTATGAAAAATTATGCATGGTGGCTTTGCCACAAATATGATGTCAACTACATGATCATGCATGGCAATATGACAATATGATGCGTGTCATATAAACGGAACGGTGGAAAGTTGCATGGCAATATATCTCGGAATGGCTATGGAAATGCCATGATAGGTAGGTATGGTGGCTGTTTTGAGAAACAATATGGTGGCTATTTTGAGGAAGGATATATAGTGGGTTTATGGCACCGGCGAAAGTTGCGCGGTACAAGAGAGGCTAACAACGGTGGAAGGGTGAGAGTGCGGATAATCCATGGACTCAACATTAGTCAAAAGAACTCATATACTTATTGCAAAAATCTACGAGTCGTCAAAACAAAGCAATGAACGCATGCTCCTAGGGGGAGGTTGGTAGGAGTTAACTATCGCACGCCCCCGACCTCCACACAAAGGTTGGCACTCTACAAATACCTCATGCTCTAACTTCGTGACATAGTGGTTCACCATACATGCATGATACGGGAATCACTAACCTTAACACAAGTATTTCTCAACTTCATAATAACTCCACTAGCATGACTACCAACCCGGAACTTCTTAATATGTAAAGTGGTAGCTTCATCCGGGGGATCAACATGAACGTTGCCCTCGACATTGCTACCCTTCTCGATAAAATCGTCCCCCATCTCAGGCATGAGGGCGAACAAGCAAGGAGCACACAAGCAAACAAGAAGCAAGCGAACGGAAAACACACGGTGGAAGAAGGGCAAATAAAAAGGCAAGGGTGAAGTGGGGGAGAGGAAACATGTAATGCCCAGGATGGGACTATACCTCCTACGTGTCGAGGCACGACTTAAAGGTATAAGCCCATTCTGGAATGATCTCAAGTTTGGTATCTTCGCATGACTCATGTAAAAATAGGGATGAAAAAGCAAAAGGATAGTTGGCTTACACTCGCCATGTCACACAATACATTACATAAGCAAAACATCATCCAAAACATCACAACCCGACTACGGGCGAAGATCCAAAAGAAAGATACCAAAAACATAAAGCCACAAGTCCGAATCGCCCCTAGTAGAAACCACTACTGATCGTCGAAACACGTCACAAACATACGGCCACTCTCTTGATCGAGCTCCCGGTGAAGTACTTGAACCAGCTCCGGCATCATTCTCGGCTGAACCTGCATCTGGTGTTGTAGTATCTGTGAGCCATGAGGACTCAACAATCCCATAACCATGGGTAACAAGACTAGCAAAGCTTTATGGGTATGGAAGAGGGTAGTGGTGAGGTTGCAGCAGCGGCTAAGCATAATATGGTGGCTAGCTTACGAGTACAAGATTAAGATGAGCATCTACGCAAACGGTCGCAAACTAGTAGTGATCGCTAAAGATCCTAAACTACCTACGAGTCAAACATAACCCCACCATGTTCTCTTCTCAAAGTGAAAAGAGACAGTCACGGTTACTCACACAGTTGTGTGTTTTACTTCAGATCCTCTGACAAGTTTTCTACAACCGGACATTAACAAATTCCAATCTGCCACATAACCGCGGGCACGGCTTTCGAAATATCATAACCCTGTAGGGGTGTCCCAACTTAGCCCATCACAAGCTCTCACGATCAGCTGAAGTGATAAATATAATATCTTCACCCCTTATCTTAGGGAAATCCAATCAGGCTCGGCATCCCGGTGCACAAGACATTTCGACAATGGTAAAACAAGTCCAGCAAGACCTCCCGGCGTGCTGACACCCTGATAGTAGCCGCGCGTATCTCGTCTCAGGCCACGACCGGATGATCACAGCGTACAGCAGCCAAACCCCAAGTTTCCAAGGGGGGGCGCCGCAAACGACTCTATTTGGGACCAACACCATCAGCACTGCCCCCCTGCTATGTAGAAAAGAATCTCTAAGGAGCGTCCCCCTTATGCAATTTAATTAATTAATTAAGTTGTTATTATGAGGCAAATTAAAACCAATGTTAGGCCTTGATGGAGGAGTTTTATTCAAAGACGAAGTGTCAAGGGGTCCCCATATACCCAACCGTGTAAGGAACGCAAAATCAAGGAACATAATGCCGGTTTATCGGCGCCTAAGGTGGCATGAGTGGAACAAAATACCGAGAAAAAGGCCAAGCCTTCCACCCATACCCAGTATATAGGTGTATTAATAATAATATAACATATTGTGATATTCCAACAACAAGTTCCCACCTGGAACGATCTTCATCTTCACCTGCAACTAACAACGCTATAAGAGGGGCTGAGCAAGCGGGTAACATAGCCAAACAAAGGTTTTTGCTAGGAAGGTGTCAAAGGTTAGAGGTTTCATGGCAACAAGGAGAGGGCTGACAATAAGATGGGTAGCGCGACATATAATGATAGCATCGAGACAACTAAGCAAAGGCAATGATAGTAAAGGTATCCAAGGGTATGATCATCTTGCCTGGGATTCTGCAAGGAAGAACGGATCCATGAAGAAGACGGAGAAGAAGCCTTGAAGAAGAACCACGGGTAGACGAACGAATCCTCACGATCGCAACAGAACAAGCACTAACAAGAAGAAGCAAGCAACACGATGAACACACCACACGAGACATGACAATATGCTCAACCAAGTATGATGCAAAACAAGTCTACATATGATGCACAACAAGTCTATACAGGAAGCAAAACATGGCAAGGTAGGAAGCACAGTAAAACAACACAAGTCTATATGATGCAATACATGGCAAGGTATGATGCATGGCAAGTCTATACAGGAAGCACAACATGGCAAGGTAGGAAGCACAGAAAAACAACACAAGCAACATGTCAATATGCTCAACCAAGTAGGATGCAAGACAAGTCTATATATGATGCTAAACATGGCAAGGCAGGAAGCACTCAAAAACAACACAAGTCAACAAGTTTAAATGAGGCCGGAAACTACAACTACAATTCCGGAAAAATCCCCATATGCATGTTTAGCAATTTTAAGCAAACAACAATTCACACATTTTAATGTTTTTAACATGATGCGGATGACATGATCAAGTTTTATGCAAATTTTAGTAAAAGTTAACATGAAGAGATTTGAAGCACTTGTCACCGTGGTGGAAAGGGGTGCCACGGCGACGATAACCAAAATGATGCCACGGCATCATATCGGTTCCGGTAACTCATTGAGAGTCCGGTGTAAAAGATGACGAAGGGCGTGAGCGAGTCGAACAAGATGAAAGGTGGGGTGATCCCGTCACCGGGTTCCCACGGGTTGCCACCAAGGCAAACGAGGGCATAACGGACATGATGCAAACATCTGATACATCTCATACAACACAAGCATTCGTCCACGGGTCATCGTCTCGGGGTTATACCTTTGAAGCGTGCATTTTCGGAGGGGTTCGAGACATCGAGGGAAGTAGTGGTTCACGGACGTCGTGGAACACGTTCGTAGAGGGAAGTAGTCGTTCCGTTCGTAGTCGTACACGGGGCGTCGGGGTCGTCGTTGACGTAGAGGTACTCGTTCCGTTTCGGAGAGGTACTTGGCAAATCCATCGTTTCCGGGGCGACGGTAGTCGTACACGTTGGCGTTTTCGTTCACGGTTCTTCGGCGACGGTCATCGTACACGTTCCGTAGATGTTCATGTTTCCGTAGAGGTACTTGTCGCATCCTCCAAGTGTAGTCGTACTCGGACGTCGTGGTACTTGCGGTCTTGGTCTTCGGCAACGTTGTTGTACATGTCGTTTGTAGCCGAACTTGAAGGACGTCGGCGTCGTGGTACTCATGTTGGTGTAGTTGTACTTGAGGTCCTCGTGCACTTGGGCGTCTCTGGAAGAGGAACTTGGCAGCAACAACGAGGGGGCAGCAAGATCTTCGGGTCATCGGCAATAAGGCAGGGCGACGTGGGAGGAAGTAGAGGTGGGGCACCATGAGCGGGAGGTTGGAGAGGCGCCTTGGCGCGGTGGAAACGACGTAGCAGCGTGCCCGGCGTGGTCGAAGGAGCTGAGGGGGGCAGTCGCGCTCGGGGACAAGGCTCCTGGCGTGGGTGATGTGCTGCAGAGGAGATGGGGCGCGTCGGAGCAGTTGGCGACGGCGGAGGGTCCAAGCTCCACGTGGCGGCGGACGCTGCAAGGAATGGGCGCGGGCGTGACCTGACGGGCCTACGGGCGACCGCGGAAGGAGCAGAGGCGGTGGGGCGCGGGCTCGCCGGCGATGGGGCTCCAGGCGGCGTGCGAGGCGACGGACAGGTCCCGCCTGCCGGGCCGGCGGACGCAGCAAGGAGGCCGACGGGGCCATCGGGGTTGGCCGGAGGAGACGAGGGCGCAGGCGCGTCCTCTGCTCGGGCAGGAGGGCAGAGCGACGGGCACAGGCGCAGCGTGGTGCAGGGGAGGTCGACGGCTGAGGTGCCGTTGCGGGGACAGAGAGGAGCATGGGAGACTGGAGGGGATCGAGCGGGTCCTGGCGCGCTCGAGAGATGGGGACGAGAGAGTGAGGGATCGAGGGAGAGAGGGTGCGGCGGCTGAGGGAGCGATGGGATCGAAGGAGAGGCTCGTGGTCGAGGGAGCCTAGCGCTAGGGTTAGCGCTGGAGGGAAGTTGGGCCTGGCCTGGAGGCTGATGGGCCAGTTCGGCGGCGAAAGGGCCTAGCCTAGGGAGGCATGGGCCGCGGGGAGGGATGGCCTTGGGCCAAAAGGAGGCCGCGGCTAGGAGGCCCAAGCTGGGCTCTCTGCCTCTCTCTCACTAAAAATAAAAATAAAAAGAGAAGAAAAAGAGAGGAAAAAGAAAGGGCACTTAGGGAAAGAATTTGGGCCTGAGGGTAATTTCTCTGGACTCACAAAAAAATGCGCTGGTTCCAAGAAAAAGAAAAGGGCATGATGCAAGAGTTAAATTCAAACTCATTTGAATTTAATTCAAATGGTTTGAACAATGGCTAGGCTTTGAAGAGTTCAAAAATTGCTCGGATTTTTGGAGGAGCGTCAATAAAACGGATAAGAATTATAGACAAGGTTTTGACGGTGAAACTTGAAGTAGAAAAGGCATGGGGAATAGATGAAATTGTGTTTGGGTTAATTGCAAACAAATGGAATATTTATTTATAATATCTCCATAATATTAGGAGGATATGTTATAAAGAGAAGTCACTCTTCCCTCGATTTAAATGGACCGAAGGTCCACACGATTTAATTTAGTTGAGATGCCAAGATTAATGACATGATGGCATGATGACATGATGCAATGCAAAAATAAATAACACAAGCACAAATGAAACACACGGGAGAACCCGGAACATCTGGAATCTTCTGGGACGTCGGTCTTCGGGCGTCACAACTCACCCACACTAACAGAGGATCTCGACTCGAGATCCTAGAGATGGCACCTGTAAAAACGGAAGAGGAAGAGGTAAAACAAAGTTGCTTCTTCAACAAGCGAGTGAAACCACGAACCTGAGAGGTTGACCAAATTTAAATAAGAATACAACGGAGATGAACGAAGATGAAAACACTCCGTTAGAAAATAGGAACAAGGAACATTATGAGAACCTTATAGGTTGAAAGACATGAATTAAGAGCTTACGAACCAAAGAATATGAAACTGCAACTGTATAGCCAAGGAAAAAAGAATGACAGAATTCGGGCAGCACACCGTCTGAAAAATGGAAGGAATTAACATGAACTTGAGGAGATGGAATGATACTTGAAGAAATCAACAAGACACTTCCTCTAAAACAATTGAAAAAAATGACACAAGGGGTAAGAAGGATTTCAGGCAGCACTCTGGTTGAAAAGAGAGGCAAACTTGATAAGATGAGGGAACTTGAATGAAGAATACAACACTCCAGTTAAATGATAAGCAAGGGAAAGAACATGATCTCGATAAGACGAGATGATGGTTTGGAGATAGCAACATCACAAAGCCTCCAGAACGAAAGAATAGATGCTAGATCAATGAGAGAAATGAACGGAGAAGAAAATGATAACTTCTACCACCAATGAAATTAGAAAACGTCCTTACGAAGAAGGGTAGAACGGAGTTGTTGAAAATAATCAACAACAAAAGAATAAGCTTGTTGTGGGCTTATGGAAATCATCTCAAAATTATGAGGTGACAACCGTCCACTAACGGGAAACAGTAGATTGGATTGAGATCAACGAAGATATGAAAACTTCTTTCACCGAGTGGATAAATGAAGAATTTGGGTCATTTATGAGCACCACAATAGCAACAATCCTTAGGGAAAGCTTTAGGTGAATTATAACCCAAATTAACTCCAACGAGGAAATTGAAGGTTGAGAAGATCTCATGAACGAAGAAAATGATGGTTTACATATTTCATTCCTGACAACTTGTGAATCCTGAAACACGAAGGGAAATCGTCAAAATGACATACCACCATCTCAAGCTATAAGGTAGAAAGAATTGCACTCGGAAAGCATGATGAAGAATGCTTGAGATCCAACAAGATTCTAGATGAAGACTTCGAGGATGAATTAAATCATGAAGAACCACCAAGAGAACTCCGGTAATAAAAGGATGAGAAGTGCAGGATGAAAAGATTAAGATTTGAGTCTCGCAATGATTAGATGGAGCTTCGCGACGAGATAAGTAATATAGCTTGGACCTTCGGAAAAGAAGGATGGATCATTTCGAACCAAGAGTTTATTCCTCATGAACAAACTTCAGAAGAAGGAATTAATAACCTTGAGGACACAAGAATAAGAATTATGTCATGCTTATCCTTCACCAATTTAAATTGATGACAACCAAAGGATTTGGCAAACTACTTATTCTAGTTGGAAAGAATTAAAGAGAGATCTCGCACAAACTAGGGTAAATCTTCAACGAACCACCGGTAGGATTATGAAAAGAACAAATGAATTAATTGATATGATGACAAAGGGAAATGAATGTTGAACGAACCACCGTAAAAAAATCGAAACCGAGTGATGATAGAGAACAAACCACCATGAAGAATTAGAAAATGATCGAAGATACATGAGGCAATCTTAGATACAAAAGAACGAATGGATCACGAGCAGAATAAAGAATACTTGAATGATGCACCGGAATAATGTGGAGACGAACGGAGAGGCATCGATGAAGAATATTTGGAGGAAGAAGTTGAAAACTAAGAATAAGGAATCTTCTGAAATGATGGCCTTCGGAGGATCACAATAGGAAGAATTCATGAAATGCTTCGGATGGTATAAAAGAATTCCTCACAATCGGAACAATAATGAGGATGGCATGAAGCTAGAAGCACGAATCTTGAGAGAACGGGCCAAGATTTAAGAGAAACACTTCTCCAGTCTTCAAAGCTGAGAATGACAACGAGAACCACCTTGAAGAATTTGAGACACTCCGGAAGAATGAAAAGATGGAAGGTAGAGCTAAAGATGGAAATAATTGAAAACAAGCTTGGATAAGGCGTGTGACTGATGGAAATCATTCTTACGTCACACTTTGAAAAGAATTCTCCGGAAAAGAAGAGTCGGGTAAGATCCTGGGAAAAGACCTATGGGTTAGGACCCACTCAAAAGAAATCACCGCTGAAAAAGATTGCTTAAGAGATATTGCACCGGTTGAATTAAATGGCTTGAATAAGATGACAATCCTCAAAATAGTTTGAATGGATTAAGAATGGAATTATGAATCTTCTGAGTTGTCTTGTACAATCCGGATAAGAATAGGAGAGATGTGAAGAAATACGAGAGTCATGGATAAGAAATTCCAACACGAAAAACATACGGAACAAGAGGAACAGATATGATCAACACCGAAGCTTGAATTAAATCCACCGGATAAGAAACAAGAAACAGAGAATGATGAACTTGAAGCTCTTGAGAATCTTCAAGATAAATCACCGGATAAGAACATTGAAGGAAAAGAATGATGAAATTTCACATGAATAAAATGGATACTTGATTTAGAATTCTGGCTCCGAGAAGAAGAAGGGTGGGAGGGTGGGGAAAACAAAGACAACTTGGGATGAATGAAACAGACAAATCATCAGATTTCTCAACGGCGTCCGTATGGAATAACTTGAAGAGAAGGCACACCGATTGAAAAGGATTAACATGAAAATCTCGATGGTCAAGAAGAATTTGTACTCCCATGGAATTATGAGAACACCGATCAGGAAGGTATGGAATCAACACTTGACATCGAAGCAACTCGAATACCAGAATCAAATCAAAACAAAGGATAGAAATGTTGCAACATTATCTTCGCAATATCATTCGAATGGAGAATTGAACGAATGAATTCCGTAGGTACACCAACTTGTCGAGAAGCCACTTGGGAGAACAAAAGGTAAATAAATAAATAAAAACAAGAAGCAGATAGAACAAATACAAGATAGAAGTTTCGTTCCACATGTTCGTGCTGAAAGCTCATGGAACGTGTTACAAAAGGGTTTTGCAATCCCCGGATCAGCATAGCCAAGGACCCTTTAAGATGCAACTCCCGATCGGAACAACGCCCATAAAACCACTTCACTCAATGTAGAACCCCGAACTCCATATCATGCATTCGTTGGAAGAATGCCTACGAGCTACTAGATGAACCCACCTATTAATTTCCGAAAGTTTCCAGTTATGCAATCAGGTGTTGGGGATATAGGGGAAGCATCGCGCACTCAACTCTAATCCTACATCCAGCTGTATCCATCCTTCAACACATAACCAGTTATTTCCGAAAACCGTTTACCTCGGACCTTCGAAACGCATCTACTATACAAGCTATGGCAATACTCCCGAACTACCTCCCCAGTACTGGGTGATGTCGGGGTTATCTTGCCACTAACCGCATAGGAGAGTTTTCGATGTCGTCCGTCTTAAGTATTCCAGAACTGCTGTGATATATTTGTGACGACAACACCTCGGAGCTCAACACCCCGGGACACTGCCACAACCCCTAAATGACAGGAGGCATCGAGAACAATGTTCTCATCACAAAGACATCGGAACAATCCAAACAATACTCGCGAGATTCCTAAAAAAAGTTGGTGAATTTTGAGAGTAGAAGAGACAAGAGCAATCGTCAGGAGTCCTCACCAGAGTGAAAAGAGATGAGGAGCAAAAGAAATCCTACTCTCCGATATATATATATAGGACTCAAAACATTTTGATGTGTGTGCCTAGACTCAACCGTCAATGATTCGATCAATCAGTGGGGGCTCCTAGGTCGGAGAAGGCTCTGAATACCAACTTGTAATGCCCAGGATGGGACTATGCCTCCTACGTGTCGAGGCACGACTTAAAGGTATAAGCCCATTCTGGAATGATCTCAAGTTTGGTATCTTGGCACGACTCATGTAAAAATAGGGATGAAAAAGCAAAAGGATAGTTGGCTTACACTCGCCACGTCACACAATACATTACATAAGCAAAACATCATCCAAAACATCACAACCCGACTACGGGCGAAGATCCAAAAGGAAGATACCAAAAACATAAAGCCACAGGTCTGAATCGCCCCTAGTAGAAACCACTACTGATCATAGAAAGACGTCACAAACATACGGCCACTCTCTTCATCGAGCTCCCAGTGAAGTACTTGAACCAGCTCCTGCATCATTCTCGGCTGAACCTGCATCTGGTGTTGTAGTATCTGTGAGCCACGAGGACTCAGCAATCCCATAACCATGGGTATCAAGACTAGCAAAGCTTTATGGGTATGGAAGAGGGTAGTGGTGAGGTTGCAGCAGCGGCTAATCATAATATGGTGGCTAGCTTACGAGTACAAGAATAAGATGAGCATCTACACAAACGGTCGCAAACTAGTAGTGATCGCTAAAGATCCTGAACTACCTACGAGTCAAACATAACCCCACCGTGTTCTCTTCTCAAAGTGAAAAGAGACAGTCACGGTTACTCACACAGTTGTGTGTTTTACTTCGGATCCTCTGACAAGTTTTCTACAACCGGACATTAACAAATTCCAATCTGCCACATAACCGCGGGCACGGCTTTCGAAAGATCATAACCCTGCAGGGGTGTCCCAACTTAGCCCATCACAAGCTCTCACGATTAGCTGAAGTGATAAATATAATATCATCACCCCTTATCTTAGGGAAATCCGATCAAGCTCGGCATCCCGGTGCACAAGACATTTCGACAATGGTAAAACAAGTCCAGCAAGACCACCTGGCGTGCCGCCACCCTGATAGTAGCCGCGCATATCTTGTCTCAGGCCACGACCGGATGAGCACAGCGTACAGTAGCCAAACCCTAAGTTTCCAAGGGGGGCGCCGCAAACGACTCTATTTGGGACCAACACCATCAGCACTGGCCCCCTGCTATGTAGAAAAGAATCTCCAAGGAGCGTCCCCCTTATGCAATTTAATTAATTAATTAAGTTGTTATTATGAGGCAAATTAAAACCAATGTTGGGCCTTGCTGGAGGAGTTTTATTCAAAGACGAAGTGTCAAGGGGTCCCCATATACCCAACCGTGTAAGGAACGCAAAATCAAGGAACATAATGCCGGTTTATCGGCGCCTGAGGTGGCATGAGTGGAACAAAACACCGAGCAAAAGGCCAAGCCATCCACCCATGCCAAGTATATAGGTGTATTAATAATAATATAACATATTGTGATATTCCAACAACAAGTTCCCACCTGGAACGATCTTCATCTTCACCTGCAACTAACAACGCTATAAGAGGGGCTGAGCAAGCGGGTAACATAGCCAAACAAAGGTTTTTGCTAGGAAGGTGTCAAAGGTTAGAGGTTTCATGGCAACAAGGAGAGGGCTGACAATAAGATGGGTAGCGCGACATATAACGATAGCATCGAGACAACTAAGCAAAGGCAATGATAGTAAAGGTATCCAAGGGTATGATCATCTTGCCTGGGATTCCGCAAGGAAGAACGGATCCATGAAGAAGACGGAGAAGAAGCCTTGAAGAAGAACCACGGGTAGACGAACGAATCCTCACGATCGCAACGGAACAAGCACTAACGAGGAGAAGCAAGCAACACGGTGAACACACCACACGAGACATGACAATATGCTCAACCAAGTATATGCAAAACAAGTCTACATATGATGCACAGCAAGTCTATACAGGAAGCAAAACATGGCAAGGTAGGAAGCACAGTAAAACAACACAAGTCTATATGATGCAATACATGGCAAGGTATGATGCATGGCAAGTCTATACAGGAAGCACAACATGGCAAAGTAGGAAGCACAGAAAAACAACACAAGCAACATGTCAATATGCTCAACCAAGTAGGATGCAAGACAAGTCTATATATGATGCTAAACATGGCAAGGCAGGAAGCACTCAAAAACAACACAAGTCAACAAGTTTAAATGAGGCCGGAAACTACAACTACAATTCCGGAAAAATCCCCATATGCATGTTTAGCAATTTTAAGCAAACAACAATTCACACATTTTAATGTTGTTAACATGATGCGGATGACATGATCAAGTTTTATGCAAATTTTAGTAAAAGTTAACATGAAGAGATTTGAAGCACTTGTCACCGTGGTGGAAAGGGGTGCCATGGCGACGATAACCAAAATGATGCCACGGCATCATATCAGTTCCGGTAACTCATTGATAGTCCGGTGTAAAAGATGACGAAGGGCGTGAGCGAGTCGAACAAGATGAAAGGTGGGGTGATCCCGTCACCAGGTTCCCACGGGTTGCCACCAAGGCAAACGAGGGCACAACGGACATGATGCAAACATCTGATACATCTCATACAACACAAGCATTCGTCCACGGGTCATCGTCTCGGGGTTATACCTTTGAAGCGTGCATTTTCGGAGGGGTTCGAGACGTAGAGGGAAGTAGTGGTTCATGGACGTCGTGGAACACGTTCGTAGAGGGAAGTAGTCGTTCCGTTCGTAGTCGTACACGGAGCGTCGGGGTCGTCGTTGACGTAGAGGTACTCATTCCGTTTCAGAGAGGTACTTGGCGAATCCATCATTTCCGGGGCGACGGTAGTCGTACACGTTGGCGTTTTTGTTCACGGTTCTTTGGTGACGGTCGTCGTACATATTCCATAGATGTTCATGTTTCCGTAGAGGTACTTGTCGCATCCTCCAAGTGTAGTCGTACTCGGACGTCGTGGTACTTGCGGGCTTGGTCTTCGGCAACGTAGTTGTACATGTCATTTGTAGCCGAACTTGAAGGACGTCGGCGTCGTGGTACTCATGTTGGTGTAGTCGTACTTGAGGTCCTCGTGCACTTGGGCGTCTCTGGAAGAGGAACTTGGCAGCAACAACGAGGGGGCAGCAAGATCTTCGGGTCATCGGCAACAAGGCAGGGCGACGTGGGAGGAAGCAGAGGTGGGGCACCATGAGCGGGAGGTTGGAGAGGCGCCTTGGCGCGGTGGAAACGACGCAGCAGCGGGCCCGGCGTGGTTAAAGGAGCCGAGGGGGGCAGTCGCGCTCGGGGACAAGGCTCCTGGCGTGCGCGATGTGCTGCAGAGGAGATGGGGCGCGTCGGAGCAGTTAGCGACGGCGGCGGGTCGAAGCTCCACGTGGCGGCGGACGCTGCAAGGAATGGGCGCGGGCACGACCTGACGGGCCTGCGGGCGACCGCGGAAGGAGCAGAGGCGGCAGGGCGCGGGCTCGCCGGCGATGGGGCTCCAGGCGGCGTGCGAGGCGACGGACAGGTCCCGCCTGCCGGGCCGGCGGATGCAGCAAGGAGGCCGACGGGGCCATCGGGGTTGGCCGGAGGAGACGAGGGCGAGGGCGCGTCCTCTGCTCGGGCAGGAGGGCAGAGCGACGGGCACATGCGCGGCCGTGGTGCGGGGGAGGTCGACGGTTGAGGCGCCGTTGTGGGGACAGAGAGGAGCATGGGAGACTGGAGGGGATCGAGCGGGTCCTGGCGCGCTTGAGAGATGGGGACGAGGGAGTGAGGGATCAAGGGATAGAGGGTGTGGCGGCTGAGGGAGTGATGGGATCGAAGGAGAGGCTCGTGGTCGAGGGAGCCTGGCGCTAGGGTTAGCGCTGGAGGGAAGTTGGGCCTGGCCTGGAGGCTGATGGGCCGGTCCGGCGGCGAAAGGGCCTAGCCTAGGGAGGCCTGGGCCGCGGGGAGGGATGGCCTTGGGCCAAAAGGAGGCCGCGGCTAGGAGGCCCAAGCTGGGCTCTCTGCCTCTCTCTCACTAAAAATAAAAATAAAAAGAGAAGAAAAAGAGAGGAAAAAGAAAGGGCACTTAGGGAAAGAATTTGGGCCTGAGGGTAATTTCTCTGGACTCGCAAAAAAATGCGCTGGTTCGAAGAAAAAGAAAAGGGCAAGATGCAAGAGTTAAATTCAAACTCATTTGAATTTAGTTCAAATGGTTTGAACAAGGGCTAGGCTTTGAAGAGTTCAAAAATTGCTCGGATTTTTGGAGGAGCCTCAATAAAACGGATAACAATTATAGACAAGGTTTTGACGGTGAAACTTGAAGTAGAAAATGCATGGGGAATAGATGCAAGTGTGTTTGGGTTAATTCCAAACAAATGGAATATTTATTTAATAGCTCCATAATATTAGGAGTATATGTTATAAAGAGAAGTCACTCTTCCCTCGATTTAAATGGACCGAAGGTCCACACAATTTAATTTAGTTGAGATGCCAAGATTAATGACATGATGGCATGATGACATGATGCAATGCAAAAATAAATAACACAAGCACAAATGAAACTCGTGGGAGAACCCAGAACATCTGGAATCTTCTGGGACGTCGGTCTTCGGGCGTCACAAAACTGAGAGGCAAATAAATGTAATGCGAAGGATAAGGGTTTGCGATAGGTACTTGGTATATGACTTTTGGCGTAAGCCTCCCCGGTAACGGCGCCAGAAATTCTTCTTTATTCCTCTTGAGCTTGTGTTGTATTCCCTCGAAGAGGAAAGGGAGATGCAGCACAATAGCGTAAGTATTTCCCTCAGTTTTTGAGAACCAAGGTATCAATCCAGTAGGAGACCACGCGCCAGTCCCTCGCACCTGCAAAAACAAATAAGAACTTCGCAACCAACGCGATAAGGGGTTGTCAATCCCTTTATGGTCACTTGCGAAAGTGAGATCTGATAGAGATGATAGTTGGTATTTTTGGTATTTTTGATTTAATAAAATAGCAAATAAAAGCGGTAAAAGTAAAGTAGATTTAGATTGATATGTTGAGAATAGACCCGGGGGCCATAGTTTTCTCTAGTGGCTTCTCTCATGATAGAGATATTCTACGGCGGGTAAACAAATTACTGTCGAGCAATTGATAGAAAAGCGAATAATTATGAGACTATCTAGGCATGATCATTGTATATAGGCATCACGTCCGAGACAAGTAGACCGACTCCTGCCTGCATCTACTACTATTACTCCACAGATCGACCGCTGTCCAGCATGCATCTAGTGTATTATATTCATTCGAACAAAGTAACGCCTTAAGCAAGATGACATGATGTAGAGGGATAAACTCAAGCAATATGATATAAACCCCATATTGTTATCCTCGATGGCAACAATACAATACATGCCTTGCTGCCCCTACTGTCACTAGGAAAGGAGACCGCAAGATTGAACCCAGAGCCAAGCACTTCTCCCATTGCAAGAACTATAGATCTAGTAGGCCAAACCAAACCAATAATTCGAAGAGACTTGGAAGGATATTATGAGCACACATAAAAAGTTCAGAGAAGAACCAAATATCTTTCATAGATAACCTTGATCATAAACTCACAATTCACCGGATCTCGACAAACACACCGCAAAAATAGATTACATCGAATAGATCTCCTCGAAGAACGAGGAGAACTTCGTATTGAGATCCGGAGAGAGAGAAGAAGCCATCTAGATACTAGCTATGGACCCAAAGGTCTGAGGTAAACTACTTACAACTCATGGTGAGGGCGATGATGATGATGATGAAGGCCTCCGTGATGGATCCCCCTCCGGTGGAGCTCCGGAACAGGCACCAAGATGGGATCTCCACGGGAACAGAAGCTACGGCGGTGGAATTAGGGTTTTCTCTCTATATACGGAGTTTTTGGGGTACGTGGACTTATATAGGAAGAAGGAGGGCATCGGGGGCCACTTGAGGGGGCCTCGAGGCAGGGGGGCGCGCCGTGGGAAGGGGGGGCGCGCCCCCCACCCTCGAGGGCCACCTCTCTGTCCCTTGACTTGGTCCTCAAGCTCCGCGCGCGTGATTTTCTCCAAAAATATCTCTCGCGAAGGTTTCATTCCGTTTGGACTCCGTTTGATATTCTTTTTCTGCAAAACCCTGAAATAGGCAAAAAACAACAATCTGGACTGGTCCTTTGGGTTAGTAGGTTAGTCCCAAAAATGATATAAAGGTGAATGATAAAGCCCATTAAACATCCAAGACTTCATAAATAATAGCATGGAACAATCAAAAATTATAGATTCGTTGGAGACGTATCATCGTGCGTGTACCTGCGCGCATGTGTGGGTGTGTGCGGGCGGAAGCTCGCCCAGCTTGCAGCCATGGCGACGAGAACGGCGAGCTAGGAGGCAGGGCGTGTGGGCTGCTGCACGCGGCGTGCGTGTGTGCGTGAGCTGGGGCGTGGGTGAGCACAGCTAGGCTTGTTAGGAGCGGGGGCGCACGGACATGCTACAGCAGGTTCAGCAACTACACAATTACAAAAAAAATGCAGACTATGCCGGAGCACCGAGAGCACAGCAAAGACATGGATCGAACAAGTCTCACGGAGCCCTATATGCCATGGAAAGAAAGGGAGAGGTAGGTGCGTTACCCAGCTCACCCTAGGACACGATGGGGTTGATGGAGACGAGTCGGAGATGACGCGAGGGAGCTCTGAACTTGGTGGGGCTTCGGGTCCGTGAAGTAGATACAGCAGAGAAAGAAGACGAGGTCGGGGAGGTCGATCCAGAGGCCGTAGAGGTACATGCGTGATGGCCGAGGACGCAGAGGAACTTGGCGGTCTTCTCCACGAAGGCCGAGGTGGTCAAAGGCGCGGCAAGGGGCCTAGCCCGAGCTTGAGCTGAAGCTCTCTCAGTTCATGGCGAGCAGGGCGATGGCGTGTGCGTGGTGGCTTACCTAGGCGGCGGCGAGGGAAGGAGAGGAGGGGGATCGTTTGAGGAGGAACTCTAGGGCACCGAGGACATGATATATAGGGGCTAGGGACGCCAGACGGCCGTCAAATCACACCCATGTCTGACGTGGACACGCTCGATGCACTGTCGTACAGGAGGTTGAAGATACCTCTCTGTACGTGGAGGCTGATGGGCTGCGCTGGGAAGGCTGCTGCTGGGCTGGCTAGGGAAAAGGGAGGCCCAGGTGGCTGCGCTGGAAGGCTCTTCCTCTGTTTCTTTCTTCCTAATCCTTGTTTGTTTTTATTTTACAAATAGTTCAAGGAAGAAAAGAAAGGGGGGCTAGGATAAGAATTAGGCAGGTATAAAAATACCCACATGCTACTGGAATTATGGGCTAATTTATAAAATTGCTTTGGCTATTTTTAGTGGCAGAAAAATAAAACAAGTTTGAATAAAATTCAAACTTGAGGCATTTTTGAACCTAACCAAAACAACTCCAAATATGATGAAATTTGGCAGAGAGGTAAGTGACATGAAGCTTGAATTATGAGGCAAAGATGGACATTAATGAAGCTAGTAAGATAGCTTGCAACAAAAGAAGAAAATGATGGATTAGGAAAAAATGAAGAGAGGTGGTAGTGCAAGGATTACACATGAAGCATGCAACAATGAAACAAGCATGACATCCCACACAATGCACATGATCATCATGATATGAACACCACACAATGCATCATGATATGGCAATAGAATGCAAAATGACAATAGGCAAGAATGCAATATGATATGACATGATGAAAATGACATGACAATGCATTACAATAAGAATGCATAAATGAAAAAGAACCCCCAAGGAAAGGACAAGGATCAAATGATAAATGCTTTATTGCCATATATGGAAGGTATCACATATGGGGTGTTACAGTTATGAGCCTCATTTGGCATGTGGAAGAAATCTTTTACAGTGATCGGATCATTAATGACAAACGAATGAAGACGTGGGAACCTTGTTTTCAGTGAGACGGCTCTGTTGTCAATTTGCCAATGATCCAACAAGAAGATCACGGTATCACCTGGATGCACCTGTGGGGTAGCAAGTTTGCAAAATTTATCATAGAGGCTGAGAACATCACGCCACCAAAAAGAACCACAGCTTTGAGTAGCTTGAGGGGTCGAAGACCCATAATACGTTTCCCAAATAAGGGTGACCCAAGGTATATCTAGCTTGTTGAAGAACTTAAATAAGTGCTTCATTAACAATGCCTCATTCTGAGTACCTAGGTGGGTAACACCGAGACCACCATACTTCTTGGGTTTACATATGAGCTCCCAGGAAACCAGGGATTGGCGTGGGGTACCAGAGTTGCCCCTCCAGAGACATTGGCGCATGATCCGCTCGATTTTCTTGAGAATGCCTTGGGGTAAAGACAATGAACACAAGAAATATATTGGCATGGATGCAAGGACTGATTGTAGTAGCTACAAGCGGCTACCTTGATTTAACAGGCGTGATGAAGCCGATAATCGTCTCTCGATGCGATCCACAAGAGGCAACAGGTCAGAGATAGATGGCCGAGAGGTGCTGCTACTTCTCGAGCTTGCGTTGTATTCCCTCGAAGAGGAAAGGGAGATGCAACACAGTAGCGTAAGTATTTCCCTCAGTTTTTGAGAACCAAGGTATCAATCCAGTAGGAGACCACGTGCGAGTCCTTCGCACCTGCACAAACAAATAAGAACTTCGCAGCCAACGCGATAAGGGGTTGTCAATCCCTTTACGGTCACTTACGAAAGTGAGATCTGATAGAGATGATAGTTGATATTTTTGGTATTTTTGATTTAATAAAACAGCAAATAAAAGCGGTAAAGTAAAGTAGATGTAGATTGATATGTTGAGAATAGACCCGGGGGCCATAGTTTTCTCTAGTGGCTTCTCCCATGATAGCGATATTCTACGGCGGGTAAACAAATTACTGCCGTGCAATTGATAGAAAAGCGAATAATTATGGGACTATCTAGGCATGATCATTATATATACGCATCACGTCCGAGACAAGTAGACCGAAATGATTCTACATCTACTACTATTACTCCACACATCGACCGCTATCCAGCATGCATCTAGTGTATTAAGCTCATAAGAACAGAGTAACACCTTAAGAAAGATGACATGATGTAGAGGGATAAACTCAAACATAGTGATATAAACCCCATCTTTTTATCCTCGATGACAACAATACAATACGTGCCTTGCTGCCCCTACTGTCACTTGGAAAGGACACCGCAAGATTGAACCCAAAGCCAAGCACTTCTCCCATTGCAAGAACTATAGATCTAGTAGGCCAAACCAAACCAATAATTCGAAGAGACTTCCAAGGATATTGTCGTGGAATTAGCACGGCAGATGTTCGGTTTAGAGGACTTAGGTGTGGAGCCATCACGCGGGTTAGCTTGAAGAGGTTAAAGCACAAAGAACACAGAGGGTTTATACTAGTTCGGCCCCTTTGATGAAGGTAAAAGCCTACGTCTAGTTTGGTTTGGTATTGCTTGGGCGTCGATGAACAGGGAGCAGACTGATTGCCTGTGTTTCAACGCGTTGTTGCTTGTCCTTAAACCGTCGCCGGGTCGTCCCTTTATATAGGAGGCAACGCCCGGTCCGGTTTACAGAGACCCGAGGACGGTTCATAATCGTGTCCGCCTCGGTCTCTACTCTTTCTACCTTATACCTCAAGTTACATGATATGACAGTTCATAAACCGTAAACTTTACATATGGGCCCTAAGCCTTCATGGGCCGTAACATCTACTGGGCTTATGATAACACAGCTACATTAACATAATCCGGATCTCCCTAGCCGGTTTATACCTGCTAGTAATATCCCTCACATTAGGCCCCAGGGTGATTTGAACTTGTTCATGTCAGTCTTCTAAATCCTGCGTAAATTTCCTCCTTGTAGCTTTTCTGCTTTGTAAACCGTCTATGATGTCATCTCCAGAAATCATTTTATTCGGTCGTGTCATCACCTCCGCATTTATTGCTCACAGCTGTTTGTTACCTTTGTTTAAAGGCTATCCCGAAAATCGAGGCGACAATGGAATCTTTATCCAATCTCTGACCTCCTTGATTCTCGCGCTTGCCGTTTCACCTCTCCAGTCTTTATAAATACCGCTGAGCCTTATTATTTTCCTTCCTTTCGCACTTCTTCTTCCTCCTTCGCCCGAAGCTCCGCCGCTGCCTTCGAGCTCGTCGCCGTCGTCCATCCAGGCCGCTGCATCACCCTGAAATGCGTCCAGAGTACTTCGCCGTTGTCTCCTTCTTTCTCAGGTATTCTTTTCTTCTCGCTGCAGACCTTTAATCTAGGGTTCCTCCATTGCTTCCACCATGAAAGCTCGAAGCTTTGCTGTTCACCTTGTAGGTTATATTTGCAGTAGATTCAAACCCTAGATTTGTTTCGAACGCGCTCCTGCTCCGTAGTTTAAACTTAGATTCGGACCTTTAGATTCAATCCTTAGATTCATTTGATCTGTAGAAATCCTTCATAGTTCTTCCTATGTCAGACTTGCGTAAATTTCATCTTTTTCTTACCGCTCAGATCCATTTTTACTTTAACCTACTGTAGAAACATGTTTCTTCATCTTGATATATCTGCAAGTTACTCGCCGGTTTAACCAATCATATATCCCTCTTGCAAAGAATTAACCATGAGCCCGACGGTTTAGCCTCCTCTTTTTTGTTATCATAAATCGGGAGTAGTTCGTTTCACCTCTGCTTCCGGGTTGCCAATGCCATTAGTCCCCTGTCTAAACCGTCAATATAATTAGATGATACACTCCGGTTTATGCTTCAGTACCTAATAATCCGGATTTTTCACTGTACTTTTTCAGCGTTTTCCTTTTGCTCACATGGCTACCAAGCAGTTCGTTTCTTGCAACTGGGTTCCTTCCCGCATTACGGAAGAGGACTTAACCAACGCAGCTTCAATTGGTATTCTGGGCCCCCAAGCAGTTCTGAAATGGCGGGCCCCAGGGGATGAGTGTCCTCCTACCCCTAAAGAAGGAGAAGTTGTCGTTTTCTTTGATCATCTGGCCCGTGGTTTTAGCCCTCCCGGTTCAAAAAATTTCCGGGATGTGCTGGCCGCTTTTCAGCTCCATCCTCAAGATATAGGTCCAAACTCTATATCAAACGTCTGCAATTTCCAAGTCTTCTCGGAAGTATACCTTCAAGAAGAACCATCAGTAGACTTGTTCCGGGACTTTTTCCACTTAAACCGGCGGACAGAGTTTACTGCCGGACCACATCAAGAGCTGGGCGGTGTCAGCATTCAGAAGAGAAGAGATGTGGTTTTCCCTCATGCTGCTCTCCATACACACCCCAAGGACTGGAACCAATCCTGGTTCTACTGCAAAGATACCTCTCCTGAAGGAGAAAACCCTCTGTCGGGTTACCGTGGACATCGTCTTCCCGAGGATCATCCCCTGCCGCAACGCCTTAGCTCCTCAGAGCGAGCCCGGTTTGCCCCTCAGCTTGCCAAGCTTAAGACCTTTATGGCCAACGGTTTGACTGGGGTTGATTTCGTTCGTTGTTGGCTTGCCTGGAGTATCCTTCCTCTCAGCCGACGCTCCGGTCTGATGTATGAGTATACCGGAAAAATGGATGACCCTCAACGCCACATCGACATAATGCTTCCTGAGAAGGAAGTTACTGAATCCGCTAAGAAAATGCTCAACATCTCTCTAGAAGAATGTAGCCAAACCGGATTGGCTCCATACTATGAGAAGAACAAACTGCCAGCAGTAAGTTTTTTTCTAACCTCTTCTGTTTGTTTCTAATCCGTCCATATCAATTATCTTCTATTTATCTTTCATCTTCTGCACAGGCCAATGATCCTTTTTGGAAAAGAAAACCTCAGGACAAGTCAGGTAAACAGCCACGCCGGAAGACATGCGCTGTCAAGAAGAAGAAAACGACCGCTGGCTCCGGTTCACATCTTGAGGAGGATGATCCGGATTCTGTGGTATGAGTTGATCCTGATATGTTTTGATCTCTCTTTATCCAAATCTATGTTAACAGTGTCATTCCACAGGATTTGGCTGAAGGTAGTAAAGCGGCAGAAATTGAGGTAATCTCTCTTTCTTCAGATTCTGAACCGCCGGTGCTCAAAATTCGTCGGGCATCCCGGAAGTACCCTTTTTCTCATCCTTACGCTCAACTGGACCCCAAATTTCTTTTGAAGAAGCAGCAACATGAAGCACACTGGACTACGCGCCATAGTGGCCATGTCGTAGAATCTTCCGGAATATCTCTCACTCCGGCTCGCAGGCGCCGCTCTGAGGTTTTACTTTTTCCAACTCTTCTCCATCCAAAGGCCGGACTTATACGCAAACCGCTTAAACCGTCTGATCCTAACTATCAGGAGACACCTTTGTCATCCTCTGGTGAATCGACTGCCACACAGGTCCCTGTACTGAAGACTGTGCCTGGGTAAGTCCCTTTCCACATCCGGTTTATATTTGTATTTGTTCCTTGATAATTCTGATTGTTCCTTCAATTTCCTCCAGCAAGCCCAAGCCTAGCAAAAAGGCGAAGGCCACCAAAGCGGCTGCCGAGACTACTACTGCTGATCCGGCGGCTGATCCGGATGAGCTCATCCCTCCAGAGAGCGATCCTGCGATTCAGCTTGATGATCCTGCTCCCATGGACCGTGATGACATTGCTGCTCCTGAAGATACAAATGTAGAAAATGTCTTTGAACCGGCGAGTCCTGTCCGGGTTAGCCCTCCTCAGACTAATCCGGCTCCTGCTAGTCCGGTCCCTACTGCTGCCCCCTCTCAGCCAACCACTACTTCTCCGGATATCCAAATAACCGGGACAGGTTTTACTGCTCCTACTGAGCCTATCATTTTGGCCAAGCACACTGCTAAAGCGGAGAAGCTTCAACAAGAGAAGGGCAAGTGGAGCACGAACTTGTCCAACTATGCTGAATTGAGTGCCCAGGAACTTTATTCCGGGTATTTGAACCGGCTTCATACCAGCCGCGACTATGAATTGGGCTTGGTTAATGTGATGAAGGACAAATACGAGGTACCTTACTTGTCTTTGCTTTGCCTTCTTTATACTTTTGTCTTTATGCCATAATAGCCCCCAAGTTCCGGTTTAGCTTCGTTGTAGGTGAACCGGTACTTCCAAATATATGAAAAAATGACCTTACATTAGCCCCCAAGTGCCAGGGGCATAACTTGTTTTATGTGCCTGGGACTTGTCTGAATCTCTCTATTGATACTTCAACTGCCCATTAGCCCCCAAGTGTTAAGTGGATAACTTGGTTATGTGCTTGAGACTTGTCTGAATTTCTCTTTTGACATTTCAACTGCCCATTAGCCCCGAAGTGTCAAGTGGATAACTTGGTTATGTGCTTGAGACTTGTCTGAATTGTCATCTACTCCACTTGATTTTGTTGTAGGCTGACTTGACCCGGAGGGCTGCAGAAGTAACTGAGCTCCGGAATAGACTTGCTGTCACTGAGACTGCTTCTGCCAAGGCCAAAGATGAGTTGGCGCTGAGCTTAACCAATGCTGAAAAATTGAAAAAGGATTTTGAAGCGGAGCGGACAGCCTGGGAGGTGCAGAGGAATGCTCTTGAAAAAAGAGCAAAGGATGCTGAAGAGGCCCTTAACCCGGTGACGCAAGAGCTGACCGGTTTAAGGCAGCAAATAGAGCTTATGACCTCTGCTATCTTTGGTAAGTACTTAACTTGCATATGCTTTCATCTCTGCAATCTTTATTCTGCTCTAGTTTAACTGTGATAATCATATGCAGGGCGACGCATCACCCACCTTGGTTGAGCATCTGTATTCCGGCGCCTAAAGGATTATAAGTGTGATGTCCCATTATAGAGCAGCCCCCACTACTATCCAAGGTACTTTGGAGAAGCTTTCTATATTGCCTGTACGCTTGGAAGAAGTGAAGAAATCTGCCGCACGGGCCGGTTCTCTTGTGGCGCTGACCAGAGCCAAGGCATGGGTTCCGGACTTTGATCCGGAGGAAGCTATGAACGGGTACCCCAGCAACGAGGATGGATCTGCCTTCTCTGGCAAGGACCTTCGCGCTTTAACTAAGGAAATGCGCCTTCTTGCCAGCAAGCTTGCTGATGAAGCGGATCGGACCAGGTATCATTCGGCATACGACTTAGAGAATGAGCGGGTGGACCGGCCGGTTTATGACACCGAGAATCTAATCCCCCCAGTGCGCGCCCATACTTTCGCCCCAGATGTTGATCTGTCCGATCTCATTACTGAGGAGATGTACTTCCGTGCATTATCCAAGATCGACTGGCGCGTTCCTGCTTTTCAGCCGCTTCAAGAAGACGAAGAAGCTCCGGAACAAGCCGACCCTCAACCTTCGCAGCAGGAAGAAGAAGCATAAGCCTCTCAGTTTAACTCTTAGCTGCTGTAATCTGTTGCAGGGAAAAAAACTTTAATCCGTTCAGGCTTGCAGTGCCTTGTAATAGGATAGCTCGAAACATTTTCCGTCTTAATCCGGATGTCACAGCTTTGATTTGGCATCTGCCAATTTTAATCCCTTGTCTGCTATTGTTGATCCTTTACATTACTTGTATCTACATAGACAATGCTAAGAAAATGTCCTGGCGGTTTACCACCGGACCGATTATATTGCTCTCATAGGCATATATATTTGAACGAGTATCTGCTTTATACCCAAAAAATACTTTCATACCTTTAGTTAAGCATGCTTGACATCCTTAATCCGGTGGACATTGTAGATTCTGATGAGGCTCTTGGCCCTGTTGGTGTTTGCCCAACGATTGTTCCGGGTTATAGTAACCACCGGTTTAAATCATGCTGGTGCTCTATGACCCAGACTCTGTAAATACGTGGTCAACTTTGAAGTTGTCCAGTTTCGGATCAAAAAACCATATAAAACTTTGAAAAATCACAAAACACAAAACACCGTTTGCAAATAGGACCATGTAGTCGACGCTTTTTGCGAGCTGCCAGGCTCCATATTTGCCAATCAATGGATGCGACCCAAAGGGCTATGATTCATTTTGCCAATCAATAGGTGCAATCCAAGGAGCAATGATTTTTTTCTTTTGCCATCAAAGGATGTACTCCAAGGGGCAAGAAATGTTTCTTTTGCCATCAAAGGATGTACTCCAAGGGGCAAGAACTTTTTTCTTTTGCCATCAAAGGATGTATCAACCAAGGGGCAAGAATTTTTGCATTTGCCATCAAAGGATGTACTCCAAGGGACAAGAACATTTTTTCTTTTGCCATCAAGGGATGTATCAACCAAGGGGCAAGAATTTTTGCATTTGCCATCAAAGGAAGTACTCCAAGGGACAAGAACATTTTTTCTTTTGCCATCAAAGGATGTATCAACCAAGGGGCAAGAATTTTTGCATTTGCCATCAAAGGAAGTACTCCAAGGGACAAGAACACTTTTTCTTTTGCCATCAAAGGATGTATCAACCAAGGGGCAAGAATTTTGCATTTGCCATCAAAGGAAGTACTCCAAGGGGCAAGAACATTTTTTCTTTTGCCATCAAAGGATGTATCAACCAAGGGGTAAGAATTTTGCATTTGCCATCAAAGGAAGTACTCCAAGGGGCAAGAACGTTTGTTGCCAATCAATGGATGTAATCCAAAGGGCGCTGATGTGAAGACAATCATATAAACCGAACCAGAAGAGATTTAAGCAAGGATTCACATGTGATCCATAGCCCCCTAGTGATCCTGGAGGTAGGGTTTCCTATGAAGGAGTTGCACTTGAAAGGCAAGTCCTGTTTGGTCCCTTATAGAATTGTCCTGCATAACAAAATAGACTGTTCGATGTATCTGTATTAACTTTCATAAGACACTTATTTAGAAGGAAAAAAGGCTGATCCCCCAGTTTACCGAGGGTGTCGGTTTATTTATTTATCATAATATATATAGGATACATAAAGCGGAGCTCATGGCTCAGGTATAGTAAGGCCGCAGGAGGGCAATATTCCACGGCCTCTTCGTCTCTTCTTCTGATGTCCGTGAGTCTTTGTGCTCTCGAACGTCCACCAGGTAGTATGAACCGTTGTGTAGGTTCTTGCTGACCACAAAGGGCCCTTCCCAAGGTGGGGATAGCTTGTGCATATCTGTCTGGTCCTGGATGAGCCGGAGTACTAAGTCCCCCTCCTGGAACGTCCTAGTTTTAACCCGGCGGTTGTGATATCTGCGCAGGTCCTGCTAATAAATCGCGGATCGTGTTGCTGCTATGTCACGCTCCTCATCTAGCCGGTCCAAGCTGTCCTGTCTTGCTTGCTCATTGGCCGCTTCAACATAAGCCGCCACCCGTGGTGAGTCGTGGCGGATATCACTTGGAAGAACCGCTTCAGCACCGTACACCATGAAGAAAGGTGTGTAGCCCGTGGACCTGTTCGGCGTAGTATTGATGCTCCAGAGAACAGAAGGTAACTCCTCAACCCAGCACCCTGGTGTTCTTTGCAAGGGAGTCATAAGACGGGGCTTGATACCTCGCAAAATCTCTTGATTAGCCCTTTCAGCTTGACCATTGGATTGAGGGTGAGCTACAGAAGACACATCTAGGCGAATATGTTCCCTTTGACTAAATTCTTCCATCTCTCCTTTAGATAGATTGGTGCCATTTTCTATGATATGTTGTGTGGAAAGCCAAACCAGAAAATTACCTTCTTGATGAATTTAACCGTTGTTGCCACATCACACTTTCTCACAGGCTCTGCCTCAATCCACTTTGTAAACTTATCCACTGCGACCAACACGTGAGTTTTTTGATCTTGGGATCGTTTAAAAGGCCCAACCATATCAAGCCCCCAAGTCGCAAAAGGCCAAGTAATTGGAATCATCCGCAGCTCCTGTGCCGGAACAAGAGCACGCCGTGAAAATTTCTGACAAGCATGGCACTTCCGGACTAGATCCTCCGCATCAGCATGGGCTGTCAACCAGTAGAACCCATGACGGAAAGCTTTAGCTACCAAGGATTTTGAACCGGCGTGATGACCACAATCCCCTTCATGAATCTCTCGAAGAATGTCACAGCCTTCTTCGGATGATACACACCGCTGAAATGCTCCAGAAACGCTGCGGTGATGAAGTTCCCCGTTTACAATTGTCATGGATTTGGACCGCCAGATTATCTGCCTTGCTTCAATCTCATCATCTGGCAACTCTCCTCGGCTCAGGTATGCCAAGTAAGGGAGCGTCCAATCCGGAATAACATGAAGTGCCGCAACCAGCTGTGCTTCAGGATCCGGAACAGCCAAATCTTCCTTCGATGGTACCTGAACTAATGGACTATGTAGCTCGTCCAAAAAAGTATTCGGCGGCACCGGTTTACGCTGAGAACCTAGCCGGCTTAGAGCATCGGCCGCTTCATTTTTCCGTCGGTCTATGTGATCCACCTAATATCCTTTGAAATATCCTGCAACTGCTTCAACTTCTCGTCTGTAAGCTGCCATGAGAGGGTCTTTAGAGTCCCACTTGCCCGATACTTGTTGTGCCACTAAATCTGGATCACCAAAACACTTGACCCGGCTCAAGTTCATCTCCTTAGCCATCCGCGGGCCATGAAGCAAAGCCTCATATTCAGCTGCATTATTAGTACAAGGAAACAGTAGTCGGAGGACATAACAAAAATTTGTCACCTTGCGGGGAAGTTAACACAACTCTAGCCCCCGAGCCTTCTAATTGCCTTGAACCGTCAAAGTGAATAGTCCAGTATGTATGATCCGGCTTCTCCTTTGGTGCTTGCAGTTCTGTCCAATCATTGATGAAATCTACCAATGCTTGGGATTTGATAGCGATGCATGGCACGTACTTCAATCCGTGTGGGCTAAGCTCAATGTCCCACTTTGCTACTCTGCCATTGGCTTCTCTGTTCTGGATTATATCCCCCAACGGAGCTGAACTGACAACAGTTATTGCGTGTCCTTGGAAGTAGTGCTTCAGCTTTCGGTTTGCCATAAACACGCCATACACCAGCTTCTGCCAATGTGGGTACCTTTGTTTTGACTCTATTAGAACCTCAATGACATAATAAACCGGGCGCTGAACCGGATATTCCTTGCCTGCTTCTTTGCGCTCAACCACAATTGCCACGCTAACTGCCCGGGCATTGGCGGCCACGTATAACAGCAGCGGCTCCTTATCAACAGGGGCAGCAAGGACCGGTGGTTCTGCCAGTTGCCGCTTCAAGTCCTCAAACGCGGCGTTTGCAGCATCACTCCATATAAACCGGTCTGTCTTCTTCAGCATCTGATAAAGCAGAATTGCCTTCTCTCCCAGACGACTGATGAATCGGCTTAACGTTGTAATCCGGCCGGCGATACGCTGGACATCATTGATGCAAGCTGGTTTAGTCAAGGATGTGATCGCCTTGATCTTCTCTGGATTGGCTTATATTCCTCTGTTTGACACCAAGAATCCAAGGAGCTTGCCAGCTGGAACACCAAAAACGCACTTCTCCGGATTAAGCATCATCTTATAAACCTGGAGGTTATCAAAGGTTTCCTTGAGGTCCTCTATCAGCGTCTCCTCCTTCCTTGACTTTACCACAATGTCATCCACATAGGCATGGACATTTTTCCCTATCTGCCCCTTAAGACAGTTTTGTACGCAATGCTGGTAAGTTGCTTGGGCACTCTTGAGTCCAAAAGGCATAGATACGTAGCAAAAGGCACCAAAAGGAGTTATGAAGGCTGTCTTCTCCTGGTCTTTAATCGCCATCTTGATCTGATGATACCCTGAATATGCATCCAAAAAACTTAGCCGCTCACATCCTGCCGTAGCATCAATGATCTGATCAATACGGGGGAGAGCAAAAGGATCGGTTGGACAAGCCTTGTTTAGGTCTGTGTAATCCACACACATCCTCCACTTTCCATTTTTCTTTAACACCAGAACCGGATTAGCCAACCACTCCGGGTGGAACACCTCAACTATGAACCCTGCGGCCAAAAGCCTGGCCACTTCTTCACCTATAGCCTTGCGCCTTTCTTCATTGAAGCGACGCAGATACTGCTTGACCGGTTTGAACTTCGGATCAATATTAAGACTGTGCTCAGCGAGTTCCCTCGGTATACCTGGCATGTTAGAAGGTTTCCATGCAAAGATATCCCGGTTCTCATGGATGAACTCGATGAGCGTGCTTTCCTATTTGGGGTCAAGGTTAGCGCTGATAGTGAACTGCTTGGATGAGTCGCCTGGTACAAAGTCGATTTGCTTGGTTTCCTCTGCCAATTTAAACTTCAACGCCAGATCATGCTCTGTAGTTGGCTTCTTCAACGGGGACATATCTGTCGGATCAACATTGTCTTTATAGAACTTCAATTCCTCCATAGCACATACTGCCTCTGCATAGGCAGCGTCTCCTTCCTCACACTCCAATGCGATCTTGCGACTTCCGTGAACCGTGATGGTTCCTTTGTGACCCGGCATCTTGAGCTGTAAATAAACATAACACGGTCTAGCCATAAACTTGGCATAAACCGGCCGTCCAAACAGGGCATGATATGGGCTCCGGATCTTTACAACTTCGAAGGTTATTGTCTCTGACCTGGAATCCTGTTCATCTCCAAAGGTAACTTCTAGATCAATTTTCCCAACTGGGTAAGCCGATTTACCTGGCACCACTCCATGGAACACCGTATTGGACTGTCTTAGCTTCTTGTCCGTTAACCCCATGCGACAGAAGGTCTCGTAATATAAGATGTTGATGCTGCTGCCACCGTCCATGAGTACTTTAGTGAATTTGTAGCCACCCACCTGTGGTGCCACCACCAAGGCCAACTGGCCCGGATTATCAACCCGTGGTGGGTGATCCTCTCTGCTCCACACAATAGGTTGTTCCGACCAGCGCAGGAAACGCGGTGTCGCCGGTTCAACTGCGTGTACCGCCCGCTTTAGGATTTTTTGATCTCGTTTGCACAAACTCGTAGTGAACACATGATATTGTCCACTACTTAGCTCCTTCGGATTACTCTGATATCCGGATTGCTGCTGCTGGCACTGCTGGTTGCCTTGGTTATTGTGACTACCCTGACCATGCTGATGGTTGCCTTGGTTATTGTAACCGTCCTGACCATGCTGATGGTTGCCTTGGTTATTGTAACCGCCCTAACCATGCTGATGGTTGCCTTGGTTATTGTAACCGCCCTGACCATGCTGATGGTTGCCTTGGTTGTAGCCATTGTTGCCACCATGATATCCTGATCCGGAGCCATTACCCTGGTGACCCGGACCATGAAATCCAGGACCTGAGCCGTCGCCCGGTGGTCCGTTCTCAAATTTGGCCCGGCTCATGGCCTCTACCATGACCCGGCATTGCCCTCATGTATGTTTAGCTGGGCGTTCCTCTGTGATGTGCTTCGGGCAAGGCTCGTTCAACTGTTGATCCAGATTAATGAATCCTCCACCGCTCCGTGGAGGTGGTCTACCCTTGCGGCGTTGAAAGTTTCCTTGAACATTGGTATTGTCCACAAAATCCAAGCTGCCTTCTGCCTTTCGCTTACCATTGAAGCTTGTTCCTGCCAGATTAACCTGCGCCGGTTTACTAGCCTTGTTTCGTTTCCCGGATTTGTCTCCATCCGCTTCTGGGTATTTGGTGTTATCAGAGTCCCCATACTTCACCAGAGCGCTCATGAGTGTCCCCATGTCATTACAATCCCGCTTGAGCCGTCCCAACTTCAACTTCAGAGACTCGAACCGGCAATTGTTTTCCAGTGTCACTATTGCCGTGCTAGGATTCATGCTATTGGAAGAGTGTAGGATTTCCGACACTCGCCGGACCCAGGTGCTTGTAGGCTCCTGTTCTCCTTGAACACACAACGCCAAGTCCACTATTGACATGGGTTGCTTGCACGTGTCTTTGAAATTTTTGATAAACTGACGACGCAGCTCACCCCATGACCCGATGGAGTTAGGGGGTAAGCCCTTTAACCACGTCCGGGCTGTACCCTCGAGCATCATGGTAAAATACTTTGCGCACGCCGTTTCATCCACCTCTAGCATCTCCATGGCCATCTCATAGCTCTCAACCCAAGCCTCTGGAGCCAGATCTGCTGTATAGTTGGGCACCTTGCGTGGTCCTTTGAAGTCCTTGGGTAACCTTACGCTTCGTAAAGCTAGAACAAGGCACTGTACTCCAAAAGAACTCGTCGTGACCCCTGTCTCTGCTGTGGTTGGGTGAACCGGCATCGTCTGACGGGTATCCTCGCGGGCAGTAGGTCTGGCTCGGTTCACTGCCTCATGGGCGTGCGCCTCTGCCCCCGCCGGATTATCTTGCCTGTGACGGTGACGTCTCCGCTCGCTGCTAGACACCTCCGGTTCATACCAATGCCTAGTGTAATTCCTGCTATGACGGGGTGTTGAATGAAGTCTCTCCCTGCTGTAGGAGTACTGCTGTGTCAACGATGTGTCCAGCAATTCCTTGACCCTGCGTGCTTCCACCGCCACGGGAGATGTTCCCTCAATGGGTAAAGCGGCCAGCCGTGAAGCAGCGGCGACAACGTTATCTAGGGGGTTGGAGTAATGGCCAGTAGGAGTGGGGACGTGCGGCGTGGGCACAACCCGATGATTTTATTCCACGGTTGGTTGTTGAACCGGTGCGCCTGTTGCTGGGGCTCCCCTCCGGTTTACTTCTAGATTATTGCTGGCTCCCGCTCCTGGCGTGCCAAAGAGATTCATCGCCTCATAGACCGGCGGTAGACGAGTCTGATACCTTTTGTTCCTTACTTCCTGTGCAGAAACCTGATCCATCCTGAGCCGGAAAGCTTGGGAATCCAACTCTTCTTGCCTTGTCACCATCATGGACTTCTCTGCGTCCAGATCCCGCTTGGCTTGCTCGATCCGGCCCTTTAGTTGGAGGATCTCTACATCATGTTGCGCCTTGTTAGCAGGAGCCACCTCTGCTGTTGCTCGGGCTGTCAACTCCTCAACCAAGGTGGATAGAGCGTCAGATGGTGAGGGGGCTTGGTTGCTCGCCCCTGCACCAGCTACCTCTGCTGTGAACGCCCCGGTCACCGTGGGCTGCTGCACAGATTGTGATCCGGCCATAAAGACAGCCACCCGGTTTGGCGGATCAAAGGGGTCCGGAATACTGTCACCATCAGATACACCCCCGGATCGACCGTCCTGCAACAGATACAAAGATTCCGTCTCTCTGGATGAAGATTCATCGTCGGAGTAGACAACTGTCTCGCCACCAGAAACCGATCCGTCCTCGGCTTGGACTCCATGTATTGCTCCAACGAAAACATGCTTCATGGCGGGCTGAATCCGGGCCGATCTCGCACGCTGAGCCGGCTCGACGATGTTGGGGAAGATGTCTGGCTCAGGTCCCGGTCCACCGATCTTGCCAATGAAGACGTGGATGCCGCCGAAGGGGACCTGATACCCGTATTCGATTGAATCGGCCTCTGGGCCCCAGCCTGCGTCGTCGATGTAGATCCGGCCGCGGTGACTCTTGGTCATCCGGCCAACCGCATAACCCTTGAGTCCTTCAAAGATGCCCTTCAAGAACTCGAAACCATCGTGCGATAGCCCCACGGTGGGCGCCAACTATCGTGGAATCAGCACGGCAGTTGTCCGGTTTAGAGGACTTAGGTGTGGAGCCATCGCACGGGTTACCTTGAAGAGGTTAAAGCACAAAGAACACAGAGGGTTTATACTAGTTCGGCCCCTTCGATGAAGGTAAAAGCCTACATCTAGTTTGGTTTGGTATTGCTTGGGCGTCGATGAACAGGGAGCAGATTGCTTGCATGTGTTTTGACGCGTTGTTGCTTGTCCTTAAACCGTCACCGGGTCGTCACTTTATATAGGAGGCAACGCCCGGTCCGGTTACAGAGTCCCGAGGCCGGTTCATAATCGTGTCCGCCTCGGTCTCTACTCTTTCTATCTTATACCTCAAGTTACAAGATATGACGGTTCATAAACCGTAAACTTTACATATGGGCCCTAAGCCTTCATGGGACGTAACCTCTACTGGGCTTATGATAACACAGCTACATTAACATAATCCAGATCTCCCTAGTGGGTTCATACCTGCTAGTAATATCCCTGACAGATATTATAATCATGCATAAAGAGGTCAGAGAAGAACCAAATATTTCACATAGATAATCTTGATCATAAACCCACAATTCATCGGATCTCGACAAACACACCGCAAAAAGAGATTACATCGAATAGATCTCCTCGAAGACCGAGGAGAACTTTGTATTGAGATCCAAAGAGAGAGAAGAAGCCATCTAGGTACTAGCTATGGACCCGAAGGTCTGTGGTAAACTACTCACAACTCATGGTGAGGCGATGATGATGATGATGTAGAAGCACTCCGTGGTAGATCCCCCCTCCGGCGGAGCTTCGGAACAGGCCCCAAGATGGGATCTCACGGGAACAGAAGGTTACGGCGGTGGAACTAGGGTTTTCTCTGTTGTTCTGATAGTTTCGGGGTACGTAGGTATATATAGGAGGAAGAAGGGCACCGGGGGCCAAACGTGGAGCCCACGAGGCAGGGGACGCGCCCTATAGGGGGGTACGCCCCCCCCCCCCACCCTCGTGGGCGCCACGTGTGCCCTACTCCGTGGTTATCAAGTCTCCCGTGCGTGATTTTCTCCTAAAATATCTCTCTCGAAGGTTTCATTCCGTTTGGACTCCGTTTGATATTCCTTTTCTGTAAAACCCTGAAACAGAAGCTAGATGCATTATTTATTCCTAAACAGAAGCAAAAACAAAAAAAATATAAAATTGGGTTGCCTCCCAACAAGCTCTTTCTTTATAGCCATTAAGATAGGCTTGAGAATTCAATGATGCTCACATGAAAGATAAGAATTGAAGCACAAAGAGAGCATCATATAGCATGTGACAAACACATCTAAGTCTAACATACTTCCTATGCATAGGCATCTTATAGGCAAACAAATTAGCAAGGAAAGCAAGATCTAGCATAAGCAAGGAAGAAGAAAGAAACAAGATCAGTCTCAACATGAAGAGAGGTAATTTAGTAACATGAAGATTTCTACAACCATATTTTCCTCTCTCATAATAATTGCATGTAGGATCATAAGCAAATTCAACAATATAGCTATCACATAACATATTCTCAACACGATCCACATGCATGCGAAGTTGACACTCTTCCAAAATAGTGGGATCTAAAGTAGACACTCTTCCAAAACCACTTTCAATATTATAGAAAATATTATTATCAATATCATAATCATCATGGGGCTTAAATAAATTTTCAAGATCGTAAGAAGCATCACCCCGATCATGATCATTGCAACAAGTAGTGGGCATAGCAAAACTAGCATCCCCAAGCTTAGGGTTTTGCATATCATTAGCACAATTGACATTAATAGAATTTATAATAACATCATTGCAATCGTGATTTTTATTTAAGAATCTATCATGAATCACCTTTTTTAACAATTCCTCACAATTTTCAGATTCATGAATTCCAAGCAAAACCTCATAAAGATAATCTAGTGCACGTAGATCACTAGCAATTGGTTCATCATAATTAGATCTCTTAAAAAGATTAGCAAGTGGGTGAGGATCCATACTTTAGAAAGGAAAGATGCAAGCTAATTGAGGGCACATAGCAACACAAGCAAACAAGAGGCAAGCGAACGATAAACACACGACAGAAGAAGGGAAAATAAAACGGCAAGGGTGAAGTGGGGGAGAGGAAAACGAGAGGCAAAAAATGTAATGCGAAGGATAAGGGTTTGTGATAGGTACTTGGTATATGACTATTGCGTAAGCCTCTCCGCCAACAGCGCGAGAAATTCTTCTTGCTACTTCTCGAGCTTGCGTGGTATTCCCTCGAAGAGGAAAGGTAGATGCAGCACAGTAGCGTAAGTATTTCCCTCAGTTTTTGAGAACCAAGGTATCAATCCAGTAGGAGACCACGCGCGAGTCCCTCGCACCTGCACAAACAAATAAGAACTTCGCAGCCAACGCGATAAGGGGTTGTCAATCCCTTTACGGTCACTTACGAAAGTGAGATCTGATAGAGATGATAGTTTGATATTTTTGGTATTTTTTATTATAAGAACGGAAAGTAAAAGCGGAAAAGTAAAGTAGATTGTAGATTGATATATTGAGAATAGACCCGGGGGCCATAGTGTTCTCTAGTGGCTTCTCTCATGATAGCGATATTCTACGGCATGTAAACAAATTACTGTCGAGCAATTGATAGAAAAGCGAATAATTATGAGACTATCTAGGCATGATCATTATATATAGGCATCACGTCAGAGACAAGTAGACCGAAACGATTCTGCATCTACTACTATTACTCCACACATCGACCGCTATCCAGCATGCATCTAGTGTATTAAGCTCATAAGAACATAGTAATGCCTTAAGCAAGATGACATGATGTAGAGGGATAAACTCAAACATAGTGATATAAACCCCATCTTTTTATCCTCGATGGCAACAATACAATACGTGCCTTGCTGCCCCTACTGTCACTTGGAAAGGCCACCGCAAGATTGAACCCAAAGCCAAGCACTTCTCCCATTGCAAGAACTATAGATCTAGTAGGCCAAACCAAACCAATAATTCGAAGAGACTTCCAAGGATATTATAATCATGCATAAAGAGTTCAGAGAAGAACCAAATATTTCTCATAGATAATATTGATCATAAACCAACAATTCATCGGATCTCGACAAACACACCGCAAAAAGAGATTACATCAAATAGATCTCCTCGAAGACCGAGGAGAACTTTGTATTGAGATCCAAAGAGAGAGAAGAAGCCATCTAGATACTAGCTATGGACCCGAAGGTCTGTGCTAAACTACTCACAACTCATGGTGAGGCGATGATGATGATGTAGAAGCATTACATCTTGAAGAGAAAACCCGAATTCCACCGCCGTAACTTCTGTCCCCGTGGAGATCCCATCTTGGAGCCTGTTCCGGGAGGGGGATCCATCACGCAGGCCTTCATCATCATCATAATCGCCCTCACCATGAGTTGTGAGTAGTTTACCACAGACCTTCGGGTCCATAGCTAGTATCTAGATGGCTTATTCTCTCTCTCTGGATCTCAATACAAAGTTCTCCTCGGTCTTCGAGGAGATCTATTCGATGTAATCTCTTTTTGCGGTGTGCTTGTCGAGATCCGCTGAATTGTGAGTTTATGATCAAGGTTATCTATGAAAGATATTTGGTTCTTCTCTGAACTTTTTATGTGTGCTCATAATATCCTTGCAAGTCTTTTCGAATTATTGGTTTGGTTTGGCCTACTAGATCTATAGTTCTTGCAATGGGAGAAGTGCTTGAATTTGGGTTCAATCTTGCGGTGTCCTTTCCCGGTGACAGTAGGGGCAGCAAGGCACGTATTGTATTGTTGCCATCGAGGATAAAAAGATGGGGTTTTCATCATATTGCTTGAGTTTATCTCTACATCATGTCATCTTGCTTAAGGCGTTACTCTGTTCGTATGAACTCAATACACTAGATGCATGTTGGATAACGGTCAATGTGTGGAGTAATAGTAGTAGATGCAGAATCGTTTCGGTCTACTTGTCTCGGACGTAATGCCTATATACAATGATCATTCTTAGATAGTCTCATAATTATTCGCTTTTCTATCAATTGCTCGACAGTAATTTGTTTACCCGCCGTAGAATATCGCTATCATGAGAGAAGGCACTAGAGAAAACTATGGCCCCCGGGTCTATTCTCAACATATCAATCTACATCTACTTTACTTTTATTGCTTTTATTTGCTATTATATTAAACCAAAAATACCAAAAATATAAACTATCATCTCTATCAAATCTCACTCTCGTAAGTGGCCGTAAAGGGATTGACAACCCCTTATCGCGTTGGCTGCGAAGTTCTTATTTGTTTGTGCCGGTGCGAGGGACTCGCGCATGGTCTCCTACTGGATTGATACCTTGGTTCTCAAAAACCGAGGGAAATACTTACGCTACTGTGCTGCATCTCCCTTTCCTCTTCGAGGGAATACAACACAAGCTCAAGAGGTAGCAAGAAGAATTTCTGGCGTCGTTGCCGGGGAGGCTTACGCAAAAATCATATACCATGTACCTATCACAAACCCTTATCCTTCGCATTACATTTATTTGCCTCTCGATTTCCTCTCCCCCACTTCACCTTTGCCGTTTTATTCGCCCTTCTTTCGCCGTGTGTTTTTCGTTCGCTTGCCTCTTGTTTGCTTGTGTGTGTTGGATTGCTTGCTTGTCACTATGGCTCAAAACAATACCAAATTGTGTGACTTTTCCAATAGCAACAACAATGATTTTATTAGCACTCCGATTGCTCCTATTACCGATGCTTAATCTTGTGAGATCAATGCTGCTTTGTTGAATCTTGTCATGAAAGATCAATTATTCGGCCTTCCTAGTGAAGATGTCGCTACCCATCTAAACAACTTTTTTGATTTGTGTGATATGCAAAAGAAAAGGGATACAGATAACGATATTGTTAAATTGAAGTTATTTCCGCTTTCAGTTAGAGATCATGCTAAAACTTGGTTTTCCTCTTTGCCTAGAAATACTATTGATTTGTGGAATAAGTGCAAAGATGCCTTTATCTCTAAGTATTTCCCTCCTGCTAAGATCATCTCTTTTAGAAACGATATTATGAATTTTAAACAACTAGATCATGAGCATGTTGCACAAGCTTGGGAGAGAATGAAATTAATGATATGTAATTGCCCTACACATGGTTTGAATCTATGGATGATTATTCAGAACTTTTATGCTGGCTTGAATTTTGCTTCTAGAAATCTTTAAGATTCGGCCGCCGGAGGTACTTTCATGGAAACTACCTTAGGAGAAGCTACCAAACTCCTAGATAATATTATTGTTAATTATTCTCAATGGTACACCGAAAGATCTACTTGTAAAAAAGTGCATGCTATCGAAGAAATTAGTGTTTTGAGTGGAAAGATGGATGAACTTATGAAATTGTTTGCTACTAAGAGTGCTTCTTCTGATCCTAATGATATGCCTTTGTCCACTTTGATTGAGAATAACAATGAATCTTTGGATGTGAATTTTGTTGGTAGGAATAATTTTAGTAACAATGCCTATAGAGGTAATTTTATTCCTAGGCCTTTTCCTAGTAATTCCTCTAATAATTTTGGTAATTCCTACAACAACTCTTATGGAAAGATGCCTTCTGAATTTGAAACTAGTGTCAAGGAGTTTATGATCTCGCATAAGAATTTCAATGCTATGCTTGAAGAGAAATTGCTTAAAGTTGATGAATTGGCTAGAAGTGTGGATAGAATTACTCTTGATGTTGATTTCTTGAAACTTAGATCTATCCCACCTAAGTATGATATCAATGAGTCTCTCAAAGCCATGAGAATTTACATTGATGAATGCAAAGAAAGAACCGCTAGAATGTGTGCTAAAAGAGAAGATTATATTAAATCGTGTTCTTCTAGTTATCGTGAAAATAAAGATGAAGATCTGAAAGTTATTGATGTGTCTCCTATTAGATCATTGTTTTCTAGTATTAATTTTGATGAGTATAGGATTGGAGATGATTCTGCTTTAAGGTGTCCCAATAATTCGGAGTTTTTAGATCTTGATGCTAAAATTACTAAAAGTGGGATTGAAGAGATTAAAACTTTGCATAGTGATGAATCCACTACTTTTGATTTCAAGGGATTCAATTATGATAACTGATCTTTGATTGATTGTATTTCCTTGTTGCAATCCGTGCTAAATTCTCCGCATGCTTATAGTCAAAATAAAGTTTTCACTAAACATATAGTTGATGCTTTGATGCAATCTTATGAAGAAAAACTTGAGTTGGAAGTTTCTATACCTAGAAAGCTTTATGATGAATAGGAACCTAATATAAAAATAAAAATAAAAGATCATGAATGCTATGCTTTGTGTGATTTGGGTGCAAGTGTCTCCACTATCCCAAAAACTTTGTGTGATTTGCTAGGTTTCCATGAGCTTGATGATTGTTCTTTATATTTGCATCTTGCAAATTCCACTATTAAGAAACCTATGGGAAGAATTAATGATATTCTTATTGTTGCCAATAGTAATTATGTGCCCGCAGATTTCATTGTTCTTGATATAGATTGCAATCCTTCATGTCCTATTATTCTTGGTAGACCTTTCCTTAGAACGATTGGTGCAATTATTGATATGAAGGAAGGAAATATTCGATTCCAATTTCCGTTAAGGAAAGTCATGGAACACTTTCCTAGAAGGAAAATTAAATTACCATATGAATCTATCATGAGAGCCACTTATGGATTGCCTTCCAAGAATGGCAATACCTAGATTTATCTTGTATCGTGCCTAGCTAGGGGCGTAAACGATAGCGCTTGTTGGGAGGCAACCCAATTTTATGTTTTTTGCTTTTGTTGCTGTTAGGGAATAAATGTTGCATCTAGCCTCTGATTAGATGTGTTTTCATGTTTTGTTTAGTGTTTGTGCCAAGTAGAACCTTTGGTAGGACTTGTGTGAATATTATTTGATCTTGCTGTCAAAAACAGAATCATTAGCGCTCGCTAAAGTAGTCTTCCGATTTTACTGGAGCGTGTTTTTTAGTTGATTATTTTTTCTGATGATTGGTAGACAAATTAAGAAAATTTACCAATTTAGTTTGAATTTTTTGGAGTTCTAGAAGTAGGCGAACCCAGTAGATTACTACAGGTTGTTCTGTTTTTGACAGATTCTGTTTTTCGTGTGTTGTTTGCTTATTCCGATGCATCTATGAGTAATATTGGAGGATATGAATCATAGAAAACTTGGAGTACAGTAGGTTTAACACCAATTTAAACAATGGATGAATTACTTGCAGTACCTTTGAGTGGTGGTTTGCTTTCTCTTACTAACGGAGCTCACGAGAATTTTTCTTTAAGTTTTGTGTTATGAAGTTTTCAAGTTTTGAGTATTGCTTTGATGGACTATGGAACAAGGAGTAGCAAAGGCCCAAGCTTGGGGATTCCCATGGCACCCCAAGTAAAATCAAGATAATCAAAAGCCTAAACTTGGGGATGCCCCGGGAAGGCATCCCCTCTTTCGTCTTCATCCATCGGCATCTATACTTGGAGCTATATTTTTATACGCAACATGCTATGTGTCTTGCTTGGAGCGTCTTGTATAATTTGAGTCTTTGCTTTTTAGTTTGCCGCAATCATCCTTGCTGGACACACCTATTTGAGAGAGTTAAACATGGCCTGGAAATTATTAGAACACTATATGTGCTTCATTTACATCTTTTGAGTTGAATAGTTTTTGCTCTAATGCTTCACTTATATCTTTTAGAGCACGGTGGTGGTAATATTTTGTAGAAATTGTTGAACTCTGATGATTCACTTATATCTATTTTAGAGTCTATTAAAACAGCATGGTAATGTGTTTAGGCTAAAGAAACTAGTCTTCACATGATAAACATCCAATGTCAATGTAGTAAAATTTTCACACCAAGTGCATTGAATAGAATGAGATGTTGGATGCTTGATAATTGTTTTGAGACATGAGGATAGTGATATTAGAGTCATTATAGTGGAGTTATTATGACATTGAAGAATACTTATGTTAAGGTTAGCGATTCCCGTATCATGCACGTATGGTGAACCGCTATGTGACGAAGTTAGAGCATGACGTATTTGTAGAGTGCCAACCTTTGTGTGGAGGTCGGGCGCGTGATGGTTAACTCCTACCAACCTCCCCCCTAGGAGCATGCGTTGATTACTTTGTTTTTGATGACTCATAGATTTTTTTCAATAAGTATATGAGTTCTTATGACTAATGTTGAGTCCATGGATTATACGCACTCTCACCTTTCCACCATTGCTAGCCTCTCTTGTACCGCGCAACTTTCGCCGGTACCATAAACCCACTATATATCCTTCCTCAAAACAGCCACCATATTGTTCCTCAAAACAGCCACCATACCTACCTATCATGGCATTTCCATAGCCATTCCGAGATATATTGCCATGCAACTTTCCACCGTTCCGTTCATATGACACGCATCATATTGTCATAGTGCCATGCATGATCATGTAGTTGACATCGTAGTTGTGGCAAAGCCACCATGCATAATTTTTCATATATGTCTCTCTTGATTCATTGCTTATGCCGGTACACCGCCGGAGGCATTCATGTAGAGTCATACTTGTTGTAGTATCGAGTTGTAATTTCAAGTTGTAACAAAAAGTGTGATGATCTTCGTTATTAGAGCATTGTCCTGTGTGAGGAAAGGCCAATAAAAAAAGAAAAGAAATGGCCCAAAAAAATATAGAGAGGGGCAAATAAAAAAGAGAGAAAAGCCCCTCCAAAAAATGAGAGAAAAGAGAGAAGGGACAATGCTACTATCTTTTTCCACACTTGTGCTTCAAAGTAGCACCATGATCTTCATTGTAGAGAGTCTCATGATTAGTCACTTTCATATACTAGTGGGAATTTTCATTATAGAACTTGTCTTGTATATTCCAACGATGGGCTTCCTCAAATTCCCTAGGTCTTTGTGAGCAAGCAAGTTGGATGCACACCCACTAGTTTCTTTTGTTGAACTTTCATTCATATTTAGCTCTAGTGCATCCGTTGCATGGCAATCCCTACTCACTCACAATGATATCTATTGATGGGCATCTCCATAGCCCGTTGATACGCCTAGTCGATGTGAGACTATCTTCCTCTTTTTTGTCTTCTCCACAACAACTTCTGTGCCACCCATAGTGCTATATCCATGGCTCACGCTCATGTATTGCGTGAAAGTTGAAAGGTTTGAAAAGGATAGAGTATGAAAACAAGTGGTTGGCTGAAATCGGGGTTGTGCATGATATGAATATTTTGTGCGATGAAGACATGATTGCTTTGTTATTATTGCTTGAAGTATTGTTATTTCTTATGTCAATATAGACTTTTATCTTGAATCCTTCAGATCTGAACATTCATGCCACAATTAAGAGAATTACATTGAAAAACTATATTGGTTAGCATTCCACATCAGAAATTCTTTCTTTATCATTTACCTACTCGAGGACGAGCGGGAATTAAGCTTGGGGATGCTTGATACGTCTCCAACGTATCTATAATTTTGGATTGTTCCATGCTATTTTTTATGAAGTCTTGGATGTTTTAATGGGCTTTATCATTCACTTTTATATCATTTTTGGGACTAACCTACTAACCCAAAGGCCATGTCCAGATTGCTGTTTTTTTGCCTATTTCAGGGTTTTACAGAAAAGGAATATCAAACGGAGTCCAAATGGAATGAAACCTTTGCAAGAGATATTTTTGGAGGAAATCACGCACGGGAATCTTCGGGACCAAGTCAGGGGACGAAGGGCCAGCCCTCGAGGGTGGGGGTGCGCCCCCCTTCTCAGGGCGCGCCCCCTGCCTCGAGGCTGGCCCACACGGCCCCAGGTGCCCTCCTTCTTCCTATATATACCTATGTACCCCAGAAACTCCATACGCAGAGAGAAAACCCTAATTCCACCGCCGTAACTTCTGTCCCAGTGGAGATCCCATCTTGGAGCCTGTTCCGGGAGGGGGATCCATCATGGAGGCCTTCATCATCATCATCATCGCCCTCACCATGAGTTGTGAGTAGCTTACCACGGACCTTCGGGTCCATAGCTAGTATCTAGATGGCTTCTTCTCTCTCTCTCTGGATCTCAATACAAAGTTCTCCTCGGTCTTCGAGAAGATCTATTCGATGTAATCTCTTTTTGCGGTGTGTTTGTCGAGATCCGATGAATTGTGAGTTTATGATCAAGGTTATCTATGAAAGATATTTGGTTCTTCTCTGAACTTTTTATGTGTGCTCATAATATCCTTGAAAGTCTCTTCGAATTATTGGTTTGGTTTGGCCTACTAGATCTATAGTTCTTGCAATGGGAGAAGTGCTTGGCTTTGGGTTCAATCTTGTGGTGTCCTTTCCCAGTGACAGTAGGAGCAGCAAGGCACGTATTGTATTGTTGCCATCGAAGATAAAAAGATGGGGTTTTCATCATATTGCTTGAGTTTATCTCTACATCATGTCATCTTGCTTAAGGCTTTACTCTGTTTGTATGAACTCAATACACTAGATGCATGCTGGATAGCGGTCGATGTGTGGAGTACTAGTAGTAGATGCAGAATCGTTTCGGTCTACTTGTCTCGGACGTGATGCCTATATAAAATGATCATGCCTAGATAGTCTCATAATTATTCGCTTTTCTATCAATTGCTCGACAGTAATTTGTTTACCCGCCGTAGAATATCGCTATCATGAGAGAAGCCACTAGAGAAAACTATGGGCCCTGGGTCTATTCTCAACATATCAATCTACATCTACTTTACTTTTCTTACTTTTATTTGCTGTTTTATTAAACCAAGAATACCAAAAATATAAACTATCATCTCTATCAAATCTCACTCTCATAAGTGACCGTAAAGGGATTGACAACCCCTTATCGTGTTGGCTGCGAAGTTCTTATTTGTTTGTGCAGGTGCGAGGGACTGGCGCGTGGTCTCCTACAGGATTGATACCTTGGTTCTCAAAAACTGAGGGAAATACTTACGCTACTGTGCTGCATCTCCCTTTCCTATTTGAAGGAATACAACGCAAGCTCAAGGTAGCAATCATCAAATTCACAGAAGGAGTTTTGGTCCCGCGTTACTTAGTAGCGTGAGTCTGTTTGTCTAAGCAAGGTTTCTGAATTGGTGCTCTGTGAAAACCATCTTTTAGAGAACTAAGTCGAGCGCTAAGGCGAACTTCAGAAACAACCAGAGGTGTTGCATCCTTGCGTCCCCGCTTCCTTGGCAGCTCTTTCATGGTCGTAAACTGAAAGGATTCGGTGACAGGTTCTGATATTTCATCAAAGCACAGAGCATGAGCAATTGGCCTTTTCATTGGACGAGCCGTGCAAGTGTTTGGAACTTCCTTCAGAGAGATCCTGAAATCAGATTCTGCAAAGCTAATCTCCTAGATGTTCTTAGAAAGCATAATGGGTCCAAGGACAGGTAATGGGACAGTCCTAGGTATTTCAGAAACCCACATAAATGGTATCATCCTCTCAAAGCTGCGCTGCCATTGCATAACAGGGGGAAGGTCTGGGCCAAACACTGTCAGAACCATGCCAATATGCAGAGGAGTTTGTACCAGAGGTGGTTGATACACCACAACATCAGCAACAGGCTCATCATCATTAACTGAAGCATCGGACATTTGCAGAACCACAGACTCCTGGGACTGATTACCTTCAATTTTGTTTTCTTCAACTTGCTCTTGCTGGTCGACAGGCTGATCAGGTATGTTACCCTGCGGTTGATCCTGTGCAGGCGGCGGCATTTCATTCCACCCAAGTTCAGAAAACTCGGGCATGACCCAGTTATGATTGTCAAACTGTAGATGCCCAGGGAGGGGATGAGGAATGCCATTGAAGGCCATAGGATCTTCATCAGCAGGCAGAACATCAGCAAACTCAGCAGTCAGAATATAAATTGGAGCGGTCCACGAGATTCTTGTACATCCAAAATCCGTATATTCACGGTAAACCACATCACGCGGCACTAAAGATGGCGCCGGGAAGGAAACATAAGCCAGGGTGCGCACTAACATTGGGTCATCTTGATGCCAGTGGTGGAAGCGACCAAACGTACTAATCGCATCAGCAATATACGCCATTCTTCTGTAATCCAGAGGGATGCCAACTATCATAATCCAGCCCCGGCGAAAACCTTGTACAACTCTGAAGTTAATACCCTCATCATGCGGCACAAAACGCACAAACCTATCATTTCCTAGGTCAAACGGCGGGTGATCCACGAGTGCCCGCCTAGCCACTGCACTACGGAAATGAAATATGCCAACCCCTTGAATCCACGGCTGAGCATCAAGGATAGCACCCCCGAGGTTGTTAACAACAAAATCACTAACCAGGTTGTGGTAGATGATGACTTCTTCTTGCAGAGGAGCTGGCTCGACAATGGCGATGGCGTAGTCCTTGTTCTGCCCGTCAGGTGCCACTGCCGGAGAGAAGAAGGTGCGTGGGAGACGCAAGGGGCCACCGTCGATGATGTCGAAACCCGGCGGGAGGTACTCCAGAGGATCGAGCACAAAGTTGGCCATGCCTGGCGGGGGAGATGTTGGAGCTGTGGTGGTTGGTGGAGGAGGCGGGGTGGGCGGTGGTGGCGAGGCAGGCAGGGTTGGAGTAATGGGCGGTGGATAGTTAAGCAATGGTGGAGGCGACGGGGAGGCACGCGTGATGGGACTGGGCGAAGACCCAAGTAGGCCGGCTGGGAGGGAAACCGAGGCGGCGGACGATGATATCTCCTCTAACCGGCCTGAAGACACCGGATTGACCCACGGGACCCACTTGTAAGTCGGCAAAGGTGCAGAGCTGGGGCATCCTTTGGCTCTGTGTCCCAGGCGAGAGCAACTGGACACCGAATTTGTTTCATGCACGAGCTGGTAATATGTTTCATCGATAAACAATTCATGCACTTCCAAACATTGAACACCATGTCATCAATGAATTCATTAACACTAACAGAATCCATATCAGAATCCTGCAGATGATTATCCATAGTATCCTGGGGAGATCTTTCCAAAAGAGCAGGGGCAGCCGTATCCAATTGGGCCTCATTTGGTAAAGCTTGGGTCGTGATGGTGTTGCACCGAACCATAACTCCATGATGGGCCAGCGAGCCATGCTGGGCTGCGGAGGTTGGTGCAACAGGAGAAGAAGGTGCGACATCTTGGGATGCATGCAGATCCTTTCCCAAGCCAGTAAGATCCGTTCCGGATATGACGGCCGTGATTTTGGCTGGTACGTTGATGGTTCCGAACGACATGGGTGGCGTCGCCACCGTCCATTGAAGATTGCTCATCGGCGCCGAGGGGATGATGACTTATTCACGTGGATTCACATCATAGCCAGCCTCAGAAATTGTGTCAACACACAGTTGAGTAGCTGGATAGCGATAGCCCCTACAAGCTGTGTACTGTTGAAACGTGGCAAAAGAGAGTTTCTTCCCCGAAGATGATCCCGAACGAAAAGAAGATTTAGTAGGAGGCTTATGCATAGCAAGAAGACCAAGAGTAGCACGCTTTTTAGAGGGACTAACAAGAATCCACTCAGCATCACACTCTTTTTTCCAGATCGCAAACTCACGTTTCCAGTTAGGACCACCATGCCCCCATAGATGAAAATAACATTTGAATTGCATGCATGCAAATGAACGCAGCTGTAGGATGTAGAGGCCAACTTTCTTGCAGGAAATGTTGAATGAAAATACCTTGTCTTTGATGTGATGAACCAACAAATCAATTGCAGATCCTCCTAGTGCTGATACCAATGCAGCTGCCACTGAATCTTCATCAAGATGGAAAATATGCCTGTTGAAAGACACCACCATAATGAAATGGCCCGTGTCATCTGTGGGGTGGACAGATTTCCCACAAGAGTTGAAAAACCTAGACGCAAAGACGGAGCTCGCCGAGAAATCCAGACCCAAAGTTGATCCACCAGAGGAACCCATAGGAGATGGGCATGGGCCAAACAAAACCCAAATATCGGAGAATAAATACGAGGCTAAAACAATCAAGATTGGATATTAAATCAAGGAAAATCTGATCATAAACTCACAATTCATCGGATCCCAACTAACACACCGCAAAAAGTCATTACATCAAACAGATCTCCAAGAGACCATTGTATTGAGATACAAAGAGAGACGAAGCCATCTAGATACTGCCTACGGACTAGTAGGTCTGTGGTAAACTACTCACGCATCATCGGAGAGGCACCAATGAGGATGATGAACCCCCTTCGTGATTGTGTTCCTCTCCGACGGAGTGCCAGAAAAGGGCTATAGATTGGATCTCGTGGTTCTGGAACTTGCGGCAGCTGGAACAAAATTTTGTCTACTCCCCTAGGGTTCCTGGAGGTAGGAGGTATTTATAGAGCGAAGAGGCGGTGTGGGAGGCAACCGAGCTGGGCAGGACCCACCTGGGCGCGCCTGGGAGCCCAGGTGCGCCCTGGTCGGTTGTGCCCCCCTTGGGGCACTCCCAGGTGTTTCTCTGGCCCATCTGGTGTCTTGTGGTCCAAAAAAATCCACAAAAAGTTTGGCTGCATTTGGACTCCATTTGATATTGATTTTCTGCGATGTAAAAAACAAGCAGAAAACAACAACTGGCACTTGGCACTATGTCAATAGGTTAGTCCCAAAAAATGATATATAATGACTGTAAAATGATTGTAAAACATCCAAGAATGATAATATAACAGCATGTAACTATCAAAAATTATAGATACGTTGGAGACGTATCACTGTGTCAGCGTATTTGGGTCGACACCTATGGGATCACAAGAATCCCTACTACGGTTGCGGGACGCGGGGTTGAGAGAAGAGCGGATCTAACAGTCAGGACACGGTTCCTTTACCCAGGTTCGGGCCGCAAAGTGCGTAAAACCCTACTCCTGCTTTGGTGGATTATATGTATGTGTTCTTCAGCTAGTGAGGAGCTCCAAAAGAGTCGTGAGGAGTTCTAAAAAGCCGAATCCTTCTCCTAGTCGCCTCGGGAGTCCTTTTATAGGAAAAAGGGGTTGCCACAGTGGCACACAGGAGGTGGAAAGGGTACAGTGATGCGAGGTTATCCCTCGCATTACAGGACAAGGCGCATTTAATGCACTTAGCGAGCAACAGGAAGTTCAATTCCATATTTTTCAGCAGCAACGACAATTTGTTTCTCAAGAGCATAACCAAGCGAACTAATATCATCATCAAAAGTAGTAGAAGCATCATCAAGAGTATCAGACATAGTAACAGATTCAGTAGGAGCATCATGTGGTGGTGGTGAGGCAAACTTACTCATAACGGAAGGTGAATCAAGTGTAGCACTAGTGCTCAGAGCAGTACCTCTTCTTGTAGTAGATAGTAAGATAGGAACCTTGGGGTCTCCTTTCTTACCCATAGTAGATAAAGTGCAGCAGGTAGGATACCTCAAGTAGACTTGTAAATATTGCTATGCTCCCCGGCAACGGCGCCAGAAAACGGTACTTGATAACCCTCAACCGTAAGGGATCGAGATAGTCTTCGCGAGTAAGAATAACCCAATTTATTGATTCGACACACGGGGAGCCAAAGAGTATTTATAAGCTTTGACAGTTGAGTTGTCAATTCAACCGCACCTGAAATATACTTACTTGCAACAAAAGATAAGTGGTAACAGTGATATGATAGTGATGATAGTAATAGTAAAAGTAAACAGCAAAAGTAAATAACAGTAGTAAACGGCAAAGTAAATAGCGAAAGTAGCGACTAGTGACAAGCAGGGTTTAAAACACTGTAGGCTAGGGAGATGGATGGTTGGGCGCTGCATGGATGAGATAGATTCTAACTTGGGGCACGGCACACGCAAAAGTAATGATCATCTAGGCAAATATCAAACATTAGGCATGTATCCCGTAGGTAGTTGTACGTGCTTGCAATAAGAACTTGCACAACATCTTTTGTCCTACCATCCCGCTACGAACGTAGAAAAGAATGGCGAAGAAAGTGTTAGAGTACTTTCTTTCTGTTCAGTCCTGGAACTTATTCTTTTCCGATCGACCTATCAACAGTAGCGATCATACCCCGTCGAGCGAGTTAGGAGCTGCTCACACGAGTGCTTCCCACATAGATTGCTGGAAAGAGGAGTGAGCCGGGGCAGAACTTGAAGCACGGGAGAAGGAAAAAGAAGTATACAAGGGGTGCGTAGTTGGCCAACAAGGGAAGAGATGCTTTCTAAAATGCCATTTTAAGATAGCTGATGCTGGTGGTACGAATTCTGCACTTATAGCTTCGATAGGATTTCTTATAATTTGGATTTGTTATTTTGGTATAAATCTATTAGGAATAGGCTTGGCGTGTCTGAATAAGAAAGAGTTGGGCGATGGTTTTAGAAAACCCGAAACTAGCCATGCCCTAAAGAAAGTGAATTCCAATCTACGTGAATCACGAAAGAAGCAAAGCCGGTCAAAGAATCGATTATATGCCTTCTCTTTCCATAAGACCCGTTCTTTGATTGATTTCGTCCCCGAGTGCTACCAAAGTTCCTCTAATTCCTCAGCCAGATATTCCCCTTGCCAGACTTTCCCGATAGCGGAATCGAAAAAGATAATAAGCAAAGTTTCTCCCTTGAGTTTGAGTGAAAAAACGAAAATGCGAGAAAAATTGCAATCCCTACCGCGTAATAGTGCACCTACACGCCTTCATCGGCCCTACTTCAATAAGGTATTACCTCGCCGATTTTAAAGGGGATGGGATTGGATTCATTCACTTGCATTCCTGCTAGCACTACAAAAAGCTCCGGTCTTAACGCCCCTACGGAAGCTGTGCAGCCTTTCCTCGGGTTCGTAGAGTCGGGTTTCCCGTTTACCCACAACGGAGGAGCCGCCCCCGGGGCCAAAAGGAACTTATGGATATTAAGGTGCTCCTGTCAAAGAGCACCGGAACAAAGCAATGAACTCAATGGATACATGTAATCCTCAAACTACGGACCATCCCCTTTGGTGTCCCAAGCTGTCACTTTTGGGATCGCCGGTTCCGGACCGTAACAGGTGCAAACAACTCATAGATAGGATCACGAACACAAATATATTCATGCAAACACATATGGTTCAGATCTGAAATCATGGCACTTGGGCCCTAAGTGTCAAGCATTAAGAATAACAAGTTGTAGCAAAGATGATAAACACCATAGTAGATGATAGGCAACATGCCCCCAACAATCTGATAAACTATTACATGATCTAACTCATCCAATCCCTACCATCCCCTTCGCCTACAGCGGGGGAATTACTCACACATGGAGGGAGAAGTCATGGAGGGATGATGGAGTGATGATGATGATGACGTTGGCGACGATCTCCCCTCTCCGGAGGCCAATTCAGCCTCCAGATTAGCCCTCCCGAGGAACAACAGAGGGTGGCGGCGGCTCCGCGACGAAAAACTGCGAAAGAACTTCCGATCTAGGGTTTCTGCGTCGGGAGTAAAAATACGGGCTAAAGTAGGGCACGAGGAGGCGTGGGACCTGCCCAGGCTTCCCCCCGGCGCGGCCCAGGGGGGGGGCGCCCACAGGGCGCCTGGGCACCCCCTGGCCCCACTTCTGGTTCCCGGTTCCTTCGGGTGCGTGGATTTTCTGTGATTTTTCGTGGATTTTTCTGAGGTACCTAAAAATCTGTTTTCCTGCACACAAATAAACCATACAGGCAGCTCTGCTGAAAACAGCGTCAGTCCGGGTTAGTTTAGTCCAAATCATGCAAGAATGAGGTCAAAACAATATCAAAAGTGTTTGGAAAAGTAGATACGTTTGAGACGTATCAACTCCCCCAAGCTTAGCATATTGCTTGTCCTCAAGCAATTCAGTTCAACGAACTGGACGCGACAAAGAAAACTTTGACAAACTCTTTTGCTTCATTAGATGTATATAAGCATGTACTACGAACAGAGTTTAGCAAGTATTGAAACAGTACTATGAGGACAATGCAAAGAGCAATCCTTATTTCAAGTGACCAATCACAAATACTTAAAAGTAAATAATATATTACTGAAAATCAAGACAAGATTACATTGCACATAGCTTGAGCATATTAGGGTGGTATCTCGCTAGCCTCCATGAGTGAAGCAAAACATAAATGCAGAGAATCCTCCAGAGTTTTAAAGGAGACTAGAACTAAGAATTTCAGAATAAATCATATCACAAGTATGCAGAAGACAATGTAATACTTTGGGACAATGCACATTACACTCAGAATGACAATTATGCTCTCCTAGTCGGTGCTTTGGAGAAAGAAGGTGAGACTCTCGAACCGTGGCTTTTATTGGCAAGGTTGAAAACCCGTGGTCGGAAACAAAAACTAAACATGTACCAGAGCTCTTGGTTTTAAAAACAGAAGTAAACATGTTTTGAGAAGTGCATATTTCGTCAACGAATGCTAGCAGATAACTCAATCACCTTTTAAGTGGACAAGTCTCGAGGAACGGCTCCCGCATGAGGACGATCACATCCTCTTAATCTCCTTTGTTTATCACTGCCAAAGTTTTCTGATTTCTCATGAACAAAGCGTGAAGGAGGGTTTGTTTGTTATATTATCTTTTTGAGCCGGGCGCACTCAATGCCAGTTCCTTTTCATATTAGGGGTTTGCACTTTATACATGCAATCCAGGGGTGAAACTTGTCCAACTTAAAAAGATCATGAATTAACTACTACTTCCTCATGAGCTAAAGCATAGGCACAAAAAGGAGATGCTTTTGATTAGTTTCGAGATGGTACATGAAAGTCTTCGTTAGGGATGGCAGGTAAATACCATGTTTAGGAAGGTATGGTGGACTCATATGGCATAACTGGTTTAAAGGGTTTGGATGCACAAGCAGTCAGTCCGCTTAGTACAGGTGGAGGTTTAGCAAAAGACTGGGAAGCGACCAACTAGAGAGCAATAACGGTCATAATCATGCAGAGCGACAAAGCAACATTGAATCGGGCATGAAAGTGATATAACTATTCTAAAACTCAAAGATCATCAAGGCAAAGTAGACCTTTTAGTCTTAAACATGTGTAAGCATGTGCCAAGTCAATCCAAAAATTCTCTAAAGGGAAATACCACCTTAGTATACCAGACTATGAACAGTGCAATGCATGTAGATCACTTCAATAACACATTATATACTCTAGTTATTCGAGACTAGCCACAAGGAAAGCATGAACCACTGGAAGAGCATTGTAAACATAGCACTATGTCGCTACAAGCTGGTCTCTAGATCATAAGTACAGGCATATGTACAAAAGTAGAAACAATAAGAGTTCATACCGGTCTTCCTTGTTGCTTCCTTTCAGTCGATCTTCGTCATTACTGCTTGTCACTTGCACGATCGAACGTAGGAAATATAATCAAATGCCATCACGGACTCGAGCTGATCTCTGAAAACAAAGCAAACTAAAGAGAGAAAGGAAATCTTTTTGGGTTTTTCAAAGGTTGAATAAAAAGCAAAAGAAAGAGAAAATCTTTTTGTTGTTTTTGCAAAGAGAGAAATAAAGAAGAACGGGCAAAAACTTCGAAAAGATCAAAGCGAATAAAACGGATAATACAATGGAAAAGTGAGAAGGGCACGTACTCCCCCAAGCTTAGGCTTTTGGCCTAAGTTGGTAGCAGCTACTGCCCCCAGGAGCCTCCTGCTCCAGGGGTATGGTGGTGAGTCCACGGGTCGTAGAAGGATGCCGGCGCGTACACCGAACTCCTCGGAGTCTCCCACGAGGAAGGTTCCGAACGCCAAACAGAGGAAGACCCTTCACCAAACTCGATGGCGGTCTCTTCCTGAAAATGTGGTATCTCACCGTGCCTCTCCTCGTCGGGCACAACCCCCTCCATAGGGTTATGAAACTGATGCTGGACCATGAACTCATCGAACTGAACAACGTCAAAGGACCATCCGTTCCTGTGAGAAAAATCAAACAAAAGAGGTGCAGGTAGACGGATCTCGCGTTCCGCGGCAGTTCCGAAACGCAAGATATAGATAAGATTATTAAGTTCAGAACCCATGGTAACAAATTTATGCCTTTTCATAGCAGCAAGATCAAAGCTTAAATAAGTAAAAGGAGTATCATCAGGGTGTGGGGTGCCTCCAAGATGCTCTAAGATAAGTGTGGCGTAAACGCCACCATATAAGTCCCCCTTGTTACCATTCCTAGCAAGGCGTCGAGCAATTAAGGTACCCAGATTATAATCAGACCTCCCTGAGAGGGCTGCTGCCAGGATAGCAATATCCGGAGCAGAAATGCTGCTCGTGTTGTCACGAGCTAACACCCCTCTGGCAATATAATATGCAAAATACCTGAGGTGAGGAAATAAGATGCTGGAGATCTTCGACCAATGAATATCCCTCGTACCCATGCTGCAGAGAGAGTTGATGACGGTTTTCACCTCGGAGGGCTGAGTGGCCATCCTAACCATCCTCCCAACGTTCGGCACACCTATTATTTCACAAAAATTTCCCAAAGTCATGGTGATAAGATCATTATATATTTTAAACTCAATAGCACCTGAATCAGGATTATATCTAAAACTGTTAATGAAATTGGAGGTGAGTTTTTGATACTGAGTAACACGGCTCGTGACGAGTCGTGTCAACCCTGCATTAGCACAAAGATTATAAAACTCATCCTTGATTCCCGCAGCTTCCATGAATTCATCACATGGAAACGTCATCGCACGTGCTGGACTTGTGTCTTCCAACAACTCCAGGGGCACATGATCTTCATTATAGCTCACCCTAGCAGTCGATGGTGAAGCTGCGGCTCTAGTAACTCGATCGGAGTGTGCGGGCCTCCTCTTCTCAAGCCACCCTTTTGCCCTTCCTAATAAACTCATTTCTGAAAAAAAAATACAATTTACAAAAACGAGGATTAAAACAAAGTGAGCTAAGGCAAACTACTCAACTCACTTGCCCAAGGCATAAACTTGCATCAAAACTTGGAAAATAACTTTCTACACATGCATGCAAGCTCATCTCTACAGCACCAAGAACTACTAAATACTCACAAATGAGGCCACCAATCAAAAATCTAATTGGAGGGGTGGAGGAGTCACATACCAGGGAGTGTTTGCTCAAAATTTCAGCTCAAATGATGGGTTGTAGAGAGAGATCGAAGAATCGCCTCCAAGAACAGCAAGAACACAAGAACAACAGCAGAACTCGTGTTTTTGGAGAAAGAGAGAGAGGGAGGAAGAAGAAGTACCTGGAGGGGGTCCCGTGGGCCCCAGGCGCCCTGTGGGCGCGGCCAGGGGCTGGGCAGCGCCAGCTGGCCGCCTGGGCCACTAGTGGCCCCCCCTGGCTGGCCCTAGGACTTTCTGGGTCTCTCCTGTTGTGGAAATTTTTATTATAATTTTTCTGGAATTTTTCTGAAAACTTCACTGTTGAAATTTTTTCGAAGTTCAAAAAGCTGCGAAACTCTCTGAAAACTTGAAGCAGTTAGTAGTATTGTGAAGCTTCAAAAACATAAATACTTGGTACAGCAAGTAGGACAAAAACTGAAAACAAGTGAAAACATAACAGGCTCAACTTTTTATCCATATAAAACATATTTGTTCATAAGGTTGATCAAGTCTTACCAACAAACAGGCGATATATAGAGCAAAAAGTCTCACCTCTCACGAAGTAATCACTGAACCTTTACCTTGATGGACATTGTCCCTATCATGATAGTTTTGTATTTGTGAGGCACATGTAGTGGACAATCCCATTCTCCAATCTTCACGGTCTCGATATTCTCTATAGAGTTGAGGGCATGCCTCCTGTCGGTCTTCTTCGGAAAATATACCGTGTGTTCTTTATCATTCACATGAAAAGTAACCTTCCCTTTATTGCAATCAATAATAGCACCTGCGGTGTTAAGGAAAGTTCTACCAAGAATAATGGACATGCTCCCATCCTCGGGCATGTCAAGCACAACAAAATCAGTAAGAATTAAACAATTAGCAACTTCAACTGGAACATCCTCACAAATACCTATCGGAACAGCGGTTGACTTGTCAGCCATCTGAAGGGAGATATCTGTAGGAATTAGTTTCTCTAAACAAAGCCTCTCGTAAAGAGAGAGAGGCATAACACTCACTCCTGCTCCAAGATCACATAAAGCAGTTTTGACATAATTATTCTTTATGGAGCAAGGAATGGTGGGTATACCTGGATCACCGAGCTTCTCAGGAATCTTTCCACTGAAAGAATAGTTAGCAAGCATAGTAGATATTGCATCATTAGGAACTTTTCTTTTATTAGTGACAATATCTTTCATATATTTTGAATAAGGAAGTAACTTAATAGCATCAGTCAAGGGTATCTGAAGAAAAAGAGGTTTAATCCACTCACAAAACTTATTATAATGCTCTTCTTCTTTAGATTTGATGGACTTACCTGGAAAGGGCATGGGTTTTTGTACCCATGGTTCTCTTTCCTTCCCATGTTTTCTTGCGATGAAGTCTTCTTTAGTGTACCTCTTACGTTTGTCAGGTGCTTCTTCTTCTCGAACTTCAGGCGGATCATTCTTCTCATTATTATTACCTTTAGGTTCAGCATCGTCTTCTGTCTCAGCATCGGAGATAGATACACTGTTGGGATCAATAGCTGGTTCTTCATCTGCAATAGGATCATTAGAATTGTCAGTCTCCTTATGTTTCTTCTTTTTCTTTGGAGAGCCAACAATTTCTTCTTCCTGTATTTGAGAATCCTGCTCGATTCTCTTCGGATGCCCCTCTGGATAAAGAGGATCTTGAGTGCTAGTTCCTCCTCGGGTCTTAATCCCGAAAGCCTGCAAATTATCTTGTTTGGCATTGTTAGCAAGCAAATTTCTTTGCACATTAGAAATTTGATCAAGCTGAGTTTGAACCATATGAAAATGCTTCACAAGACACTGAACATCATTAACTGTTCTATCTAAAACATCAAGCAGTTTTTTGATGGCAAGGGAATTATCAAGCAACTGACTTTCTATGCTCTCATTAAAATGATTTTGTTTCATAATAAAATTATCAAACTCATCTAAACATTGATCAGGAGGCTTACCATGAGGGATGTCACTTGCGTTGAAATCTAAAAGAGAGTGTACCTCTACCATAGGAGGGTGAGTAGTAAGCTCACACAGCTTCTCAATAAGGGGTAGATTCTTCACGTCTTCAGCTTTAATACCTTTCTCTTTAATAGACTTCTTTGCTTCTCGCATATCCTCGGGGCTCAGAACAAACATGCCCCTCTTCTTCGTTGGTGGAGGTGGTTCAAGGACGGACCAATCTTCATGGTTTTTGGCAATCCTGCCCATTAAGTCTTCCGCATCGTCCGGTGTTCTTTTCCTGAAAACACAACCAGCACAACTGTCCAAATAGGACTTGGATTCATCAGTTAGACCAGCATAGAATATATCGATTAATTCATTCTTAGGGATTTCATGTCCTGGTCTAGCCCGAATCAGACCGCAGTACCTCCCCCAAGCTTTAGGGAGGGACTCATCCTGCAACTGTTTAAAGTTATAAATTCTTTGTAAAGCAGCATGTTGCATGTGAGCAGGAAAGTACTTATCAACAAAAGAGTGAGCTAAGTCCTGAGGACTCTTAATGGAACCGCATGGGAGTGAATCATACCATGCTTTAGCACCCTCCTTCAAGGAGAAAGGAAGAAGCTTGGTCACATAAAAGTATCGTATCTTCTCATCTGTGGTAAACAGGCTACCCAACTCACCGAGTTTAGTCAGGTGTGCAATAGCATCATCATTTTCTCTTCCATAAAAGGGGTCAGCTTTAACCATAGGTATAAGTGAAAGATCAACAGAGAAATCATAATCAGGATCATCAATGCATATAGGAGATGTAGCAAATTCAGGATTAGGAACGGCTTTGTTTTTCAAAGAGTGTTTTTCAAATATTTTCATAATAACTTCAGGGTCAGAGCCAGCAAACTCTGTCAGTTCCCTGCATAGATCTTCATCAAGCATATAGTAATCATCATCAAGGAGCCTCTCTTTGAGTTTACTCAAATCAGGATAATCATAAGTTTCACCAATAGGGTAGCGAGCAACAGGAAGTTCAATTCCATATTTTTCAGCAGCAGCAGCAATTTGTTTCTCAAGAGCATAACCAAGCGAACTAATATCATCATCAAAAGTAGTAGAAGCATCATCAAGAGTATCAGACATAGTAACAGATTCAGTAGGAGCATCATGTGGTGGTGGTGAGGCAAACTTACTCATAACGGAAGGTGAATCAAGTGTAGCACTAGTGCTCAGAGCGGTACCTCTTCTTGTAGTAGATAGTAAGATAGGAACCTTGGGGTCTCCTTTCTTACCCATAGTAGATAAAGTGCAGCAGGTAGGATACCTCAAGTAGACTTGTAAATATTGCTATGCTCCCCAGCAACGGCGCCAGAAAACGGTACTTGATAACCCTCAACCGTAAGGGATCGAGATAGTCTTCGCGGGTAAGAATAACCCAATTTATTGATTCGACACACGGGGAGCCAAAGAGTATTTATAAGCTTTGACAGTTGAGTTGTCAATTCAACCGCACCTGAAATATACTTACTTGCAACAAAAGATAAGTGGTAACAGTGATATGATAGTGATGATAGTAATAGTAGAAGTAAACAGCAAAAGTAAATAACAGTAGTAAACAGCAAAGTAAATAGCGAAAGTAGCGACTAGTGACAAGCAGGGTTTAAAACACTGTAGGCTAGGGAGATGGATGGTTGGGCGCTGCATGGATGAGATAGATTCTAACTTGGGGCACGGCACACGCAAAAGTAATGATCATCTAGGCAAATATCAAACATTAGGCATGTATCCCGTAGGTAGTTGTACGTGCTTGCAATAAGAACTTGCACAACATCTTTTGTCCTACCATCCCGCTACGAACGGGGCCAAAAGGAACTTATGGATATTAAGGTGCTCCTGTCAAAGAGCACCGGAACAAAGCAATGAACTCAATGGATACATGTAATCCTCAAACTACGGACCATCCCCTTTGGTGTCCCAAGCTGTCACTTTTGGGATCGCCGGTTCCGGACCGTAACAGGTGCAAACAACTCATAGATAGGATCACGAACACAAATATATTCATGCAAACACATATGGTTCAGATCTGAAATCATGGCACTCGGTCCCTAAGTGTCAAGCATTAAGAATAACAAGTTGTAGCAAAGATGATAAGCACCATAGTAGATGATAGGCAACATGCCCCCAACAATCTGATAAACTATTACATGATCTAACTCATCCAATCCCTACCATCCCCTTCGCCTACAGCGGGGGAATTACTCACACATGGAGGGAGAAGTCATGGAGGGATGATGGAGTGATGATGATGATGACGATGGCGACGATCTCCCCTCTCCGGAGGCCAATTTAGCCTCCAGATTAGCCCTCCCAAGGAAGAACAGAGGGTGGCGGCGGCTCCGCGACGAAAAACTGCGAAAGAACTTCCAGTCTGGGGTTTCTGCGTCGGGAGTAAAAATACGGGCTCAAGTAGGGCACCAGGGGGCGTGGGACCTGCCCAGGCGCCCCCCCGGCGTGGCCCAGGGGGGGGGCGCCCACAGGGCGCCTGGGCACCCCCTGGCCCCCTCTGGCCCCACTTCTGGTACCCGGTTCCTTCGGGTGTGTGGATTTTCTGTGATTTTTCGTGGATTTTTCTGAGGTACCTAAAAATCCGTTTTCCTGCACACAAATAAACCATACAGGCAGCTCTGCTGAAAACAGCGTCAGTCCGGGTTAGTTTAGTCCAAATCATGCAAGAATGAGGTCAAAACAATATCAAAAGTGTTTGGAAAAGTAGATATGTTTGAGACGTATCAATCCCCCTCCGGTGGAGCTCCGGAACAAGCTCCAAGATGGGATCTCCACGGGGACAGAAGCTACAACGGTGGAATTAGGGTTTTCTCTCTGCGTATGGAGTTTCTGGGATACGTGCATATATATAGGAAGAAAGAGGGCATCGGGGGGCACACGAGGCAGCCTCGAGGCAGGGGGGGCGCCCCCCCCACCCTCGAGGGCAGCCCCTCTGTCCTCTGGCTTGGCCCTGAAGTTTCCCGTGCGTGATTTTCTCCAAAAATATCTCTTGCGAAGGTTTCATTCCGTTTGGACTCCATTTGATATTCTTTTTCTGCAAAACCCTGAAATAGGCAAAAAACAGCAATCTGGACTGGGCCTTTGGGTTAGTAGGTTAGTCCCAAAAATGATATAAAAGTGAATGATAAAGCCCATTGAACATCCAAGACTTCATAAATAATAGCATGGAACAATCAAAATTATAGATACGTTGGAGACGTATCACTACACCGCCTGCTTGAGCAACCTCGTCGGTTTCCACTCCAGCCACGACTCAGCGATGCGTCAACCGTTCCGACTGTGGGGGGGTGTCCGTCGGCTTGCCTTCGGATTCTTCTCCAGTCTCACCATCTGTGTCGCTACCGTTGTGACTGCGGGGGGATGTTGAGTAATGTGATTGTATTAGGAAACATATGTTAGACTAGGAAATATTCTGGCTTGCCTTGTACTCCAAGTAGATCATGTACTCCTATATATATGTCCACGAGGCTCAAGCAATACAACAACTATTCCACCAAATCCTCTCTCTCCCTTCTAACATCAAGGCCTGGCCCATAGGTGGTTAGGGCCTGCGTCGCTTTTCCCTTCACTCCTTGCCTTCACCTCGAAGCTAGGCCGAGCGCGCCATGGGTCCGGGGGCTACTGTCAGTGTTCTGGGACCAGGGGTACACAGACCTGTCTTCCTGCGGCCCAAGGCGTAGCCCAACGACAATGTCTTGTGCACAAGACCCCGCAAGGGCCCCTTGCCTCGTGAGGCGAATGACGCCAAGACCTCCTAGGGAGCGGCCTCACGAGGATGCCTCCGGAGAAGAAGACATATCAATGCAGCCTGGCATCACGAGGCCCCCAGTAACGTGAGCCATGACGACCAAGGCTAGGCGGGCGCCAGTGGGTGCGGGCGAGGACAGTTTACCCTTTGGTGCTACGGAGGAAAGTACGTACGCGGGTTCCCGAGGAATCCTCCAAAGGTTTCCATTCTAGTGCAACTAGACCAAGACCACAAGCTCGGCGGGACGGAGGTCATCGCGGAGCCCACCTGTGCGTCATCGACCAGAAACTTTGCAGGCGAAGACCACCTTTAGTCTGGATAAGATGTACTGTTGTCCCCCTTCGAATTTGGCCGTTGTGGCAACCCTTCCACCTTGTGTTCCAGGTGAAGAGTACCATGGCCGGTATAAATATAGGCTAGACCCCAATACAGAGGGATGGGATCCTGAGCCCTCCCGAGGCATCACACTTGTAGTAGTTCATCCTCATCCTCCTCGCTAGGCAATCCAACTACCAAAGCAGAAGTAGGGTATTACACCGCAAGGTGGCCCGAACCTGGGTAAACCATCGTGCCATTCCCACCATTGCATTCTAGCTCGTGCCCGGCGAACCATGGCCATGGCGAGGCGTTGATTGACTGAGCGAGAGAGGCTTCTTGGGACCGTGGATTCCCAACTCTGACTTACTTGGTCCGAGCGGTTGGCACGACCGTATAGGAGTTAGTCTTCCTTATATTTCCTGGACCTGAGAGTCCGGGTGCCATATCCTCGTCAACTCTGCACTAGTCATCAACAAGATTTTGTTCGCTAATAAACCGTAATGTAGTTAGCTGCAAATGGTAATTGTGTGGACCGTCTCAAACGAGTCAATGCAAATGCTTCCTACCTCATTGATGTTGAGAGTTCATCAAGAAAGCTCCAGTAAAGGACTATCTTCAAATGATGCCATGTGGTCTAGCTTACTCAAAGGCATAATGGCGCTGACAGCCGCATGCAACTCCCTGAACCAATTCTAGCACTCCCATGCAAGTTTGGTGGATCATTTATGTTTGGTTCATCATAAAAGCAGTTATCATTATATCAAGCTTTGCAACAAATATGACAATCTGTTAAGCTTGATGGTGCCATTGCTTTGATTATTTCAATCAAGAAGTTTAAGCCGCATTTTAGTTTGGCCATTAATCAGTGCCTCTAGTGTTTAAAATCTAAAATCACTGGACGACCGGTGTTTTCCATGTAGTCACCACCAGCTTGCTGGTTCCCAATACTACCGCATCATAATTTGCATTCAGCTATCTGAGCTCACCACCACACCAATTCAATCAATCATTTACACCACCTCACTCAATGTTGCTTGCCCAAGATCTGCCACATATCTTGACCATCGCAACTTTCTCGATTGTTCAGGATACAAAACATGCCCGATGATCATGGTACACTAAGTTACGACACAGATTTGCTGGTAGATAGAGGTTAAAGAAAATGGTTGTGGTCCATGCAGTACATGCACCAACATGTGAAACATCCTTTCAGTTTAACGTGGAGTGGGGTGCCAGGGAGTTGTTAAATGCCTCCAAATTATCATCATGCTACAACTAAGCAATACCCTAGAATATTTGTAGATCTTTTCCACCAAGGAAATCACTTTTTAATGGTAATAACATGTTCCTTCCATGTCAAGATTGATGCTTTTCTTGACATTTTGACTTTAAATTGCAAGAAACCAGCTAAAGCAAAAGGGGGTTGGGTGTTTTCCTTTCCTACTGAAGCTATGAACAGTACTTTCACTTGCATATGTGGTGGTTGGCACTTGCCAGCCAATCACAACTCTTTGAAAGTGAATCATTTGATGTGCCAGTAATTTGTTTGCTGAAGAGTAATCTTTTGCAATTCTTCAACATTCTGAATCATAGACGATTTAGTTATCGAGTCAGGATTACTTTATTCATAAGTAGTAACATTCAAGTATAATACATGAAGCCGAATCCATGGTTCATGACACGACACGTTTAGAACCAATCTATGCCCTTTGTCAGTGCTTTCTATTTGCTGATGTGCATCACAATATGTTCTTTGCTCAAGTAGTAGAAGCAACACACGAAGACCACCTATATGTACCAGTACATTTCATCTCACAAATGGCAATGGTCAGGTAATGAATTCACATTATGCTGAGAGCACTCGACCGTGCATTCGATTGTGGCTGTAGTGTAGTGCGTGTTGATTGCATGGAGTGGCATGGGGTTTTGTGCAAAAGTGCAGGCGCTGATTGGCCCAAACCCAAGGTGCCACTTGTCGCGATGTGATTGGCTTTGGACCAAAATATCATATCTGGTGCAAGTTGAGGAAGGGTTGAGTTGAGTTTTGCAAGTTTTGAACTAAATTATCACATTTTGTGCAAGTTCTAGGATCCAGGTGTTATTACATTTTTTTCCCGTTGGATCCAGCCTTCTAGATCGCGAGGCCCAGTGAGGATACTTGCCCACTCGGCCTTTATGGTAGCAAGTACCGTTAGAAATTAGGCCCAGCATGTAGCTAAAAAAAGAAACATATTTGCTATTTCACATCTAGATGTGAGATATTATCTCACATCTAACACATTCATCGTTGATTATTATTTTTAAAGTCTATCATGAATTTTAGAGATGAGGGAGTTAGATGTGAGATAATATCTCATATCTAGATGTGACATAGACAACCCTTATTTTTAAAGTCTATCATGAATTTTAGAGATGAGGGAGTTAGATGTGAGATAATATCTCATATCTAGATGTGACATAGACAAATAAAAAAAACTATGCCGTGCATTCCACCGTGTCCGCCAGCGTGGCACGGTCCGCGTCGTGAGACGGGCGGCAGGGCACGTTCCGGCGCGTGCGAGGCCAGCGCCACCACGCGGCGCAGGCTGCCATGCTTCGCCGCCGTCCGTGGTACTTTCGGGGTCGCCGTACAGTAGCGCCACCACGCCACGCAGGCTGCTAGGCTTCACCGAGCTCAGTGCGGGATGCCGTCCTTGATCTTTTCTGGTTCACCGTACAGTGGCGCCACCACCGCCCTTGCCGGATTAGCCGGCGAGCGCGGCGAGATTCCGTTACGCATACCACCTCCCGGCTCCGTGGGTCTTCGGTGCACCTCCCCTCGCCTCGTAGGCGGCCACACGCGTCACCCGATCGCACGGCATACATCACCAAGTTGACGGAATTCCCCAAGTTGACCAAGGGAGAAACGGAGAGGGGACCGGACGCGACGGGACACGACGCAAGTTGACTACCTAGCGATGGCGCCACTCGTGACAGTGTAATAATAGCACTAGATTACAATATATGGCACGATAAATGATTGATAGTAATATACACAGGCGCGATAAAATGATTACAGCATATCCTCTCTGCAAGCACATTGCTGCCACGGTACGCATACATACGATGATAAATACGTGCGGATCAAAAATAATGTAGTACGGCGAATCAAGGAGGAGAGGAAGTCGGCATCAATGCATACCAAGCGCAATACTCAGGCGCGATAATGAAGTGGATTCCCGGCCACTATCTCCATTCTAATTATATATCTCCAGATATGAATGAGCACCGAGCACGCCACACACTCCACTGCTCTGCCCCGCGAGCATATATCTACTTTTAGGAAGGCATTTCCGTCCTAGAGTATCTGGGGTGACCAAATACGGTGGCTGACTGAGCCCGGGGGATTGTGAAGTTGAGATGGCCGATCGTACTCTTGGCAAAGGCAGCAAGTGCGTGCCCTCGCCGTCGGCGGCGGCGGTGGCCAGGAGCACCATGCTTCTGCTGGCCGCCGCCGTGTTCGTGGGGTGGCTCATGATGTGGGCCATGCTACCAACCAGAACTTACAGCTCGACATGGGCGCCCAAGCTCGCGGCGCTCACCGGCTTCGGGAAACAAGGTTTTTCTTTCTTCTGCCTATTACCACTTGTCGGAATTGCACCGTGGTCAGTGTCTCTTTTGTTCATCATCTTTTTTTTTTTATTACAGGGATTAGGATGACGGTGTACGTGTTCCCAGTGCTGTTCGTGTACGTTGTGGCGTGCGTTTACCTGCATTTGCAGCAGAAGGGGGGTGGTGACCCTGACACCCAGCGCCGTACCAAGTATGGTCAATTTTTTCCGGCTAAAAACAAGGAATATTTCGCATGTAGCCACAGAACAAACGACAGAAATTCCTGACGAATTGCTGGACCGATTTGCTTGTGCTTAGTACGAGAATGGCAGCCTGGAGGAGGCCCGTGCTGGTGAGAGGCCCGCTGGGGATAGTGACGGGCATAGAACTGGCCATCCTTCTCATGTTCATGGCGCTCCTCGTCTGGTTCTACTACGCGTACATCACCGTCGAGTTCTCCAAGCTACGCGTCAAACCAGGCGAGAATCTGTAAGGAACCATACGTGTCGACACAAAAATGTTACTGTAATTTTGATTGTGAAACAACTCCGTGCAAACTGACGTAGTATGTACGTGCAATTGGGGTTCTCAGGTGGCAGGCGGAGCTGAAGAAAGCGGCGAAGCGGCTCGGCACGGCCGGGAGCTTGTGCTGCGCGCTGCTGTTCCTGCCCGTGGCACGCGGCTCGGCTCTCCTGCCGCTCGTCGGCCTCACGTCGGAGGCCGGCATCAAGTACCATGTCTGGCTGGGGAACATGGCGATGGCCTTCTTCACCGTTCATGGGCTCTGCTACGTCTTTTTCTGGGCATCCACTGATCAGATCCACCTGGTACTCCCCTCAGGTGCAACCAAGTCTGCGAGATTCAGAGTAGGGTTGGGACTAACTTCTGGGTTGTGTTGTGACCCAGATGACGAAATGGGCAAGGACGGGGGTCTCGAACGTGGCCGGGGAGCTGGCCCTGCTCTGCGGTCTCGCGATGTGGGCGACGGCGCTGCCGCGCGTCCGCCGCCGGATGTTCGAGCTCTTCTTCTACGCGCACCACCTCTATATCCCCTTCATCGTCTTCTCGGCGCTCCACATGGGCGTCACCGTCTTCTGCTTCGTCCTGCCCGGCGTCTTCCTTTTCGCCGTCGACCGGTGCCTCCGGTTCCTGCAGTCGCGCGCCCGCGTCCGCCTCGTCTATGCACGCCTCCTGCCGTCCGGCGCGGTCGAGCTCAACTTCGCCAAAAGCCCCTGTAAGCAACATAGATATCCATGCAAGGAGGGTTACGAGGCAACGAAATGTACCGACAACTTTATTGCAGGTCTGAGGTACAATCCCACGAGCACGCTCTTCGTCAACGTCCCATGCGTGTCACGGCTCCAGTGGCACCCTTTCTCGGTGACGTCGAGCAGCAGCCTCGAGCCGGACACGCTCAGCGTCGTCATCAAGAACAGAGGCGGGTGGACGCGGAAGCTGTACGAGACGGTCTCGTCTATGCCCCCGACGGGTGGCCACCTCGGAGTCTCGGTCGAGGGGCCGTACAGCCCGGCCGCCGGGTTCACGCCCTTCTTGGGCCACGACTCGCTGGTGATGATCAGCGGCGGCATCGGCATCACGCCGTTCATCTCCGTCATCCGCGAGCTGGTTTACCAGAGCGGCGTGGCAGAAACGGCGTCCATGCCGAGGCTCCTCCTCGTCTGCGTCTTCAGGACGTCGGCCGAGCTCGACATGCTGGACCTCCTCGTCCCGGCCTCCGGCGGCCTCTACGGCACCCCCAGTCTTGACCTGCGCATCGAGGTCTTCGTGACGAGCGAGAGCGAGCCCCGCACCGGCAACGACGCGCACAAGCGGCCCTGTCAACAGGTCTGGTTCAAGCCGTGGCCGTCCGACGCGCCCGTCTCCCCCGCGCTCGGCTCCAATGGCTGGCTCTGGCTCGGCGCCGTCGTGTCCTTGTCGTTCGCCGCGTTCCTCCTGCTCGTCGCCGCGCTGCAGCGGTTCTACATCTACCCGGTGGACCGAGACAGCAACCACGTGTACCCGTGGGCGGTCAGAACGATGCTGAGCCTGCTGTTCCTCGGCGTCAGCGTCGCCGGCGTCACCGGTGCGGCGTTCCTGTGGTGTAAGCGGAGGAGCGCCAAGGAGGCCAAGAAGATAAAGAGCGTGGACGGGCCGACGCCGGCGATGTCGCCGGTGTCGTTGCTCCACTGGGCAGGTGGAGGCGGCGTGGAGAGGGAGCTGGAGAGCTTGCCTGCGCAGCCACTTGCGGCGCAGGCGACCAATGTGCACTTCGGCCACCGTCCCGATCTCAGGAGTAAGCTCTATCGTGTGAACATTCCATGTACATTTGGTTTTGTTTAGCGCTGCCAAGTTGTGAGAAAAATGGTCGAATTGGACTGTGCAGGGATGCTGCTGGGGATTCACGACGAAAACGTTGGGGTGATGGCCAGCGGTCCGTCGGGGATGCTTGAGGAGGTCGCGACTATCTGCTCGTCTGGGCCGGCAAGCAATCTGCATTTCCAGTCTATAAGCTTCACCTGGTGAACAACCAATTCCAAGCATCTTGCCCAAGAGGAAGAGGCTTTGGTTCTACTTTCAAGTTCGTACACCACCATAGTAGCTATTCTTCTCTCGAAAATGGCCTATGGTGGCCGAGCACCGTGCAGGCCGTAATCAGCCCCGTCAGTGCCCGTTGCGATCGGTGCAAGGGGTACGACTCTACTGTATTCTGCATGTATTCGAAGAAGAGGACGATACACAGTGCTTGTATTTGCCAATTACTAAAAGGGAGTGACCAGGACTCATCTAGATGAGATATAATTGGTCTCATTCATCTGAAAAACAAAAACAGATACAAATAGTACTACAACCCATGTCAGGACAAACAAATCTTATAGTATCAATCCAATGTCTATAAAAGTGAAGGCGGCATAACTAAAACTCAGCTATATGAGTATTAGCAAAGCCGTTACTAAAAAGTGCAGGCTCATGTATACGCAGGCACAGGAGCGCTGCACAGATGCATGTCGCTGACACAACATGCATCGGCTCTTGCGGCACCTGTACACGGCACGGGATCGACCCTGTCAAAATGTTCCACGACAGGGAGCTATTATGAGGTCGAACTTTGAGGAATCCAACCATTGCCATGGTCTCACCGGTTATTTATAGCGGAGATGGGCTCGCCTTCCTCCCCAAACACAATCGGCATGGCTTCATCTTTATCCTTAGTTCGTTCCAGGGAAAGCCAACATCATCTGCCACTCATCACTTGCCCGGATTGCGGGCGAGGTTCAGGTGGAGACCAACATCAGCGGGGTAATGGGACCCAACCTTGGCAAGCGTTTCTACAAGTGCCCAATCGACAGTGTAAGCCTCGATTTCTCTTTAGTTCGATGCATGAATCTCGATGGGGAGGTTCTGAGCTAGCACAATACCACCCTTCGTGCGGAGACATACAATTAGCATGTGCGGCACATGATGTTCCTCGTCAGCAGGGCATGATCCATGATAAGATAGAAAAATACACATGTGAGAACATACAAACATTGTACTCTTACCAGCTTGGTTCTTTTCTCCTGATAACTCTCTTCTGAATCTATGTCAAATTGCATCTTCTCATATTGCCTAACAAACAGGCGCATCGGGGATCCTGGCGGCACGTGCCCTTTGAGCAAATGGTTTGCACTCTCGCTCCGCTGCGTGCTAGTCATCTTGGTGCATAAAACATTCATGAAGTAAGGTTTAGCCCATTTTCTCCTGGTCTCATAAATCGGATGGAAATATGCCCTAGAGGCAATAATAAAGTTATTATTATTCTATATTTCCTTATTCACGATAAAGGTTTATTATTCATACTAGAATTGTATTGACTGGAAAAATTAAATACATGTGTGAATACATAAACAAATACCGTGTCCCTAGCATGCCTTTACTAGACTAGCTCGTTGATAAAAGATGGTTAAGATTTCCTAACCATAGACATGAGTTGTCATTTGATAATGGGATCACATCATTAGGAGAATGATGTGATGGACAAGACCCGTCCATTAGCTTAGCATTTGATCGTACAGTTTATTGCTACTGTTTTCTTGTATGTCAAATACATGTTCCTTCGACTATAAGATCATGCAACTCCTGGATACTGGAGGAATACCTTGTGTGCTATCAAACATCACAACGTAATTGGGTGATCATAAAGATGCTCTACAGGTATCTCCAAAGGTGTCTGTTGAGTTGGCATGGATCGAGATTAGGATTTGTCACTCCGTGTTTCGGAGAGGTATCTCTGGGCCCTCTCGGTAATACACATCATAAGAAGCCTTGCAAACAAATGACTAATGAGTTAGTTACGAGATGATGTATTACGTAACGAGTAAAGAGACTTGCCGGTAACGATATTGAACTAGGTATAGAGATGCCGGCGTTCGAATATTGGGCAAGTAACATACCGACAGACAAAGGGAATTACGTATGTTGTTATAACGGAATGACCGATAAAGATCTTAGTAGAATATGTAGGAACCAATATCGGCATCCAGGTTCCACTATTGATTATTGACAGGAGAGGTGTCTCGGTCATGTCTACATAGTTCTCAAACATGTAGGGTCCGCACGCTTAACGTTCGACGACGATATAGTATTATATGAGTTATGTGATTTGGTGACAGAATGTTGTTCGGAGTCCCGGATGAGAACACGGACATGAAGAGGAGCTCCGGAGGTAAATAATGATATATAGGACGATGATGTTTGGACACCGGAAGAGTTTCGGGGGTACCGAGTAGTCATCAGATCATCGGAAGGGGTTCCGGGAGGCCCCGGGAGGGCCTAATGGGCCAAGGGGAGGCACACACAAGCCCACAAGGGGGATGACGCACCCTCCCCCTGGCCGCCTGCCCTAGAAGAAGGAAAGGGAGCGCCACCTCCTCCTGCCTTCCTCTCCTTGTGCGAGAAAGGAAAGCGGGGCGCCACCTCCTCCTTCCTTTCGCCTGGCGCCAAAAGACGGAAGGGGGGATGGCCCAGGGCAGGAGCCCAAGTAGGGTTCGGCCTACTTGGGGCGCACCTTGGTTGCCTCACCCCCCCCCCCCACTTATATATATATGGGGATGGGGCAACACACATAGCCCAAAACATTGTCTTAGCCGTGTGCGATGCCCCTCTCCACAGTTTCGTCCCTCGGTCATATTTTCGTAGTGCTTAGGCGAAGCCCTGCGGAGATTGCTTCACCGTCACCGTCACCACGTCGTTGTGCTACCGTTACTCATCTACTACTTCGCCCATCTTGCTGGATGAAGAAGGCGAGGACGTCACCGAGCTGAACGTGTGCTGAACGCGGAGGTGCCGTACGTTCAGTTCTCGATCGGGTTGGATCACGAAGAAGTTCGACTACATCAACCGCATTACTAAATGCTTCCGCTTATGGTCTACGGGGGTACGTAGACACACTCTCCCCTCTCGTTGCTATGCACCTCCTTGGATAGATCTTGCGTGTGCGTAGATTTTTTTCCATGCAACATTTCCCAACAGTGGAATCAAGAGCCAGGTCTATGCATAGATGATATGCACGAGTAGAACACAAAGAGTTGTGGGCGGTGATGGTCATACTGCTTACCACCAACGTCTTATTTTTATTCGACGGTATTGTAAGATGAAGCGTCCCGGACCAAACTTACATGTCCACGTACATGAGACCGGTTCCACCGACATACATGCAACTTGTTTTGCATAAAGGTGGCTTGCGGGTGTTTGTTTCTCCTACTTTAGTTGAATCGAATTTGTTGCGGTCGGCCCTTGAAGAAGGTTAAAACAACAAACTTGATAAATCACCATTGTGGTTTTTGCCGTCGGTAAGAACGGTTCTTGCTAGAAGCCTGTAGCAGCCATGTAAAACTTGCAACAACAAAGTAAAGGACGTCTAACTTGTTTTTGCAGGGCATGTTGTGATGTGATATGGTCAAGATGTGATGAGTTATATGTTATTGTATGAGATGATCATGTTTTTTAATATCGACAACCGGCAGGAGCCTTATGGTTGTCTCTTAATTATTGTATGAAATGCAAGCGCCATGTAATTGCTTTACTTTATCGCTATGAGTTAGCAATTGTTGTAGAAGCAATAGTTGGTGAGACGACCACGAAGCAACGATGTAGATCAAGGTGTCGAGCCGGTGATGATGGAGATCATGACGATGCTTTGGAGATGCAGATCAAAAGCACAAGATGATGATGGCCATATCATGTCACATATTTTGATTGCATGTGATGTTTATCCTTTATGCATCTTATTTTGCTTAGAACGGCGGTAGCATTATAAGATGACCCCTTCACTAAATTTCAAGATAAAAGTGTTCTCCCTGAGTATGCACCATTGCTAAAGTTCGTCGTTTCGAAGCACCTCGTGATGATCAGGTGTGATAGACTCTACGTTCACATACAACGGGTGTAAGACAGTTTTACACATGCAGAATACTTGGGTTAAACTTGACGAGCCTGGCATGTACATACATGGTCTCGGAACACTGGAGACCAAAAGGTCGAACATGAGTCATATAATAGATATGATCAACATAGAATGTTCAGCATTGACGACTACCCCATCTCACATGATGATCAGACATGGGTTAGTTTATTTGGATCACGTATCACTTAGATAACTTGAGGAGTGTTAATTTCACTAGGAGTTCATTAGTAATTTGATTAATTGAACTTAATTTATCATGAACTTAGTCTTATTAGTTTTTGCATATCTATGTTGTAGATCAATGGCCTGTGCTACCGTTCCCTTGAATTTTAATGCGTTCCTAGAGAAAGCTAAGTTGAAAGATGATGGTAGCAACTACACGGACTGGGTCCGTAACTTGAGGATTATCCTCATTGTTGCACAGAAGAATTATATCCTTGATGCACCGCTAGGTGACCCACCCACTCCCGCTAACCTAGGTGCTATGAACAACTGGCAAACGCGGATTGATGACTACTCGATAGTTCAGTGTGCCATACTTTACGACTTAGAACCGGGACTTCAAAGACGTTTGGAACGTCATGGAGTATATGAGATGTTCCAGGAGCTGAAGTTAATATTTCAAGCTAATGCCCGGGTTGAGAGATATGAAGTCTCAAGCAAGTTCTATAGCTGCAAGATGGAGGAGAATAGTCCTGTCAGTGAACACATACTCAAAATGTCTGGGTATCATAACCACTTGACTCGGCTGGGTATTGATATTCTAGTTGAGAATGTTATTGATAGAGTTCTTCAATCACTACCACAAAGCTACAAAGGCTTCGTATTGAACTATAATATGCAAGGGATGGAGAGAAAAATCCCCGAGCTCTTCGCGATGTTGAAATAGGTGGAGGTAGAAATCAAGAAGGAGCATCAAGTATTGATGGTTAACAAGACCACTAGTTTCAAGAAAAAAGGGCAAAGGAAAGAAATGGAACTTCAAGAAGAATGACAAACATGTTGGCGCTCCCGTGAAGAAACCCAAACTGGACCTGAGCCTGAAACTGAGTGCTTTAACTGCAAACAGAGTGGTCACTGGAAGCGGAACTGCCCCAAGTATTTGTCGGATAAGAAGGATGGGAAAGTGAACAAAGGTATATTTGATATACATGTTATTGATGTGTTCCTTGCTAGTGCTCGTAGCAGCGCCTGGGAATTTGATACTGGTTTGGTTGTTCATATTTGTAACTCGAAATAGGAGCTACGGAATAAGAGAAGATTGGCTAAGGACGAGGTGATAATGCGCGCCGGGAATGGTTCCAAGGTCGATGTGATCGCCGTCGGCACGCTACCTCTACATGTACCTTCGGGGTTAGTTTAGACCTAAATAATTGTTATTTGGTGCCTGCGTTGAGCATGAACATTAAATATGGATCTTATTTAATGCGAGACGGTTATTCATTTAAGTCAGAGAATAATGGTTCTTCTGTTTACATGAGTAACATCTTTTATGGTCATGCACCCTTGAGGAATGGTCTATTCTTTGTTGAATCTCGATGGTGGTGATACACATATTCATAATATTGATAGTGCAACATACTTGTGGCACTGCCGTTTAGATCATATTGGCGTAAAGCGCATGAAGAAACTCCGTGATGATGGACTTTTGGAATCACTTGATACTTGCGAACCATGCCTCATGGGCAAGATGACTAAATCTCCGTTCTCCGGAATAATGGAGTGAGCTAATGAGTTATTGTAAATAATACATACTGATGTATGCGGTCCAATGAGTGTTGAAGCACGCGGTGGGTATTGTTATTTTCTCACCTTCACAGATGATTTGAGTAGGTATGGGTATATCTACTTTATGAAACACAAGTCTGAAACATTTCAAAAGTTCAAAGAATTTCAGAGTGAAGTAGAGAATCATCATAACAAGAAAATAAAGTTTCTACGATCTGATCGCGGAGGCAAATATTAGATTACAAGTTTGACCTTCATTTAAAACAATGTGGAATAGTTTTACAACTCACGCCACCTGGAACACCACAACGTAATGGTGAGTCCGAACGTCGTAACCATAATCTATTGGATATGGTGCGTTCTATGATGTCTCTTACCGATTTGCCTTTATCATTTTGGGGTTATGCATCAGAGACAGCCGCATTCACGTTATATAGGGCACCGTCTAAATTGGTTGAGACGACACCGTATGAACTGTGGTTTGGCAAGAAACCAAAGCTGTGGTTTCTTAAAATTTGTGGTTGCAATACTTACGTCAAAAGGCTTTAGCCTGATAAGCTCGAATCCAAATCGGAGAAGTGTGTCTTCATAGGACAACTAAAAGAAACTATTGGATACACCTTCTACCACAGATCTGAAGGCAAGATCTTTGTTGCTAAAATGGGTCCTTTCTAGAGAAGGAGTTTCTCTCGAAAGAAGTGAGTGGGAGGAAAGTAGAACTTGATGAGGTAACTGTACCTTCTCTCAAATTGGAAAGTAGCTCATCAGAGAAAACCGTTCCCGTGATGCCTACATGTAACATCCCAAATTTTCAATTTGGAATGTTATACATAGATCATATTGCATTGCATATTTTGTTGCATTTGTGTGCTCGCGATCCTCGAAAATTCTAAGCAACTCAAGGACCCACAGAGAGAGTTGGGGATTTTACCATTTTCGTATTTGAGTTTTCTCAAATACCGGTACGGGGATCACTTTGGTTTTAATAGTTTTCTCTCCTAAAAAAATATTTCTTAGTAAAATATATGAGCGGAGATAATATGACTTCTCCAAAATAATAGAAATATTGGAGGAAAAATATTAAAATCACTTTTGGATTTTTATTTGGATTTATTTGCGATTTTATTTGCATAGGAAAAATGCGCGTGTTTCAAATTTGTATTTAGGTCCGGGAAAAATGTTCACTTTGTCCTAAATATTATTAGAGGACGGTGAAAATTTATTTTGGAATTTTTGAAGTCCGTTTAGATTTTTTTCCCGCCTGTTTAAGTGCGTCAGGACTGTTAAAGAAAAAGTGCACCGACCTAGTCGGACCGTACCCGACCCGGACTCCCCTAGCCGGCCCTTAAAAGGCGAGGCCCGAGCCGCCGCCAGCCCACCAGCCCCGCCACGCCAACCCTAGCCGCGCCCGCGCCCCGAGGCCGCCGCCGCCGCCAGCCGCCAGCCGTAGCACGCTGCCGCCGCCGCACGCCCCGCCGCCGGTAGCCTCCGCCGCCCGAGAAGCCGCCGCCGCCGGAGAAGCCGCCGCCGCCGAGGTAGCCGCCGCCACCGTTCTTGTCGCTGTCGCCGTCGGTTTTTTTTAAAACCGATCATATTTGTTTTAGGAACCCTAGATCTGTTTTTCTAAATAGATCGGTTCGTTTTTTTCGGTTTAGTTAGTTAGCGGACGTTCGTTCGTACATTTGTTCTAACGAACGCTATTCGCCCGTTAGCCCCAGATAACGAACGTTCGTTCGTTAGCCTGTTCGTCAGTTTTTTTTCGGGGCTTTATCCGCGATTATTTTCGATCGCGATTTCTGCCCTGATCTTGTTTTTAGTTTTTCTTTTCGCTCGAGAGTCGGAAGCAGGCGATTCAAAATCCCAGATCTTCGTCTCAAAGCCCTCTTTCCGTTTAACCAACTTGAACAAGGTTTTGGCTACTGTAAATTTTGACTTTAGACCAAACTAGTAAACGGATCTTGTTTCTTTCACAGTTTGAGTTTCGTTGCTCCATTTGATTTGATTCTTTTTGCAAACCGGAGTTCTTAAGTTGAACTTTATGGTTAGATCTTCTTGTTTGAAGTTCTGTTTGTGCATCTTTGCTTGGTTGCTTATGTATGCTATTATTTGCTTGCGATAGAATTCCCAGAGTGCGAAGCGTGCTACTACGAGTCTCTAGGTTTTGCGAATCATCAGCAAGGCAAGTAACACTTTGATCATACCCTTTATTACCCTGTTTTTATGCATTAGATCAAACCTTCACACATTGCATGAGTAGGATCTCTTAATTTTTGGGTCTGGGAAGTAGATTGTGGTAGAACCTATTACCTATACTATATTCAAACCCCTGGGAGTTACTTCTACGTTATGCTTAAGTTGCCATGCTATGCTCGTAGACGTGGTTTGGGTTTGAGAGAATCCATGACAAATGTGAGTTGTTAATTAATGGTTCAACTTAAGGTGGCTCCTTGAATACACATCTGGGTGGATTGGTTGCAGGGCACCTGGAGAATCCAGTGTTGTCCTAGGAAATCCCGGGGTTCCGTGTGATTTTTCCTATGGAATGCCACCCAGGCTCAAAGGGATCATGAAACTATTCATGCTAGAAACTTCCGTGTGCAGCCACAATGCCATTATGGGCTCTCGCATAGTATGAGTAAGTTGTGTGAGCTCTTTCAGTGGTGGACTAGCAGATGTAGCGGAAAGTAGGTGTACCGGTCCACCCGGGGTAAAGAGTAAATGCTTCTGAAAGACTGTGTCTCGGTCATCCGTTTCTCAAACACCATGCAGTGTGAGAAATCTAACGGAGGAGATCGAGTCTTGTGGCGAAAAGTGCGCAAACCTCTGCAGAGTGTACAAACTAATCATGATTAGCCGTGTCCCCGGTTATGGACATCTCGAGTATCTGGTACTTGAATTATTGGTTGATCTCATCACTCTAAAAATTAATTTGTTGGGTTAATGATGACTACTTTAATTGGGATTGAGTTGGAGGTACCTTCTCAATGATGTTTCAACTACCATGATGGTTAAAATAAAAATTATTCCTTTGTTGTAGGGAAAACTTGGCTTTATGCAAAAAAACTTTAACCTTAGAGCCTCCACTAGCCAAACATGCATATAGTGTTAGCCTTCATTCTGTTACTTGTTCTACTGTGTTATCTTGCCAGCATATTCCATGTGCTGACCCGTTTCGGGATGCAACATGTTACGATGGAGACTTTTCGGATGAGGAGTAAGACGTGCTAGGTCGTTTGTCATGCACTCAGCTATGCCGTTGGAGTTGATGGACTCACTTGTCTTCCAAGCCTTCCGCTGTTATTTTGTTAGATGGCCTTATGCCATAGACTTTTGTAATAAGTTCTCTTTTGAGACATTCGTTGTAATAAGTGTGTGATTGCCACTCTGTTATAAATCCTTCAAGTATTGTGTGTGTCAGCATTACCGATCCAGGGATGACACGAAAACACAGAGACTTCGGTCCATTCGGATCATGGTCGCTACACTACACCAACTAGAGAAGAAGCTAAAGATGATCATGAAACTTTGGATCAAGTTACTACTGAACGTCGAAGGTCGACCAGAACATGTACCGCACTAGAGTGGTACAGTAACCATGTCCTAGAAGTCATGTTGTTAGACAACAGCGAACCTTCAAACTATGAAGAAGCTATGATGATCCCAGATTCCTAAAAATGGCTTGAGGCCATGAAATCTGAGATAGGTTCCATGTATGAGAACAAAGTGTGGACTTTGGTGGACTTGCCTGATGATCGTAAAGCCATAGAGAATAAATGGATCTTCAAGAAGAAGACTCACGTTGGTGGTAATATTACTGTCTACAAAGCTCGACTTGTCGCAAAAGGTTTTCGACAAGTTCAAGGAGTTGACTACGATGAGACTTTCTCACCTGTAGCGATGCTTAAGTATGTCCGAATCATGTTAGCAATTGCCGCATTTTATGATTATGAAATCTGGCAAATGGATGTCAAAACTTCATTCCTTAATGGATTTATGAAAGAAGAGTTCTATATGATGCAACTAGAAGGTTTTGTCGATCCTAAAGGTGCTAACAAAGTGTGCAAGCTCCAGTGATCCATCAATGGACTGGTGCAAGCATCTCAGAGTTGGAATATATGCTTTGATGAGGTTTTCAAAGCATATGGTTCTATACAGACTTACGGTGAATCATGTATTTATAAGAAAGTGAGTGAAAGCTCTGTAGCATTTCTGATATTATATGTGGATGGCATATTGTTGATTGGAAATGACATAGAATTTCTGGATCGCATAAAAGGATACTTGAATAAGAATTTTTCAATGAAATACCTAGGTAAAGCTGCTTATATATTGGGCATCAAGATCTATAGAGATAGATCAAGACGCTTAATAGGACTTTCACAAAAGCTCATACATTGACAAAGTTTTGAAGAAGTTCAAAATGGATCAGTCAAAGAAAGGTTCTTGCATGTGTTACAAGGTGTGAAATTGAGTCAGACTTAAAGCCCGGCCACTGCAGAAGATAGAGAGAAAATGAAAGTCATCCCCTATGCCTCGGCCATAGGTTCTATCGTGTATGCTATGTTGTGTACCCGACCTAATGTGTGCCTTGCCATAAGTTCGACAGGGAGGTACCAAAGTAATCCAGGAGTGGATCACCGGATAGCGGTCAAGAACATCCTGAAGTACCTGAAAAGGACAAAGGATATGTTTCTTGTTTATGGAGGTGATGAAGAGCTCGTCGTAAAGGGTTACGTTGATGATAGCTTTGACACAGATCTGGATGACTCTATGTCTCAGACTAGAAGCATATTTATATTGAATGGTGGAGTTGTTAGTTGGTGCAGTTTCAAGCAAAGCGTCGTGGAGTAATCTACGTGTGAAGCGGAGTACATAGATGCTTCAGAAGCATCACATGAAGGAGTCTGGATGAAGGAGTTCATATCTGATGTCTACTACACAACCTTCTTCTTGTAGACTCGTGTTGGGCCTCTAAGCGCAGAGTTTTGTAGGACAGTAGAAATTTTCCCTCAAGTGGATGACCTAAGGTTTATAAATCTGTGGGAGGCATATGATGAAGATAGTCTCTCTCAAACAACCCTGCAACCAAATAACAAAGAGTCTCTTGTGTCCCCAACACACCCAATACAATGGTAAATTGTATATGTACACTAGTTCGCCAATGAGATGGTGATACAAGTGTAATGTGGATGGTAGATATATGTTTTTGTAATCTGAAAAAATATAAAAACAGCAAGGTAACCAATGATAAAAGTGAGCACAAACGGTATTCAAATGCTTGGAAACAAGGCCTAGGGTTCATACTTTCACTAGTGCAAGTTCTCTCAACAATGATAACATAATTGGATCATATAACAATCCCTCAACATGCAACAAAGAGCCACTCCAAAGTCACTAATAGCAGAGAACAAACGAAGAGATTATTGTAGGGTACGAAACCACCTCAAAGTTATTCTTTCTGATCGATCTATTGGGCTATTCCTATAAGTGTCACAAACAGCCCTAGATTTCGTCCTAAAATAACACCTTAAGACACTCATCAACCAAAACCTTTATGTCACCTAGATACTCCAATTTCACCACAAGTATCTGCGGGTTTGATTATACGATATGCATCACACAATCTCAGATTCATCTATTCAAGCCAACACAAAGAACTTCAAAGAGTGCCCCAAAGTTTCTACCGGAGAGTCAAGACGAAAACGTGTGCCAAGCCCTATGCATAAGTTCACAAGGTCACTGTACCTGCAAGTTTATCACACAAAACGTACATCAAGTGGACCACGTGAATATCCCATTGTCACCACAGATAAGTACATGCAAGACATACATCAAGTGTTCTCAAATCCTTAAGGACTCAATCCGATAAGATAACTCCAAAGGGAAAACTCAATCCATTACAAGAAGGTAGAGGGGGAGAAACATCATAAGATCCAACTATAATAGCAAAGCTCACGGTACATCAAGATCGTGCCAAATCAAGAACACGAGAGAGAGAGAGAGAGAGAGAGAGAGAGAGAGAGAGAGAGAGAGAGAAAGAGAGAGAGAGAGAGAGAGAGAGATCGAGATCAAACACATAGCTACTGGTACATACTGAAAGTGCAACTATCCCTGAGAGCTTTTGGTAATTCCTAACAACATATAGCTCATTAAACTAATGCTGTTTCAAGATGATCATTTCAGAAAGTTCAATGATTGGCATGGCATGGACTAGGAATGTGGACCCCTCAAAATGATAAGGACACATATTGGCTCAAGCTCAAGACTCTACATTTTCTATTTTAGTGATCCAAGATCACATTGAGTCCATAGGAAAGCCAATACTACTAAAAGGGGATGAGGTGTTTGATGTCTACTACACAACCTTCTTCTTGTAGACGTTGTTGGGCCTCCAAGTGCAGAGGTTTGTAGGACAATAGCAAATTTCCCTCAAGTGGATGACCTAAAGTTTATCAATCCATGGGAGGCGTAGGATGAAGATGGTCTCTCTCAAACAACCCTGCAACCAAATAACAAAGAGTCTCTTGTGTCCCCAACACACCCAATACAATGGTAAATTGTATGGGTGCACTAGTTCGGCGAAGAGATGGTGATACAAGTGCAATATGGATAGTAGATATAGGTTTTTGTAATATGAAAATATAAAAACAGCAAGGTAACTAAAGATAAAAGTGAGCATAAACGGTGTTGCAATGATAGGAAACAAGGCCTAGGGTTCATACTTTCACTAGTGCAAGTTCTCTCAACAATAATAACATAACTGGATCATATAACTATCCCTCAACATGCAACAAAGAGTCACTCCAAAGTAACTAATAGCGGAGAACAAACGAAGAAATTATGGGAGGGTACGAAACCACCTCAAAGTTATCCTTTCTGATAGATCTATTCAAGAGTCCGTAGTAAAATAGCACGAAGCTATTCTTTCCGTTCGATCTATCATAGAGTTCGTACTAGAATAACACCTTAAGATACAAATCAACCAAAACCCTAATGTCACCTAGATACTCCATTGTCACCTCAAGTATTCGTGGACATGATTATAGGATATGCATCACACAATCTCAGATTCATCTATTCAACCAACACAAAGTACTTCAAAGAGTGCCCCAAAGTTTCTATCGGAGAGTCAAGATGAAAACGTGTGCCAACCCCTATGCATAGATTCCCAAGGTCACGGAACCCGCAAGTTGATCAACAAAACATACATCAAGTGGATCACGTGATATCCCATTGTCACCACAGATAAGCACATGCAAGACATACATCAAGTGTTCTCAAATCCTTAAATACTCAATCCGATAAGATAACTTCAAAGGGAAATCTCAATTCATCACAAGAGAGTAGAGGGGGAGAAACATCATAAGATCCAACTATAGTAGCAAAGCTCGCGATACATCAAGATCGTGCCATCTCAAGAACACGAAAGAGAGAGAGAGAGAGAGAGAGAGAGAGAGAGAGAGAGAGATCAAACACATAGCTACTGATACATACCCTCAGCCCCGAGGGTGGACTACTCCCTCCTCGTCATGGAGAGCACCGGGATGATGAAGATGGCCACTGGAGAGGGATTCCCCCCCTCCGGCAGGGTGCCCGAACGGTTCTAGATTGGTTTTCGGCGGCAACAGAGGCTTTCGGCGGCAGAACTCCCGATCTAGGTTATTTTCCGGAGGTTTCAGTATTTATAGGAATTTTTCGCGTAGGTCTCACGTCAGGGGGGTCTCCGGGCTGTCCACGAGATAGGGGGGCGCCACCACTTGGGGTGGGCGCGCCCCCACCCTCATGGGCAGCCCGTGGCTCTCCTGGCCCAACTCTTTTACTTCGGGGGCTTCTTTTGGTCCAGAAAAAATCATCAAAAATTGGCTCGTCAATTGGACTCCGTTTGGTATTCTTTTTTTTTGTAAAACTCAAAAACAAGGAAAAAATAGAAACTGGCACTGGGCTCTAGGTTAATAGGTTAGTCCCAAAAATCATATAAAAGTGTATATAAAAGCCCATAAAACATCCTAGAAGGATAATATAATAGCATGGAACAATCAAAAATTATAGATACGTTGGAGACGTATCAAGCATCCCCAAGCTTAATTCCTGCTCGTCCTCGAGTAGGTAAATGATAAAAATAGAATTTTTGATGTGGAATGCTAACTAACATAATTCTCAATGTAAATCTCTTTATTGTGGCATGAATGTTTAGATCCGAAAGATTCAAGACAAAAGTTTAATATTGACATAAGAATTAATAATACTTCAAGCATACTAACACATCAATCATGTCTTCTCAAAATAACATTGTTGGAAATATGCCCTAGAGGCAATAATAAAAGAGTTATTATTATATTTCCTTGTTCATGATAATCGTTTATTATCCATGCTATAACTGTATTGATTGGAAACTCAAATACATGTGTGGATAAATAGACAAACTTTGTGTCCCTAGTAAGCCTCTTCAGGACTAGCTCGTTGATCAAAGATGACCGCGGTTTCCAGGTCATAGACATGAGTTGTCGTTTGATAACGGGATCACATCATTAGGAGAATGATGTGATGGACGAGACCCAAACGTTGAACATAGCTTTTGATCGTATCAGTTATCGCTATAGTTTTCTGCATGTCAAGTATAAGTTCCTATGACCATGAGATCGTGTAACTCACTGACACCGTAAGAGTGCTTTGTGTGTGCCAAACGTCGCAACGTAACTGGGTGACTATAAAGGTACTCTACAGGTATCTCCGAAGGTGTCTGTTGAGTTGACATGGATCGAGACTGGGATTTGTCACTCCGTGTGACGGAGAGGTATCTCCGGGCCCACTCGGTAATACGTCATCTCAATGAGCTCAAAGTGACTAAGTAGTTAGTCACGGGATTATGTATTACGGAACGAGTAAAGAGACTTACCGGTAACGAGATTGAACTAGGTATAGAGATACCGACGATCGAATCCCGGGCAAGTAACATACCGACGAGACAAAGGGAACTGTATACGGGATTGCCTGAATCCTTGACATCGTGGTTCATCCGATGAGATCATCGAGGAACGTGTGGGAACCAATATGGGTATCCAGATCCCGCTATTGGTTATTGACCTGGGAGTGTCTCGGTCATGTCTGCATAGTTTCCGAACCCGCAGGGTCTACACACTTAAGATTCGGTGACGCTAGGGTTGTTAGTGAGAACAGTGCATGGTTACCGAAGGTTGTTCGGAGTCCCGGATGAGATCCCGGACGTGACGAGGGTCTCCGGAATGGTCCGGGGACGAAGATTGATATATAGGATGAGAGTGATCGGAGTCCGGAAGTGTTCCGGGGAGTATCGGGGAGTCGTCGGATGACCGAAAGGGGTTTCGGGGGTCCCGACAAGTGTTGCGGGCCTCATGGGCCACAAGTGGGAGACGCAACAGCCCTCTTAGGGCTGTGCGCCCCCCTAGGGCCCTCTCCACCTGCGCCAAGGGGCTGGGCCCCCCTAGGGCTGCCGCACCCCTAGTCTTGGGGGGCAAGGCGCCTGGGGGGGGGGGGGG
>LR738710.1:744309436-744436320 GCA_902687465.1 Secale cereale
TGGCCGCCGCCCCTAGGGGTAAACCCTAGGGCGCCCCCTCCCCTCTCTCCCCCCTATATAAAGAGAGGCAGAGGGAGGGCAGCCACACACGTTCGTGCCTCGGCGCTGCCCTCCGTCTCCCACGAATATCTTCTTCGAGTACGCAGTGCTTGGCGAAGCCCTGCTGGAATCCTCCACCACCATCTCCACCACGCCGTCGTGCTGCTGGGCTTCTCCGTCAACTTCTCCTTCCCCCTTGCTGGATCAAGAAGGAGGAGACGTCCCCGAGCTGTACGTGTGAAGAACGCGGAGGCACCGTCCCTTCGGTGCTAGGATCTTCGGCGATCTGAATCGCGGCGAGTACGACTCCATCAACCGCATTCTTGAACGCTTCCGCTTAGCGATCTACAAGGGTATGTGGATCCAACTCTCCCCTCGTAGATGCATCTCCTAGATTGATCTTAGTGAGCGTAGGAAAAAATTTTGTTTCCCATGCAACGTTTTCCAACAGTGGCATCATGAGCTAGGTTCTTGCGTAGATGCTTTCACGAGTAGAACACAAAGGAGTTTTGTGGGCGTTGATGTTTAGATTGCTTCCCTCCTTGGTCTTTCTTGATTCAGCGGTATTATGGGATGAAGCGGCCCGGACCAACTTTACATGTCCACGTACATGAGACCGGTTCCATCGACAGACATGTGACTTTTGTTGCATAAGATGGCTGGCGGGTGTCTGTCTCTCCTATCTTAGTTGAATCGGAATAGACAAAGGCGGTCCTTGTAGAAGGTTAAATAGCAACTTAAATATCACCGTTGTGGCTTTGCGTAGGTAAGAGGCGTTCTTGCTAGATACCCATAGCAGCCACGTAAAACATGCAACAACAAATTAGAGGACGTCTAACTTGTTTTTGCAGGGTATGTATGTGATATGATATGGCCAATGACATGATGAGATATATTTGATGTATGAGATGATCATGTTGTAATAGTTAATATCGACTTGCATGTCGATGCATACGGCAACCGGCAGGAGCCATAGGGTTGTCTTTAATTTTTGTATGACCTGCGTGTCAATCATTAAGCGCTATGTAATGCTTTACTTTATCGCTAAACGGTAGCAATAGTAGTAAGAGCATGGTGGGCGCGCGACAACCCCGATGGCGACACGATGATGGAGATCATGATGATGGGGATCATGGTGTTACGCCGGTGACGATGGAGATCATGCCGGTGCTTTGGAGATGGAGATCAAAAGCACGAGTTGATGGCCATATCATGTCACTTATGATTTGCATGTGATGTTAATCCTTTTATGCATCTTATTTTGCTTAGGACGACGGTAGCATTATAAGATGATCCCTCACTAAAATTTCAAGATAAAATTGTGTTCCCCCCGAGTGTGCGCCGTTGCGAAGGTTCGTCGTTTCGAAGCACCACGTGATGATCGGGTGTGATAACTCTACGTTCGCATACAACGGGTGCAAGCCAGTTTTGCACATGCAGAACACTCGGGTTAGACTTGACGAGCCTAGCATGTACAGACATGGCCTCGGAACACGGAAGACCGAAAGGTCGAGCATGAGTCATATAGTAGATATGATCAACATGAAGATGTTCACCATTGACACCACCTCATCTCACGTGATGATCGGACTTGGGTTGGTGGATTTGGATCATGTCACGCTCGGATGACCAGAGGGATGTCAATTTGAGTGGGAGTTATAAGTAATTTGATTAGTTAAAACTCACTTATCATGAACAATAGTCTAAGATGTCTTTGCAAATCTTTGGTTGTAGATGGCTCCCGCAGTAGCTCCCCTGAATTTTAATGCGTTCCTAGAGAAAACTAAGCTGAAAGATGATGGGAGCAACTTTGTGGACTGGCTCCGCAATCTGAGGATCATCCTCACAGCTGCCCAAAAGGTTTATGTCCTAAATGCACCGCTAGGTGAACCCCCCGCTCCGGCCTCTGTGGACGTTATGAACGCCTGGCAGTCGCGTGCGGATGACTACTCAGTAGTGCAGTGTGCCATGTTGTATAGCTTGGAAGGAGGACTTCAAAGGCGTTTCGAACGTCATGGAGCATATGAGATGTTCCAGGAGTTGAAGTTCATCTTTGAGAAGAATGCCAAGATCGAGAGGTATGAGACCACCGATAAATTCTTTGCTTGCAAGATGGAGGAGAATTCGTCTGTCAGTGAGCACTTACTGAAGATGTCTGGGTACTATACCCGCATAGCTGATCTGGGACTTGTGTTCCCGGAGGAGGCTATCATTGACAGAATTCTCCAGTCACTCCCACCTAGCTACAAGAGCTTCGTGCAGCAGTACAACATGCAAGGGATGAACAAATCCATCGCCGAGCTGTTTTCAATGCTGAAAGTCGCTGAGGCAGACATCCAGAAGGAGTATCAAGTGTTGATGGTCAATAAAACTACCAGTTTCAAGAAAAATGGCAAGGGCAAGAAGGGTAACTCTAAGAAGGGTGGCAAGGCAGTTGCTCATCCGGTGAAGAAACCCAAGGCTGGGCCCAAGCCAGAGACTGAGTGTTTCTATTGCAAGGGGAACGGCCACTGGAAGCGGAACTGCCCCAAGTACCTGGCAGACAAGAAGGGGGCCAACAACAACAACAAGCAAGGTATATGTGATATACATGTTATTGATGTGTACCTTACCAACTCTCGTTGTAGTGCCTGGGTATTTGATACCGGTTCGGTTGCTCACATTTGCAACTCTAAACAGGAACTACGGAATAAACGGAGGCTGGCGAAGGACGAAGTGACGATGCGCGTGGGGAATGGTTCCAAGGTTGATGTGATCGCCGTCGGCACGCTCGCTCTTCGATTACCATCGGGATTAGTTATGAACCTGAATAATTGTTATTTAGTGCCTGCGTTGAGCATGAATATTATATCGGGATCTTGTTTATTGCGAGACGGTTACTCATTTAAATCAGAGAATAAAGGTTGTTCTATTTATATGGGTAATATCTTTTATGGTCATGCACCCGAAGTAGGGGGTTTATTCTTATTGAATCTCGATAGTGATGATACACATGTTCATAACATTGATGCCAAAAGATGTAGAGTTGATAACAATAGTACCACTTTCTTGTGGCACTGCCGTCTGGGTCATATTGGCGTGAAACGCATGAGGAAGCTCCATGCTGATGGACTTTTGGAGTCTCTTGATTTTGAATCACTTGACACGTGCGAGCCGTGCCTCATGGGCAAGATGACTAAGACCCCGTTTTCAGGAACAATGGAACGGGCAAGTGACTTATTGGAAATCATACATACTGATGTGTGTGGCCCGATGAGTGTCACGGCGCGCGGTGGATATCGTTATTTTCTCACCTTCACTGACGACTTAAGTAGATATGGGTATATTTACTTGATGAAGCATAAGTCTGAAACGTTTGAAAAGTTCAAGCAATTTCAGAGTGAAGTTGAGAATCATCGTAACAAGAAGATCAAGTTCCTACGATCTGATCGAGGGGGAGAGTATCTGAGTTATGAGTTTGGCAATCACTTAAGAAAATGTGGAATTGTTTCACAGTTGACGCCACCTGGAACACCACAGCGTAATGGTGTGTCCGAACGTCGTAATCGAACCCTATTAGATATGGTGCGTTCTATGATGTCTCTTGCCGATTTGCCACTATCGTTTTGGGGATATGCGTTAGAGACAGCTGCATTCACTTTAAATAGGGCTCCATCTAAGTCCGTTGAGACAACACCGTATGAACTATGGTTTGGTAAGAAACCTAAGTTGTCTTTTCTGAAAGTTTGGGGTTGCGATGCTTATGTCAAAAGGCTTCAGCCAGAAAAGCTCGAACCCAAAGCGGACAAATGTGTCTTCATAGGATACCCAAAAGAGACGGTTGGGTACACCTTCTATCTCAGATCCGAGGGCAAAGTGTTTGTCGCTAAGAACGGGTCATTTCTCGAGAAAGAGTTTCTCTCAAAAGAATTGAGTGGGAGGAAGGTAGAACTTGATGAGGTTGTTGAACCTCTACTTCAACCAGAGAGTAGCGCAGCACAGAAAGATGTTTTTGTGGAGCCTGCAACGGTTGAAGAGGAAGCCAATGATGATGATCAAGAAGCTTCTGATCAAGATACTACCGAACCTTGTAGGTCGACAAGGGTACGCACTGCGCCTGAGTGGTATGGTAACCCTGTCTTGGAGGTCATGTTGTTGGACAACAGTGAACCTACGAGCTATGGAGAAGCGATGGTGGGCCCGGATTCCGACAAATGGTTAGAGGCCATGAAATCCGAGATGGGATCCATGTATGAAAACAAAGTATGGACTTTGGAAGTATTACCTGAAGGGCGGAAGGCCATTCAGAATAAATGGATTTTTAAGAGGAAGACGGACGCTGACGGCAATGTCACCGTGTATAAAGCTCGACTTGTGGCAAAGGGTTTTTCACAAGTTCAAGGAATTGACTACGATTAGACTTTCTCACCCGTAGCGATGCTTAAATCCGTCCGAATCATGTTAGCAATAGCTGCGTATTTCGATTATGAAATTTGGCAGATGGATGTCAAAACGGCGTTCCTTAACGGTTTTCTTAAGGAAGAGTTGTATATGATACAACCGGAAGGTTTTGTCGATCCAGAGAATGCTGACAAAGTTTGCAAACTCCAGCGTTCCATTTATGGGCTGGTGCAAGCGTCTCGGAGTTGGAACCTTCGCTTTGATGAGGTGATCAAAGCGTTTGGGTTTGTACAAGTTTATGGAGAAGCTTGTATTTACAAGAAAGTGAGTGGGAGCTCTATAGCGTTTCTAATATTATATGTGGATGACATATTGCTGATTGGAAACAATATAGAATTTTTGGATAGCGTAAAGGGGTATTTGAACAAGAGTTTTTCGATGAAGGACCTCGGTGAAGCTGCTTTCATATTGGGCATCAAGATCTATAGAGATAGATCGAGACGCTTGATAGGACTTTCACAAAGTACATACCTTGATAAAGTTTTGAAGAAGTTCAAAATGGATCAATCCAAGAAGGGGTTCTTGCCGGTATTGCAAGGTACAAAGTTGAGTAAGACTCAATGCCCAGTGACTGCGGAAGATAGAGAAAAGATGAGTGTTGTCCCCTATGCTTCAGCCATAGGCTCTATCATGTATGCAATGCTGTGCACAAGACCAGATGTCAGCCTTGCCATAAGTATGGCCGGAAGGTTTCAAAGTAATCCTGGTATGGATCACTGGACAGCGGTCAAGAATATCCTAAAGTACCTGAAAAGGACTAAGGAGATGTTTCTCGTTTATGGAGGTGATCAAGAGCTCGTCGTAAAGGGTTACGTCGATGCAAGCTTTGACACTGATCCGGATGACTCTAAGTCTCAAACCGGATACGTATATATTCTCAACGGGGGAGCGGTAAGCTGGTGCAGTTCCAAACAAAGCGTGGTAGCCGATTCTACATGCGAAGCGGAGTACATAGCTGCCTCGGAGGCGGCAAAGGAAGGTGTCTGGATGAAGGAGTTCATGACAGATCTTGGAGTTGTGCCTAGTGCATTGAACCCAATGACTCTGTTTTGTGACAACACTGGTGCCATTGCTCTAGCCAAGGAACCAAGGTTTCACAAGAGGACCAGACACATAAAGCGACGCTTCAATTCCATCCGCGATTCAGTCAAGGAGGAGGACATAAGCATTTGCAAAGTACACACGGATTTGAATGTTGCAGATCCGTTGACTAAGCCTCTTCCACGGGCTAAGCATGATCAACACCAAGACTCTATGGGTGTTAGATTCATTACCTTGTAATGCTAGATTATTGACTCTAGTGCAAGTGGGAGACTGTTGGAAACATGCCCTAGAGGCAATAATAAAAGAGTTATTATTATATTTCCTTGTTCATGATAATCGTTTATTATCCATGCTATAACTGTATTGATTGGAAACTCAAATACATGTGTGGATAAATAGACAAACTTTGTGTCCCTAGTAAGCCTCTTCAGGACTAGCTCGTTGATCAAAGATGACCGCGGTTTCCAGGTCATAGACATGAGTTGTCGTTTGATAACGGGATCACATCATTAGGAGAATGATGTGATGGACGAGACCCAAACGTTGAACATAGCTTTTGATCGTATCAGTTATCGCTATAGTTTTCTGCATGTCAAGTATAAGTTCCTATGACCATGAGATCGTGTAACTCACTGACACCGTAAGAGTGCTTTGTGTGTGCCAAACGTCGCAACGTAACTGGGTGACTATAAAGGTACTCTACAGGTATCTCCGAAGGTGTCTGTTGAGTTGACATGGATCGAGACTGGGATTTGTCACTCCGTGTGACGGAGAGGTATCTCCGGGCCCACTCGGTAATACGTCATCTCAACGAGCTCAAAGTGACTAAGTAGTTAGTCACGGGATTATGTATTACGGAATGAGTAAAGAGACTTGCCGGTAACAAGATTGAACTAGGTATAGAGATACCGACGATCGAATCTCGGGCAAGTAACATACCGACGAGACAAAGGGAACTGTATACGGGATTGCCTGAATCCTTGACATCGTGGTTCATCCGATGAGATCATCGAGGAACGTGTGGGAACCAATATGGGTATCCAGATCCCGCTGTTGGTTATTGACCTGGGAGTGTCTCGGTCATGTCTGCATAGTTTCCGAACCCGCAGGGTCTACACACTTAAGGTTCGGTGACGCTAGGGTTGTTAGTGAGAACAGTGCATGGTTACCGAAGGTTGTTCGGAGTCCCGGATGAGATCCCGGACGTGACGAGGGTCTCCGGAATGGTCCGGGGACGAAGATTGATATATAGGATGAGAGTGATCGGAGTCCGGAAGTGTTCCGGGGAGTATCGGGGAGTCGTCGGATGACCGAAAGGGGTTTCGGGGGTCCCGGCAAGTGTTGCGGGCCTCATGGGCCACAAGTGGGAGACGCAACAGCCCTCTTAGGGCTGTGCGCCCCCCCTAGGGCCCTCTCCACCTGCGCCAAGGGGCTGGCCCCCCCCCTAGGGCTGCCGCACCCCTAGTCTTGGGGGGCAAGGCGCCTGGGGGGGGGGAACCCTAGCCCTGGCCGCAGCCCTGGCCGTCGCCCCCCCCATCTCCCCTTGGCCGCCGCCCCTAGGGGTAAACCCTAGGGCGCCCCCTCCCCTCTCTTCCCCCTATATAAAGAGAGGCAGAGGGAGGGCAGCCACACACGTTCGTGCCTCGGCGCTGCCCTCCCTCTCCCACGAATATCTTCTTCGAGTACGCAGTGCTTGGCGAAGCCCTGCTGGAATCCTCCACCACCATCTCCACCACGCCGTCATGCTGCTGGGCTTCTCCGTCAACTTCTCCTTCCCCCTTGCTGGATCAAGAAGGAGGAGACGTCCCCGAGCTGTACGTGTGAAGAACGCGGAGGCACCGTCCCTTCGGTGCTAGGATCTTCGGCGATCTGAATCGCGGCGAGTACGACTCCATCAACCGCGTTCTTGAACGCTTCCGCTTAGCGATCTACAAGGGTATGTGGATCCAACTCTCCCCTCGTAGATGCATCTCCTAGATTGATCTTGGTGAGCGTAGGAAAATTTTTTGTTTCCCATGCAATGTTTTCCAACAAACATGGCCAAAGAAAGTTATCCCTACAAAATCATATAGTCTGGCTATGCTCCCTCTTCATCACACAAAATATTCATATCATGCACAACCCCGGTTTCAGCCAAGCAATTGTTTTCATACTTCAATTCTTTCAAACCTTTCAACTTTCACACAATACATGAGCATGAGCCATGGATATAGCACTATAGGTGGAATAGAGTGGTGGTTGTGGAGAAGACAAAAGAGGAAGATAGTCTCACATCAACTAGGCGTATCAATGGGCTATGGAGATGCCCATTAATATATATCAATGTGAGTGAGTAGGGATTGCCATGCAACGGATGCACTAGAGATAAAAATGTATGAAAGCTCAACAAAAGAAACTAAGTGGGTGTGCATCCAACTTGCTTGCTCACGAAGACCTAGGGCATTTGAGGAAGCCCATCATTGGAATATACAAGCCAAGTTCTATAATGAAAATTCCCAATAGTATATGAAAGTGACTAAACAAGAGACTCTCTATCATGAAGAACATGGTGCTACTTTGAAGCACAAGTGTGGAAAAAGATAGTAGCAATTGTCCCTTTTCTTGTTTCCCTTTTTTTAGAGGGGCCTTCTCTTTTTTTTGGCCTTTCCTCAGATGGGACAATGCTCTATAATGAAGATCATCACACTTTTATTGATTTACAACTCGATATTACAACTTGATACTAAAACTAAGTATGACTCTATATGAATGCCTCCGGCGGGTGTACCGAGATGTGCAATGAATCAAGAGTGACATGTATGAAAAATTATGCATGGTGGCTTTGCCAAAAATATGATGTCTACTACATGATCATGCATGGAAATATGACAATATGAAGCGTGTCATATGAACAGAATGGTGGAAAGTTGCATGCAAATATATCTCGGAATGGCTATGGAAATGCCATGATAGGTAGATATGGTGGCTATTTTGAGGAAGGTATATGGTGGGTGTATGGTACCGGCGAAAGTTGCGCGGTACAAGAGAGGCTAGCAATGGTGGAAGGGTCAGAGTGCATATAATCCATGGACTCAACATTAGTCATAAAGAACTCATATACTTATTGCAAAAATTTACGAGTCATCAAAACAAAGCAATCAACGCATGCTCCTAGTGGGGAGGTTGGTAGGAGTTAACCATCGCGTGCCCCCGACCTCCACACAAAGGATGACACTCTACAAATACTTCATGCTCTAACTTCGTCACATAGCGGTTCACCATACGTGCATGCTACGGGAATCACAAACTTTAACACAAGTATTTCTCAATTTCATAATAACTCCACTAGCATGACTCTAATATCACTATCCTCATATCTCAAAACAATTATCAATTATTAAACTTCTCATCTTATTCAATGCACTTTGTATGAAAGTTTTTACTACATTCATCTTGGATGCCTATCATGTTAAGGCTAGTTTTATAGCCATATCACATTACCATGCTGTTCTAATAGACTCTCAAAAGGATATAAGTGAAGCATAAAAGATCAACAATTTCTACAAAATAAAATTACCACCATGCTAAAAAAGATATAAGTGAAGCACTAGAATGTTTTAAAAATTCCTAGGCCATATTTATCTCTGTCAAAAAGGTGTGTCCAGCAAGGATAATTGTGGCAAACTAACAAGCAAAGACTCAAATCATACATGACACTCCAAGTAAAACACATATCATGTGGTGAATAAAAATATAGTCCCGAGTATAGTTACCGATAGATGAAGACGAAAGAGGGGATGCCTTGTCGGGGCATCCCCAAGCTTAGGCTTTTGGTTGTCCTTGAATTTTACCTTGGGGTGCCTTGGGCATCCCCAAGCTTAGGCTCTTTCCACTCTTTGTTCCGTAGTCCATCAAAGCAATACTCAAACTTGAAAACTTCACAACACAAAACTTAGCCAAAAATCTCGGGAGCTCCATTAGTATAAGAAAACAAACCACCACTCAAAGGTACTGTAGTGGACCCATTCTTTGTTTATATTGGTGTTAAGCCTACTATATTCCAACTTCTCTATGATTCATATCGTCCAATACTACTCATAGATTCATCAAAATAAGCAAACAACACACGAAAAACAGAATCTATCAAAAACAGGTAATATGTAACTTTAACATACTTCTGTAACTCCAAAATAATTGAATTAAATTGGTAAACGTGGGGAATTTGTCTATTAATCATCTGCAAAAAGAATCAACTAAATAGCACCCTCCAGTAAAATCTGGTGACTATTCTAGTGAGCGCTAACGATTCTGTTTTTTTACAGCAAGATCATATAAACTTCACACAAGTCTTACCAAAGGTTCTACTTGGCACAAACACAAATTAAAACTAAAAACCACGTCTAAACAGAAGCTAGATGCAATATTTATTCCTAAACAGAAGCAAAAAAGCAAAGAACAAAAATAAAGTTGGGTTGCCTCCCAACAAGCGCTTTTCTTTAATGCCTTTTAGCTAGGCATGATGATGACAATGATGCTCGCATAAAAGATAAGAATTGAAACATAAAGAGAGCATCATGAAGAATATAACTAGCACATTTAAGCCTAATCCACTTCCTATGCATAGGGATTTTGTGAGCAAACAACTTATGGGAACGATAATCAACTAGCATAGGAAGGAAAAGCAAGCATAGCTTCAAAACTTTAAGCACATAGAGAGGAAACTTGATATTATTGCAATTCCTACAAGCATATGACCCTCTCTCATAATAATTTTCAGTAGCATCATGAATGAATTCAACCATATAACCAGCACATAAAGCATTCTTTTCATGATTTACTCGCATAGAAATTTTACTACTCTCCACATAAGCAAAATTCTTCTCATTCATAGTAGTGGGAGGAGCAAATTCAACAAAATAACTATCATGTGAAGCATAATCCAATTGAAAGATAAAATCATGATGAAAAGTTTCATGGTTATCTTTATTCTTTATAGCATACGTGTCATCACAATAATCATCATAAATAGGAGGTATGCTTTCATCATAATAAATCTACTCATCAAAACTTGGGGGTAAAAAATATCATCTTCATCAAACATAGCATCCCCAAGCTTGTGGCTTTGCATATCATTAGCATCATGGATATTCAAAGGATTCACACTATTGCAATCATGCTCATCATGCACATATTTTATGCCAAGCATTCTATGTAACTCTTCTTCTAGTACTGGAGCACAATTTTCCTTCCCATCATTCTCACGAAAGATATTATAAAGATGAAGCATATGAGGTAACCTTAATTCCATTTTTTTGTAGTTTTATTTTATAAACTAAACTAGTGATAAAACAAGAAACTAAAAGATTCGATTGCAAGATCTAAAGATATACCTTCAAGCACTAACCTCCCCGGCAACGGCGCCAGAAAAGAGCTTGATGTCTACTACACAACCTTCTTCTTGTAGACGTTGTTGGGCCTCCAAGTGCAGAGGTTTGTAGGATAGTAGCAAATTTTCCTCAAGTGGATGACCTAAGGTTTATCAATCCGTGGGAGACGTAGGATGAAGATGGTCTCTCTCAAACAACCCTGCAACCAAATAACAAAGAGTCTCTTGTGTCCCCAACACACCCAATACAATGGTAAATTGTATAGGTGCACTAGTTCGGCGAAGAGATGGTGATACAAGTGCAGTATGGATAGTAGATATAGGTTTTTGTAATACGAAAATATAAAAACAAAAAGGTAACTAAAGATAAAAGTGAGCATAAACGGTGTTGCAATGATAGGAAACAAGGCCTAGGGTTCATACTTTCACTAGTGCAAGTTCTCTCAACAATAATAACATAACTGGATCATATAACTATCCCTCAACATGCAACAAAGAGTCACTCCAAGGTAACTAGTAGCGAAGAACAAACGAAGAGATTATGGTAGGGTACGAAACCACCTCAAAGTTATCCTTTCTAATCGATCTATTCAAGAGTCCGTAGTAAAATAGCACAAAGCTATTCTTTCCGTTCGATCTATCATAGAGTTCGTACTAGAATAACACCTTAAGATACAAATCAACCAAAACCCTAATGTCACCTAGATACTCCATTGTCACCTCAAGTGTCCGTGGGCATGATTATACGATATGCATCACACAATCTCAGATTCATCTATTCAACCAACACAAAGTACTTCAAAGAGTGCCCGAAAGTTTCTACCAGAGGGTCAAGACGAAAACGTGTGCCAATCCCTATGCATAGATTCCCAAGGTCACGGAACACGCAAGTTGATCACCAAAACATACATCAAGTGGATCACGTGATATCCCATTGTCACCACAGATAAGCACATGCAAGACATACATCAAGTGTTCTCAAATCCTTAAATACTCAATCCGATAAGATAACTTCAAAGGGGAATCTCAATTCATCACAAGAGAGTAGAGGGGGAGAAACATCATAAGATCCAACTATAGTAGCAAAGCTCGCGATACATCAAGATCGTGCCATCTCAAGAACACGAGAGAGAGAGAGAGAGAGAGAGAGAGAGAGAGAGAGAGAGAGAGAGAGAGAGAGAGAGAGAGAGAGAGAGATCAAACACATAGCTACGGATACATACCCTCAGCCCCGAAGGTGGACTACTCCCTCCTTGTCATGGAGAGCGTCAGGATGATGAAGATGGCCACCGGAGACGGAGCCCCCCCTCCGGCAGGGTGCCAGAATGGGTCTAGATTGGTTTTCGGTGGCAACAGAGGCTTTCGGCGGCGGAACTCCCGATCTAGGTAAATTTCCGGAGGTTTCAGTATTTATAGGAATTTTTGGCGTAGGTCTCACGTCAGGGGGGTCTCCGGGCTGTCCACGAGATAGGGGGGAGCCAGCACTTGGGGTGGGCGCGCCCCCACCCTCGTGGGCAGCCCGTGGCTCTCCTGGCCCAACTGTTTTACTTCGGGGGCTTCTTTTGGTCCAGAAAAAATCATCGAAAATTGGCTCGTCAATTGGACTCCGTTTGGTATTCCTTTTCTGTAAAACTCAAAAACAAGGGAAAAACAGAAACAAGCACTGGGCTCTAGGTTAATAGGTTAGTCCCAAAAATCATATAAAAGTGTATATAAAAGCCCATAAAACATCCTAGAAGGATAATATAATAGCATGGAACAATAAAAAATTATAGATACGTTGGAGACGTATCAGTGTTGCTTAATGGGTTTCTTGCTCAAAGTGCTTAGTGATATGCTTCAAAACCCTCAACCACTTTCTCACATCCACATATGTCCCAAACCAAAAGTCAAACTCGGCCCCACTGAAACTTTATATCCGGGTCCACCGAATTCAGTTGACATAGCCACGGCCACAAACCCTAGTCACTTCGGTCTCACCGATAGGGATCTCGGTCTCACCAAGATGGGATTGAAAACTCTCTGTTTCCCTTCATAATGTTTTGGTCTAACAAAGATGAGCGATCGATCCCATCGAGTTCGCAATGCAAACTCTCTGTTTCCCCTTCGTAACATTTCGGTCTCACCGAAACGAGCGAATCAGTCCCACCGAGTTTGCCTGACCAACTCTCTGTGTGCTTATTACCGAAATTGGTCCTACCGAGTTTGTGTAATAGGTCTCACGAGATTACGTTATGCCCTAAGCCTAATGAAATCGGTCCTACCGAGTTGATCATATCGGTCCCACCGAAATGCATAACGGTCACATTATAAACTAAATCGGTCTGACCGAGTTCTCTAATTCGGTCCCACCGAGTTTGGTAAATTGTGTGTAACGGTTAGATTTTGTGTGGAGGCTATATATACCCCTCCACCCACTATTCATTCGTGGAGAGAGCCATCAGAACATACCTACACTTCCATTAGTCATTGTTCTTAGAGAGAACCACCCGCTCATGTGTTGAGACCAATATATTCCATTCCTACCATATGAATCTTGATCTCTAGCCTTACCCAAGTTGCTTTCCACTCAAATCATCTTTCTACCAAATCCAAATCTGTGTGAGAGAGAGTTGAGTGTTGGGGAGACTATCATTTGAAGCACAAGAGCAAGGAGTTCATCATCAACACACCGTCTATTACCTTTTGGAGAGTGGTGTTGCCTAGATTGGTTAGGTGCCCCTTGGGAGCCACCGACAAGATTGTGGAGTTGAACCAAGGAGTTTTTACGGTCAAGGAGATCGCCTGCTTCATGAAGATCTACCCTAGTGAGGCAAGTCCTTCGTGGGCGATGGCCATGGTGGGATAAACAAGGTTGCTTCTTCGTGGACCCTTTGTGGGTGGAGCCCTCCGTGGACTTGCACAACCGTTACCCTTCGTGGGTTGAAGTCTCCATCAACGTGGATGTACGATAGCACCACCTATCGGAACCACACGTAAAAAATCTCCGCGTCTACATTGCGTTTGCTCCCTCAAACTCCTCCCTTTACCTTCATATGCAATTGTTTTACATTCCGCTGCTATACTCTTAGAATTGCATGTGTAGGTTGATTGCTTGACTTGTGCTAAGTTGCTAAAATCTGCCAAGAATTAAAATTGGAAAAAAGCTAGATTTTTATTTGGTCAAGTAGTCTAATCACCCCCCTCTAGACATAATTTCGATCCTACAAGTGGTATCAGAGCTTTGGTCTCCATTTGCCTTGATTTCCATATCTTTGGTGATCATAGCCTTGGTTTCACAACCTAGGAGAGTATGGCGTCTAGCGAGGGAAGTTACCACCGCGGAGGTCCTTATTTTGATGGTACTAATTTTGCTAGTTGGAAGAATAAGATGAAAATGCATATTCTTGGACATAACCCCGCCGTTTGGGCTATTATCTGTATTGGTTTGCAAGGTGAATTCTTCAATGGGAAGGAACCAAACCGTGAAGCTACCACGGAAGAGTTGAAGATGCTGCAATACAATGCTCAAGATTGCGATATCCTCTTCAACGGATTGTGCCCCGAAGAATTCAACAAAATCAGCCGTCTTGAGAATGCAAACGAAATTTCGGATACTTTGATTGATATGCACGAAGGTACCGACTCCATCAAGGAATCCAAGTTGGATGTGCTTCAAAGTCAACTTGACAAGTTCAAGATGAAGGATGGTGAAGGTGTCACTGAAATGTACTCTAGGCTTGCTCTCATCACGAATGAGATTGTCGGATTAGGAAGTGAAGAGATGACCGACAGATTCATCATCAAGAAGATCCTAAGAGCCTTGGATGGAAATTATGATACCATGTGCACATTGATCCAAATGATGCCCAATTACAAAGCTCTCAAGCGTACGGAAGTCATTGGAAGAATTGTTGCTCATGAGATGTCACTCAAGGATAAAGAAGAGCTTCACAACAAGTCTAGTGGTGCTTACAAAGCCTCATGTGATGCTCCTACATCATCAAGTGAGAAACAAGTCTTCAATGAGGAATTGAGCTGAATGGTGAAGAACTTCAACAAATTCTACAAGAGTAGATGCAAAGAGAGAAGTTCCAAGTCAAGGTCCTACAATGACAAAAGATCTTCAAGTCGTGATCGGAATTGCTACAATTGTGGAAGACCCGGACACTGCTCCAATGAGTGTACGGCTCCCCACAAAAGAAGAGAAGACTCACCTAAAAGGAGAAGTAGAAGAGAAGATTCACCACCAAGAGAGAGAAGGAGTAGAGATGATCGTTATGAACGAAGACCTTCTCGGAGAAGCAAGGATTCGGAAAGGAAGTAAAAATCATCAAGGAGCTATACAAGACGAAGACATCAAGCTCATGTTGGTGAATGGGTATCCGGTTCCAACTCCGATGACCACTCCGAGAGAAGCTATTACTCTGACTCCGAAGATACTCAAGATGAAGGTGTTGCCGGAATTGCTCTTGTGTCAACCAACTCCTACGACATATTTGACTCACAAAATGAAGGAATTGGAAGATGCTTCATGGCTAAAGGCCCTATGGTAACACACCCCGAGTATCTTGATTTTAATACTGATGAAGATGATTTGCTAGGAGATGATGATTTACTTGTTGGTAGCAGTAGTGATGAAACCTATGATGAAACCTATGATGAAAATGCTATTAATCATGCTAATCAAGATAAAATGAGTGACAATGGTAAGGAGAAGATTGAGCGTCTAACTAAAGAATTAAACACTCTTAAGTTAGCTCATGAAACTACCTTGGAAGATCATCGAGAACTTTTAAAGACTCATGAGAAGTTACGCTTTGAAAAGCTCAACCTTGAGCAAGAGCATGAGTTCTTAAAAGCAATCAATGATGATCTTCGCAAGAAAAGTTCTTCTTACATTGCCAAGCGTTTACGCTTGTCTACTTACATGCCACAAGTAAAATCTAGCAATAAGAACAAGAAAGATTCTTCATCTAGTAGTAACAACAATCATGCTGAATCCAATGATGTTACTTCTAGTAGTTCTCTTGATTCCACTAATGATTCTTTTAGCCAAGTTACACTTGAGAAAGAAAATAGCTTATTGAAGGGAATTATAGAGAAAGGTGTTTACAAGAGGCTTGCCTGGAGTAAGCAATTTGAGGAAATTGTACGCAAGCAAGGAAGACACCGGAAGAATCAAGGTGTTGGTTTTGAACGAAAGTTCAATGACAATGGAGTTGAGTGGGAAGAAGATCAATACCCCAAGATGAAGTTTGTTCCTCAACAAGAGAAGTATGATCCTACTTCCTTCAAGGGGACACAAGCACAGGATGATATTCCACCATAATACCACAAGCTAAAGGGCAAGGAAAAGCTTCAAGAGGAGATTGATGCATTTGAAGAAGCTCCTAAAGCCTTGGTCAAGTGGGTTCCCAAGACTACATCAAGTTCTACTTCATCAAGTACATCTACAACTCCAAGGATTCCCATCAAGAAGGTGTGGATCCCGAAGAAGAGGAACTAGAGAGTTCTTGAGGGTGACTCTGCCAACATACTTCACTCATATCATTTTGGCGAGGACAAGTGCAAACAACTTCCATATCTCGCACTAGTTCAAGGAGTCACAAAACCTCTTGTTGGTAAGACAAGGGACAAGGTAACCTCATGCTTTCATGGACATCATATTGAGTGCAATTCACTCTATGTCCATGGATATTTTGTTTGTTCCTTGTGGGACTAACCCGTGTAGGTATTGAAAGTGCAACTCACTCCAGTGGATTGCTCCAAATGATCTACATCAACATTGAGCATCTACCTCTTCAACACTGATACGTCTCCAACGTATCTATAATTTTTTTATTGTTCCATGCTATTATTTATGAAGTCTTGGATGTTTAATGGGCTTTATCTTACACTTTTATATCATTTTTAGGACTAACCTACTAACCCAAAGGCCTAGTCCAGATTGTTGTTTTTTGCCTGTTTTAGGATTTTGCAGAAAAAGAATATCAAACGGAGTCCAAACGGAATGAAACCTTCCCAAGAGATAATTTTGGAGAAAATCACGCACGGAGAACTTGAGAACCACGTCAGAAGAGCCACGAGGGGCCGACGAGGGTGGGGGGCGCGCCCCCCTTCCCAGGGCACGCCCCTTGCCTCGTGGGGCCCCCGTGACTCCCCCGATGTCCTCCTTCCTCCTATATAAGTCTGCGTACCCCGAAACCATCAGCAACAGAGAGAACCCTAATTCCACCACCGTAACCTTATGTTCCCGTGAGACCCCCATCTTGGAGCCTGTTCAGGAGCTCCACCGGAGGGGGATCCATCACGGAGTTCTTCTTCATCATCATCATCGCCCTCACCATGTGTTGTGAGTAGTTTAGCATTGACCTTCGGGTCGATAGCTAGTATATAGATGGCTTCTTCTCTCTCTCTGGATCTCAATAAAAGTTCTCCTCGGTCTTCGAGGAGATCTATTCAATGTAATCTCTTTTTGCGGTGTGTTTGTCGAGATCCGATGAATTGTGAGTTGATGATCAAGATTATCTATGAGAAATATTTGGTTCTTCTCTGAACTCTTTATGTGTGCTCATAATATCCTTGAAAGTCCCTTCGAATTATTGGTTTGGTTTGGCCTACTAGATCTATAGTTCTTGCAATGGGAGAAGTGCTTGGCTTTGGGTTCAATCTTGCGGTGTCCTTTCCCAGTGACAGTAGGGGCAGCAAGGCACGTATTGTATTGTTGACATCGAGGATAAAAAGATGGGGTTTATATCATATTGCTTGAGTTTATCCCTCTACATCATGTCATCTTGCTTAAGGCGTTACTCTTTTCTTATGAGCTTAATACACTAGATGCATGCTGGATAGCGGTCGATGTGTGGAGTAATAGTAGTAGATGCAGGCATGAGTTGGTCTACTTGTCTCAGACGTGATGCCTATATACAATGATCATGCCTAGATATTCTCATAATTATTCGCGTTTCTATCAATTGCTCGACAGTAATTTGTTTACCCACCGTAGAATATCGCTATCATGAGAGAAGCCACTAGAGAACACTATGGCCCCCGGGTCGATTCTCAACATATCAATCTACATCTACTTTACTTTTACCGCTTTTATTTTCTGTTATGTTAAACAAAAATACCAAAAATATAAACTATCATCTCTATCAGATCTCACTTTCGTAAGTCACCGTAAAGGGATTGACAACCCCTTATCGCGTTGGCTGCGAAGTTCTTATTTGTTTGTGTAGGTGCGAGGGACTCGCGCGTGGTCTCCTACTGGATTGATACCTTGGTTCTCAAAAACGGAGGGAAATACTTATGCTACTGTGCTACATCTCCCTTTCCTCTTCGAGAGAATACAATGCAAGCTCGAGAAGTAGCAAGGAGAATTTCTGGTGCCGTTGCCGGGGAGGCTTACGCAAAATTCATATACCAAGTACCTATCACAAACCCTTATCCTTCGCATTACATTTATTTGCCTCTCGTTTTCCTCTCCCCCACTTCACCCTTGCCGTTTTATTTGCCCTTCTGCTACCGTGTGTTTATCGTTCGCTTGCCTCTTGTTTGTTTGTGTTGCTATGTGCCCTCAATTAGCTTGCATCTTTGCTTGCTAAAAGTATGGATCCTCATTCACTTGCTAATCTCTTTAAGAGATCCAATTATGTTGAACCTATTGCTAGTGAGCTGCGTGCACTAGATTATCTTTATGGGGTTTTGCTTGAAATTCATGAATCTGAAAATTGTGAGAAATTGTTAAAATAAAAAGTGATTCATGATATCTTGTTAAATAAAAAGCATGATTGCAATGATGTTATTGTAAATTCTATTGATGTTAATTGTGCTAATGACATGCAAAACCCTAAGCTTGGGGATGCTTATTTTGCTATGTCCACTACTTGTTGCTATGATCATGATTGGGTGATTCTTCTTATGATCTTGAAAATTTATTTAAGCCCCATGATGAATATGAGATTGATAATAATGTTTGCAATAATATTGAAAGTGGGTTTGGAAGAGTGTCAACTTTAGATCCCACATATTTGGAGAATGTTCAATCTTATGATTTTTTTGATAAAAGTGGGTTTGGAGAGGTCATGACTTTAGTTAATGTTAATCCCACTATTTTGGAAGAGTGTCAACTTTGCATGCATGTGGATCGTGTTGAGAATATGTTATGTGATAGCCATTTTGTTGAATTTGCTTTTGATCCTACATGCAATTATTATGAGAGAGGAAAATATGGTTGTAGAAATCTTCATGTTGCTAAATTACCTCTCTTCATGTTGAGATTGATCTTGTTTCTTTCTTCTTCCTTGCATATGTTAGATCTTTCTTGTCTTGCTAATTTGTTTTCCTATAAGATGCCTATGCATAGGAAGTATGTTAGACTTAGATGTGTTTGTCACATGTTTTATGATGCTCTCTTTGTGCTTCAATCCTTGTCTTTGATGTGAGCATCATTGAAGTCTCAAGCCTATCTTAATGGCTATAAAGAAAGAGCTTGTTGGGAGGCAACCCAATTTTTTGTTTTTTGTTTTTGTTGCTGTTAGCGAATAAATATTGCATCTAGCCTATGTTTAGATGTGGTTTCATGTTTTTTTAGTGTTTGTGCCAAGTAGAACCTTTGGGAAGATGTGTGTGAAGTTTATGTGATGTTGCTGTGAAAAACAGTATCATTAGCGCTCACTAGAACGGTCGTCAGATTTTACTGGAGCGTGCTATTTAGTTGATTCTTTTTGCAGATTATTAATAGACAAATTCCTCACATTTACCAATTTAGTTTGAATTTTTTGGAGTTACATAAGTATGCGAAACCTGCAGATTACTACAGACTATTCTGTTTTTGACAGATTCTGTTTTTCGTGTGTTGTTTGCTTATTTCAATGCATCTATGAGTAATATTTGGAGGTATGAACCATAGAGAAGTTGGAATACAGTAGGTTTAACACCAATGTAAACAAAGAATGAATTAATTGCAGTACCTTTGAGTAGTGATTTGTTTTCTTATACTAACGGAGCTCACGAGAATTTTTGTCTAAGTTTTGTGTTGTGAAGTTTTCAAGTTTTGAGTATTGCTTTGATGGACTATGGAACAAAGAGTAGCAAGGGCCTAAGATTGGGGATTCCCATGGCACCCCAAGTAAAATTCAAGGATAATCAAAAGCCTAAGCTTGGGGATGCCCCGGGAAGGCATCCCCTCTTTCGTCTTCATCCATCAGTAACTATACTTGGAGCTATATTTTTATTCACCACATGATATGTTTTTTGCTTGGAGCTTCTTGTATAATTTGAGTCATTTCTTGTTAGTTTGTCACAATCATACTTGCTGGACACACCTATTTGAGAGAGTTGAATATGGCCTAGGAATTGTTAGAACACTCTATGTGCTTCACTTATATCTTTTGAGTTGAATAGTTTTTGCTCTAGTGCTTCACTTATATCTTTTAGAGCACGGTGGTGGTAATATTTTGTAGAAATTGTAAACTCTCATGCTTCACTTATATCTATTTGAGAGTCTATTAAAACATCATGGTAATGTGTTTAGGCTTAAAAAACTAGTCTTCACATGATAGACATCCAATGTCAATGTAGTAAAAAAATTCACACTAAGTGCATTGAATAGAATGATATGTTGGATGCTTGATAATTGTTTTGAGATATGAGGATAGTGATATTAGAGTCATGCTAGTGGAGTTATTATGAAATTGTGAAATACTTGTGTTAATGTTAGTGATTCCCGTAGCATGCACGTATGGTGAACCGCTATGTGACGAAGTTAGAGCATGAGGTATTTGTAAAGTGTCAACCTTTGTGTGGAGGTCGGGGGCGCGTGATGGTTAACTCCTACCAACCTCCCCCTAGGAGCATGCGTTGATTGCTTTGTTTTGATGACTCGTAGATTTTTGCAATAAGTATAAGAGTTCTTATGACTAATGTTGAGTCCATGGATTATACGCACTCTCACCCTTCCACCATTGCTAGCCTCTCTTGTACCGCGCAACTTTCGCCGGTACCGTAAACCCACTATATATCCTACCTCAAAACAGCCACCATATTATTCCTCAAAACAGCCACCATACCTACCTATCATGGCATTTCCATAGCCATTCTGAGATATATTGCCATGCAACTTTCTACCGTTTTGTTCATATGACACGCATCATATTGTCATATTTCCATGCATGATCATGTAGTTGACATCGTATTTGTGGCAAAGCCACCATGCATAATTTTTCATACATGTCACTCTTGTTTCATTGCACATACCAGTACACTGCCGGAGGCATTCATATAGAGTCATACTTTGCTGTAGTATCGAGTTGTAATATCGAGTTGTAATGAAAGTGCGATGATCATCATTATTAAAGCATTGTCCCATGGGAGGAAAGGCTAAATTAATAAAGCCCCTCCCCAAAAAAAAGAATAAAAAGGAAGGCCAAAGAAAAAAAGAAAGGCCCAAAAAAAGAAAATAAAAAAGGGACAATTGCTACTATCATTTTCCACACTTGTGCTTCAAAGTAGCACCATGTTCTTCATTGTAGAGAGTCTCATGCTTAGTCACGTTATATGCTAGTGGGAATTTTCGTTATAGAACTTGGCTTGTATATTCCAACGATGGGCTTCCTCAAATGCCCTAGGTCTTCGTGAGCAAGCAAGTTGGATGCACACCCACTAGTTTCTTTCGTTGAGTTTTCATACATTTTTAGCTCTAAGTGCATCCGTTGCATGGCAACCCCTACTCACTCACATTGATATCTATTGATGGGCATCTCCATAGCCCGTTGATACGCCTAGCCAATGGAGACTATCTTCCTCCTTTTTGTCTTCTCCACAACCACCTCTATTCCACCCATAGTGCTATGTCCATGGCTCACGCTCATGTATTGCGTGAAAGTTGAAAGGTTTGAAAGAATAGAGTACAAGTGCTTGGCTGAAATCGGGGCTGTGCATGATATGAATATTTTGTGTGATGAAGAGGGAGCATTGCCAAACTATATGATTTTGTAGGGATAACTTTCTTTAGCCATAGTATTTTGAGAAGACATGATTGCTTTGTTAGTATGCTTGACATGTTATTATTTCTTATGTCTATATAGACTTTTATCTTGAATCTTTCAGATATAAACTTTCATGCCACAATTAAGAGAATTACATTGAAAAACTATGTTGGTTAGTATTCCACATCAAAAATTCTTTCTTTATCATTTACCTACTCGAGGACGAGCAAGAATTAAGCTTGGGGATGCTTGATACGTCTCCAACGTATCTATAATTTTTGCTTGTTCCATGCTATTATTTATGAAGTTTTGGATGTTTAATGTGCTTTATCTTACACTTTTATATCATTTTTGGGACTAACCTACTAACCCAAAGGCCCAGTCCAGATTGCTGTTTTTTTTGCCTATTTCAGGGTTTTGCAGAAAAATAATATCAAACGGAGTCCAAACGGAATGAAACCTTCGCAAGAGATATTTTTGTTGAAAATCACGCACGGAGAACTTGAGAACCACATCAGAAGAACCACGAGGGCCCCACGAGGGTGGGGGGCACGCCCCCCTTCCCAGGGCGCGTCCCTGCCTCGTGGGGCCCCCGTGACCCCCCCGGTGTCCTCGTTCCTCCTATATAAGTCTACGTACCCCGAAACCATCAGCAACAGAGAGAAAACCCTAATTCCACCACCGTAACCTTTTGTTCCCGTGAGATCCCATCTTGGAGCCTATTCCGGAGCTCCACCAGAGGGGGATCCATCACGGAGTTCTTCTTCTTCATCATCATCGCCCTCACCATGAGTTATGAGTAGTTTACCATAGACCTTCGGGTCTATAGCTAGTATCTAGATGGCTTCTTCTCTCTCTCTCTGGATCTCAATACAAAGTTCTCCTCGGTCTTCGAGGAGATCTATTTGATGTAATCTCTTTTTGCAGTGTGTTTGTCGAGATCCGATGAATTGTGAGTTTATGATCAAGATTATCTATGAGAAATATTTGGTTCTTCTCTGAACTCTCTATGTGTGCTCATAATATCCTTGCAAGTCTCTTCGAATTATTGGTTTGGTTTGGCCTACTAGATCTATAGTGCTTGCAATGGGAGAAGTGCTTGGCTTTGGGTTCAATCTGGCGGTGTCCTTTCCTAGTGACAGTAGGGGCAGCAAGGCACATATTGTATTGTTGCCATCGAGGATAAAAAGATGGGGTTTATATCATATTGCTTGAGTTTATCCCTCTGCATCATGTCATCTTGCTTAAGGCGTTACTCTGTTCTTATGAACTCAATACACTAGATGCATGCTGGATAGCGGTCGATGTGTGGAGTAATAGTAGTAGATGCAGGCAGGAGTCGGTCTACTTGTCTCGAACGTGATGCCTATATACAATGATCATGCCTAGATAGTCTCATAATTATTCGCTTTTCTATCAATTGCTCGACAGTAATTTGTTTACCCGCCGTAGAATATCGCTATCATGAGAGAAGCCAAAATACCAAACTTATATACAATGATCTAACTAGAGAACACTATGGCCCCCGGGTGTATTCTCAACATACCAATCTACATCTACTTTACTTTTATCACTTTTATTTTCTGTTCTTATAAACAAAAATACCAAAAATATAAACTATCATATCTCACTTCGTAAGTGACCGTAAAGGGATTGATAACCCCTTATCGCGTTGGCTGCGAAGTTCTTATTTGTTTGTGCAGGTGCGAGGGACTCATGCGTGGTCTCCTACTGGATTGATACCTTAGTTCTCAAAAACTGAGGGAAATACATGTGCTACTGTGTTGCATCTCCCTTTCCTCTTCGAGGGAATACAATGCAAGCTCGAGAAGTAGCAAACACCTACATGAAGTCAACATCGAGAAACCCAAGGTTAGTTCATCCCTCTTAGGGGGGATATTACATCTAGGGGGAGCTTTACTCTAATCAATTGAGCTAAAGTAACTCTAATGATGTGAACACAACAATGCTTTATGTAAAATTGGTAATCCCACTTGTGCTTAAACGATGAGTATGACCTATGATCAAATGTTCTCATTTGACTCCTAAGTCAATATACTCATATATAGATGACCTAGTCATCGCCAATTTCTTGATAGATGCTAGAATGGTTGTGCATGCTTTGCCACATGTTTCATTTGCTATCTTATTGTGTGAGCATGTTGAATGCATATTTTTCTCATTCAGGACATCCATTTGTTTTTTTCATTGTTTGGTTCTTTCTCTTTTGACAAATGGATTGACAAGAATGCCTAAGAATCTCCTCTAGCTATCTATGCTTTTCTCGTATCAAACTCTATTCATGCTACATCCCAAAGTTTGATCAAGTCAGATTCGAACCACTCTGTGTGAGGAGCACTCAGAGTCCCCGATTCGTCATAGACTTAAACTTCCAAAACCTCTTTGTGCATTTCGGTATGACTGAATCATCCACTTTGATCACACCGAGTTCACTAAGTTGATCTAGGTTTTCAATATCGGTGCAACCGATTTGAACTTTTCGGTCACACCGAGTTGCAGTAACTGCTAGCAGTTTTGCATCTCGGTGCCACCGAGTTGTTCCACTCGGTCACACCGACAGGGTTAGGTTATATATACCGACGGGTCAAATTTTGGAAAACTTCCCAAAACCTTCTCGCTCGCGCGTAACCTGCTCTGCCGTCTCGGGTCTCCGGATTATCTACTCGCCGCCAGGGACCTCCCGCCACTGGTCTCCGCCGCCGTAGTGAGCTCACCGCCAAGTTAAGGTATGAGCTCGATCTATGTGCTATTCCTTAATTCTGATTCATAGCACATTACTTTGCCATGATTCTTCCCACGATTGAAATCATCCTGTCCTGTAGAAACTCCATATAAATTAGTGTTGATTTGAAAATTTTAGGGTTAGGTCTCCGCCGAACTCATCTCGGACCGACCGAGTTGTAGAAATCGGTCTCACCGATTTGGCTTAGGCCATTGCACTTGCACTTCTCAGTCTGACCGAAAACTGCAAATCGGTGCGAGTGATTATAACTCTCTGTGAAACCCTAACAATCTTGGTGCCACCGAACCGTGACTCGGTCTGACCGAGTTCACTAGTTTAGGCTCCAAAGTTGCTTCGGTATCACCGAGTTTAACAAATCGGTAGCTCTGAAATGATTTCTGTGGAGAACTAAAACTAAGTTTTTGAGTCATCTATTTTGCAAAAATTCTGCACTTTGTGATGCTCATCCACTCTACCTCATCTACATCTATTCACAGGGTTTGCTGTCAGTGTATTTGCCAAGATGTCTGACCAGAGTGACAGCCAGAACAGGTCTGAGGAGCAAGTTAACATGAGTGAGGGCACTAGTCCCTCTAGCAGTTCTGATGAGGGTAGCAGGAGCAATCCAAGCAACTTGCCTAATGCTGCTACCAACACAAGAAAGAAGAAAACCTCAGATACTGAGGACGAGCACTTTTTGGCTGATGAGGCCTGCTACCTCTTGAGCTTGCGTTGTATTCCCTCAAAGAGGAAAGGGAGATGCAGCACAGTAGAGTAAGTATTTCCCTCAGTTTTTGAGAACCAAGGTATCAATCCAGTAGGAGACCACATGCGAGTCCCTCGCACCTGCATAAACAAATAGGAACTTCGCAGCCAATGCGATAAGGGGTTGTCAATCCCTTTACGCTCACTTACGAAAGTGAGATCTGATAGAGATGATAGTTTATATTTTTGGTATTTTTAGTTTATAAGAACATCAAATAAAAGCGGTAAAAGTAAAGTAGATGAAGATTGATATGTTGAGAATAGACCCGGGGGCCATAGTTTTCTCTAGTGGCTTCTCTCATGATAGCGATATTCTACGACGGGTAAACAAATTACTGTCGAGCAATTGATAAAAAGGTGAATATTTATGAGACTATCTAGGCATGATCATTGTATATATAGGCATCATGTCCGAGACAAGTAGACCGAAACGATTCTGCATCTACTACTATTACTCCACACATCGACCGCTATCCAGCATGCATCTAGTGTATTGAGTTCATAAGAACATAGTAACGCCTTAAGAAAGATGACATGATGTAGAGGGATAAACTCAAACAATATGATATAAACCCCATCTTTTTATCCTCGATGACAACAATACAATACATGCCTTGCTACCCCTACTGTCACTGGGAAAGGACACCGCAAGATTGAACCCAAAGCCAAGCACTTCTCCCATTGCAAGAACTATAGATCTAGTAGGCCAAACCAAACCAATAATTCGAGGAGACTTGCAAGGATATTATGAGCACACATAAAAAGTTCAGAGAAGAACCAAATATCTTTCATAGATAACCTTGATCATAAACTCACAATTCATCGGATCTCGACAAACACACCGCAAAAAAAAAGATTACATCAAATAGATCTCCTCGAAGACCGATGAGAACTTTGTATTGAGATCCAGAGAGAGAGAGAAGCCATCTAGATACTATCTATGGATCCGAAGGTCTGAGGTAAACTACTCACAACTCATGGTGAGGGCGATGATGATGATGATGAAGGCCTCCGTGATGGATCCCCCTCCGGTGGAGCTCCGGAACATGCTCCAAGATGGGATCTCCACGGAAACAGAAGGTACGGCGGTGGAATTACGTTTTTTCTCTCTGTTCACGGAGTATCTGGGGTACGTGGACTTATATAGGAAGAAGAAGGTCATCGAGGGAGTCACGGGGGCCCCACGAGGCAGGGGGCATGCCCTGGGAAGGGGGCGCGCCCCCACCCTCGTGGGCCCCTCGTAGCTCTTCTGACGTGGTTCTCAAGTTCTTCGTGCGTGATTTCCTCCAAAAATATCTCTCGCGAAGGTTTCATTCCGTTTGGACTCTGTTTGATATTCTTTTTCTTCAAAACCCTGAAACAGGCAAAAGAACAGCAATCTGGACAGGGCCTTTGGGTTAGTAGGTTAGTCCCAAAAATGATATAAAAGTGAAGGATAAAGCCCATTAAACATCCAAGACTTCATAAATAATAGCTTGGAACAATAAAAAATTATAGATACGTTGGAGACGTATCAAGCATCCCCAAGCTTAATTCTTGCTCGTCCTCGAGTAGGTAAATGATAAAGAAAGAATTTTTTGATGTGGAATGCTAACCAATATAGTTTTTCAATGTAATTCTCTTAATTGTGGCACTAATGTTCAGATCTGAAAGATTCAAGATAAAAGTCTATATTGACATAAGAAATAATAATACTTCAAGCATACTAACATAGCAATCATGTCTTCTCAAAATACTATGGCTAAAGAAAGTTATCCCTACAAAATCATATAGTGTTGGCTATGCTCCCTCGTTATCACACTAATTATTCATATCATGCACAACCCCGATTTCAGCCAAGCATTTGTTTTCATACTCTATCTTTTCAAACCTTTCAACTTTCACGCAATACATGAGCGTGAGCCATGGATATAGCACTATGGGTGGAATAGAGATGGTTGTGGAGAAGACAAAAAGGAGGGAGATAGTCTCACATCGACTAGGCATATCAATGGGCTATGGAGATGCCCATCAATAGATATCAATGTGAGTGTATAGGGATTGCCATGCAACGGATGCACTAGAGCTAAATATGAATGAAAGCTCAACAAAAGAAACTAGTGGGTGCGCATCGAAATTGCTTGCTCACGAAGACCTAGGGCATTTGAGGAAGCCCATCGTTGGAATATACAAGCCAAGTTCTATAATGAAAATTCCCACTAGTATATGAAAGTGACTAAGCATGAGACTCTCTACAATGAAGAACACGGTGATACTTTGAAGCACAAGTGTGGAAAAAGATAGTAGCAATTGTCCCTTTTCTTTTTTTTTCTTTTTTTGGGCCTTTTTTTTGCCTTCCTTTTTTTTCTTTTTTTTTGCGGAGGGGCTTTATAGATTTAGCCTTTCCTCCCATGGGACAATGCTCTAATAATGATGATCATCACACTTTCATTACAACTCGATATTACAACACGATACTACAACAACAAAGTATGACTATGTATGAATGCCTCCGGCGGTGTACCGGTATGTGCAATGAAAAAAGAGTGGCATGTATAATAATTATGCATGGTGGCCTTGCCACAAATACGATGTCAACTACATGATCATGCAAAGGCAATATGACAATATGATGCGTGTCATATGAACGGAACGGTGGAAAGTTGCATGGCAATATATCTCAGAATGACTATGGAAATGCCATGATAGGTAGGTATGGTGGCTGTTTTGAGGAACAATATGGTGGCTGTTTTGAGGAAGGATATATAGTGGGTTTATGGCGGTACAAGAGAGGCTAGCAATGGTGGAAGGGTGAGAGTGCGTATAATCCATGGACTCAACATTAGTCATACGAACTCATATACTTATTGCAAAAATCTACGAGTCATCAAAACAAAGCAATAAACGCATGCACCTAGTGGGAGGTTGGTAGGAGTTAACCATCGCGCGCCCCCGACCTCCACACAAAGGTTGGCACTCTACAAATACTTCATGCTCTAACTTAGTCACATAGCGGTTCACCATATGTGCATGTTACGGGAATCACTAACCTTAACACAAGTATTTCTCAATTTCATAATAACTCCACTAGCATGACTCTAATATCACTACCCTCATGTCTCAAAACAATTATCAAGCATCCAACATCTCATCATATTCAATGCACTTAGTGTGATTTTTTTACTACATTGACATTGGATGTTTATCATGTGAAGACTAGTTTATTTAGGCTAAACACATTACCATGCTGTTTTAATAGACTCTCAAAAGGATACCGGGATATAAGTGAAGCATGAGAGTTCAATAATTTCTACAAAATATTACCACCACCGTGCTCTAAAAGATATAAGTGAAGCACTAGAGCAAAAACTATTCAACTCAAAAGATATAAGTGAAGCACATAGAGTGTTCTAACAATTTCTAGGCCATATTTAACTCTCTCAAATAGGTGTGTCCAGAAAGGATGATTGTGGCAAACTAACAAGCAAAGACTCAAATTATACAAGACGCTCCAAGCAAAACACATAACATATTGCGAATAAAAATATAGTTCCAAGTATAGTTACCGATGGATGAAGACGAAAGAGGGGATGCCTTCCCGGGGCATCTCCAAGCTTAGGATTTTGATTATCTTGAATTTACTTGGGGTGCCATGGGCATCCCCAAGCTTAGGCATTTGCTACTCCTTATTCCATAGTCCATCAAAGCAATACTCAAAACTTGAAAACTTCACAACACAGAACTTAGACAAAAATTCTCGTGAGCTCCGTTAGTATAAGAAAGCAAACCACTACTCAAAGGTGCAGAAATGAATTAATTCTTTGTTTATATTGGTGTTAAACCTACTGTATTCCAACTTCTCTATGGTCCATATCCTCCAATACTACTCATAGATGCATTGAAATAAGCAAACAACACACAAAAAACAGAATCTGTCAAAAACATAACATTATGTAGTAATCTGCAGGTTTCTCCTACTTCTGGAACTCCAAAATATTTAAACTAAATTGATAAATTTATGGAATTTTTCTACCAATCATCTGCAAAAATAATCAACTAAAAAGAATGCTCCAGTAAAATCTGAAGACTACTTTAGCGAGCGCTAACGATTCTGTTTCTCACAGCAAGATCACATAAACTTCACACAAGTCTTCCCAAAGGTTCTACTTGGCACAAACACTAAAAAAAGCATGAAACCACATCTAATCAGAGGCTAGATGCAATATTTATTCCCTAACAGCAACAAAAACAAAAAACATAAAGTTGGGTTGCCTCCCAACAAGCGCTATTGTTTTACGCCCCTAGCTAGGCACGATACAAGATAAATCTAGGTATTTCCATCTTTGATCTTCACCCTTTTAATGGTGTCAAGCTTGAATCCGGGAGGCTCTTTACGTTTCCCTTAATATTTGGAAATATTTAGATCTAAAGCATCCAACCGCTTATTACAAAGAGTAATCAACATATTCATGTGGTGGAGATTCCCACTAACACTTTTAAGAGGTTCAAGAGACTTTTGTAATATTTTTGTTACTTCGCAAATTTTCTCAAAAACTTGCGTCCCTTCTGAGGTTGAATTTGACCCTTTTTGGGGAGGTAGTGTTCCCACTATTCCCTCTATAATTTCATGCGCGATACTAGGATCAACTTCGATAAAATTCCCTTTGGCAACACAATCCAAGAGTTGTATGTGAGACATATTCGACCCAACATAAAAATTGCGAAGCAAGATTCTAAAATTCACCTCTAAGGTGAACTTACGATAAGATTCCATCATCCTAAACCAAGCATCTTTTAAATTTTCTCCTTGCTTTTGCTTGAAGTGAAGCACTTAAAACTCGGGAGACAAAGGAGCGGATAAGGGACTAGCCATAATGATGAGCAAGCAAGCAAACCCACACAAGCAAACAAGAAGCAGGCGAACGATAAACACACGGCGAAAGAAGGGCAAATAAAATGGCGAAGGTGAAGGGGGGGAGAGGAAAACGAGTGGCAAATAAATGTAATGCGAAGGATAAGGGTTTGTGATAGGTACTTGGTATATGACTTTTGCGTAAGCCTCCCCGACAACGGCGCCAGAAATTCTTCTTGCTACCTCTTGAGCTTGCATTGTATTCCCTCGAAGAGGAAAGGGAGATACAACACAGTAGCGTAAGTATTTCTCTTAGTTTTTGAGAGCAAATGTATCAATCCAGTAGGAGACCACGCGCGAGTCCCTCGCACCTGCACAAACAAATAAGAACTTCGCAGCCAACGCGATAAGGGGTTGTCAATCCCTTTACGGTCACTTACAAAAGTGAGATCTGATAGAGATGATAGTTTATATTTTTGGTACTTTTAGTTTATAAGAACAGCAAATAAAAGCGGTAAAAGTAAAGTAGATGTAGATTGATATGTTGAGAATAGACCCGGGGGCCATAGTTTTCTCTAGTGGTTTCTCTCATGATAGCGATATTCTACGGCGGGTAAACAAATTACCGTCGAGCAATTGATAGAAAAGCGAATAATTATGAGATTATCTAGGCATGATCATTGTATATAGGCATCACGTCCGAGACAAGTAGACCGAAACGATTCTGCATCTACTTCTTTTACTCCGCACATCGACCGCTGACCAGCATGCATCTAGTGTATTGAGTTCATAAGAACACAGTAACGCCTTAAGAAAGATGACATGATGTAGAGGGATAAACTCAAGCAATATGATATAAACCCCATCTCTTTATCCTTGATGGCAACAATACAATACGTGCCTTGCTTCCCCTACTGTCACTGGGAAAGGACACCACAAGATTGAACCCAAAGCCAAGCACTTCTCCCATTGCAAGAACTATATATCTAGTAGGCCAAACCAAACCAATAATTGGAAGAGACTAGCAAGGATATTATGAGCACCAATAAAAAGTTCAGAGAAGAACCAAATATCTTTCATAGATAACCTTGATCATAGACTCACAATTCATCAGATCTCGACAAACACACCGCAAAAAAAAGATTACATCGAATAGATCTCCTCGAAGACCGAGGAGAACTTTGTATTGAGATCCAGAGAGAATAAAAGCCATCTAGATACTAGCTATGGACCCGAAGGTCTGAGGTAAACTACTCACAACTCATGGTGAGGGCGATGATGATGATGATGAAGGCCTTTGTGATGGACCCCCCTCCGGTGGAGCTCCGGAATAGGCTCCAAGATGGGATCTCCACGGGAACAGAAGGTGCGGCGGTGGAATTAGGGTTTTTCTCACCGTTCACGGAGTTTCTAGGGGTACGTGGACTTATATAGGAAGAAGAAGGGCACCGGGGGAGTCACGGGGGCCCCACGAGGCAGGGGGTGCGCCTTGGGAAGGGGGGCACGCCCCCACCCTCGTGGGCTCCTCGTGGCTCTTCTGACGTGGTTCTCAAGTTCTTCGTGCGTGATTTTCTCCAAAAATATCTCTCGCGAAGGTTTCATTCCGTTTGGACTTCGTTTGGTATATTCTTTTTCTGCAAAACCCTGAAACAGGCAAAAACAGCAATCTGGACTGGGCCTTTGGGTTAGTAGGTTAGTCCCAAAAATGATATAAAAGTGAATGATAAAGCCCATTAAACATCCAAGACTTCATACATAATAGCATGGAACAATCAAAAATTATAGATACGTTGGAGACGTATCAAGGCCACTTCAAAGAATAAGGTGTTGAGGAAAGAGTATGGCACAACTGCTACAACAAAGCCGGGTCTAAACCAGAAGGCCCCTGCCAAAAGAGCTCCAATGTCAAAGGCCAGAGCATCAACTCAAGAAACTGTGGTGTTCACACTTGAAACCAGAGATGTGAGCTAGGAGGAACAAAGAAGAGAGCAAGAAAAACCACTGCCAGAGTAATTGGCAAACCATCCATGAGAGAGGATGATGATGATGAAGCTGCAGAAGAAGAAGTAGAGGATGTTGCACCAGCTCCCAAGTCTCAGAAGCTGATGGGGGATGCCATCAAGTCTGGGGCTGCTCCTTCAAAGCCCAAGACTGCCCCCAAAGTTGCTGCTCAAGCCACCAAGCCTGCACCCAAGAGAAGCACAAGGAATATTCCAGCTGCAGATAAGAACAAGGCCCCAATGCATGAGATTGATGAAGATGCTGAGGTCCAAGTGCTCAGAAAATTGAAGCCCAAGATTCCTGATCATGATAATACTCATATTGTTGCTGAGGACATGAAGTTGAGGAAGGATGCAGGTCTCAGAAGATGGAGACAAAGTGACCATATGTTGTGAGGAGAAGGACTGCTGTGGATTACAGGTTCCACACCAAAGAACAACAAGACTTCTATGAGACAGTTCTGCTTGACAAGAAGCCAATGGTATGTGATATGAGATGGGTTGATTGGGACTACATCAAGGAAAATGAAGATCATTTTCCAAGTGTGCTTGAAAGTTTCAAAGCATGTGGTGTTTACAAGTTTGTGGGTCAGAAGCTGACAAAATGGAATGATGAACTCATCATGCAATTCCACTCCACAACTCACTTTTATCTAGATGGAAGAATTGTGTGGATGTCTGAAGGTACAAGGTACCAGTCAACTGTTGATGAGTGGGCCAAGTTGATTAAAGCCCCCAAAGAGCATGAAGATGACTTGGATGTCTATGCCAAGAAGAAGCAAGACCACAACTCTATGGCCAACATGTACAAAGAGATCCCTAATGCTGCTTTGGATACACACAAGTTTGGATCTGTACACTTCTTGTTGTCTGGTCTAGCTACAATCAACACCATCTTGAGGCATACATTGTTGCCAAGTCAGGAGATCACAAGATGATCAGAGGACATTCAATCAACTTGCTGCACATTTTTGATGTCCCTCAAAAGTTCAAGGTCAGGAGCCCGATTGTTGAAACAATCAAGAGGACTGTTGTAGATTGGAAGAGATCACGTGGGTATGCTCCACACATTCAGGAGCTCATCAACTCCAATATGGGCACAGGCATATACTTGTTGGACAAGGAACATCTACCCCTATATCCTGACTTTGAGGACAACACAGTTGTCATGGATGAGAACGAACCTTCATCAGTGCAAGCACAGGAGAAGAGAGCCAAAGTTAGAGCTGAGAAAGCTGCCAAGATGCCAAGTGTTGAAGAGGCATCTAAAGTGTACCTCAAGTAAAATCAAGATCAAATGGCATATCTGATTCAAGCAACTTTGAGGATTGAGAAGGGCTTAGCCACCCTGACCCAGAATCAGGAGAGCTTGGAGAGGACCATTGAAATAAAGTTCTATGATCTTGATCTGAAGGTGACTGAGATACAGTATGCAGTTGAGCAACTCCAGGAGGAAGCAGAGGAGAGGAGAGGGCAGGCTACCATAGATGCCTTTCAGAGAGTGCCTAGAGGGCAGAGGTCTGCTGCAGTGCCTGTACCTGATACAAGAGCTACTACATCAGCACCAACAACCACAGCTTCAGTGCCACCTATAGTTGCCACTACACCAGCTCCAACTACATCATCTGAAGCCTTCGTCCTTGGAGTCCTCTCTACACAGCCCCCCAAAGATCAAGCCTAGAGAGACGCATAGCACTATGCATTTTCGAACTTTTTGGGAACTAGTTGCCAAAAGGGGAGAAATATGTATAGATCATAGGCTTCAAGAGAGAGTGCTTTCGCTTCTTGGTCTCTTGCTTTTTGTTGAACTTTATTGTGTGTTTGCTTACTCTACGTTATGCGTGTGAGATACTCGTTTGATCATGTGATTGGTCATATGCTACCTTAATGCTTGCTTGAATGATATTATCACTTATATCCCTATATACTCATTCACTTGGCTTGGTGATGAGTGCATGCTTTTAGTTTATATCATTTTGAGCGCTCCACCAAGATGTATGTGACATGGAAGAGTGACCCATGATCCTAATCGATCGTGCATTTGCATTCAAACGCAAATTTTAAATAATGCACAAATTTAGGGGGAGCTCTTGCTTATCACATACTTCTCAAAGCGACGATGTATTTAAATCTTATTATCATTTTTCGAAGCTTTGATCTATATGTTGTCATGAGTAACCAAAAAGGGGGAGATTGAAAGTGCAACTATCCCTGGGTGGTTTTGGTAATTCCTAACAACATATAGCTCATTAAACTAATGCTCTTTCAAGATGATCATTTCAGAAAGTTCAATGATTGTCATGGCATGGATTAGGAATGTGGACCCCTCAAAATGCTAAGGACACATATTGGCTCAAGCTCAAGACTCTATATTTTCTATTTTAGTGATCCAAGATCACATTGAGTCCATAGGAAAGCCAATACTATTAAAAGGGGATGAGGTGTTGCTTAATGGGTTTCTTGCTCAAAATGCTTAGTGATATGCTCCAAAACGCTCAACCACTTTCTCACATCCACATATGTCCCAAACCAAAAGTCAAACTCGGCCCCACCGAAACTTTCTACCCGGCGCCACCGAGTTCAGTTGACATAGCCACTGCCACAAACCCTAGTCACTTCGATCTCACCGATAGGGATCTCGGTCTCACCGAGATGGGACTGCAAACTCTCTGTTTCCCTTTATAATGTTTCGGCCTAACCGATATGAGCGATAGGTCCCACCGAGTTCGGAGTGCAAACTCTCTGTTTCCCCTTCGTAACGTTTTGGTCCAACCGGAACGAACGAATCGGTCCCACCGAGTTTACCTGACCAACTCTCTGGTTAGCTTATTATCAAAATCGGTCCCATCGAGTTTGTGTAATCGGTCTCACAGAGATTACGTTATGCCCTAACCATAATGAAATCGGTCCTACCGAGTTGATCATATCGGTCCCACCAAAATGCCTAACGGTCACATTATGAACTAAATCGGCCTGGCCGAGTTTTCTAATTCGGTCCCACCGAGTTTGGTAAATTGTGTGTAACAGTTAGATTTTGTGTGGAGGCTATATATACCCCTCCACCCACTCTTCATTCGGGAGAGAGCCCTCAGAATATTCCTACACTTCCAACATACATTTTCTGAGAGAGAACCACCTACTCATGTGTTGAGACCAAGATATTCCAATCCTACCATATGAATCTTGATCTCTTGCCGTCCCCAAGTTGCTTTCCACTCAAATCATCTTTCTACCAAATCCAATCCTATGAAAGAGAGTTGAGTGTTGGGGAGACTATCATTTGAAGGACAAGAGCAAGGAGTTCATCATCAACACGACGTCTATTACCGTTTGGAGAGTGATGTCTCCTAGATTGGTTAGGTGTCACTTGGGAGCCTCCGACAAGATTGTGGAGTTGAACCAAGGAGTTTGTACGGGCGAGGAGATCGCCTACTTCATGAAGATCTACCCTAGTGAGGCAAGTCCTTCATGGGCGATGGCCATGGTGGGATAGACAAGGTTGCTTCTTCGTGGACCCTTCATGGGTGGAGCCATCCGTGGACTCGCGCAACCGTTGCCCTTCGTGGGTTGAAGTCTCCATCAACTTGGATGTACGATAGCACCACCTATCGGAACCACGAGTAAAAAAATCTCCGTGTTTACATTGTGTTTGCTCCCTCAAACCCCTCCCTTTAGCTTCATATGCAATTGCTTTACATTTCGTTGCTATACTCTTAGAATTGCATGTGTAGGTTGATTGCTTGACTTGTGCATAATTGCTAAAATTTGCCAAGAATTAAAATTGGGAAAAGGCTAGATTTTTACTTGGTCAATAGTCTAATCACCCCCCGTCTAGACATACTTTCAATCTTACAAGTGGTATTAGAGATTTGGTCTCCATTTGGCTTGATTTCCATAGCTTTTGGTGATCATCGCCTTGGTTTCACAACCTAGGAGAGTATGGCGTCTAGCGAGGGAAGTTATCACCGTAGAGGTCCTTACTTTGATGGTACTAATTTTGCTAGTTGGAAGCATAAGATGAAAATGCATATTCTTGGACATAACCCCGCCGTTTGGGCTATTGTGTGTATTGGTTTGCAAGGTGAATTGTTTGATGGGAAGGAACCAAACCGTGAAGCTACCGCGGAAGAGTTGAAGATGTTGCAATACAGTGCTCAAGCTTGCGATATCCTCTTCAACGGATTGTGCCCAGAAGAATTCAACAAAATCAGCCGTCTTGAGAATGCAAAGGAAATTTGGGATACCTTGATTGATATGCACGAAGGTACCAACTCCGTCAAGGAATCCAAGTTGGATGTGCTTCAAAGTCAACCTGACAAGTTCAAGATGAAGGATGGTGAAGGTGTTGCTGAAATGTACTCTAGGCTTGCTCTCATCACAAATGAGATTGCCGGCTTAGGAAGCAAAGAGATGACCGACAAATTCATCATCAAGAAAATCCTAAGAGCCTTGGATGGAAAATATGATACCGTGTGCACATTGATCCAAATGATGCCCAATTGCAAAGATCTCAAGCCAACATAAGTCATTGGAAGAATTCTTGCTCATGAGATGTCACTCAAAGATAAAGAAGAGCTTCACAACAAGTCTAGTGGTGCTTACAAAGCCTCATGTGACGCTCCTACATCATCAAGTGAGAAACAAGTCTTCAATGAAGAATTAAGCCTAATGGTGAAGAACTTCCACAAGTTCTACAAGAGTAGAAGCAAAGGGAGAAGTTACAAGTCAAGGTCCTACAATGACAAAATATCTTCAAGTCGTGATCGGAATTGCTACAATTGTGGAAGACCCGGACACTACTCCAATGAGTGTACGGCTCCACACAAGAGAAAAGAAGACTCACCTAAAAGGAGGAGTAGAAGAGAAGATTCACCACTAAGAGAGAGAAGGAGTAGAGCTGATCGTTATGAACGAAGACCTTCTCAGAGAAGCAAAGATTCGGAAAGGAAGGACAAATCATCAAGGAGTTATACAAGACGAAGACATCAAGCTCATGTTGGTGAATGGGTATCTAGTTCCGACTATGATGAACACTCCGAAAGAAGCTACTACTCCGACTCCGAAGATACTCAAGATGAAGGTGTTGCCGGAATTGCTCTTGTGTCATCCAACTCCTACGACATATTTGACTCACCAAATGAAGGAATTGGAAGATGCTTCATGGTTAAAGGCCCTAATGTATCATATCTCGAGTATCTTGATTTTAATAGTGATGAAGATGACTTGCTAGGAGATGATGATTTATTTGTTGGTAGCAATAGTGATGAAACCTATGATGAAAACTATGATAAAATAGCTATTAATCATGCTAATCAAGATAAAATGAATGACAATGATAAGGAGAAGATTGAGCGTCTAACTAAAGAATTAAACACTCTTAAGTTAGCTCATGAAACTACCTTGGAAGATCATCGAGAACTTTTAAAGACTCATGAGAAGTTATGCTTTGAAAAGCTCAACCTTGATCAAGAGCATGAGTTCTTAAAAGCAATCAATGATGATCTTCGCAAGAAAATTTCTTCTTATGTTGCCAAACGTTTACTCTTGTCTACTTACATGCCACAAGTTAAATCTAGCAATAAGAACAAAAAATATTCTTCATCTAGTAGTAACAATTATCATGCTAAATCAAATATTGTTGCTTGTAGTAGTACTCTTGATTCCACTAATGATTCTCTTAGCCAAGTTACACTTGAGCAAGAAAATAGCTTAGTGAAGGGAATTATAGAGAAATGTGTTTACAAGAGCCTTGCTGGAAGTAAGCAATTTGAGGAAATTGTACGCAAGCAAGGAAGACATCGGAAGAATCAAGGTGTTGGTTTTGAACGGAAGTTCAATGCCAATGGAGTTGAGTGGGAAGAAGATCAATACCCCAAGATCAAGTTTGTTCCTCAACAAGAGAAGTATGATCCTACTTCCTTCAAAGGGACACAAGCACAAGATGATCTTCCACCACAAGACCACAAGCTAAAGCGCAAGGACAAGCTTCAAGAAGAGATTGATGCATTTGAAGAAGCTCCTAAGGCCTTGGTCAAGTGGGTTCCCAAGACTACTTCAAGTTCTACTTCATCAAGTACGACTACAACTCCAAGGATTCCCATCAAGATGGTGTGGATCCCGAAGAAGAATAACTAGAGAGTTCTTGAGGGTGACTCCACCAACATACTTCACTCATATCATTTTGGCGAGGACAAGTGCAAACAACTTCCACATCTTGCACTAGTTCAAGGACTCACAAACCCTCTTGTTGGTAAGTCAAGGGACAAGGTAACCTAATGCTTTCATGGACATCATCTTGTGTGCAATTCACTCTATGTCCATGGATATCTTTGTTTCTTCCTTGTGGGACTAACCCGTGTAGGTATTGAAAGTGCAACTCACTCCAATGGATTGCTCCAAATGATCTATATCAACATTGAGCATCTACATCTTCAACACCTACATGAAGTCATCATCGACAAAACCCAAGGTTCGTTCATCCCTCTTAGGGGGGATATCACATCTAGGGGGAGCTTTACTCTAAAAACTGAGCTAAAGCAACTCTAATGATGTGAACACAACAATGCATTATGTAAAAGTGGTGACCCCACTTGTAAACGATGAGTATGACCTATGTTCAAATGTTCTCATTTGACTCCTAAGTCAATATACTCATATATAGATGACCTAGTCATCGCTAATTGCTTGATAGATGCTAGAATAGTTGTGCATGCTTTGCCACATGTTTCATTTGCTATCTTATTGTGTGAGCATGTTGAATGCATATTTTTCCCATTCAAGGACATCCATTTGTTTTTTTGATTATTTGGCTATTTATCTTTGCCAAATGGATGGACATGAATTCCTAAGAACCTCCTCTAGCTATCGATGCTTTTCTCGTCTCAAACTCTATTCATGCTACATCACAAAGTTTGATCAACTCAGATTCGAACCAGTCTGTGTGAGGAGCACTCGGAGTCCCCGATTCATCATAGACTTAAACTTCCAAAACCTCTTTGTGCATTTCGGTATGACCGAATCATCCACTTCGGTCACACTGAGTTCACTAAGTTGATCTAGGTTTTCAATCTCGGTGCAACCGATTTGAACTTTTCGGTCACGCCGAGTTGAAGTAACTGCTAGTAGTTTTGCATCTTGGTGCCACCGAGTTGTTCCACTTGGTCACACCGACAGGGTCTGGTTATATATACTGTCGGGTCAAATTTTGGAAAACTTTCCAAAACCACTCGCCCGCGCGTGACCTGCTCTGCCATGTCGGGTCTCTGGATCATCTTCTCGCCGCCAGCGACCTCTCGTCGCTGGTCTCCACCGCCGTCAACGGGATTCTGCCCCGCCATTGCCACCGTAGCGAGCTCACCGCCAAGTTAGGGTATGAGCTCGATCTCTCCGCAATCCTTATCTCCGATTCTAAGCACAAAGATATTGCCATTATTCTTGCCACGATTGAAATCATACTGTCCAGCAGAAACTCCGTATAGATTAGTTTTGATACGAAAATTTAGGGTTAGGTCTCCGCCGAACTCATCTCGGACCGACCAAGTGGTAGAAATCGGTCTCACCGACTTGGCTTAGGCCATTGCAGTTGCACTTTTTGGTCTGGCGGAAAATTGCAAATCGGTGAGACTGAGTTCGACTCTCTGTGAAACCCTAGCAATCTCGGTGCCACCGAACTGTGACTCGGTCTGGCCGAGTTCACTAGCTTAGGTTCCAAAATTGCTTCGGTATCACCGAGTTTAACAAATCAGTAGCTCTGAAATGCTTTCTGTAGAGAACAAAAACTAAGTTTTTGAGTCATCTGTTTTGTAAAAACTCTGCACTTTGTGATGCTCATCCACTCTACCTCATCTACATCTATTCACAGGGTTTGCTGTCAGTGTTATTGCCAAGATGTCTGACCAGAGTGATAGCCAGAACAGGTCTGAGGAGCAAGTTGACATGAGTGAGGGCACTAGTCCCTCTAGCAGTTCTGATGAGGGTAGCAGGAGCACACCAAGCAACCTGCCTAAGGAATCAACTAGGCAGAGGAAGAAGAAAACTTCTGAGAGTGAGGATGAGGATTTTGTGGCTGATGAGGCCACTTCAAAGAAGAAAGCTATGAAAGAATCAACTAGGGTTGTTAAGCCAGATCTGAACAAGAAGGGCCCTGCCAAAAGAGCTCCAATGTGAAAGTCCAGAGCATCAACTCAAGAAACTATGGTGTTCACTCTTGAAACCAGAGATGATGAGCCAGGAGGAACAAAGAAGAGAGCTAGAAAGACCACAACCAGAGTGATTGGCAAGCCATCCATGAGAAATGATAATGATGATGAAGCTGAAGAAGAAGAAGAAGAGGATGTTGCACCAGCACCTAATTCTCAGAATCTTATGGGAGATGCAATCAAGTCTGGGGCTGATCCTTCAAAGCCCAAGATTGCCCCCAAAGCTGCTGCTCAAGCCACCATATATGCACTCATGAGAAGCACAAGGAACATTCCAGCTGCAGAGAAGAACAAGGCCCCAATGCCTGAAATTGAAGAAGCTGATGAAGTCCAAGTGCTTAGGAAGCTCAAGCCCAAAATCCCTGATCATGATAATAATCATATTATTGCTGAGGAGATGAATTTGAGGAAGGATGCATGTCTTAGAAGATGGAGACAATCTGTTCCATATGCTGTGAGAAGAAGGACTGCTGTGGATTATAGGTTCCACACAAGAGAGCAACAGGATTTCTATGAGACCATCTTGCTTGATAAGAAGCAAATTGTCTATGACATGAAGTGGGTAGATTGGAAATTCATTGATGAGAATGAAGATCATTTTCCAAGTGTGCATGAAAGCTTCAAGTCTTGTGTTGTTGACAAGTTTGTGGGTCAGAAGCTCACAAAATGGAATGATGAACTCATCATGCAATTCTACTCCACAGCTCACTTCTATCCAGATGGTAGAATTGTATGGATGTTTGAAGGTACAAGGTACCAGTCAACTATTGATGAGTGGGCCAAGTTGATAAAATCCCCTGAAGAGCATGAGGATGACTTGGATGTCTATGCCAAGAAGAAGAAAGACCACAATTCTATGGCCAACATGTACAAAGAGATCCCAAACAAAGCATTGGAAACACATAAGCTTGGATCTGTACATTACTATTTGCCTGGTCTAGCTACAATTAACACTATATTGAGGCATACATTGTGGCCCAAATCTGGAGATCACAAGATGATCTTAGGCCATTCAATCGACTTGCTGCAGATATTTGATGTGCCTCAAAAATTCAAAGTTATGAGCCTGATTGTTGAAACAATCAAGAGGACTGCTACAGACCAGAAGAGATCATGTGGGTATGCTCCACACATCCAGATGCTCATCAACTCCAAGATGGGCACAAGCACATATTTATTGGACAAAGAACATCTTCCCTTGTTGCCTGAATTTGAGTACAACATAGTTTTCACGGATGAGAATGAACCTTCATCAGTGCACGCACAAGCAAAGAGAGAGAAAGCTAGAACTGAGAAAGCAGCAAAGATGCCAAGTGTTGAAGAGGCATCACAAGTGTCCCTCAAGTCAAAACAAGATCAAATGGCATATCTGATTCAAGCAACTTTGAGGATTGGGAAGGGCTTTGCCACCCTGACTCAAAATCAGGAGAGCTTGGAGAGGATCATTGAAACAAAGTTCTATGACCTTGATCTGAAATTGACTGAGATACAGACTGTAGTTGAGCAGCTCCAGGAGGAAGAAGAGGAGAGGAAAGGGCAGGCGACCACATATGCCTTTCAGAGAGTGCCTAGAGGTCAGAGATCTGCTGCAGTGCCCATACCTGACACTAGAGCTACTACATCAGCACCAGCAGCTACAGCTTCAGTGCCACCTCCAGTTGCCATTCCACCAGCTCCAATAACATCTATAGATGCCTTCGTCCTTGGAGTCCTCTCTACACCACCTCCCGAAGACCAAGCCTAGAGAGACGCATAGTGCTATGCATTTTCAAACTTTTTGGTAACTTGTTGCCAAAGGGGGAGATATATGTATAGATCATAGGCTTCGAGAGAGGGTGTTTTTGCTTCTTGGTCTCTTGCTATTTGGTTGATACATTTGTGTGTTTGCTTGATACTTTACATTATGTGTGTGAGATACTTGTTTGATCATATCATACTTTAATGCTTGCTTAAATGATGCAATTATCTATCTCTCATATATGATCATTCACTTTGCCTTGGTGATGAGTGCATATTTTTACCTTCTATCATTTTGAGCGCTCCACCAAGATGTATGCGACATGGAAGAGTAACCCATGATCCTAATCGATTGTGCATTTGCATTCAAATGCAAATTTTAAATAATGCACAAATTTAGGGGGAGCTCTTGCTTATCAAATACTTCTCAAAGCGACTATGCATTTAAATCTTATTATCATTTATTGAAACTTTGATCTATACGTTGTCATCAATTACCAAAAGGGGGGAGATTGAAAGTGCAACTATCCCTGGGTGGTTTTGGTAATTCCTAACAACATATAGCTCATTGAACTAATCCTCTTTCAAGATGATCATTTCAGAAAGTTCAATGATTGGCCTCGCATGGATTAGGAATTTGGACCCCTCAAAATGCTAAGGACACATATTGGCACAAGCTCAAGACTCTACATTTTCTATTTTCGTGATCCAAGGTCACATTGAGTCCATAGGAAAGCCAATACTATTAAAAGGGGATGAGGTGTTGCTTAATGGGTTTCTTGCTCAAAATGCTTAGTGATATGATCCAAAACCCTCAACCACTTTCTCACATCCACATATGTCCCAAACCAAAAGTCAAACTTGGCCCCACTGAAACTTTCTATCCGGCGCCACCGAGTTCAGTTGACATAGCCACTGCCACAAACCCTAGTCACTTCGGTCTCACCGATAGGGATTCTGGTCTCACTGAGATGGGATTGCAAACTCTCTGTTTCCCTTTGTAACATTTCGGTCTAACCGAGATGAGCGGTCGGTCCCACCGAGTTCGCAATGCAAACTCTCTGTTTCCCCTTCGTAACGTTTCGGTCTAACCGAAACGAGCGAATCGGTCCCACCGAGTTTGCCTAACCAACTCTCTGGTTAGCTTATTACCAAAATCGGTGCCACCGAGTTTGTTTATTCGGTCTCACCGAGATTATGTTATGCCCTAACCCTAATGAAATAGGTCCTACCGAGTTGATCATATCGGTCCCACCAAAATGCCTAACGGTCACATTATGAACTAAATCGGTCTGACCGAGTTTTCTGATTCGGTCCCACCGAGTTTGGTAAATTGTGTGTAATGGTTAGATTTTGTTTGGAGGCTATTATATACCCCTCCATCAACTCTTCATTCAGGGAGAGAGCCCTCAGAATACGCCTACACTTCCAACATACATTTTCTCAGAGAGAACCACCTACTCATGTGTTGAGACCAAGATATTCCAATCCTACCATATGAATCTTGATCTCTAGCCTTCCCCAAGTTGCTTTCCACTCATATTATCTTTCTACCAAATCCAATCTTATGAAAGAGAGTTGAGTGTTGGGGAGACTATCATTTGAAGCACAAGATCAAGGAGTTCATCATCAACACACCGTCTATTACCTTTTGGAGAGTGGTGTCTCCTAGATTGGTTAGGTGTCATTTGGGAGCCTCTGTCAAGATTGTGGAGTTGAACCAAGGAGTTTGTACGGGCAAGGAGATCGCCTACTTCGTGAAGATCTACCCTAGTGAGGCAAGTCGTTCGTGGGCGATGGCCATGGTGGGATAGACAAGGTTGCTTCTTCGTGGACCCTTCGTGGGTGGAGCCCTCCGTGGACTCGCGTAGCCGTTACCGTTCATGGGTTGAAGTATCCATCAACATGGATGTACGATAGCACCACCTATCGGAACCACGAGTAAAAAATCTCCGTGTCTACATTGCGTTTGCTCCCTCAAACCCCTCCCTTTACCTTCATATGCAATTGCTTTACATTCCGCTGCTATAGTCTTAGAATTGCATGTGTAGGTTGATTGCTTGACTTGTGCATAATTGCCAAAATCTAACAAGAATTAAAATTGGGAAAAGTCTAGATTTTTACTTGGTCAAGTAGTTTAATCACCCCCTCTAGACATACTTTCGATCCTACAACATCCCCTCTTTCGTCGTTGTCTATCGGTAACTTTACTTGATAGTATATTTTTATTCACCACATGATATGTGTTTTGCTTGGACCGTCTTGTATGATTTTAGTCTTTGCTTTTTAGTTTACCACAATCATCCTTGATGTACACACCTTTTGGGAGAGACACACATTAATCGGAATTTATTAGAATACTCTATGTACTTCACTTATATATTTTGAGCTAGATAGTTTTGCTCTAGTGCTTCACTTATATCTTTTTAGAGCACGGCGGTGGTTTTATTTTATACAAATTATTGATATCTCATGCTTCACTTATATTATTTTGAGAGTCCTTTAGAACAACATGGTAATTTGATTTGGTTATAAAATTAGTCCTAATATGATAGGCATCCAAGATGGGTATAATAAAAACTTTCATAAAAAGTGCATTGAATATTATGAGAAGTTTGATACTTGATGATTGTTTTGAGATATGAGGATGGTGATATTAGAGTCATGCTAGTAGAGTAGTTGTGAATTTGAGAAATACTTGTCTTGAGGTTTGCAAGTTCTGTAGCATGCACGTATGGTAACCGTTGTGTGACAAATTTCAAGCATGAGGTATTTCATTGATTGTAATCCTTTGTGTGGAGGTCGGGATCGTGCGATGGTTAACTCCTACCAACCCTTCCCCTAGGAGCATGCATGTAGTACTTTGTTTTGATGACTAGTAGATTTTTGCAATAAGTATGTGAGTTCTTTATGACTAATGTTGAGTCTATGGATTATACGCACTCTCACCCTTCCACCATTGCTAGCCTCTCTTGTACCGCACAAATTTTGCCGGTACCATACACCCACCATATACCTTCCTCAAAACAGCCACCATACCTACCTATCATGGCATTTCCATAGCCATTCCGAGATATATTGCCATGCAACTTTCCACCATTCCATTTATTATGATACGCTTCATCATTGTCATATTGCCATGCATGATCATGTAGTTGACATCGTATTTGTGGCAAGGCCACCATGCATAAATTTTCATACGTGTCACTCTTGATTCATTGCACGTCCCGGTACACCACTGGAGGCATTCATATAGAGTCATATTTTGTTCTAGTATCGAGTGGTAATCTTTGAGTTGTAAATAAATATAAGTGTGATGATCATCATTATTAGAGCATTGTCTTGGAAAAAAGAAAAGCCAGATAAAAAGAAAAAAAAGAAAAAAAGAAAAAAAGAGAAAAGAAAAAGGGAACGATGCTACTATCTTTTTTCCACACTTATGCTTCAAAGTAGCACCATGGTCTTCATGATATAGAGTCTCTTGTTTTGTCACTTTCATATACTAGTGGGAATTTTTCATTATAGAACTTGGCTTGTATATACCAACGATGGGCTTCCTCAAATGCCCTAGGTCTTCGTGAGTAAGCAAGTTGGATGCACACCCACTTAGTTTCTTCTGTTGAGATTTCATACACTTATAGCTCTAGTGCATCTGTTGCATGGCAGTCCCTACTCACTCACATCGATATCTATTGATGGGCATCTCCATAGCCCGTTGATACGCCTAGTTGATGTGAGACCATCTTCCTCCTTTTGTATTCTCCACAACCAGCACTCTATTCAACCTATAGTGCTATATCCATGGCTCATGCTCATGTATTGCGTGAAAGTTGAAAAAGTTTGAAAAAATTGAAGTATGGAACATTTGCTTGGCTGAAACCGGGGTTGTAATTGATTTGAGTATTTTGTGTGACGAAGATGGAGCATAGCCAAACTATATGATTTTGTAGGGATGAACTTTCTTTGGCCATGTTGTTTTGAGAAGACATGATTGCTTTGTTAGTATGCTTGAAGTATTATTATTCTTATGTCAATATTAAACTTTTGCCTTGAATCTTTCGGATATGAACATTCATGCCACAATAAAGAAAATTACATTGAGAATTATGTTGGGTAGCATTCTACATCAATAATTCTATTTTTATCATTTACCTACTCGAGGACGAGCATGAATTAAGCTTGGGGATGCTTGATACGTCTCCAACGTATCTATAATTTTTTATTGTTCCATGCTATTATATTATCTGTTTTGGATGTTTAATGGGCTTTTTTATACACTTTTATATTATTTTTGGGACTAACCTACTAACCCAAGGCCTAGTGCATATTGCTGTTTTTTTGCCTATTTCAGTGTATCGCAGAAAAGGAATATCAAACGGAGTCCAAATTGAATGAAACCTTCGCGACGACCATTTTTGGAACAAACGCAATCCAGAAGACTTGGAGTACATGTCTGGGAAGCCACGAGGTGGCCACGAGGCAGGAGGGCGCGCCCCCCATCCTCGTGGGCCCCTCGTAGCTCCACCGACGTACCTCTTCCTCCTATACATACTCATATACTCTGAAAACATCCGAGAGCACCACGAAACCCTAATTCCACCGCCGTAACCTTCTGTACCCGTGAGATCCCATCTCGGGGCCTGTTCCGGAGCTCCGCCGGAGGGGGCATCGATCACGGAGGGCTTCTACATCAACACCATAGCCTCTCCAATTAGTTGTGAGTAGTTTACCACAGACCTTCGGGTCCATAGTTATTAGCTAGATGGCTTCTTCTCTCTCTTTGGATCTCAATACAAAGTTCTCCTCGATCTTCTTGGAGATCTATTAGATGTAATTCTTTTTGCGGAGTGTTTGTCAGGATCCGATGAATTGTGGGTTTATTATCAAGATTATCTATGAACAATATTTGGTTCTTCTTTGAATTCTTATATGCATGATTTAAATATCTTTGCAAGTCTCTTCGAATTATCAGTTTGGTTTGGCCTACTAGATTGATCTTTATTGCAATGGGAGAAGTGCTTAGCTTTGGGTTCAATCTTGCGGTGTCCTTTCCCAGTGACAGCTAGAGATGGCAATGCGTACCCATTACCCATGTACCCCGCGGGTAAAAACCCTATTAGGGTAAGGGTACGGGACAAAAATTTACCCATGGGTATATAAATAGGGAAATCTACGACCCATCGGGTAGAGTGGGTATGGGTATGGGATCGTATAACCCATACCCACATACCCATGTACCCATATAAAAGTAGACAAGTACGACCATGTTATCTCTACGATTTGTCGTGAACTCAAAATGATTTATTTTGATCTTTTGTTATTTACGAGAAGTGATGTTGTTTATCAAATGTGTTGTTGTTTAAGATGCGTTGTTCTTTATAAGTATGTGGTGCTGTTATAATGTCTTGTTGTTTATAAAATGTTATTATATGTTGCTTTTTATGATTGTGAGTTGTTCATGTTGATGCTTTGTAAACATCGGTAATTTTACCCGCGGGTACCCATCTACCCTATAGGGCAACGGGTATGGGAAAAAATTGTACCCACTGGCGGGTATGGGTAAGGGAGATGGGTAAGCTCAAGGAGGATGGGTAAGGGTTTGGGGCGGCTCCACCCGTATCCAAACCTTGTGGGTGCCATCCCTAGTGACAACAGGGGCAGCAAGGCATGTATTATATTGTTTCCATCGAGGATAAAAAGATGGGGTTTATATCATATTGCATGAGTTTATCCCTCTACATCATGTCATCTTGCTTAAAGCCTTAGTCTGTTCTTATGAACTTAATACTCTAGATGCATGCTGGATAGCGGTTGATGTGTGGAGTAATAGTAGTAGATGCAGAATCGTTTCGGTCTACTTGTCACGGACGTGATGCCTATATACATGATCATGCCTAGATATTCTCATAACTATGCACTTTTCTATCAATTGCTCGACAGTAATTTGTTCACCCACCGTAGAATCTGCTCTCTTGAGAGAAGCCACCAGTGAAACCTATGGCCCCCGGGTCTATCTTCCATCATATTAATCTTGCATCAACTAGTTATCTTTACTATTCTTTTATTTTGCTATCTTTACTTTTCAATTTATACAACAAAAATACCAAAAATATTTATCCTATTATCTCTATCAGATCTCACTTTTGCAAGTGGCCGAGAAGGGATTAACAACCTCTTTATCGCGTTGGTTGCAAGGTTCTTATTTGTGTGTGCAGGTATGAGGAACTTGCGTGTAGTATCCTACTAGATTGATACATTGGTTCTCAAAAACTGAGGGAAATACTTACGCTAGTTTGCTGCATCACCCATTCCTCTTCAAGGGAAAAACAACGCATGCTCGAGAGGTAGCAAGAACTAACGAAGATATTATTGTAGGGTACGAAACCACCTCAAAGTTATTCTTTCTGATCGATCTATTGGGCTATTCCTATAAGTGTCATAAACATCCCTAGAGTTCGTACTAAAATAACACCTTGAGACACACATCAACCAAAACCCTAATATCACCTAGATACTCCAATGTCACCACAAGTATCCGCGGGTTAGATTATACGGTATGCATCACACAATGTCAGATTCATCTATTCAAGCCAACACAAAGAACTTCAAAGAGTGCCCCAAAGTTTCTACTAGAGAGTCAAGACGAAAACGTGTGCCAACCCCTATGCATAAGTTCACAGGGTCACTAAACCCACAAGTTGATCACCAAAACGTACATCAAGTGTATCACGTGAATATCCCATTGTCACCACAGATAAGCACATGCAAGACATATATCAAATGTTCTCAAATCCTTAAAGACTCAATCCGATAAGATAATTCAAAGGGAAAAATCAATCCATTACAAGAAGGTAGAGGGGGAGAAACATCATAAGATCCAACTATAATAGCAAAGCTTGCGGTACATCAAGATCGTGCCAAATCGAGAACATGAGAGAGAGAGAGAGAGAGAGAGAGAGAGAGAGAGAGAGATCAAACACATAGCTACTGGTACATACCCTTAGCCCCGAGGGTGAACTACTCCCTCCTGATCATGGAGACCACCGGGATGATGAAGATGGCCACCGATGATGATTTCCCCCTCCGACATGGTGCCAGAATAGAGTCCCGATTGGTTTTTGGTGGCTACTGAGTATTGCGACGGTGGAACTCCTGATCTAGGTTTATTTTTAGGGTTTCAAGTATTTATAAGAATTTTTGGCGTCGGGGGCAAGTTAGGGGGACCCAAGAGGTGACCAAAAGGTAGGGGTCACCCTAGGGGGGAGGCGCCCCCACCCTTGTGGTGGCCTCGTGGCTCTTCTGGTCCACCTTCAGCGCTCCGTGGGCTTCTTTTGGTCCATGAAAAATCACCGTAAATTTTCGTTCCGTTTGGACTCCGTTTACTATTCCTTTTCCGCGAAACTCAAAAACAAGGAAAAAACAGAAACTGGCACTGGGCTCTAGGTTAATAGGTTAGTCCCAAAAAATCAGATAAAATAGCATACAGATGCATATAAAACATCCAAGATAGATAACATAATAGCATGTAACAATAAAAAACAATAGATACATTGGAGATGTATCAATATCTGATCTAGGTGTAATACCTAGTGCATCGGGTCCAATGACAATCATTTGTGACAAAAGTGGAGCAATTGCCTTGGCGAAGGAATCCAGGTTTCACAAGAGAACAAAACACATCAAGAGGTGCTTCAACTTCATTTGTGAAAAGGTCAAGGAAGGAGACATAGAAATTTGCAAAGTACATACGAATCTGAATGTGGCAGACCTGTGGACTAAGACCATGGGAAAAACATGATCAACACCAAGACTCCATGAGTGCTAGATTCGTTACAATGTAATCTAGATTATTTACTCTAGTGCAAGTGGGAGATTGATGGAAATATGCCCTAGAGGCAATAATAAAGTTGTTATTATTTTATATTTCCTTATTCATGACAAAGGTTTATTATTCATGCTAGAACTGTATTGACCGGAAACTTAAATACATGTATGAATACATAAACAAATATCATGTCCCTAGTATGCCTCTACTAGACTAGCTCGTTGATCAAAGATGGTTAAGGTTTCCTAACCATAGACATGAGCTGTCATTTGATAACGGGATCACATCATTAGGAGAATGATGTGATGAACAAGACCCATCCGTTAGCTTAGCATTTGATCATACAAATTATTGCTACTTCTTTATTGTATGCCAAATACATGTTCCTTCGACTATGAGATCATGCAACTCCCCGATACCAGAGGAATACCTTGTGTGCTATCAAACGTCCAAACATAACTGGTGATCATAAAGATGCTCTATAGGTATCTCCGAAGGTGTCTGTTGAGTTAGCATGGACCGAGATTAGGATTTGTCACTCCATGTTTTGGAGAGGTATCACTGGGCCCTCTCGGCAATACACATCATAAGAAGCCTTGCAAACAAATGACTAATGAGTTAGTTACGAGATGGAACTAGGTATAGAGATAACAATGATTGAATATCGGTAAAGTAACATACCGATAGACAAAGGGAATTATGTATGTTGTCATAACGGTTTGATTGATAAAGATATTTGTAGAATATGTAGGAACCAATATGGGCATCCAGGTTCCACTATTGGTTATTGACTGGAGAGGTGTCTCAGTCATGTCTACATAGTTCTCGAACCCGTAGGGTCCGTGCGCTTAACGTTCGATGACGATATAGTATTATATGAGTTATGTGATTAGGTGATCGAATGTTGCTCGGAGTCCCGGATGAGATCACAGACATGAAGAGGAGCTCCGGAATGGTCTAGAGGTAAAGATTGATATATAGGATGATGATGTTTGGACACTGGAAGAGTTTCGGGGGTACCGAGTAGTGATTGGATCATCAGAAGGGGTTCCGGGAGGCCCCGGGAGGTCTATGGGCCTAATGGGCCAAGGGGAGGCACATACCAGCCCACAAGGGGGCTGGCGCGCCCTCCCCCTGGCCGCCGGCCCTAGAAAAAGGAAAGTGGGGGCACTGATACGTCTCCAACGTATCTATAATTTTTTATTGTTCCATGCTATTATATTATCTGTTTTGGATGTTTTATATGCATTAATATGCTATTTTATATTATTTTTGGGACTAACTTGTCAACCTAGAGCCAAGTGCCAGTGCTAGTTTCTGTTTTTTCCTTGTTTTTGAGTTTCGTAGAAAAGGAATATCAAACGGAGTCCAAATGGAATGAAACTTTACGAGGATTTTTCTTGGACCAGAAGACATCTAGAGGATTTGGAGTACACGTCAGGGGAGCTGCGAGGCATCCACAAGGACAGAGGGTGTGCCCAGGGGGGTAGGGCGCGCCCCCACCCTTATGGGCCCCCCTGCTGCTCCATCGACCTATTTCTTCTGCCTATTTATTCACATATATTCGAGAAACCCTAGAGGAGGCATCGAAACCATTTTTGCACCGCCATAACATTATGTTTCCGCGAGATCCCATCTAGAGGCCTTTTCCGATAGTCTGCCGGAGGGGGATTCAACCACGAAGGGCATCTACATCAACACCATTACCCTTCCGATGAAGTGTTGAGTAGTTTACCACAGACCTACGGGTCCATAGCTAGTAGCTAGATGTCTTCTCCTCTCTCTTTGATTCTCAATGCCATGTTCTCCTCGATGTTCTTGGAGATCTATCTGATGTAATCTTCTTTTGCGATGTGTTTGCTAAGATATGATGAATTGTGGATTTACGATCAGATTATCTATGAATATTATTTGAGTCTTTTCTGAATTCTTATATGCATGATTTGATATCTTAGTAATTCTCTTCGAACTATCGGTTTGGTTTGGCCAACTAGATTGGTTTTTCTTGCAATGGGAGAAGTGCTTTTCTTTGGGTTCAATCTTGGGGTGCTCAATCCCAGTGGCAGAAAGGGACATGTCACGTATTTTATTGTTGCCATCAAGGATAACAAGATGGGGTTTTCATCATATTGCTTGAGTTAATTCCGCTACATCATGTCATCTTACTTAATGCGTTACTCCGTTGTTTATGAACTTAATACTCTAGATGCAGCATCGTTTCGGTCGATGTGTGGAGTATTAGTAGTAGATGCAGGAAGGAGTCGGTCTACTTGACACGGAGGTGATGCCTATATTCATGATCATTACCTTAGAAATCTTCATAACTTTGCGCTTTTCTATCAATTGCTTGATAGTAATTTGTTTACCCACCATAATATTTGCTATCATGAGAGAAGCCTCTAGTGAAACCTATGGCCCCCGGGTATATTTTCCATCTTATAAGTTTACGCCCTACTATTTTGCAATCTTTTAATTTTCAATCTATAAACCAAAAATACCCAAAATATTTACTTTATAGTTTATCCATCTATATCAGATCTCACTTTTGCAAATAACCATGAAGGGATTGACAACCCCTTTATTGCACTGGGTGCAAGTAGTTTGATTGTGTCGGGGAAACTGATCCACCCACGAACACCTATGGGGACGGAGCCCCTTTTCGGTACGGCAAGGGGGCGGAGATTGCACAAAGAGCGGATCGAGGCGAGGCACATGAGCAGTTTACCCAGGTTCAGGCCGCACGGATGCGTAAAACCCTACTCCTGCTTTGGTTTGTATTGTGTTCTTGGCTCGGGAGCGCTAGAAGCTACAGTACACTTCAGCGGCTAACAAGACCGAGCGTGAGAGCGTTCGAGATGTCTAACCCCCCTCCTACGTGCGCATGGGCCTCCTTTTATATGCTTAAGGGGTCACCGACAGGTGGTAGCGCAGTTGAGGGTAAAAATGTAAAAAGCATGGTAGTTGGAATAGTGTCCCATACCTAACCCTGAAGGCAGGGGACAAGGGCATTAAATGCCCATCGCCGTCGCCCAAATAGTGCAAAAAGTGGCCGTCAGGGGCGCCACCGTCCGCCACGACGGTAGCCTTGTCATCGCTGCTTGCCACCGTGTACCCCTGGCTGCACAGCCTTCCGCCACGTGCGCCTGGGATGGTCCCAGAGCGACACGTGGATGGATGCACTGGAGCGCGGGTACTGAGTGGAAGCTTGCCGCGGCAAGCGTCTTGCCGCGGTTGCCATCTTGTCGCTTCCGGGAGCTTGTCGCTCACCGGGCCTTGCCGGGACGCGTGGCGCTTCGTGGCAAGTTTCTTGAGATGCCTCGGAGGGCCTTCCCGGCAAGCTCCTCTTGCCAGGGTCATGTGCCTTGAGTGGCCTTCCCGGCAAGCTCCTCATGCTGGGGCCTTGTCTCCTTGCCTTGGATACTTTGTTCTTGAATGGCTCCGAAGGAATCATAAAGGACCTCGGTGGTCGCCCGGCAGGCCTTGCCGCGGGACGCTGCAACTGCCCGTGCACAAGTTCGGGATACTAAGGTACCCCTACTTTAGTACACCGACAGGAGCCCCCGGGCCTGGGCCATACACGGTGCCGAGCGCTGTTGGGCCAGGCCCAAAACAGTGCACGGGCACGCGCGGCCTGGTTTACGCCGAATCTTTCTCCGTATCCACCGCGCCCTCCCCTAACGGCATGCGTTGATCGCGGCGTCGTGGGAGAGATCGTGGGTGGTTTCTTTAATTGGAAATGCGGAACGTCCGCCCCCTCCCCCCTTATAAGCAGGGGAAACAGGGGCAGTTCGTCCATCCACCCGTTGCTTGCTTCAATCCTCAGAAACCTCCGCCGCTCCCCTCCTTCTCGAAGGCCGAAAGAGAGCAGCGCTCCGCCCCCCGTCGCCAGCAGCACCACCAGCGCCGTCGACTTCCCCCACCGCCTCCGCCATGGCTCCAAAAGGCGAGAAGGGGAAGTCCGCGAAGTCGGCCGAGGCGCTGCGGCTCGCGGCGCTGCGGAAGAAGAAAGCTGTCTTCCCCCCCATGCTTGCCGCGAAGAAGCTGAGGGAGGAATACTACCTCTTCTGGTTGAGGGAGACGCGGGCGCATCCGCGCACCAAGGTATTCCCAGCCGTTGCTTGCGAGATGTTTCCGAATGGCTACGCATTCTTCCCCCTGTTCTTCTACTGCGGGCTCTGCCCGCCTTTCTCCGAATTCTTCTGCGACATCATGAACACCTACGGGTTCCACCTCCTTGACTTCACCCCCAACGCCGTTCTGACCATGGCCGTATTCGCACATCTGTGCGAAAACTTTGTCGGAGTCTTCCCAAACGTAGCCCTTTTCCGCCACTACTTCACGCCTTGAGTTGAGGGAGGAGAGCCTTTGTCCGGCGGGATCTCCTGGGTCTCGAGGACCCACAAGAAGGAGGCGTATCTAAAGGGAGAGCTCCGCGGCAAATGGGATGAGTGGAGAGCCAATTGGTGTTGGATTGTAGAGGAGAACCCGCAGCCATTCACCGCCCGGCGCCAAGCCCGAGTAGTACGCGGCAACGACTGGAGCGACTTGGCCCCGGAGGATAGTAGATTGAAGATTGCCACTGCCCGGATCCTTCGCCTCAGGCTTGCCGGGCTGACTGTAGGAGCAGTTGGCGCGGACTTTCTCCGCCGCCGCATCGTCCCCCTGCAGGAGAGGAAGAGGCCTGCTTGGGAGTTCGAGAACGCGGCAGATGTTATGAGGCTGCGCCCGGGCCTCAATTATAACTTCACTGTCCTGGAGCTCAACGGGATGCTTCAGGAGCTGTTCAAGTACGACCCCGACCATCCCGAATGGTTCAGGTTGCCGCACGGTGTCGTCCCGCTGTGCAACAATTCTGCGCTCAGCCGCATCCGCGCAATGATGTCGTTGTGCGATTCTCACGGGATTGACCCCACTTGGCAAGAGCCTACCGACGAAGCCGTGCAGCAGTTGTTCGACAACGTAGAAGAAACACCGGTCTGCTTCAACGAGAAGAAGGGCCTCACCCGCGACACCATCGACCAGGAGATGGCGTACATCGCCACCAGGCTGGAAGAGGCGGCGGTAGCCGCGGCCGCGGGCGAATTCGGATACACCGTGGAGGAGGCGGAGGCAGCGGAGGCGGCAAGCCTTGCCGAGCGAGAAGAGTTTTTCAAAGCGAGGAAGCCTGCCGGGCAAGACGCCGAGCCAAGCGAGCCCGCCGAGCAGGGCGTCGAGTCAAGCAGGCCCGCCGAGCAGGGCGCCGAGTCGAGCGGGCCCGTTGAGGACACGAGCGGCTCGCTGGAGATCGGCTCCTCTTCCTCCTCGTCCTCAGGCAGCTCGCCACCACCAGCAGAGCCTCCAGCTCCACCAAGGAGGCGTCTCCGCAAGGCCGGGGACATGACGGAGCGACAGACGGGCCAACAGCCGCCGCGCCGCACGACACGCGCCACCGCGGCAAGCACGGTTGCCGCGGGAGCACCTCGAGCTTCTGCGGCAACTGGAGCGGGGTCTTCTCGGACCTCTGCTTCTGCCCCTGCCGCTCCCCACGCCTCGGCGGCAGCCGGAGCGGGGTCGTCTCAGACCACTGTCCCTTCTCTCGCCAAGCGGCCAAGGGAGCCTACAACTCCGCCTCCTCGCGCCGGGACGCGTGAGCCAGACTTCGACTTCTCTGCGCTCAGCTCCGACGAGGAAGAAGAAGAGTAAGACTTTGTTGTTCTTGTATTTCTTCAATTTTTGTTGTTTAGTCTTATGTCTCTTTTGCCTCACTCTGAACATGTTCCTTTTTTCAGAACTCTGGCCCAGAGGGCGGCGAAAAGAGCCAAGGCCCCGGTGATTGTCATAGAGGACGAGCCCGCCGCAACAGCAGGGGGTGCGCCTGAGACAAGCTTGCCGGACCGGGCGACTGATCTTCAGAGCAGCCCCCAGCGCAGCCCCCAGCGTAAGTGTATAGTTCACTTTCTGCTGTTAGGCGCGCATGGGCGCTCTGTCTTTGTTGACACTTGCATTTTGATTTGCACATGAGCGGAGCAGACCCATCAGGACCGCCCGGAGACCGTCCCCGTCGTGCCGCCTGCTTCATCCACGCCGCCAAGGGAAAATTCCCCGGCAAGGGTCTCCCCGGCAAGGGAGAGCTCTCCGCCAAGGGCGAATTCTCCGCCAAGGGCAAGTTCTCCGGCGAGGGACAGCACCAGTGGCCCTCCGCCGGCAGGGACCACAACTACGCCGCCAAGGGAGAGCCCCCCGGCGAGGGACATTGCCGAAGAGCCGGCTCGCGCAGGTAATCTTCCTGTTTTAAAAACTCCCCTTGGGCTTTTCTTCTTTTGATTCTTCTCTTTTTTTGGATATTTGCTTGACTGTTTGTCTTTTCTTTTCTTCCGTCAGACCCATCCACAGCTGAGCCAATGGAGATGGAGGTCGTTGCTGACGACACCGTCGTTGCCGAAGAAACGGTCGGCGCGGACGATTCCGCCGGCGCAGAGGCCGCCGAGGCTGCTGCCGCAGCAGCCGACGTAGGGGCTGGCGGTCGCACTGACGGCCCTGAGGCCGCAGGAGCGCCAGGCGCTACACCGACCGCCGAGCCCTCCGCCGCCGCCGCAGCCCCCAGCTCCGACGAGCCTGAGCCAGGCGCCTACTTAAAGGCCGGCGACGACGTCTTCATCAAGCTCCCGTGGGCGTCCATGTCCAGGGCGCCGGTCGAGGGAGAGGTCTTCGACGGAGAGGTGCTTGCCTCCGCCGGGCTGAAGCTTGTCAACGCGCCGAGCAGCAGCAGTGAGCCTGAGGAGGAGCAGCTGCTGCGCAAGCTGCTGTCGCTTTACCGTCCCCGGCAGGCTAAGCTGGAGTCCCGCGAGGCTCTTGCCGCGAAGGCGGGAGCTGATATCGAGAAGCGCGCGAAGGAGCTCCGGGCCATCAACCAAGCAGCTCTCCGTTCCTTGGCAGAGGAGCGGGAGCGACTTGCCGAGGAGTAGCAGGCCTTCATCCTCGAGAAGGCCGAAGTGGAGGAACAGCAGCGGCTTGCCGCTGAGAAGCTGTCCACGCTGGAGGGTGAACTGGCGCAGCGGAAGGTCAACCTCGACAGTCACGAGGAGGAACTTGCCGCGCGCGAGCAATCACTTGGCGGAGCTCTCCAGGAAGCAAAGGATGCCGCCGCAGCTGCCGAGACCGCCAAGAAGGAGTTGGAGGCGAAGGTGGCGCAGCTCGAAGCCAACCTCAAGACGAGCGGCGAGGAGATTGCCGCGCTCAAGCTCAAGCGCGAGAAGGACGTCCACAGCCATTCAGAGCTGCAGGTCCGCCTCGCCGAGAAGGGCAAGGAGCTTGCTGCCGCCAAGGATTTCAACGCCGATCTGGAGTTGAAGCTGACCACTCTGACCCAGACGCTGGACGGCGCCAAGAAGCGGGAGGCGGCCCTGAAGGAGGAGGTCAGGGCCGAGAAGGCGCTGCTGGAGAGTGCTGCCATTACCCAGAACAACTTCAGGGTGACCATCGAGCATTGGACAGAGGGTCTTGTGAACGCCGCCGCGGACATTGACAAGGAGCTAGCGCAGCTGGGGGCGGAGTATCTCGGGTACTCCACTGACGAGAACCTCCACCCCAGCGCCAAGCCCACTCTGTTCTTCAGAGGCGTGGCGACGGCCCTCCAGCAACTCCGGGAAAGGATCCCCAAGCAGCTGGCAGACGAGTCGCGCAAGCTCTGCGCGGGCGCCCTTCAAAAGGTGCTGATGAAGGTGGCTTTCCGCAATCCAGGCCTCAACCTTACCAACGTCCTCAGGAGCATGCCGTCGGACGTTGATATGGAGGCGCTCAAGGCCCTTGTCGCACCCATTGTGGACAAGGTGAGCGGCATCAAGAGGGTCGAGGGCGACCGCGCGGACTAGGCTTGCCCATTTTCTTCTTTTCCTGTCGCTGCCAATCATGTTAGGAGAACAATCTATTAGGGCTGCGACAAGCTATCTTGTAATATAACTTTATTTTGGGTAATGATTGCACTGTTATTTCCTCTACTTGATCTCTTTTGCTTTTTATGTTTTTTCCCTACGCTTTTAGGGAACTTGCCGGTGCAGGCACCTTAGCCGCGAGCGCTGAGTGCGGAAGTTCTGCAGCCTGCTGGTTGTGTTGCTACCGGCAAGAAACCTTGTCGCAACTAGTTGCAGCACACTTAAGTTGTTGAGCGGGCTCGAAAACGAAGTAAGGGTGCGACACTAGTCGCATCACACTTAAGTCGTTGAGCGAACTCGAAACAAAGTTAGGGCGCAACTAGCTACAAGTTGGTTCCTCCGCGCACAGGTTTTCCATACAAAGCACAGTCGTTCATGGAAGATAACTTAAAAATTTAAAAATTTGATTGCTCAAACTTTGGCAACTTAGCTTTTGTGTCGTCTGCTTCCCGGCAAGGCGAAACTTTCTTGAACGGCACTTGGTCCATACCACTATCTTCTCCTCCCCCCCCCCCGACAAACTTGTGCGCGAGGGAATCTCCTTTTGCTTGAGAAAAATGAGAGAAGATAAAATACAGATATGGAGACTTTGGGCTCGTTATTTCTTACCGGGGGTAGGCGCTGCACAAGGTGTCAGATAATACATGCATAAAGTAAAAAGCATGAAGTGACAAGTTGTGCGAGGCACATGAGCTTTACTGATGCACGGGGTCTGCGCCCGGCTTTGTACAAAGGATTACATGCAATAGCGGCAAGACTTGTACGAAAGGTGGTTGCCGGAGCGGGTCACGGCAACCGCGCCTTACGGGTAAAACTTACGAAGATGCTCAATGTTCCAGGAGTTGCTCAGCGGAAACCCATCTTCGGTCTCAAGGCGGACAGCGCCTGGCCTAGTGACTCGTTTCACCCGATAAGGGCCTTCCCACTTCGGCGTCAACTTGTTGGAATTCTTGGCGGACTGAACGCGCCGAAGAACAAGGTCGCCTTCCTCGAGACTTCTGGCGTTAACTTTGCGGCTATGGTAGCAGCGCAAAGCTTGCTGGTATCGAGCAGCTCATACAGCAACCTGAAGACGGTCTTCCTCAAGGAGCAGCGCGTCATCTTGTCGCAGCTGCTCTTGCTCGAGCTCATCATAAGCGAGCACTTGAGGTGACCCGTATACGAGTTCCATGGGGAGAACTGCCTCTGCTCCATAGACTAGAGCGAAAGGTGTCTGTCCAGTGGCTCGATTTGGCGTCGTCCTGATCGACCAAAGAGCCGCCGGCAGCTCCTCGATCCAGTTTCTTCCGCATTTGTGCAGCCTGTCGAAAGTTCTGGTCTTGAGGCCACGCAGCACTTCAGCATTCGCCCTCTCCGCTTGACCGTTGCTTCTCGGGTGAGCAACAAAAGCGAAGCGGACCTTGGCGCCAAGATCTTGGACGTACTGCATGAAGGTGCGGCTCGTGAATTGCGTACCGTTGTCGGTGATGATCCTGTTAGGGATTCCGAAGTGGCAAACAATCGACCTGAAAAACTTGACTGGTGACTGTGCGGTCTCCTTTCTCACTGGTTCCACTTCCGGCCACTTTGTGAACTTGTCGATGGCAACGTACAAGTACTCAATGCCCCCGGCTGCGCGGGGAAAGGGGCCGAGGATGTCGAGCCCCCAGACCGAAAATGGCCAGGATAAAGGGATCGCCTGGAGAGCTTGAGCTGGCTAATGTATCTGCTTGGAATGGAACTGGCACGCTTCACACTTGGTTACTTGTGCAGTTGCATCCTGGAGGGTTTCTGGCCAAAAGAAACCTTGTCGGAACGCTTTGCCGGCAAGTGCTCTTGCGCCAATGTGGTTACCACATATGCCTAGATGTATCTCTGCCAACAGCTTTTGTCCATCTTCCCGGGGAATACACTTCAATTTCACACCGTTGAGTCTTCTTCTGTATAGTGTGTTGTCGACAAACTGGTACATACTTTACTGCCGGGCTACTCTTTCTGCTTCTTCTTGCTCTTCGGGAAGTTCTCCTGTGCCCATGCTGGAGGCTGTGGCTCGACAACAAGGACTAAAGGCACATCTGCTACTGCGGGAACGTCCGCTTCTACGGCAAGAACCTGCGGCTCAGCCGGAGCCTGACATTCCCCGGCAAGCTTGCCGGAGCAAAACTTGTCGGGAGCGTTTGCTTCAACGGAACAAACCCTGGGGCTTGCCGGAGCATACTTCTCCTCAGCATTCTTGGCGTTGATCTAGGGGACCTTCTTAGCGACGACTTCGGGAAGCTCTGCCGGAAGATAATCACCGGAGATCAACTTCCTCTTCTTGCTCTGTCCAGTTGATGGTCTTACGGATGGTTGAGTCAGCTTGAGCACAAAGATCCCTGGTTCCACAGGTAGCTTAAGTGCGGCGCACTTTGACAATCCGTCGGCGATGTCGTTCTGAGCTCTTGGAACGTGCTCCATCTGTAGGCCGTCAAAGTGTTCTTCAAGCTTCCTCACTTCATCAACGTAAGCTTCCATCAACGGGCTCTGGTAATTCTTGTTCACTTGGCGGACGACAAGCTGCGAGTCACCCCTGACAATCAGCTTCTTGATCCCAAGGTCTGCCGCGATCCTGGCCCACAGTACTAGTCATCGCCTACCTCGCGCCAGAAGGACGCGGGGCGTGTGGCCGCCGTGCGTGCACACGCGCCCCGACCACCTCCTGCTTGCCGCTTCGCCTCCGCTTCTTCGGGTGGCGCCACGCATGCCCCTGGAACCCCCTCGCACTCTCCCTCGCTCCTTCCCCTCCTCTGTTTCTCTTACGCGCGGCCCCCGAGCGTAGCCGTTGCCGCTGACAAGCACCCTCGTGGCCACAGCCACTGCCTCGCCTCACCGTTGTGCCAAGGAGCTCCGCTGCGTCGTCCTCGACCTCCTCATCAAGCCACGCCTCGCCAGAAGCCCCGACGTCCTTCTGCCGCCGAGATCGCCGGCGACCGTGCCGCTCCGGTGCTTCCCCAAGCTCGCCGAGGCCACCACTACATTCGCCGTGAGCCCCTGCCCATTTTCCCTCTCTCCCCTCGGTCGTTTGCTTCACCTAGCCTAGCTAACCACCGCACCCGAGAGCTTGGCCCCGCCGCCCATGTCGCCGTCGTGGCCACCGTCACCCAGAGCGGCAACCGAACACACAACCATGTTGAACACAACGCCAGGAGCCCAAAACTCCCTCATGTTGCTCCTGTTGTGCACCGTAGCACCTAACCCGTCGGTGCCCGAACTCCGGCGCCGTCGCGAGCTCCGTTCCGACGAGCTCCGCCGCCCCTGTGTACTCTCGTCGCCTTCACTAGATGCGCACGAGCCCCAGCTCGCCGTAGAGCCCAACAGCGGCTCAAACCGCGGTCTGTATGCAAAACCTGAGCACCGCCGCTGCGTTTGGCCTTGCTGGAATCGAGCCATCGGCGAGATTAGCCCGTTTGACCTGGGGTTTGACTCCCCTGGGTCAATGACATGTGGGGCCAGTTTCTAGTTAATTTTGGATTAGTGCCAAAATTAACACTAACCCATCTGTTTAAGTAAATGAGTCGCTGACCGGTGGGCCGAGGCCCCACTGACAGTTTAGTTAGTGTTAACTTAAAACTAACTAACCCTGTTAGTTAGTTGTGTCATTGACGTGTGGACCCCACATGTCAGGTTTGACCTGACGGCCTTGTTGACTTGCTGACGTCACACAGACGTCATGCTTACGCGGTAAATATTTTCTGGAATTAAAATAAATCAGAAAATGATTTATGAATTTCAGAAAATATCCAAAACTTCTAAAAATCAGAGAAAATAATCTATAACTCCAATGAAAATAATTTATGTATGAAAAATGATCAGAAAAATTCAAGGAATCTGTTTATGGCATTTTCATGCATGTTTGAACAAGTTAAACCTGCTGTTCAGGTCCAATCAAATAAATGGCATTTGAATAATCACATATGGAGTTTGAATTTGAACCTTTGGTTCAAATCAACTTCATTTAAATCATTGCTAGTTGCATTAGCTCAAATCACATCATGTTGCCATGTCATGATCATGCATAATATTGTCGCATTGCATTGATTGTGTTCTCTCTTGTTTGCCTGTGTTTTTCCCCTCTCAGTAGACGTGTTCCGACGATGTGATCGATGACACTGATGAAGACACAGTGATATCTTCAGAAGTGCCAGGCAAGCAAAACCCCATTGATCATTCCGATACAATCCCACTCTCTCGCTCTTGCTCTCTTTTACTGCATTAGGACAAAAACGCCTCAACTGTTACCTGCTGTGGTAGTTGAACCCCTTTCCTCTACATGACCTGTCATTGCCAAAGTAAATAGTTGAAACCCACTAGCATGAGTAGGAGTTGTTTGAGCCATGTTGTGCTTACTCATTCATGCTTTCTGGTTATTCCTGCTATTGCTTAGAGTTTTGTCAGGTCTGATTCATCGGGGATGAATTGGAGGAGTGTGAACATGTCCTACTGTTGAGAGCTAAGTGTGTGAACACAATTTGATAAAGGTAGCGATGAGAGGCCATGTAGGAGTACATGGTAGGTTGTCTCACTGAAGACATCCTTAGGAACTGAGTTCTGTGTTTGTGATCCATGAATCAGCTACTACCACCCATTGGGATCCTTAATTGACCCTCTCGACTTATTAACTGCCCTTGTCCTCTGTCCAGGAGTTGCAACTAGTTTCTGGTGTTTGTAGTTTACTGGAGGTCGTGCGCAGCGCTGATCCTCGGGGTGGGCTGTGACGCGGCAGGTACGTGGCCCGGTGTACCGAGTCGCCCGTTTGGTGGCTCGGGAACCCTGTACACATCGTTTGGGGCCGTGAGCGACACCCCGGGCGGATCTCCCCACGGATGAAACCCAAATAGGCGATAAACCTGGACTAGGGACTTGTGTGGTTAGTCAGGTCGTGGCCTACACCCTCGTTGGGCTTCCGCTTGAAGGTTGCCGAGTACATGTCGTGTAAACGGCGGTAAGTGGTGAGAGCGTGTGTGAATAAGTACACCCCTGCAGGGTTATATATGATCTATTCGAATAGCGGTGTCCGCGGTAATGGACTTCTGGGTTACCTGTATAGTTCATAGACAAGTGGAAGTGGATACTTTAAAACACGCAAGATAAGCGTGAGTGCTATGGATGGCCTTCTCGTAGGGAGACAGGAGCGGATCCATAGTGGTGTATTGATTGGTGAATATGTGGACTCGTGTGCGCCACCTCAAAAGAGTTTCTTGCTGTCGTAGTTCAGGATATCCACCGAGTCAAAGCTGGCTTGCTGCAGTCCAACTCCACTACCCCTTTGTTGATACTGATGCATATGTAGCTAGTTCTGATGTAAGTCTTGTTGAGTACCTTTGTACTCACGTTTGCTTAATTTATGTTTTTGCAGAGAGACTACAGTCTCACTAGTGGTTCCGCGTGGACTTCGACGTTTAGCTTGTTACCTCAGCTACGATCTTGTACCCTTGGGAGTGTCTTGTAGATAGTCAGGCTTCTCAGCCTTTTTCATTTGTAGTTGTTTGTACTCAGACATGTTATGCTTCCGTTGCCTGTATGCTCTGTTTGTTGGGTCATGAGACCCACTGCTTGTAATAAATGTTATGATGGCTCTTCTGGGCCTTTATCAATATGAGTTGTTGAGTTTTATTGTGATGCCATGTTGTACAACACATACTTGCATCTTATGCGTACGTGTAATGTGTATTGCTATGTGTGGGATCCGGCACCTAGTTGTTTACCCTTGGTAGCCTATCTTACAGGGAAATGCCTCCTAGTGCTTCCACTGAGCCTTGGTAGCTTGCTACTGCTCCGGAACACTTAGGCTGGCCAGCATGTGTCCTTCTTCGTTCTTGTGTCTGTCCCTTAGGGGAACTGGCACGCATTGTTCCTTTAAGTCCTTGTAGCTTGCTACGACTTGGGTTCATACATTGATGACCAACACGTTCGTTGCTGGGTCATGTATGCATGTCTCTGTAATTTAGTGCCACTTTTGGTTTATAACTAGTCATGTCGGCCCGGGTTCTCTTTCATATGAATGCTAGCGACACTATCATATACGTGTGCCAAAATGCGCAAATGGTACCGGGCCAGGTAAGGTGGCACCCGTGGGGATACCGTGCGTGAGGCCGCAAAGTGATATGATGTGTTACAGGCTAGACCTGTGTGACTTAGGATCGGGGTCCTGACATGCGAGCACCGGGACTTTAACCCTGGTGGGCTCGAGAAACCACTATCCTCCTAACCATCCAACCACATGTTGGTTAGCAAGACAAAATGTATGTGGTGACCATGATGAGCTTATTCTGAAGTCTAGTGACCATATCATGCTTTCACTTCAAATACAATGACCGTAAGTGTCGTCAACAAAATACAGAGCACGCATCAGATGCAAAGTCCGTCAGTGTCATCGAGAAAATATGGAGACATATCGTGAGCTAGATACCGTATGATCACCACAAGAATGTATACGGTGACCGTAATGAGCATATTCTGAACTCCAGTGACTATATAGTGCTTTAGCTTGAAATACAGTGGCCGTCATGCGTGAATGTATCGTGGGCATGCATACTTTTAGAGGGCCGGGAGATAGTTTGTGTGCGTAGGTGAAAGTGGTGTAGAAAGAGGGGATCTCCGGTGGAGACAAGGAGAGATATGCCCTTCGTTTCTCTTTCCCGTGACTAATATTTTAGGAGAATATATAAACATTCACAATGCAGAACAAATATTTTTGGATGCACCATGCAATTAACTTTCATGTATAACATTGTACTATTGTATATGCTTATTTTCTTAGTGGCCGATTGCATGTGTGGTGTGGTGGGCACATCATTTCTAGTTGTGGTGGGTCAACATGAGGACTCATGGGTCGGTTCCATCCTGCGCCACATAGGTTGGATCGAGACGTGTTATACGATGACCCATGTGGAGGAATCGGCGCACAACATGAACCTAGCTACCAGAGTCGCGGAGGACTCTATCCCACTGGTGATAAGCCGACTATATATGATTTGTAACCCTAGGCCCCAAGTATGTTATAGAAGCTTGGGGGCTATTTCGTCGATAGTATACACACACGCACAATGCCTGGTATTCATGTGTACTTTGTACACACCCCTATCACTAATATACAGTACCAGGAGTAGGCTTTTTCCTCAACTGCAAGGGTCCGAACTAGGGTAAAACTTTGCCTCGTATTACCATCCAGCCTAACAGTCAGGGATATCCTACTGAGTGATATGATGGAATCATATCTGCCAACTACTAAGACAGAGGTGTGTCTTGGGGGGGGGGGCAATGTGTGCGAGAGAGGCCTAAAGATAATGTGCGTGCGGGAGACACGTAGGCACATATATGTGCGTATAGAGGGCTGTAGAGACCGTGTGTGTGTATATATGTATGTGAGAGAAATAGTGTTTTCCAACTGAGATTAGTGAAAAGAGTGGTACATAGTAGTCAGAAAGAGAGAGAGAGAGAGAGAGAGAGAGAGAGAGAGAGAGAGAGAGAGAGAAAGAGAGCATGTGCGTGAGACTCTCCGACACCCCGAGAGAGATTGTGAGCATGTGTGAAAGAGAAATGCCGATGCATATAAAGTGTGTGCAATTATGTGGTAGATAGAGAGATATATAGCGCGTTTGTGAGAACTAGGCGATGCATAGTGCATCAACGTGTAAAAGGTGGTTCTACGTATTAAATTAAAATATAAACGGCATTATTATTTTTGGATGAGATCATGAATTTTGCAAATTGCATATGGACGAAAATCGGCCTATCAGACACCCATACTCTATTGAATCCTAGCATGTGCATGCGTTTATTTCATATTATCGATCCATAGAGTGAGAGCGGTTCGAAATACAGGAAATGGATACTTTTGCAATTCATATATAAACATTAATTAGTGCACTCCATGTTGTTAGTGTGAAGGAGTTTATACATTTGTCACTTGCATGGATACATTCCAAATTGCTAGCTACGAAATAGAATACATGTCGAATTCAACATAAAGGGGGTTTCGAAGATTTGAATTCATAGGAAGTGCATTCATCTATTTGAACCCGAGATAATGGCATTTGTAAATCAGATGTAAAAGGGGGCATCAATCTTTGTTGTGCGTTTGAACATGCTATATATATTCATACGCATGTCCAACTTTATTTTTGCAACCAGGGAGATTATATCTGGAACCATGCATGAACTAAGGTAAGTTGCATATTTTTTAATATATACTCGTGTACAATGTATATTCAAATGTACTACCTCCATTCCAAAATAATCGTAGCTTCAGGATTTTCAAGAGTAAAGATTTGTGAAGTTTGACAAATCCTGAATGTTCAATTCAAGAGAACCGAAAACGTTAATGCTTCTGCTCCCAAATATTGAACGAAATGCCAAATAGGCCTCTGGTCACCCATAACCGTGCGAGACTAATGTTTGGCGGTAGGAAATTAATGTCCTGACTCTGGCCCGTGTAGCCTGTCGGCCCGATGTCCAAAGGTCTAAACCGGGGTAGGTTTGTAACTTCACCAAGACGCCAGTCTCTACCACCTCCGAGAAGCATTCATACACCGTGGGTGCCTAAACACCCACGCACTCGGCCAAAATCTATCCCGCACACATTTGGGACACCTGAGATTACTGTCCTATCCCCAACCCGCAATATGTCCGAAATTTTAGATGGGGGCAAAGTTTGTAACTTTCCCCAAATTTCAAACAAGCGCGTCCCAAACCAAAACATTGTTCCCCCTCAGTTCCCCGCCTCCCACTGTTTCCGCATTCATACTCAGTGGGCGCCAAAACGCCCTCTCCACTAGCCACGAAACCCCAGCCTCCTCCGTCCTCCACCCCATAGCGCCCAATCCACCGCCGCCCAACTCCATCACGACGGAGCTGGTACCCCGACGTCGTCGTCCAACGCAACCGCAACCGCAACAAGGACTTAGCAGCTGAAGCCGAGGTAGAGCTGCCTCCATGACGCCGCCGCCGACGTGCGCCGTACCAGAACCACTCCGACCACGCCGTCCTACGCCTCACTACTGCTGCTCCACTATCGTAACCGTCCACCGCACGGGAGCTATTCCCGCTACGCCGTCGTTTGCCGCCTCAGATCTGCTTCCCTGTCGCCGACAGACGGACACCGCACCACACTCAACAACTTGGCCATGGGTTCGTCCAAGGCTGCACCGTCCTCCACAACTTCTCATTTCCAGCGAACCACAAGAAGATCGTTGGAAAAACAAAAGGAGGACACAAAACTACCAGCAGAAAGATGTAGTCCTCTTCCCTTATTCGTGCAAACCTTACGTCTCTACTCACACCGTATTCATCCCACGAAAGAAACTAGTTGAGCGCTTCTTACTGCATCTTCTTCGTAATACTAAATGCACAAGGTTTCCTCCCTTTACTATTTCACCTTTGCTAGAGGTCAGTAGCCCGCCTGAATTTCAATTCAGGGTCAGTCGAACCGGAATTAGAAGAAGCAGCACCTGCTTAGGCGCGCGGAGCACCTAGTCCGCCTATTCGCCAGGAAGCGGCGCATCGGTGTCTATCATAGGGGTGTGGGGCGCAGGAGCTGCTTGCACCCGATCTGGTGGTCGGTGGGGCTTGAATGGATTGCCGAGGGCGGTACCAAGCACGGCGGTGTGGTGAGGTCGAGGGGAGGGCGCACGCAGGGGACTCGGCCGGTGGTCATTGCCGTTTCGAGTAAGATCGTCAACACTAACTGGCTGGAGGTAGATGAAGGTGATCTGCCTGTTCTTTGTAGATCGGATGGTGCAGAAAAATGGACTGACCTATTTGTTTTCAGTCGAATGTTATTTTCATAGAATCCTATAGTAATTTAGTGTGCCATGCATGTTGTAGAGCTATCATATGTCTCCCGTCATTTATTTCTCACCGACCTGCTATCTGCTACCTTTACACTGTACTAATTGTGCACACACTTCACCCATACTCACACTATTGTTTTTTTATGCATGGGTATTTCAGACTTTGACGCAGTGTTGAAGAATGCTGAAAAGAAAAGACAGAAGTCGCTCCAGTGTAATTCGAAGATAAGCACTAAGGGTTTCAATGCTCTAAAGGATGTAGTGTCAGCAGTTGGAGACAGTAAACGTAGCTCTGCAGTTGATGATCTCAATTGCCACACACAACCATCCCAGGTGCTTGCTTTAACTTTGCGCTGTCAAATGTCATTGCATGTTGCATATGGTGTCTAGCTTGTATTGCTTCCAATTTGGTTAAGTTGCATCTTCTTACTTTACACATTGTACGTTTGATAATGACATGCCTTCTGATACGTCCATTTTGCATCATGCTTATATGTTGATATTTATTGCATTATGGGCTGTTATTACTTGTTATGTCACAATACTTATGCCTTTTCCCTCTTATTTTACAAGGTTTACATGAAGAGGGAGAATGCCGGCAGCTGGAACTCTGGGCTGGAAAAGGATCAAACTCTGGAAACCTATTCTGCATAACTCCAAAAGCCCTGAAACTCAACAGAACATCGTTTCGGAAAATATAAAAAATATCTGGCGAAAGAAATCCACGAGGGGGGCCACCGGCTGTCCACGAGGGTGGGGGCGCGCCCCCCTTCCCAGGGCGTGCCCCCCTGCCTCGTGGGCTAGCCGGCAGGCCCCCGATGCCCATCTTCTCCTATATGAGGTGTTTTTACCTGGAAAAAATCATAAGGAGGCTTTTGGGACCAGACTCCACCGTCTCGAGGCGGAACCGAGGCGGAAACCAATCTAGGGCTCTGACAGAGCTATTCTGCCGGGGATACTTCCCTCCGGGTGGGGGAAATCGTCACCGCCGTCATCACCAACAACTCTCCCATCTTGGGGAGGGCTATCTTCATCAACATCTTCACCAGCACCATCTCCTCTCAAACCCTAGTTCATCTCTTGTATCCAATCTTTGTACCCAAACCTCAGATTGGTACCTGTGGGTTGCTAGTAGTGTTGATTACTCCTTGTAGTTGATGCTAGTTGGTTTATTTGGTGGAAGATCATATGTTCAGATCCATTATGCATATTAATATCCCTCTGATCATGAACAATATTATGTCTTGTGAGTAGTTACTTTGGTTCCTGAGGACATGGGAGAAGTCTTGCTATTAGTAGTCATGCGAATTTGGTCTTCGTTTGATATTTTGATGAGATGTATGTTGTCTCTCCTCTAGTGGTGTCATGTGACCATCGACTACATGACACTTCACCATTATTTGGGCCTAGAGGAAGGCATTGGGAAGTAATAAGTAGATTATGGGTTGCTAGAGTGACAGAAGCTTAAACCCTAGTTTATGTGTTGCTTCGTAAGGGGCTAATTTGGATCCATATGTTTCAGGCTATGGTTAGGTTTACCTTAATACTTCTTTTGTAGTTGCGGATGCTTGCATTAGAGGTTAATCATAAGTGGGAGGCTTGTCCAAGTGTCGGTGTACTAAAGTAGGGGTACCTTAGTATCCCGAACTTGTGCACGGGCAGTCGCAGCGTCCCGCGGCAGGGCTTGCCGTGCGACCGCCAAAGCCCACTGTGGTTTCTTTGGAGCCATTCAAGAACAAAGTATTCAAGTTAAAGAAGCAAGGCCCCGGCAAGAGGAGCTTGCCGGGAAGGTGATACGTCCAAAACGTATCTATAATTTCTGCTTGCTCCATGCCACTTTTGGGTGATATTGCTATGATATTCATACACTTCCATACACTTTTGATCATATTTGGACTAACTTACTAATCCAGTGCACCCCAGTGCCAGTTTCTGTTTTCGGCTGTTTTTGTATTTCAGGTTTTCACGTTTCGAGAACTGCCCAGAAAAATACAGAAAAAATATATAAAAAATCAGCGTATCGGGAACGACACTGCTTCCGAAGGGGAGCCTGGGGGGGGGCACAGGGGCCCCAGGCGCCCTGTGGGCACCCCCCCTGGGCCGCGCCGAGGGGGGGCGCCTCGGCACCCCGAGAGCCCCCTGGTGCCCTACTTTGGCAGATATTTAAAGGGTCCCCCGTAACCCTTGAAACAGGACTTCTTTTCGCGATCCCATCTCTGTTCCGCCGCCGCCGCCGCTTCCAAGATCGGGAGCACCAGGAGAACTCTTCCCGGCACCCTGCCGGAGGGGAGGATCACCACCGGGAGCTTCTCCACCACCATGGACGCCTCCCGGATGACTCGTGAGTAGTCTCCCTTGGACCATGAGTCCATGACCAGTAGCTATGTGATGTTCTCCTCCCGTTCTTGTGCTTCACTAATTAGTCCTCGTGAGCTGCCCTACATGATCGAGGCACCTATGTAATCCTTATGCCGTTGCTATGTTGAGTTTGCTGGGATCCGATGGATTATGAGATTATGTTCAGATTGATCTTGGGTAATATATTTGATTCACCTCTTTTATATTTTAGTTCATAAGTAATTCTTGCATGTTCTCCGTTGTTATTTATTGCTTTGGCCAAGTAGTAGGTAGTGACTCCAAGAGGGAACGTTATGCTCGATTGTGGGTTCATGCCCCTCGATGACTAGCTTGAGTGACAGAAACATGAGTCTAGGGGATGTGATGTTGCCACAAGGGGGAAAACAACGGTGCTTGTGCCCGCGGGTGCAAGGATTGTTTACTTTACGCAAAGTTCTTTTAATGCAGTTGTCTGTTGCATTGAGTTTACACTATGGGTGGGACTCGCAACTTAATACCAGCGAGATGTTCTGGATAGATATCTCAAGGTGGATGATTAGTAGTAGATGCAGATGGATTTCGGTCTACTTACTTTGGCGTACCGCCCATGCTTTGAACCTCAACCTTTCTTGCAATGTAGTCAGCATTGGTTTTCGTTCGTGGTCCTGTCAATTGCCCAGCTGTAATTTGTTACCTCACATAGCTATTTTATCGTCTTTTGGGAGAGAGACATCACTAGTGAACATCATGTGACTCCGGTCCATATTACCATCATTGATCACATACACTATTTTACTTTTCGCTATTTTATTTACTATTGCAAATTACTATCTATCACTACTATCATATTGCTTTTAACCCTTTGTGAACTACAAGGCCGGAGATATTGAAAACCTCTCTGTACTCGTTGGGAGCAAAGTTATTTGTATCTGTGTGCAGGTCCATGTTGATTGCTAATTGTGCCGTTAGCGGTTGACACCTACCTGTTGAACCTAGGAGTCTCTGGGGATTCGATCCTTGGCATCTTTGCTAGGGGAAAACACTTCTACTTACTGCATCTTACACCTTCCACTTGGGGTAATCCAACGAGGGGTTCGAGGCCCGTCAAGGAGTATTTTCTGGCGCTGTTGCCGGGGACTCCACTCTTCAGGATAGGGGAGTTGCATGCTATATTTTACCTTTGCTTTTTAGTCTTGTTAGTTTACCTTTCATATTTGCTTTAGTTCCTTTTATCGAAAATCACAAAAATAGTTATCTTGCTTGCTTGCTACTATGGGTTCCACCGAGAACACCAAGTTGTGTGACTTCACTAGTCACAACAACGATGACTTTATCAGCACACCTATCACTACTCCTGCCACTTCAGCACCTTCATATGAAATTAAACCTGCTTTACTGAACTTAGTTATGAAAGAACAATTCTTCGGTGCTGGAGATGATGCTGCTTTACACTTGAACAACTTTGTTGAACTTTGTGATATGCAAAAGTACCAAGAAATAGATGGTAATATTGTTAAGCTTAAGCTTTTTCCTTTCTCTTTGAGAGGAGGAGCTAAAATTTGGTTTCAGTCTTTGCCTAGAAATAGCATAGATTCATGGGACAAGTGCAAATATGCTTTTATCGGAAAATACTATCCACCTGCTAAAATTATCCAACTTAGAAGTAACATCATGAATTTTAAACAATTGGATAATGAACATGTTGCCCAAGCTTGGGAACGTATGAAGTCTCTTATCAAGAACTGCCCTACTCACGGTTTGACTACTTGGATGGTTATCCAAACTTTTTATGCAGGCTTGAACTTTACCTCGCGGAACTTGTTAGATTTGGCCGCGGGAGGAACTTTTATGTCAACTACACTTGTTGCTGCCACAAAGCTTCTCGATGAGATGATGACCAACTATTCCCAATGGCACACCGAACGCACTCCAACAGGTAGGAAGGTAAACTCTGTCGAGGAGATTTCCTCCCTCAATGAAAAAGCTGACTTGATCATGTCTCTACTTTCGAAGCAATCTTCTGTTGATCCTCGTTATGATCCTTTGGATTCTGTGATTGCCGACGCTTATATGAGTAACTTTGGCTATGATAAACTAGTAGAAATAGAGGAGGCCACTAAGAATTACATGCACACCCAATACGAACAAAACGAAACCTTCTCGAGGCAATTAAATGAGCATACTGCTATCTTGCGAGACATTAGTAGACGATTAGAGAACATAAATATTGAGATTTCTAACCTCCAGACTAGACTCACTATCACTAAGACCCAAGTTTCCAACATCTCCCACACACAGGCCACTTTGATAAACCAAATGGCAGCTAAACCCGAAGTGGTTGCATCCCTAAGGGAGGAAGAGGAAAGAATTAAGAGCCTTCCTACCCACCACACTGTTGCTACTATCCAAGTTATTGAGAATGTTCACACTCTTAGCACCCAATGTACTCCTGGTCCCAATGGACCTATTAATGGTGATGCTATGTCAACTACCAAACAGGTGAGCCTTAAGGACACCTCTACCACTTTACTTGATGCTCGTGACCTTGATTTTGATAATTGCACTCTTACCGAAGTTATTGATTTCCTTCACAAGATGTCTAGAGATCCCCGCACTAGCACGCTTAACCTTGCCTTCACAGAGCATATCACTAATGCTCTCATCAAAGCTAGGGAGGAGAAACTTAGAGTAGAAGCCTCCATACCTAGAAAGCTAGAGGATGGTTGGGATCCTATGATAAAAATTAATTTGAATGACTTCTCTTGTTATGCATTATGTGATGTTGGTGCTAGTACCTCTGTTATGCCCAAAAGGATATATGATATGCTTAAATTGAAACCTTATGATTCTTGTTCTTTTGGTGTGCGTCTCGTTGATTCTTCCATAAAGAAACCTTTGGGGAGGATCGACGATGTTCTTATGGTTTTCAATGATAATTATGTGCCCGTAGATTTCACTATTATGGATATTGAATGTGATCCTTCATGTCCAATTATTTTGGGACGTCCCTTTTTGCGCATCGTTGGTGCTGTCATTGACATGAAAGAGGGTAATATTAAATTTCAGTTTCCTCTCAAGAAAGGGATGGAACACTTCCCTCGTAAGAAGGTCAAGTTACCTTTTGAGTCCGTTGTACGGGCTAGCTATTCTTTTACTTTTGATAAAACTTGATCTTTGCATTATGCCTAGCTTAAAGGCATAAAAGAAAGCGCTTTTGGGAGGCAGCCCACATGAATAAATTTTTTGCTTTTGTTGTGTCTTGATGTTGTTTACTGCTGTAGCATCATCATTGTATCTTTACTTTTCATATTTGTGCCAAGTATAGCCTCTGATTGCTAGAAAGTTCAAAAGTTGTGAGGTGCTGTCCAGGAAACAGATTCTGTCCTTGGATAGAAAAATTCGTATAAAATCACCAGATCATCTTTTTGGTCTGAATTTTTTCGACAGCGTTCTCTATATAATTGTCTTTCGTGCGTCAGTTCTGAGTTTTTTGATTTGAGTTGCAGAAGTATCCCGAACAGGTCAATTACTGCCTGCTGTTCTGTTTTTCACAGATTCTGTCCTGTTTTGCCTTACCTTCACTTTGCAAATTAAGAACTTGCTTTTTCTTTGCAAAAACCTTTTGGCAATCTTGAGAAACAGTAGAACTTCAAGAATATCCTTATTTCCAGCAAGGTATAATTATGTTATTAAGGGTACTAACCTCGCTAATCAGATTATGAATGAGTTATGTATGAAGGGAGTTTTCAAGTGTGCGAGGGAAGATGATAAAAAGATTCAGGAGTGTCAAGCGCTCAAGCTTGGGGATGCCCCCGTGCACCCCCAAGAAATATTCAAGGAGACTCAAGCGTCTAAGCTTGGGGATGCCCCCGTGCATCCCCTTCTCCATCAACATTATCAGTTCGTCTTTCGTTCCGCTATATTTTTATCACTTCATATGTTATGTGCTATGCTTGGAGCGTCTTGCTTTTAGTTTTCTTTTTAGTTTTTCATAATGAGTCAGAACTCAGCATTCCTTTATGTGGAAAAGAAACACGCTCCACCTCTACCTAGAACATTACATAGAATTTTCATGTCTATCTATGTTGTGTGTGTTCTTTATCTTTTAATAGCTACTATCGTGCTTTGCTCTTAGTATTCATGCTTATCTTTTCAAGAGCTTCTATTTAGTTGGTTGCTTGAACTCTTTTTAATTACCATGCTCACCTTATTAAGAGAGTTTGCTTCCGTTGCATGGGTTAATATGTCTATGATAAATATGCTACTTTCATGATGGTGCTTAGTAGTTCAGGTTTTCTTATGGTTAATCTCAGATAGCTGGGGGGTTCCCAATGTGTTATTGGAGTACCAACTTGGTTTGTTTGCCTATGATGTTGTGACGCCCGGATAGTTAAGCTACAGTAACCCTCTACTAATGACGACACGTCACCGCAATTACTGTTGATAATCTCGTGTTAGTTCGAAACCGGTTCGAATTAAAATTCAAAATGAAGCGAACAATTAAGGTGTTCAAACTTCAAAAACAAAATGTTCTAAATGTGACAAATAATTCGTAGGTTATTATGGTGGAGAAACCACACTTTTATAAAATGTTTAAATACACTAAAATGAATAAAACAGTAGCGAAAACTATTATTTAAATGCTTTTAAATGATAAACAAATATTAAACTAGTTTGTTTAGTCACCAAACTTTTTGTGGGAGTGGCCTATATTGTTATGCTAATTTAGGAGCAAGGGTTAGCTTTTTGTAAAACTATTTTTGTAACTAAAATAAAGAAAATAGGAAATAAAACAAAACTATAGTTGAAAAAGGAAACACCCCCCCCCCCCCACGCTGGACCAACTGGCCCAGCTGGCCCTTGCCAGGCAGGCCGGCCGACCTATTCCCGTCTCCCCTTTCCTCTGTTCACCGAACAGAGGCGTGGCAGACATCCATGGCGCCTTGGCCATGGATGGCCTCCACGTCGCCTCTCTGGTCCTATAAGAACGCCCCCGTGAAACCCTAGACCGCCCTCGTCCAATCCCCCCAGGATCCCCCATCGGCCCCCTCCTCTTCCACTTGATTTCGAGCTCGATTTGCTCTGCGGTCACCACTGCCTCGCCCTCTTGCCGCGGCCACCGTCGTCGCCGTCGCTCGGGAACATGTCCAGGAGGTCCGCCGAGGCTGCCTTCGTCCGTTCAGTGCACCAGCTCGAGTCAGGGCGCTGTGTTGCCGACATCATCGTCGTCTCCTTTGTTCGGCCGCCACAACCTCGCCGTCACAGCCACCTCTCCGGTCCACCCCGACCCTTCCCGAGCGCGCCAATGGACTCGTAGTGAGCAACTCCTCTAGATCCCCCTTCCTCCGTCCCGATTCGGTCGCCGTTTGCCGTCCCCGAGCACATCCGAGCTCGCGCGTACGCGTATGTACGTTCGTGTGTACTGCCTGTAGCTTGCTGCCGCAGCTACTCTTCTGCTCGCTACTGCTGTTGCTTGTGCTGCTCACTACTGCTACTGCTCTTGTGTTGTCGCGGCTAAATTACGGCTACTTGCTCTGCATCTGCTGATGCTTGCTAGCGCCGCTGCTCGTCCCTGGACACTGTCCGTGCTCGCCCACCCGCACGGTCATGCTGCCCATGGACGTGCCCTGCGCCTCACGCGTGCCCCCGTGTGCGCTCGTCTGCGTGTGCCCCGTGTCACAGAACTCTATGCTACCTATTGCATCCCATGCTCGCCGCTAGCTCTGGCCATCGCCATGGCCATGGCTGTGTGCATGCGTGTAATGCACAGCCGTGAGAACGGCTTGTGCCATTGCACATGGGGCCGGGCCTAATTAGGCTAATTACTGTTAAGTGCCAATTCTATTCCTAATTAGTCTATGACACATGGGGCTTGCTGTTGAATTAAAGAGATAAAATAAATTAAGGATGCCTAAGTCCATGACATACGGGTCCCACGTTCACTGTACACTGGTTGACCAGTCATCAATGGCTGGTCAACTGCTGTTGACCCTGTTGACTGGACCCCACTGGCCCCACTGTCATACAGACGGGCTAGTGTAGCACTAGGTGACTAAAGTAAATTCTGTTTTTAAATTCGAATTAATAATAATTCCAGAAATTCCAGAAATTCAATTAAACTTTGTAAAATTATATAAAATAATCCGTAACTCCGATGAAAATACTTTGTACACGAAAGTTGCTCAGAACGACGAGACGAATCCGAATACGCGGTCCGTTCGTCCGCCACACATCTCTATCATACCGAACGTGCAACATTCCCCCTCCGTTTCATCTGCCCGAAAACACAAAACACCGGGAATACTTTCCCGGATGTTTTTCATCCTTGCCAGTATCACCTCCTACTACGTTAGGTCACACGTAGCACCGCATATTTCCATGTTATGCTTTGTGATGCTATTGTTTGCTCTGTTATTTATTTGTTTCCCCTTCGTTGCTTATTTTCGGTAGACTCCGATACTGTGATAGACCCCGAGACCATTGATGCTTCGGTGTTCGACTACGGGTACGCTTTCAAAGATTCCTTTCGTCTGCAGAGCTTCCAGGCAAGCCCCCCCTTTGATCACCAGATACCGCCTATTCTTCTCTCTACTGCTTGCATTAGAGTAGTGTAGCTTGTTACTGTTCGGTTACTCCTATTCTGCTGCATAGCCTGTCCTTGTTGCTACAACTGTTGATACTTTACTTGCCATCCTATTGCTTAGTATAAGATGCTAGTATTCCATCAGTGGCCATACATTCTTGTCCGTCTGCCATGCTATTCTATCGGGCCGTGATCACTCGGGTGGTGATCACGGGTATATACCATATACATACTTTACATACAAATGATGACGATTCGGATATGGGGGCTGAAGGGGCAGGTGGTTCCACCCAGGTAGTGGTGGGCCTGGGTTCCCGACAGTCCCCTGATGGTTACTTTGTGGCGGAGCGACAGGGCGGGTTGCGACCACCTAGGAGATAGGTGGGCCTGGCCCTGGTCGTTGTCCGCGGTTATTTCATAATAACACGTTTAACGGGATCTTGGTATTTGATCTGAGTCTGGCCATTTGGTCTATACGCACTAACCAGCTGCGTGGGAACAGTTATGGGCACTCGAAGTCGTGGTATCAGCCGAAGCCTTCTGGACGTCAGCGACTTAGCGGCGCGCGCCGGATTGGACCGGAACGCCTACTCTGGTATTAGGAGAGGCTAGGTCTGCTTACCGGCCGCCCTCGCAACGTGCAGGTGTGCATTGGGCGATGGTCCCAGACCCCCGTGCGCTTAGGGTTTAGACCGGCGTGCTGACCTCTCTGTTGTGCTTAGGTAGGGCTGCGACGTGTTGATCTTCCGAGGCCGGGCATGACCCTGGAAAGTGTGTCCGGCCAAATGGGATCAAGCGTGCTGGGTTATGTGGTGCACTCCTGCAGGGAAGTTAATCTATTCGAATAGCCGTGTCCCTCGGTAAAAGGACGACCCGGAGTTGTACTCTGACCTCATGACAACTAGAACTGGATACTTAATAAAACACACCCAGACAAGTTCCAGATACAACCCGGTGATCGCTTTCTCACAGGGCGACGAGGGGAGGATCACCGGGTAGGATTATGCTATACGTTGTTACTTGGTGAACTTACCATCTATTCTATTCTACTGCTGCAAGACGGAGGCTGCGAGAAGCAAGGATACTTGTTACTTTCCAGCTACTCTCATCTACTGCTGCAAGATGGAGGTGGCCAAAAGCGTAGTCTTCGATTGGATTAGCTATCCCCCTCTTATTCTGGCTTTCTGCAGTTTAACCCACATATATTACCCCCTTTACACAGATACCATTGCATTTGCAGTATAGATCCTTGCTTGCGAGTACTTTGGATGAGTACTCACGGTTGCTTTTCTCCCCCTTTTCCCCTTTTGGTCCTTCTTCTCGGATGACGCAACCAGATGGTGGAGTCCCGGACCCAGAAGATCCCGAGGATGTTTCTACGTGAAGATCGGCTTCGAGGAGTAGTTAGGAGGTCCCAGGCAGGAGGCTTTGGCTTTTCGATCGTTGCTACTTTTGTGCTAGCCTTCTTAAGGCATCTTGTTTAACTTATGTCTGTACTCAGATATTTCTGCTTCCGCTGACTCTTGTGTTTTGAGCTTTTGTATTCGAGCCCTCGAGGCCCCTGGCTTGTAATATGAAGCTTGTATTATTTTAATTTGTGTCTAGAGTTGTGTTGTGATATCTTCCAGTGAGTCCCTGATCTTAGTCGTACACATTTGCGTGCGTGATTAGTGTACGGTCAAATCGGGGGCGTCACAAGTTGGTATCAGAGCCGACTGCCTGTAGGAATCCCCTTTCCAACTCCTTGGCCGAAGTTGAGTCTAGTCTTTGCGAAAACAAATTTACTAACTTGTTGTGTGGCTTACGGGCCCACGTCGCCAGTTGGGTGGTATTAGGATATTTTATTCCTCGTCTTTACTCTGGGACTCTGATCTCTCTTCTATTTGGGATAAATGAATTTTGCAAAATCTAACATTAGGATCTCGTTATCATTTTCACCCGGAGAACACCTTATTACCGATGATTGTCTGCTGCACCAGAAGACCCTGAAGATACTCTCCGTTGTTAACCCGATAACTTGTACTCATCACCTTTGCAATTCACTGCCACCGATATATCCCTATGGATATCTGTGTGCTTTTGTCATTCTCATGATCGTTACTCGTCGCTCTTGTTGTTACAATATGCCTCGGAATATTCTCCGTTGTTTCGAGAATCCTTTGAGTTTACTGTCTTGCAGTTTTATTCCGCACGAAAACCCTTACGGTTATTTCCTCACATTTATCGAGGACCCGTTCTTCTCAATTGTTCATGTGTCTCACAAAATTCTTCGGAATACTTTTCGATCTTTTGAAAATCCTCTACAGCCTGTTACCCTTAAAGTTATTGCCTGCTTGCATTATGGTTAATTCCATATGACTAGTAGTCTTCGTTAACATCCATTGTCTTGGCCATTTTGGGCCTATTGATTCAATGTGTGCGTATGCACGCAATCATCGGGTTATCCTTTATAGAATTATCTTTCCGACTCAGACGTCATTCCAGACATGAGTTGGTTCTCGGCAATTCAATCCTTTATTGATTGTCCGACTTAGTGTTTTCAACTTAAACATCCTTGATCAGAGCGTTTGCTTCTGATCCTTCGTATTGAAAAACATAATTTCTTTCTAAATAAGCATCAAACAAATCAAGTGATTCTTGAATCTGATGCCTTTGCATTCTTTCTTCCTCTGAGTGAGTACCGATACCCACATCAGCTCCGTTGTGGATCGCTTGATCCGTTGTTGGATTGTTATCCGACAGTGTCCTTCATATTCAATCACCTTGTGAGTTCTTCCCATGATACATAATGCCTTTGGTAAATTATATCCTCTGCTTGACCAACCATGCTCTGCTTTCGAGCTCGTGTTTTTACTTTTGAAACTTGTGGTATATGTTACTAAGATGCCCGATGGGTTGAACCTATGCCTTCCCCTAATTGTGAAAACCCGAAAGTTTTCACAAGTCATAACCTTCCGGTGTTCTACCGGATAAAATTCCAACACTACAGTTTTATCAAAGCAAGGGGTAAATGAAACGTATGCATTGGAGAAATGGGAGTCGACCTTGAGCTTTTGTTCATGCCCATGGAAACGATGTAGACCGTCTCGGGAGCTTCTTGCAAAATGATTTTTCATCTAAATAATTCTTTCGGTGTCAATAAAATTGATCCCTTGCAGCTATGGTTCCGACCATGCTGTCCTTATTCAATATGTCTGGAATAAATCCATTCCAGGCCTCGTCAATTTTTGACAAGGTTAAAGTATCTACTGTCATAGGTCAATGACCTAGTTCAACTTCTATCGTGTTCTACCTTCAAGTTTTACCCTCTGATATCTCGAGGATATCATGCCTTTGCACTACAACTTTTGAACTTTTGAAGAAATAATACCTTTGCTTGTCGTAATCACTCTACGGGTTCTAGGTTGCCGTAACCGAGGACACCGTTTAGTAAATCAAATCCGCGCTAAAAATTCAACACCCCTAGTATATGTTACTGGGAAATTTTTAAACTCAATCTGGTTTATTCCTAGACTATCGGGTACATCCCTTGTCTAGCTATCCTTGACTGTGCTACCTCGTCCTCACGATGCCGCTTGAGTTCAGTAATTCTAGCAACCCTATTGCTTTGAAGTTAACGGTCGACAGTTCGTTCTTAGCCTGTTGGTTATTGAATCGTCACTCTAACATTGACCTTGCTGCCTAAGGTCATATTTCAGGCACACCTTTCAACTAATGATTAATGATGTATGTTTTCCTCGCGCATACAACATTATATCATTTGAATCAACAAGTGTCATCTTCTTGTTCACATTATTATGGAAATCCATCCGTTTGGAATTCTCGATGAATTGTCGCTGAGCCCACCAGTCACCTCCTCATCCTCTCCTTGGTTTAATGATGAACTATTGTTTCGGGAACCCGCTCCCATAGTTCATTTTTCGAGAATCTTGCAATGTCATTTCGTCGATTAATGTTGCATCGTTTCTTCTCGAACATCCCGAGTCTGAGGTATCTTGACACCAATCAGATCTGAATCTCGGTTAGATATGATGGTTGGGACAACTTTCCAGTAGTTATAATGTTGGTCCTTTGATGACCCGGTAATATGATGTCATGCATAGCACCCTCGCTGGAGGACCCATCATTATAATTTCTTTTGCAAGGATAGCCATTCTTCCAGGAGGAAATTGTAAGACTTATTCTATAAGTTGCTTCTGATGGATCATTTGTGTATCCAAAGTCTGACCCTTGATTGAAACACCATATCATTGCTACCTCGAAGCGTGACTATGATACCCCGCTCATCAACAAGAACCTTGGAGGTGTGATGCTAAATGTTTCTTGGTCAGTTATCCAAACACCGTTGTATGGGTAACATATTGATTAATCCTTGCCTCTTTATCGGAATGGTTGGGTATTTGCTCTCCTACCCTGTATGCCCTGTTCTGCTTGTCCATGGGAAGGATATACTCCTAATAATTGTATGTAATCACAATTTTCCTTTCCATTTGTTTGTTTAACCTTTCTTTGATCTACATATAAACTAAGCAGTAATAATTCTCTGCTTATGTAAACACCTCGTTGTACAACTCTGTCAGTACGACCTTGATTCTATTATTGATAACATTCCGATACTGTCGGCGGGCGAGAACCTTGCCTATTGGTCCGCCTCGTTTCAACGATCGGGAAAATGGTTCTCTTCGCTCCCCATCCTTGGTACCAACATCGTTGACGACATAGCTCACAAGCTATCCACTGACATGCCTCCCTGTCGTGGCTGTGCAAGATGTCGCCACCCTTCCTATTTTCAACCCACATGGTGGGCCCATAACCCACAGGTCCACTGGATCGAAACCTGATTCTTCTTTACACCCGGATTCTAACGATCCTTTGCACCTGGCTTCGTATGTGATTCATGAGCTAAATTCTATACCATTATTCATCATGGAATCAAACACCATGTTATTCTCGTTGTTCAAGCCCCCATTCCAGCTTCTGTCTAGGCATCGAATGATTGTCTGCCCATTTGAAACTTTGGTACCATCGTATATTGCACTCAACGAAATCACTGAAATACAACTCGTGGGGTACCTAGTGTATTTCTCATTGAGTTCACCGTTAGATGCCCAGCCTTGTGGAGATGCGTTCTTCCAAAAAAAAAATTCCCCCCTGGTCGCGTTCGTAGGATGATGAAGATCCCGAAGAAAGGATGACGACTTGATCATGATGACCGGAAGCAGAGAAATGAAGACATCAACGCAAGGAGTCAACCTCTTCGGGAAGGGCAACCAAGACCAATAAGACCTGTTAGAATTTCGCAACCAGAACTCCCCCCTTACTCCATCGCTTAAATCTCGGGACGAGATTTCTTGTAGTGGAGGAGAATTGTGACGCCCGGATAGTTAAGCTACAGTAACCCTCTACTAATGACGACACGTCACCGCAATTACTGTTGATAATCTCGTGTTAGTTCGAAACCGGTTCGAATTAAAATTCAAAATGAAGCGAACAATTAAGGTGTTCAAACTTCAAAAACAAAATGTTCTAAATGTGACAAATAATTCGTAGGTTATTATGGTGGATAAACCACACTTTTATAAAATGTTTAAATACACTAAAATGAATAAAACAGTAGCGAAAACTATTATTTAAATGCTTTTAAATGATAAACAAATATTAAACTAGTTTGTTTAGTCAACAAACTTTTTGTGGGAGTGGCCTATATTGTTATGCTAATTTAGGAGCAAGGGTTAGCTTTTTGTAAAACTATTTTTGTAACTAAAATAAAGAAAACAGGAAATAAAACAAAACTATAGTTGAAAAAGGAAACACCCCCCCATGCTGGACCAACTGGCCCAGCTGGCCCTTGCCAGGCAGGCCGGCCCACCTATTCCCGTCTCCCCTTTCCTCTGTTCACCGAACAGAGGCGTGGCAGACATCCATGGCGCCTTGGCCATGGATGGCCTCCACGTCGCCTCTCTGGTCCTATAAGAACGCCCCCGTGAAACCCTAGACCGCCCTCGTCCAATCCCCCCAGGATCCCCCATCGGCCCCCTCCTCTTCCACTTGATTTCGAGCTCGATTTGCTCTGCGGTCACCACTGCCTCGCCCTCTTGCCGCGGCCACCGTCGTCGCCGTCGCTCGGGAACATGTCCAGGAGGTCCGCCGAGGCTGGCTTCGTCCGTTCAGTGCACCAGCTCGAGTCAGGGCGCTGTGTTGCCGACATCATCGTCGTCTCCTTTGTTCGGCCGCCACAACCTCGCCGTCACAGCCACCTCTCCGGTCCACCCCGACCCTCCCCGAGCGCGCCAATGGACTCGTAGTGAGCAACTCCTCTAGATCCCCCTTCCTCCGTCCCGATTCGGTCGCCGTTTGCCGTCCCCGAGCACATCCGAGCTCGCGCGTACACGTATGTACGTTCGTGTGTACTGCCTGTAGCTTGCTGCCGCAGCTACTCTTCTGCTCGCTACTGCTGTTGCTTGTGCTGCTCACTACTGCTACTGCTCTTGTGTTGTCGCGGCTAAATTACGGCTACTTGCTCTGCATCTGCTGATGCTTGCTAGCGCCGCTGCTCGTCCCTGGACACTGTCCGTGCTCGCCCGCCCGCACGGTCATGCTGCCCATGGACGTGCCCTGCGCCTCACGCTTGCCCCCGTGTGCGCTCGTCTGCGTGTGCCCCGTGTCACAGAACTCTATGCTAGCTATTGCATCCCATGCTCGCCGCTAGCTCTGGCCATGGCTGTGTGCATGTGTGTAATGCACAGCCGTGAGAACGGCTTGTGCCATTGCACATGGGGCCGGGCCTAATTAGGCTAATTACTGTTAAGTGCCAATTCTATTCCTAATTAGTCTATGACACATGGGGCTTGCTGTTGAATTAAAGAGATAAAATAAATTAAGGATGCCTAAGTCCATGACATACGGGTCCCACGTTCACTGTACACTGGTTGACCAGTCATCAATGGCTGGTCAACTGCTGTTGACTGGACCCCACTGGCCCCACTGTCATACAGACGGGCTAGTGTAGCACTAGGTGACTAAAGTAAATTCTGTTTTTAAATTCGAATTAATAATAATTCCAGAAATTCCAGAAATTCAATTAAACTTTGTAAAATTATATAAAATAATCCGTAACTCCGATGAAAATACTTTGTACACGAAAGTTGCTCAGAACGACGAGACGAATCCGAATACGCAGTCCGTTCGTCCGCCACACATCTCTATCATACCGAACGTGCAACATTCCCCCTCCGTTTCATCTGCCCGAAAACACAAAACACCGGGAATACTTTCCCGGATGTTTTTCATCCTTGCCAGTATCACCTCCTACTACGTTAGGTCACACGTAGCACCGCATATTTCCATGTTATGCTTTGTGATGCTATTGTTTGCTCTGTTATTTATTTGTTTCCCCTTCGTTGCTTATTTTCGGTAGACTCCGATACTGTGATAGACCCCGAGACCATTGATGCTTCGGTGTTCGACTACGGGTACGCTTTCAAAGATTCCTTTCGTCTGCAGAGCTTCCAGGCAAGACCCCCCTTTGATCACCAGATACCGCCTATTCTTCTCTCTACTGCTTGCATTAGAGTAGTGTAGCTTGTTACTGTTCGGTTACTCCTATTCTGCTGCATAGCCTGTCCTTGTTGCTACAACTGTTGATACTTTACTTGCCATCCTATTGCTTAGTATAAGATGCTAGTATTCCATCAGTGGCCATACATTCTTGTCCGTCTGCCATGCTATTCTATCGGGCCGTGATCACTCGGGTGGTGATCACGGGTATATACCATATACATACTTTACATACAAATGATGACGATTCGGATATTGGGGCTGAAGGGGCAGGTGGTTCCACCCAGGTAGTGGTGGGCCTGGGTTCCCGACAGTCCCCTGATGGTTACTTTGTGGCGGAGCGACAGGGCGGGTTGCGACCACCTAGGAGATAGGTGGGCCTGGCCCTGGTCGTTGTCCGCGGTTATTTCATAATAACACGTTTAACGGGATCTTGGTATTTGATCTGAGTCTGGCCATTTGGTCTATACGCACTAACCAGCTGCGTGGGAACAATTATGGGCACTCGAAGTCGTGGTATCAGCCGAAGCCTTCTGGACGTCAGCGACTTAGCGGCGCGCGCCGGATTGGATCGGAACGCCTACTCTGGTATTAGGAGAGGCTAGGTCTGCTTACCGGCCGCCCTCGCAACGTGCAGGTGTGCATTGGGCGATGGGCCCAGACCCCCGTGCGCTTAGGGTTTAGACCGGCGTGCTGACCTCTCTGTTGTGCTTAGGTAGGGCTGCGACGTGTTGATCTTCCGAGGCCGGGCATGACCCTGGAAAGTGTGTCCGGCCAAATGGGATCAAGCGTGCTGGGTTATGTGGTGCACCCCTGCAGGGAAGTTAATCTATTCGAATAGCCGTGTCCCTCGGTAAAAGGACGACCCGGAGTTGTACTCTGACCTCATGACAACTAGAACTAGATACTTAATAAAACACACCCAGACAAGTTCCAGATACAACCCGGTGATCGCTTTCTCACAGGGCGACGAGGGGAGGATCACCGGGTAGGATTATGCTATACGTTGTTACTTGGTGAACTTACCATCTATTCTATTCTACTGCTGCAAGACGGAGGCTGCGAGAAGTAAGGATACTTGTTACTTTCCAGCTACTCTCATCTACTGCTGCAAGATGGAGGTGGCCAAAAGCGTAGTCTTCGATTGGATTAGCTATCCCCCTCTTATTCTGGCTTTCTGCAGGTTAACCCACATATATTACCCCCTTTACACAGATACCATTGCATTTGCAGTATAGATCCTTGCTTGCGAGTACTTTGGATGAGTACTCACGGTTGCTCTTCTCCCCCTTTTCCCCTTTTGGTCCTTCTCGGATGACGCAACCAGATGGTGGAGTCCCGGACCCAGAAGATCCCGAGGATGTTTCTACGTGAAGATCGGCTTCGAGGAGTAGTTAGGAGGTCCCAGGCAGGAGGCTTTGGCTTTTCGATCGTTGCTACTTTTGTGCTAGCCTTCTTAAGGCATCTTGTTTAACTTATGTCTGTACTCAGATATTTCTGCTTCCGCTGACTCTTGTGTTTTCGAGCTTTTGTATTCGAGCCCTCTAGGCCCTTGGCTTGTAATATGAAGCTTGTATTATTTTAATTTGTGTCTAGAGTTGTGTTGTGATATCTTCCAGTGAGTCCCTGATCTTAGTCGTACACATTTGCGTGCATGATTAGTGTACGGTCAAATTGGGGGTGTCACAGATGTGGTATGGTTCAGTAATATCTTCCTTCGAGAATTTATTTTGATTGACTTGGCGTATGCTCACGCATATTCACGACTGTAAAGAAAGTCTGTCAAGCCTTGATGATCTTTTGTTTCTAAGTAGCGATATAACTACCATGCCTGATTCAATATTGCTTTGTCGCTCTGCATGATTATGACCGTCATTGCTCTCTTAGTTGGTCGCTCCCAGTCTTTTGCTAACCTCCACCTGCGCTAAGCAAAATCATGCAATACATAGCTCATGGGAAAGTAGCCGAAAAACTATTGTGGTAAAGAATATGTTGCTTATGTATCTTATTTCTTATGAGTTGCTTGCTGAGCGGTAACCATGTTTCTGGGGACGCCATCAACTGTCACACTTTTGTTGAATATCATGTGAGTTGCTATGCATGTTCATCTTGTATGAAGTAAGGGTGATTTACCGTGGGTTGAATTAATATGCATATTGTTAGAGAAGAACATTGGGCCGCCAACCAAAGCCATGCCTCATGGTGGAAGTTTTAGCTTGGACCTTAATCCTCAATCTCTCATGAGAATATGCTTATGCATTAAAGAGGAGTCCATCATCTATTTTCTATGTTGTCCCGGTATGGATGTCCTCAAGTTGAGATTTATCAAAAACGAGAAATCAAATGCGATCTATCTCCTTGGACCTTTGTACAGGTGGCATAGAGGTACCCCTTTGTGACACTTGGTTAAAACATACGCAATGCAATGATAACCCATGGGGATCCGAGCTAATTATTACAAGGAGCGAGCACTATTGGTATTCGATGCATGAGGCTTGCAACTTATAAGATGTTTTATACATGACACATATGAAGTACTACTACCGTTGACACAATTGCTTCCATGTTTCAAAATAAAAAGCTCTAGCACTTTAAGCACCAACTACTGAGAGCATGATTGTCATTCTAAGTGTAATGTGCATTGTCCCAAAGTAGCATTGTCTTTTGCATGATTGTGATATCGTTTATTCTGAAATGATTGTATCTAGGCATCACTTAAACCTTGAAGGTGCCCTTGCATTTATGTTTTGCATCACTAAAGGGGGCAAGCTAGATATCACTGGATCATATTTGCACATCATGTTCATTGCAAATCTTTTTGTTGTTCTAGTTTCATATTGTAAAACTTTCAGTCATTTGTGATTTTCTCTTGAGACAACTTAATTACTTTAGAATCATTGTCTCAGTAAGCTTTTGTCATATGACTATGAGAAAGTCTTATATGGTTAATAGCATGTCACCACAGAAATTATTCTTGTTATCATTTACCTACTCGAGGACGAGTAGAAGGCCACTCAAGGCTCAAGACCACTTCTTTGGCACAGGACCCTGGCAAGAAGAGCTTGCCGGGAAGGCCAAACTTGGCATTTCAAGAGACTTGCCGCGACGCGCCACGCGTCCCGGCAAGGCCCGGAGAGCGACAAGCTCCCAGGCGCGACAAGATAGCAACCGCGGTAAGGCGCTTTCCGCGGTAAACTCCCACTAGGTACCCATGCTCCAGCACATCCACCCACGCGTCGCCCTGGGACCCTTCCAGGCGCACGTGGCGGAAGGATGTGCAGCCTGGGGTACACGGTGGCAAGCTGTGATGACGAGGCCACCGTCGTGGCGGACGGTGGCGCCCTGACGGACGCTTTTTGCACTGTTTGGGGCGACGGTGAATTCCAACAAGTTGACGCCGAAGTGGGAAGGCCCTTACCGGGTGAAACAAGTCACAAGGCCCGGCGCTGTCCTCCTTGAGACCGAAGAAGGCGTACCGGTGAGCAACTCCTGGAACATTGAGCATCTTCGCAAGTTTTACCCATAAGGCGGGGTTGCCGTGATCCGCTCCGGCAACCACCTTTTGTACAAGTCTTGCCGCTGTTGCATGTAATCCTTTGTACAAAGCCGGGCACAGACCCCGTGCATTAGTAAAGCTTATGTGCATCGCCATGCCTTTTCATTTCCTTGCATGTACTATCTGACACTTTGTGCAGCACCTATCACCGGTAAGCAATAACGAGCCGCAAGACTCCATATCTCTGTTTTCTCCCCTTTCTTTTCTCTCAAGCAGAAGAAGTTTCCCTCACGCACAAGTATGTCGGGGGGGAGGAGATAGTGGTATGGACCAAGTGCCGTTCAAGAGAGCCTTGCCTTGCCGGGAAGTAAACGACACAAAAGCTAAGTTGCCAAAGTTTGAGCAACCAAATTTTTAAATTTTTGAGTTATCTTCCTTGAACGACCGCAATTTGTATGGAAAACCTGTGCGCGGAGGAACCGACTCGTGGCTAGCCGCGCCCTTACTTTGTTTCGAGCACGCTCAACGGCTTAAGTGTGCTGCGACAAGTGTCGCGCCCTTACTTCGTTTTCGAGTTCGCTCAACAGTTTAAGTGTGCTGCGACTAGTTGCGACAAGGTTTCTTGTCGGCAACGGCATTGCCAGCAGGCTGCTGAAGTTCCGCACTCAGCGCTCGCGGCAAGGGCCCCTACGCCGGCAAGTTCCCTAAAAAGTGTAGGGTAAAAGCATACAAAGCAAGGAAGTCAAGTAAAGGAAATAACGTTGCATTAACTACCCAAAATAAAGTTATATTACAAAGCAACTTGTTGCAGTTCTAATAGACTATTGTTCATAACATGGTTGGCAGCGACAAGGAAAGACTAATCCGTGCGGTCGCCCTCGACCCTCTTGATGCCGCCCACCTTATTCACAATAGGCGCGACAAGTGCCTTGAGCGCCTCCTGGTCAACGTCCGGCGGCAAGGTCCTGAGGACGTTGGTGAGGTTGAGGCCTGGGTTGCGGTGCGCTATCTTCATCAACACCTTCTCGAGGGCCCCCGCGCAGAGCCTGCGCGACTCGTCCGCCAGCTGCTTTGGGATCCTCTCCCGGAGCTGCTGGAGGGCCGGCGCCACCCCCCTGAAGAACAAACTCAACTTGGCGCTGTGAGGGAGATTCTCTTTGGTGGAGTACCCGAGGTGCTCCGCCCCCAGCTCCGCCAGCTCCTTGTCGACGTCGGCAGCGGCGGCAACAAGACCCTCTATCCAGTGCTCCACAGTCAGCCTGAAGTTGTGTTGGGAGATCGCGGCGCTGTCCAACAGCGCCTTCTCAGTCCTGAGCTCCTCCTTCATGTTCGCCTCCCGCTCTCTGGCACCATCAAGCGTCGTGGTGAGAGTAGACAACTTCAGCTCCAGATCCGCGATGGAGTCCTTGGCGACGGCGAGCTCCTTGCCCTTGTCGGAGAGGCAGACCTGCAGCTCGGAGTGGCTGTGGGCGTCTTTCTCCCTCTCAAGCACAAGTGCAGCAACCTTCTCGTCGCTCGTATTCAAGTTGGCCTCCAGTTGCGCCACCCTCGCCTCCAAGTCCCTCTTGGCGGTCTCAGCAGCCACATCAGCATCCGTCGCTTCCTGCAGAGCTCCGCCAAGAGACTGTTCGCGCGCGGCAAGCTCGTCCTCGTGGCTGTCGAGGTCGACCTTCCGCTGCGTCAGTTCGCCTTCTTGCCGGGACAACTCCTCGGCGGCGAGCCGTTGCTGCTCCTCTGCTTCAGCCTTCTCAAGAATGAAGGCCTGATGCGCCTCAGCAAGCTGCTCCCGCTCCTCTACCAAGAATAGGAGAGCTGCTTGGTTGTTGGCTCGGAGCTCTTCAGCACGCTTCTCCAATTCAGCGCCCGCCTTGGCGGCCAGAGCCTCTCGGGACTCTAGCTTGGCCTGCCTGGCGCGGTACAGAGATAGAAGCCTCCGCAGAAGCCGCTCCTCCTCGGGCTCGCTGCTGTTGCTTGGCGCATCGACAAACTTCAGCCCGGTGGAGGCAAGGACCTCCCCGTCGAAGACCTCTCCCTCTACGGGCGCCCTGGATGTGGACGCCCATGGGAGCTGAATGAAGACACCGTTGCCGGCCTCTAGATAGGCGCCTGGCTCGGCCGTGGCAGCGGAAGGACCGGTAGCCGGCGCAGCGCCTGACGCTCCTGCGGCCTCAGGGCCGTCAGTGCGACTGCCGGTCCCCTCAGCTGCCGTGCCAGTGGCCTGGGCTGCCTCTTCGGCGGCAGGCTCGTCGGCACCGGCCGCCCCTTCGGTAGCTGCGGCGTCGCCGGTGTTGCCGCGCGCGTCCTCCTCGACGGCGACCTCCGTCTCCATCGGCTCTGCGGCGGACGGGTCTGACAGAAGAAAAGAAAAAGAAGGAAAAATAGTCAAGCAAATATCCAAAAAAAAGAAGAAGATTCAAAGAAGAAAAGTCCAAGGGCTTACCTGCGCGGACCGGCTCCTCCGAGGGGTTCCTCGCCGGAGAGTTCTCCCTCGGCGGCGTCGTGGCAGTTCCCGCCGGCGGAGGGCCGCCAGCGACATCCCTTGGCGGGGTGCTCGCCCTTGGCGGGGTGCTCGCCCTTGGCGGGGTGCTTGCCCTTGGCGGGGTACTCGCCCTTGGCGGAGCGTCCTCCCTTGCCAGGGAGCTCCCCCTTGGCGGTACGGTCGAGGCGTGCGGCGCATCGGGGGCGGTCTCCTGGCGCTCCTGATGCTGCCGCTCTGCTTCTACACGGGTCAACAAACAAAACATCAACAAGGATAGAAGGCCCACGCGCGTCCGACAAGCGGAGAGTGGACAAAGGACTTACGCTGGGGCCTTCTCTGGATAACGGCTGTCGGGTCCGACAAGCCTGTCGCAGGCGCACTCCCTGCTGCTGCGGCGGGCTCGTCCTCGATGACGATCACCGGAACCTTGGCCCTCTTCGCCGCCCTCTGGGCCAGAGTCCTGGAAGGAAGACAAGATCAGGATTAAATAAAGTGGATACAAGACAAAGTATAAATCGAAAACGGAAGAAAAACAAGAATCGCGAAGACTTACTCTCCCTCCTCCTCGTCGTCGGAGCTGAGCGCCAAGAAATCGAAGTCCGTCTCGCGCGTCCCGGCGCGAGGAGCTGGGGGAGTGGGCTCCCTTGGCCGCTCACCTCAAGTACGTCGTCCAAATGCACTTTCCCAAGGAGCAAGCAACGAACAATACCGCAGAGTATGAAGGTTTGCTTACCGGCCTCAGAATCGCGGCAGAGCTTGGGATCAAGAAGCTGATTTTGCGGGGTGACTCGCAGTTGGTCGTCCGCCAAGTGAACAAGAGCTACCAGAGTCCGTTGATGGAAGCCTACGTCGACGTGGTGAGAAGGCTTGAAGAGCACTTTGAAGGTTTACACATGGAGCACGTCCCAAGAGCTCAGAACGACATCGCAGATGGCCTGTCAAAGTATGCTGCACTAAAGCTACCTGTGGAACCGGGGATCTTTGTGCTCAAGCTAACTCAACCATCCGTAACACCATCGACTGGACAAATTAAGAAGAGAAAGTTGGTTTCTGGTGACTACTTGCCGGCAGAGCTTCCTGAAGCCGCCGCCAATAAGGTCCCTAAGGTCAACGACAAGATTGCTGAGGAATGGTCTGCTCCTGCTAACCCTAGGGTTTGTACAGTTGAAGCAGGCGTTCCCGACAAGTTTTGCGCCGGCAAGCTTGCCGGGGAACATCAAGCTCCGGCTGAGCCGCAAGTTCTTGCCGTGGAAGCTGACGTTCCCGCAGCAACACAGATGCCTTTAGCCCTTGTCGTCGAGCCGCAGGCTCCGGCATGGGCACATCAGATCGTCCGTTTCCTCTAGATAGGAGAACTTCCCGAAGAGCTAGAAGAAGCTGAAAGAATAACCCGGCAGTCAAGTATGTATCAGTTTGTCGGCAACGAACTGTACAGAAGAAGACTCAACGGTGTGAAATTGAAGTGTATTCCCCGGGAAGATGGACAAAAGCTGTTGGCAGAGATACATGGAGGCATATGTGGCCACCACATTGGCGCCAGAGCACTTCCGGCAAAGCGTTCCGGCAAGGTTTCTTTTGGCCAGAAGCCCTCCAGGATGCAACTGCGCAAGTAACCAAGTGTGAAGCATGCCAGTTCCATTCCAAGCAGATACATCAACCAGCTCAAGCTCTCCAGACGATCCCTTTATCCTGGCCATTTTCGGTCTGGGGGCTCGACATCCTCGGCCCCTTTCCCCGCGCAGCCGGGGGCTTTGAGTACTTGTACGTCGCCGTCGACAAGTTCACAAAGTGCCCGGAAGTGGAACCGGTGAGAAAGGTGACCGCACAGTCAGCAGTCAAGTTCTTCAGGTCGATTGTTTGCCGTTTCGGAATCCCTAACAGGATCATCACCGGCAACGGCACACAATTCACAAGTCGCACCTTCATGCAGTACGTCCAAGACCTTGGCGCCAAGGTCTGCTTCGCTTCTGTTGCTCACCCGAGGAGCAACGGTCAAGCGGAGAGTGCAAACGCAGAAGTGCTGCGCGGACTCAAGACGAGAACTTTCGACAGGCTGCACAAGTGCGGAAGAAACTGGATCGAGGAGTTGCCAGCGACTCTTTGGTCGATCAGGACGACGCCAAACTGAGCCACTGGACAGACACCCTTTGCTCTTGTTTATGGAGCAGAGGCAGTTCTCCCCACGGAACTCGTATACGGGTCGCCTCGAGTGCTCGCTTACGATGAGCTCGAGCAAGAGCAGCTGCGACAAGATGACGCACTGCTCCTTGAGGAAGACCGTCTTCAGGCTGCTGTATGAGCTGCTCGATACCAGCAAGCTTTGCGCCGCTACCATAGCCGCAAGGTTAAAGCCAGAAGTCTCGAGGAAGGCGACCTTGTTCTTCGGCGCGTTCAGTCCGCCAAGAATTCCAACAAGTTGACGCCGAAGTGGGAAGGCCCTTATCGGGTGAAACAAGTTACAAGGCCCGGCGCTGTCCGCCTTGAGACCGAAGAAGGCTTACTGGTGAGCAACTCCTGGAACATTGAGCATCTTCGCCAGTTTTACCCATAAGGCGCGGTTGCCATGATCCGCTCCGGCAACCACCTTTTGTACAAGTCTTGCCGCTGTTGCATGTAATCCTTTGTACAAAGCCGGGCGCAGACCCCGTGCATTAGTAAAGCTTATGTGCATCGCACAACTTGTCATTTCATGCCTTTTCATTTCCTTGCATGTACTATCTGACACTTTGTGCAGCACCTATCACCGGTAAGCAATAACGAGCCGCAAGACTCCATATCTCTGTTTTCTCCCCTTTCTTTTCTCTCAAGCAGAAGAAGTTTCCCTCGCGCACAAGTTTGCCGGGGGGGAGGAGATAGTGGTATGGACCAAGTGCCGTTCAAGAGAGCCTTGCCTTGCCGGGAAGTAAACGACACAAAAGCTAAGTTGCCAAAGTTTGAGCAATCACATTTTTAAATTTTTGATTTATCTTCCTTGAACGACCGCACTTTGTATGGAAAACCTGTGCGCGGAGCAACCGACTCGTGGCTAGTCGCGCCCTTACTTTGTTTCGAGCACGCTCAACGGCTTAAGTGTGCTGCGACAAGTGTCGCGCCCTTACTTCGTTTTCGAGTTCGCTCAACAGTTTAAGTGTGCTGCGACTAGTTGCGACAAGGTTTCTTGTCGGCAACGGCATTGCCAGCAGGCTGCTAAAGTTCCGCACTCAGCGCTCGCGGCAAGGGCCCCTACGCTGGCAAGTTCCCTAAAAAGCGTAGGGTAAAAGCATACAAAGCAAGGAAGTCAAGTAAAGGAAATAACATTGCATTAACTACCCAAAATAAAGTTATATTACAAAGCAACTTGTCGCAGTGCTAATAGACTATTGTTCATGACGTGGTTGGCAGCGACAAGGAAAAAAGAAAGTAAACAAGACTAATCCGCGCGGTCGACCTCGACCCACTTGACGCCGCCCACCTTATTCACAATAGTCGCGACAAGGGCCTTGAGCGCCTCCTGGTCAACGTCCGGCGGCAAGATCCTGAGGACGTTGGTGATGTTGAGGCCTGGGTTGCGGTTCGCTATCTTCATCAACACCTCCTCGAGGGCCCCCACGCAGAGCCTGCGCGACTCGTCCGCCAGCTGCTTTGGGATCCTTTCCCGGAGCTGCTGGAGGGCCGGCGCCACCCCCCTGAAGAACAAACTCAACTTGGCGTTGTGAGGGAGATTCTCGTCGGTGGAGTACCCGAGGTGCTCCGCCCCAGCTCCGCCAGCTCCCTGTCGACGTCGGCAGCGGCGGCAACAAGACCCTCTGTCCAGTGCTCCACAGTCAGCCTGAAGTTGTTTTGGGAGATGGCGGCGCTGTCCAACAGCGCCTTCTCGGCCCTGAGCTCCTCTTTCAGGTTCGCCTCCCGCTCTCTGGCACCATCAAGCGTCGTGGTGAGAGTAGACAACTTCAGCTCCAGATCGGCGATGGAGTCCTTGGCGACGGCGGGCTCCTTGCCCTTGTTGGAGAGGCGGACCTGCAGCTCGGAGTGGCTGTGGGCGTCCTTCTCCCTCTCAAGCACAAGTGCGGCAACGTTCTCGTCGCTCATCTTCAAGTTGGCCTCCAGTTGCGCCACCCTCGCCTCCAAGTCCCTCTTGGCGGTCTCAGCAGCCACAACAGCATCCTTCGCTTCCTGTAGAGCTCCACCAAGAGACTGTTCGCGCGTGGCAAGCTCGTCCTCGTGGCTGTCGAGGTCGACCTTCCACTGCGTCAGTTCGCCTTCTCGCCGGGACAACTCCTCGACGGCGAGCCGTTGCTGCTCCTCTGCTTCAGCCTTCTCAAGAATGAAGGCCTTATGCGCCTCGGCAAGCTGCTCCCGCTCCTCCGCCAAGGATCGGAGAGCTGCTTGGTTGTTGGCTCGGAGCTCTTCGGCACGCTTCTCCAAGTCAGCGCCCGCCTTGGCGGCCAGAGCCTCTCGGGACTCCAGCTTGGCCTGCCTGGCGCGATACAGAGATAGAAGCCTCCGCAGAAGCCGCTCCTCCTCGGGCTCGCTGCTGCTGCTTGGCGCATCGACAAACTTCAGCCCGGCGGAGGCAAGGACCTCCCCGTCGAAGACCTCTCCCTCTACGGGCGCCCTGGATGTGGACGCCCATGGGAGCTGAATGAAGACACCGTTGCCGGCCTCTAGATAGGCGCCTGGCTCGGCCGTGGCAGCGGAAGGACCGGTAGCCGGCGCAGCGCCTGACGCTCCTGCGGCCTCAGGGCCGTCAGTGCGACTGCCGGTCCCGTCCTCAGCTGCCGCGCCAGCGGCCTGGGCTGCCTCTTCGGCGGCGGGCTCGTCGGCACCGCCCGCCCCTTCAGTAGTTGCGGTGTCGCCGGTGTTGCCGCGCGCGTCCTCCTCGACGGCGACCTCCGTCTCCATCGGCTCTGCGGCGGATGGGTCTGACAGAAGAAAAGAAAAAGAAGGAAAAATAGTCAACCAAATATCCAATAAAAAGAAGAAGATTCAAAGAAGAAAAGTCCAAGGGCTTACCTGCGCGGACCGGCTCCTCGGAGGGGTTCCTCGCCGGAGAGTTCTCCCTCGGCGGTGTCGTGGCAGTTCCCGCCGGCGGAGGGCCGCCAGCGCCATCCCTTGGCGGGGTGCTTGACCTTGGCGGGGTCCTCGCCCTTGGCGGAGCGTCCTCCCTTGCCGGGGAGCTCCCCCTTGGCGGTACGGTCGAGGTGTGCGGCGCGTCGGGGGCGGTCTCCTGGCGCTCTTGATGCTGCTGCTCTGCTTCTACACAGGTCAACAAACAAAACATCAACAAGGATAGAAGGCCCACGCGCGTCCGACAAGCGGAGAGTGGACAAAGGACTTACGCTGGGGGCTGCGCTGGGGGCTGCGCTAGATAACGACCGTCGGGTCCGACAAGCCTGTCGCAGGCGCACCCCCTGCTGCTGCGGCGGGCTCGTCCTCGATGACGATCACCGGAACCTTGGCCCTCTTCTCCGCCCTCTGGGCCAGAGTCCTGGAAGGAAGACAAGATCAGGATTAAATAAAGTGGATACAAGACAAAGTATAAGTCGAAAACGGAAGAAAAACAAGAATCGCGAAGACTTACTCTCCCCCCTCCTCGTCGTCGGAGCTGAGCGCCGAGAAATCAAAGTCCGGCTCGCGCGTCCCGGCGCGAGGAGCTGGGGGAGTGGGCTCCCTTGGCCGCTTGGCGGGAGCAGGGGCGGCGGTCTGAGAATACCCCGCTCCGGTTGTCGCCGAAGCACGAGGGGCGGAGGGAGCAGTGGAGCCGACGCGGGAAGATCCCCCTCCTGTTGCCGTTGAAGCACGAGGCACTCCCTTGGCGGCCTTGCTCGTCGCGGTGGCGCGTGTCGGGCGGCGCTGCGGCTACTGGCCCGCCTGCTGCCCCGCCACGTCTGCGGCCTTGCGGAGGCGCCTCCTTGTCTGAGCTGGAGGACTTGCTGGTGGCGGTGAGCTACCCAAGGACGAAGAAGAGGAGTCGAGGCCCAGCGAGCCGCCCGAGTCCTCGGCGGGGTCGCTTGACCCGACGCCCTGCTCGATGGGCTCGCTAGAATCGGCGCCTTGCTCGGTGGGCTCGTTTGTCTCGGCGAGTCGCCCGGCAAGCTTTCCCGCTTTGCGAAGCTCTTCCTCCTCGGCGAGGCTTGTCGCCTCCGCTGCCTCTGCTTCCTCCACAGTATACCCGAACTCACCCGTGACCCTGGCTGCCGCGGCCTCTTCCAGCCTGGTGGCAATATATGCCATCTCCTGGTCGGTGGTGTCGCGGGTAAGTCCCCTCTTCTCGTCGGCGTCGATTGGCAACTCCACCAGGTTGTCAAAGAACGTCTGCACGGCTTCTTCGGAAGGTTCCCGCCAAGTGGGGTTGATCCCGTGGGAATCACACAAAGGCATCGCCGCACGAATAGCATTGAGCGCAGAGCTATTGAACAATGGAACTACGCCCGGCGGCAACGCGAACCACTCAAGATGGGCGGAGTCGTACTTAAATAGCGCTTGGAGCATTGCGTTGAGCTCCAGGACAGTGAAGTTGTAATTAAGGCCCGGGCGCAGTCTCATGATGTCTGCCGCGTTCTCGAACTCCCAAGCAGCCCTCTTCCTTTCCTGCAAGGGAGCGATGTGGCGGCAGAGAAAGTCTGCCCCGACGGCACCTACAGTGAGCCTGGCTTGCCGGAGGCGAAGGATCCGAGTGATGGCTATCTTCAGCTTGTCGTCCTCAGGGGCCAGGTCACTCCAGTCGTTGTCGCGTACTACTGCGACTTGACGCCGGGAAGTGAACGGCTGCGGGTCATCCTCTATAATCCAACACCAGTTGGCCCTCCACTCATCCCACTTGCCGCGGAGCTCCCCCGTCAAGTAGGTCTCTTTCTTGTGGAGCCTAAAGATCCAAGAGATTCCGCCAGACAGAGGTGACCCTGACTCGACTCGAGGTATGAAGTAATTGCGGAAGAGAGCTACATTGGGGTAAACTCCGACGAAATTTTCGCACAGATGTGCGAAAATGGCCATGGTCAAGACGGCGTTTGGGGTGAAGTCAAGGAGATGAAACCCGTAGGTATTCATGATGTCGCAGAAGAATTCCGAAAAGGGCGGGCAGAGCCCGCAGTAGAAGAACAGAGCGAAGAAGGAATAGCCATTCGGGTACATCTCGCAGGCCACGGTGGGGAGTACCTTGGTGCGCGGGTGCGCCTTCGTCTCCCTCGACCAGAAGAGGTAGAAGGTGTCTTTCAGCTCCTCCGCACTAAGCCTCGGCGGGAAGACCGCCATCTTCTTCCGCATTGCTACTAGCCGCAGCGCCTTGGCAGACTTCGCGGCCTTCGCCTTCTCGCCCTTCGGGGCCATGGCGGGGACGATGGGGGCAGTCGACGGCGCTGGTGATGCTGGCGGCGGCGGAGGGGGGCAGAGCGCTGCTCTCTTTCGACCTTCGGGGAGAAGGGGAGCGGCGGGGGTTTCTGGAGGATGAAGAAGCAACGGGCGAATGGAAGGAACTGCCCCTCTTTCCCTTGCTTTTAAGGGGGGAGGGGGGACGTTCCGCATTTCCCCATTAAAGAAACAGGCCACGATCTCTCCCACGACGCCGCGATTGACGCGTGCCGTTAGGGGGAGGCGCGGTGGATACGGAGTGGGATACGGCGTGCGGCGGGCCGCGCGTGCCCGTGCACTATTTTGGGCCTGGCCCAACAGCGCTCGGCACCGTGTATGGCCCAGGCCCGGGGGCTCCTGTCGGTGTACTAAAGTAGGGGTACCTTAGTATCCCGAACTTGTGCACGGGCAGTCGCAGCGTCCCGCGGCAGGGCTTGCCGTGCGACCGCCAAAGCCCACTGTGGTTCCTTTGGAGCCATTCAAGAACAAAGTATTCAAGTTAAAGAAGCAAGGCCCCGGCAAGAGGAGCTTGCCGGGAAGGCCACTCAAGGCTCAAGACCACTTCTTTGGCACAGGACCCTGGCAAGAGGAGCTTGCCGGGAAGGCCAAACATGGCATTTCAAGAGACTTGCCGCGACGCGCCACGCGTCCCGTCCAGGCCCGGAGAGCGACAAGCTCCCAGGCACGACAAGATAGCAACTGCGGCAAGACGCTTGCCGCGGCAAACTCCCACTAGGTACCCACGCTCCAGCACATCCACCCACGCGTCGCCCTGGGACCCTTCCAGGCGCACGTGGCGGAAGGCTGTGCAACCTGGGGTACACGGTGGCAAGCTGTGATGACGAGGCCACCGTCGTGGCGGACGGTGGCGCCCTGACGGATGCTTTTGGCACTGTTTGGGGCGACGGTGACGGGCATTTAATGCCCCCTGCCGTCAGAGTTAGGTATAGAGCACTATACGAACACTGTTCCAACTACCACCCATTTTACGTTTTTACCCTCGACTGCGTTGCCACCTGTCGGTGACCCCTTTGACCTATAAAAGGAGGCCCATGCGCAACGTAGAAGGGGTTCTGATGCTCGATCCCTCTCACGCTTGGTCTTGTTAGCGATCAGCACTGTAGATCTTCTCGCTCCCGAGCCAAGAACACAATACAAACCAAGGCAGGAGTAGGGTTTTACGCATCCGTGCAGCCCGAACCTGGGTAAACTGCTCGCGTGTTTGCCTCGATCTGCTCTGTGTGCATCCTCCGCCCCCTTGCCGTACCGAAAAGGGGCTCCAGTCCCATAGGTGTTCCTGGGCGACCAGTTTCCCCGACACCAAGTAAGGGCAGCACCCAAGCACCGGTCCACCCACATACCAAATTATCAAAGTACCGAACGTGAATCAGATGATCGTGATGAAAACTAGCTTGACGATAATTCCCATGTGTCCTCGGGAGCGCTTTTCTTTATATAAGAGTTTGTCCAGGCTTGTCCTTTGCTACAAAAAGGATTGGGCCACCTTGCTGCACCTTATTTACTTTTACCTTTTGTCACTTGCTATCAATTACCCTATCACAAAACTATCTGTTACCTATAATTTTAGTGCTTGCAGAAAATACCTTACCATTTCCTTCTGCCTATCATTTCCTTCTGCTCCTTGCTGGGTTCGACACTCTTACTTATCGAAAGGACTACGATAGATCCCCTACACTTGTGGGTCAAGAAGACTCTTTTTTGGCGCCGTTGTCGGGGAGTGAAGCGCCTTTGGTAAGTGGAATTTGGTAAGGAAAAATTTATATAGTGTGCTGAAATTTATTGTCACTTATTACTATGGCTCAAAATCCTTTGAGGGGCTTGTTCTGGGTATCTTCACCCCGAACAAAAGAGCAAAGATTTGCTCCTCAACCTACTGCACCTATTGAAAATGTTTGCTTTGAGATTCCTTCGGGTATGATAGAGAACATGCTTGAAAATCCTTTTACAGGAGACGGAACACTTCATCCCGACTTACACCTAATCTATGTGGATGAAGTTTGTGGATTGTTTAAGCTTGCAGGTATGCCCGAGGATGTTATCAAGAAGAAGGTCTTCCCTTTATCTTTGAAGGGAGATGCATTGACATGGTTTAGGCTATGCGATGATATGGGATCATGGAACTATAATCGTCTGAAGTTGGAATTTCATCAAAAGTTCTACCCTATGCACCAGGTTCATCATGATCATAATTATATTTATAATTTCTGGCCTCGCGAAGGAGAAAGCATCGCTCAAGCTTGGGGGAGGCTTAAGTCAATGTTATATTCATGCCCCAATCATGAGCTCTCAAGAGAAATGATCATTCAAAATCTTTATGCTCGGCTTTCTCATAATAATCGCTCCATGCTCGATACTTCTTGTTCTGGCTCTTATATGATGAAGACTATTGACTTCAAATGGGATTTATTGGAAAGAAATAAACGCAACTCTGAAGATTGGGATCTCGATGAAGGTAAGGAGCCAGGTATGACCCCTAAGTTTGATTGTGTTAATGCTTTTATGGATACCGATGTTTTCCGTGAATTTAGCACTAAATATGGTCTTGACTCTAAGATAGTAGCTTCTTTCTGTGAATCTTTTGCTACTCATGTTGATCTCCCTAAGGAGAAGTGGTTTAAATACCATCCCCCTATTGAAGTAAAAGTAGTTGAACCTATTAAAGTTGAAGAAAAGACTATCACTTATAATGTTGATCCTGTTATACCTACTACTTATATTGAGAAACCACCTTTACCTATTAGGATAAAGGATCATGCTCAAGCTTCAACTGTAGTCCGTAAGAGTAATACTAGAACACATACACCCTCTAAGCAAATTAAAGTTGAACCTAGTGTTGCTATGGTTATTGATCTCTTGGTAGAAGATTTAGATGGACATGTTATTTACCTCCAAGAAGATTCTGCTAGAATAGCTAAACCCAATGCTAGGAATAAACATAAACCTGTTGTAGGTTTGCCTGTTATCTCTGTTAAGATAGGAGATCATTGTTATCATGGTTTATGTGACGTAGGTGATAGTGCGAGTATTATCCCTCTTGATTTATATAACGAAATTATGCACGATATTGCACCTGTTGAGCTAGAAGGGATTGATGTTACTATTAAGCTTGCTAATAGAGATACTATTTCACCAGTTGGGATTGTTAGAGATATTGAAGTCTTGTGTGGAAAGGTCAAATACCCTGCTGATTTTCTTGTTCTTAGTTCCCCACAAGATGCATTATGTCCCCTTATATTCGGTAGACCCTTCTTGAATACTGTTAATGCCAAGATAGACTGTGTAAAAGATATTGTTACTGTTGGATTAGGGGATATGTCTCATGATTTTAACTTTGCTAACTTCCGTAGACAACCCCTTGAAAAGGCACCACCCGGTAAGGATGAAATTATTGGTCTTGCTTCTATTGCCGTGCCACCTAATGATCCCTTAGAACAATACTTGTTAGACCATGAAAATGATATGCATATGAATGAGAGAAGGGAAATAGATGAAATATTCCTTACACAGGGACCCGTACTGAAAAACAACTTGCATGTTGAAATCCTAGGGGATCCTCCTCCACCCAAGGGTGCTCCCGTGTTTGAACTTAAACCTTTGCCTGATAATCTTAAGTGTGTTTATATTGATGAAAAGAAGATATATCCTGTTATTATTAGTGCTAATATTTCAGAGCAGGAAGAAGAAAAACTATTAAAAACTCTGAAGAAGCACCGTCCTGCTGTTGGATATACTCTAGATGATCTTAAGGGCATTAGTCCCACTATATGCCAACACAAGATAAAATTGGAAGAAAATGCTAAACCAGTTATTGATCATCAGCGACGGTTAAATCCTAAAATGAAAGAAGTGGTAAGAAAGGAAATACTAAAGCTTCTAGAGGCAGGTATTATCTATCCAGTTGCTGATAGCCAGTGGGTAATTCCTGTCCATTGTGTCCCTAAGAAAGGAGGTATGACTGTCGTTCCTAATGATAAAGATGAATTGATCCCGCAAAGAATAGTTATAAGTTATAGGATGGTAATTGATTTCCGTAAGTTAAATAAAGCTACTAAGAAAGATCATTACCCCTTGCCATTTATTGATCAAATGCTAGAAAGGTTATCCAAACATACTCATTTATGCTTTCTAGATGGTTATTCTGGTTTCTCTCAAATACATGTGTCAAAAGGGGATCAAGAAAAGACCACTTTTACTTGTCCTTTCGGTACCTTTGCTTATAGACGTATGCCTTTTGGTTTATGTAATGCACCTGCTACCTTTCAAAGATGCATGATGGCTATATTCTTTGATTTTTGTGAAAAGATTGATGAGGTTTTCATGGATGATTTCTCTGTTTACGAAACTTCTTTTGATGATTTCTTAAGCAACCTTGATTGAGTTTTGCAGAGATGTGAAGACACTAACCTTGTCTTGAATTGGGAGAAGTGCCACTTTATGGTTAATGAAGGCATTGTCTTGGGACATAAAATTTCTGAAAGAGGTATTGAAGTTGACAAAGCTAAAGTTGATGCTATTGAAAAGATGCCATGCCCTAAGGACATCCAAGGTATATGAAGTTTCCTTGGTCATGCCGGGTTTTATAGGAGGTTCATTAAGGACTTCTCCAAAATCTCCAGGCCTCTGACTAATCTCTTACAAAAAGATATACCTTTTGTCTTTGATGATGATTGTCTAGAAGCATTTGAAATTCTTAAGAAAGCATTGATCTCTGCACCTATTGTCAGCCTCCTGACTAGAATTTACCCTTTGAGATTATGTGCGATGCTAGTGATTATGATGTAGGAGATGTTCTAGGGCAAAGAGTTGATAAGAAATTGAATGTTATCTAGTATGCTAGTAAAACTCTAGATAGTGCCCACAGAAATTATGCTACCACTGAGAAAGAATTTTTTAGCAGTTGTATTTGCTTGTGATAAGTTTAGACCATATATCGTTGATTCTCAAGTAACTATTCACACTGATCATGCTGCTATCAAATACCTTATGGAAAAGAAATATGCTAAACCTAGACTTATTAGATGGGTTCTCTTGCTGCAAGAATTTGACTTGCATATTATTGATAGAAAGGGAGGTGAGAACCCCGTGGCAGATAACTTGTCTAGGTTAGAGAATATACTTGATGACCCACAACCCATTGATGATAGCTTTCCTGATGAACAACTAGCTATCATAAATACTTCCCGTACTGCTCCTTTGTATGCTGATTATGCTAATTATATTGTTGCTAAGTTTATACCTCCTAGCTTCACATACCAGCAAAAGAAAAAGTTCTTCTATGATTTGACACATTACTTTTGGGATGACCCACATCTTTATAAAGAAGGAGTAGATGGAATTATTAGACGTTGTGTACCTGAGCATGAACAGTGACAAATCCTACGCAAGTGCCACTCCGAAGCTTATGGAGGACAACATGCGGGAGATAGAACTGCACACAAGGTATTGCGATCCGGTTTTTATTGGCCTACTCTCTTCAAGGATGCCCATAAGTTTGTCTTATCTTGTGATGAATGTCAAAGAATTGGTAATATTAGTAGACGTCAAGAAATGCCTATGAATTATTCACTTGTTATTGAACCATTTGATGTTTGGGGCTTCGATTATATGGGACCTTTTCCTGCCTCTAATGGGTACACACATTTTTTAGTTGTTGTTGATTACGTTACTAAGTGGGTAGAAGCTATTCCATCTAGTAGTGCTGATCATAACACCTTTATTAAGATGCTTAAAGAAGTTATATTTCCTAGGTTTTGAGTCCCAAGATATCTAATGACCGATGGTGGTTCACACTTTATTCATGGTGATTTCCGTAAAATGCTTGCAAAGTATGATTTCAACCATAGAATTGCATCCCCTTATCACCCACAGACTAGTGGTCAAGTAGAACTAAGTAATAGGGAGTTGAAACTAATCTTGAAAAAGACAGTTAATAGGTCTAGGAAGAATTGGTCCAAGAAACTAGATGATGCATTATGGGCCTATAGAACTGCATACAAAAAGCCTATGGGTATGTCTCCATATAAGATGGTATATGGAAAAGCTTGTCACTTACCTCTCGAGCTAGAACATAAGGCATATTGGGCTATTAAAGAACTCAATTATGATTTCAAACTTGCCGGTGAAAAGAGGTTATTTGACATTAACTGCCTTGATGAGTGGAGAACCCAGGCCTATGAGAATGCCAAACTGTTTAAAGAAAAAGTTAAAAGATGGCATGACAAAAGAATACAAAAGCGTGAGTTTAACGTAGGTGATTATGTCTTGCTATACAACTCTCATTTAACATTTTTTGCAGGAAAACTTCTCTCCAAGTGGAAAGGACCTTACGTTATCGAGGAGGTCTAACGTTCCGGTGCCATAAAAATCAACAACTTCGAAGGCACAAATCTGAAGGTGGTGAATGGTCAAAGAATCAAACATTATATCTCAGGTAATCCTATAAATGTTGAAACTAATATTATTGAAACCATAACCCCGGAGGAATACATAAGGGACACTTTCCAGAACGATCCAGCCTCCGAAAAGGAAGAGGTATGTGATATGGTAAGTAAACCGACTCCAAAATAGTTCTAAAGGCAATTTTTCTTTGTTTTGGAATATGTAGAAAAATAGAAAAATAAACTGTAGTCCGGAAGAGACACGGGCCGTCCACGAGGATGGAGGGCACACCCCCCTTCCCAGGGCGCGCCCCCTGCCTCGTGGGCACCCCGTGTGTCCCCCGGTCTCCGTTTTCTTGTGGGTTACTCATTTTGGTCGGTAAAAATTCAATATATATACTCCCGAAGGTTTTGACCTCTGTATCACGCAAAAATCCTTTGTTCTTGTTTAGAGCTCTTTTCTGATAGGGTTTGCGAAGCCAGGCATCATGTCGTCTCCCTCCTCCAACAACGAAGGCAACGATGCTTGGCTAATGAAGATAGATCTAAAGAGGGAAGGACCCGAGGAGATCCACAAGGAGAAGAGGATCAAGATGGAGGTGGAAGATCCGGCTTCGGCAGCGGGAGAAGAAGACACATCTAAATCCCTTCCTAACCTCTTTACCTCAACTGAGCTAGAAGCTTTCAGGATGATTGAATTATCTCAGATTCAAAACAAGCATCTCACAAGTGAAAATATTTTGTTGAAGGATTACATAGCTGCCCTCAAAGGTATTATCCGCAAGCTGGAAGATCTCCTACGCTCGATATATGAGGATCCTCCGTCACTACTTGCAACTCCATCATCACCACCCCCGAAGAAGGAGACATAATCATATGGGTATGGGCACTCCCCTTGGCAACTACTAAGCTTGGGGGAGTGACCTCGGTATCGTATCACCATCACTCCTATCTTTACCGTTTTATTTAGTTCGATCCTTTTGGTAGTATCTTGATCTAGTAGAATAAAGTTAGCGTGATCTAGTTGTGAGCTTTTGCTTTGTGATCTTTATCCTTTGTAATCGAGTCCATGAGCTATATAATAAAGATTAGTGTTGAGTCAAGGGCTTGATTTCCTCAGTTGGGTCATGATAAAAAGAAAGAAAACAGAAAGAGTATCAAAGAGATCATATCAATCTTATGGGAAGTAATGACTCACATACAAAAGTATGATAAATAAAAGTTGTTGGGAGGTAACAAACATAGTTTTGGTCATCATTGCAATTAATAGGAAGTAATAAAAGAAGAGAGGCTTCACATACAAATACACTATCTTGGACATCTTTTATGATTGTGAGCACTCATTAAAGTATGATATGCTAAAGAGTTGATGTTGGACAAGGAAGACAACATAATGGGTTATGTCTTCTTATATCCGAAATAAAGTATATTGTCATGGATCATCCAACATGTTGAGCTTGCCTTTCCCCTTCATGCTAGCCAAAATTCCTCGCACTAAGTAGAGATACCACTCGTGCTTCCATATATCCTTAAACCCAGTTTTGCCATGAGAGTCCACCATACCTACCAATGGATTGAGAAAGATCCTTCCAAGTAAGTTGTCATGTTGCAAATCCGCTAAAATATTTATGATTTATTAGTGTGGGAGAAATTGGCTTTTATATGATCTTGTGATATGGAAGTAATAAAAGCGACGACTGCATAATAAAGGTCCTTATCACAAGTGGCAATATAAAGCGAAGTTCTTCTATGCTAAGACTTTGTGCATCCAACCATAAAAACACATGACAACCTCTGCTTCCCTCTGCGAAGGGCCTATCTATTATTCTTGTCTTATAAGTGTCAAAATCCACCTTTCCTTTTTACATTTTATCTTTTGGCAAGCACATTGTGTTGGAAAGATCCTGACATATATACCCACTTGGATGTAAGTTTTCATGATCTATTACTGTTGACATTACCCTTGAGGTAAAAGGTTGGGAGGCAACACCATAAGCCCCCATCTTTCTCTGTGTCCGATTAAAACTCCATAAACATAAGTATTGCGTGAGTGTGAGCAATTGTGAAAGATTATATGATAGTTGAGTATGAAGGCTTGCTGAAAAGCTCTTATATTGACTCTTTCCGATATTACGACAAATTGCAATTGCTTCAATGACCGAGACCAAAGTTTATTAGTTTCCAATGAAGTTTATGATGCATACTTGATATTGTGGATGAATTGTTACTTTAGCATAAGAATCATATGACTATATTTATATAAGTTGCTGTTATGATAATGATCATGATGCCCTCATGTCCGTATTTTTTTTTATCGACACCTCTATCTCTAAACATGTGGACATATTTTTCTATATCGGCTTTCGCTTGAGGACAAGCAAGGTCTAAGCTTGGTGGAGTTGATACGTCTATTTTGCATCATGCTTATATGTTGATATGTATTGCATTATGGGTTGTTATTACTTGTTATGTCACAATACTTATACCTTTTCTCTCTTATTTTACAAGGTTTACATGAAGAGGGAGAATGCCGACAGCTGGAATTTTGGGCTGGAAAAGGAGCAAACTCTGGAAACCTATTATACACAACTCCAAAAGCCCTGAAACTCAACAGAACATCATTTCGGAAACTATAAAAAATATCTGGCGAAAGAAATCCACGAGGGGTGCCACCGGCTGTCCACGAGGGTGGGAGCGCGCCCCCCTTCCCAGGGCGCGCCCCCTGCCTCGTGGGCCAGCCGGCAGGCCCCCGATGCCCATCTTCTCCTATATGAGGTGTTTTGACCTGGAAAAAATCATAAGGAGGCTTTCGGGACCAGACACCGCCGTCTCGAGGCGAAACCGAGGCGGAAACCAATCTAGGGCTCCGGCAGAGCTGTTCTGCCGGGGATACTTCCCTCCGGGAGGGGGAAATCGTCACCGCCGTCATCAACAACTCTCCCATCTTGGGGAGGGCTATCTTCATCAACATCTTCACCAGCACCATCTCCTCTCAAACCCTAGTTCATCTCTTGTATCCAATATTTGTACCCAAACCTCAGATTGGTACATGTGGGTTGCTAGTAGTGTTGATTACTGCTTGTAGTTGATGCTAGTTGGTTTATTTGGTGGAAGATCATCTGTTCAGATCCATTACGCATATTCATATCCCTCTGATCATGAACAATATTATGTCTTGTGAGTAGTTACTTTGGTTCCTGAGGACATGGGAGAAGTCTTGCTATTAGTTGTCAGGTGAATTTGGTCTTCGTTCGATATTTTGATGAGATGTATGTTGTCTCTCCTCTAGTGGTGTCATGTGAACGTCGACTACATGACACTTCACCATTATTTGGGCCTAGAGGAAGGCATTGGTAAGTAATAAGTAGATGATGGGTTGCTAGAGTGACATAAGCTTAAACCCTAGTTTATGCGTTGCTTCGTAAGGGGCTGATTTGGATCCATATGTTTCAGGCTATGGTTAGGTTTACCTTAATACTTCTTTTGTAGTTGCGGATGCTTGCATTAGAGGTTAATCATAAGTGGGAGGCTTGTCCAAGTAAGGGCAGCATCCAAGCACCGGTCCACCCACATACCAAATTATCAAAGTACCGAACGTGAATCAGATGATCGTGATGAAAACTAGCTTGACGATAATTCCCATGTGTCCTCGGGAGCGCTTTCCATTATATAAGAGTTTGTCCAGGCTTGTCCTTTGCTACAAAAAGGATTGGGCCACCTTGATGCACCTTATTTACTTTTACCTTTTGTCACTTGCTATCAATTACCCTATCACAAAACTATCTGTTACCTATAATTTCAGTGCTTGCAGAAAATACCTTACCGAAAACTGCCTATCATTGCCTTCTGCTCCTCGTTGGGTTCGACACTCTTTCTTATCGAAAGGACTACGATAGATCCCCTACACTTGTGGGTCATCACCTTCCTGTTTTTGATACATACTACATATGTCTATTAACCATGTTCGTACATCAAACTAATGCTCTTTTGTATCCCTCATCAATCACTTATGATGAGACAATCACCCAGGTGGGTTAGTGTGAGACGCCATACTCGCTTAAAGAGTGCAATGTCATCCTCCCCACATGATTCTCAAGAAACAGGAAGGCTAAATGAAGATAGTCAACGTAGCTCTCTAGTTGATGACCGCAATTCCCCCACACCACCATCACAGGTGCTTGCTCTCAGTTCGCAGTGTGATATGTGGTTGCATGTTGCATATGGTGTCTAGCTTGTAATGCTTCTAATTAGGGTAAATTGCATCTGCTTAGTTTACACATTATACATGTGAATATGACATGCCTTCCTATTTTTGGTACACACTACATCTATGTGTTAACCTTGTTCTTACATAAAACTACCTCTCTTCTGTATCCTGCATCAATAACTTACGATGAGTCACCTTTATTCGTTGCATATTGCATATCATTTCTAGCCTGCTGCCATGTATTGCTTCTAATTTGGTCAAATACATTTGTTAGGGCACCCTTTTTAATTTGGCAGAGTGATATTGGTTTCATCTTTCATATGGTTTCTAGCTTGCATTGATTCTAACAAGTTCAAGCACCTTGTGCTTAGTTTACACTTTATACATCATACATGTCAATATGTCACGCCGTCCTATTTTTCATACATATTCCATCCTCCTATCATGCAGCTGCCTTACATGAAAGTAGTGTTCGTCAGTATCATGCATCAATGAGTTCTGAAGAGCAAGTTTTATTCCTTTTTCTTGTGGGTTTGACTTGACAAGGCAAAATCAAGAAAGAGGAAGGAAAAGAGTAAGGAAGGCGATGATGGTGGTTCTCTGCAGCAACGTAAACGGAGCATCTGTACCGATTCTCCTTGTACTGATAGTGCATTACAAGGTCCAAGTCTCCGCTCCCCTACTCCACCATCCAAGGTGCTTGCTCTAACTTGGCAGTGTGATATCTGGTTGCATGTTGCATATGGTTTCTAGCTTGTATTTCTCCTAATTAGTGTAAACTGCATCTGCTTAGCTTACACATGATACATGTGAATATGACACTCTTTCCTGTTTTTGGTACATACTATATCTATCTATCACACCATGTTCTTACATGAAACTACTCTTCTTGTGTATCCTGCATCAGTCACTTATGATGGAACACCTTTAAGTTGGTAGTGTGATATTGGTTTGCGTCTTGAATATGATTTCTAGCATGTATTGCTTCTAGTTTGATGAACGCCACCTATGACGAGACAGTTTTAACTTGGCAGAGTGATATTGATTGCACCTTTCATATGGTGTCTAGTTTCCAGTGCTTCTAATTTGTTGAAGTGCCTTCTGCTTAGTTACCACATCATAGGTGTGAATATGTCAAGCCGTCCATTTTTTCATACATATTCCATCCTCGTATCATGATTTTGCCTTTCATCATAGTAGTGTTCGTCAGTATCATGCATGAATGAGTTCTAAAGAGCGAATAATATTCCTTTTATTGTAGGTTTGACCTCACGATGCAAAATAAATAGAGCTGAAGGGAATTGGCAAGGCATTGAATGATGGTGGTCCTTCCGAGCAACTGAAATGGAGGTTCTCTACAGATTCTACTCCTCCATCCTCCCAACAAGATTCGCAAGACAATGCAAGGCTAGACAGTCAACATAGCTGTGTAGATGATGAGGACATCTCCCCTACTCCACCATCACAGGTGCTTGCTCTAACTTGGCACTATTATATGTGGTTGCATGTTGCATATGATGTCTAGCTTGTATTGCTTCTAACTTTGTTGAATTGCATATCCTTACTTTACACATAATGCCTGTGAATATGACACGTGTTCCTGTTTCTAGAACATACGTGTACATGATGAGCACATCTCCCCTACTCCACCATCACAGGTGCTTGCTCTAACTTGGCACTATTATATGTGGTTGCATGTTGCGTATGATGTCTAGCTTGTATTGCTTCTAACTTTGTTGAATTGCATCTGCTTACTTTACGCATAATGCCTATGAATATGACACGTGTTCCTGTTTCTAGAACATGTGTGTACATGCTGAGCACATCTCCCCTACTCCACCATCATAGGTGCTTGCTCTAACTTGGAATTGTTATATGTGGTTACATTTTCCGTATGATGTCTAGTTTGTATTGCTTCTGATTATGTTGACTTGCATCTGCGTAGCTTACAACTTATACCTGCAACGATCACTTACCCATAAGACACATTTAACTTGGGACTGTGATGTAGGTTGCATCTTGCATTGTCTTCTAGCTTGTACTACTTCTAATTTCTTGAAATGGCACTTACGGCGAGACACTTTTTACTTGATAGAGTGATATTGGTTGCATGTTCATATGGTGCCTAGCTTTCATTTCTTCTAATTTTGTTGAAATGCCTTCCGCTTACTGTTTTTTCATACATATTCCATCCTCCTATCGTACGTGTGAATATGAAATGTTGTCTTTTTTTTATATATTCCATCCTCCTATCCTGCGCTTGCCTTACATCAAAGTAGTGTTCGTCTATATCATGCATCAACCATTTATGCAGAGCTAATTTTATTCATAGTCTTGTGGTTTTGACTTCATAAGGCAATATCAGAAAATAGGAAGGAAAAGAGTAAGTTAGGGGATGTTGGTGGTCCTCTGCACCGACGCAAACAGAGACTCTCTAGATTTGCCACCGCTACTGCTAATGAAGTTGAAGTCCCAAGTGTACATGATGAGTTTATCTCCCGTACTCCACCATCGCAGGTGCTTGCTCTAAGTTGACAGTGTGATAATTGGTTTCAAGTTGCATATGTTGTCTAGCATGTATTTCTTCTATTTTGATTAAATTGCACCTGCTGAGTTCATACGTTATACATGTGCATATGACATGGTGTTCTGTGTCTAGAATACACTACATCTATCCATCATACCATGTTCTTACATCAAAGTACTGCTGTTGTGTATCCCGCATCAGTCACTCATGATTGGACACTTTTAACATGGCAGTTTGATAGTGGTTGCATCTTGCATTGATTTCTACGTTGTACTGCTTCTAATTTTTTGAATTCCCACTTATGACAAGACACTTTTAACTTGGTAGAGTAATATTTGTTGCATCTTTCATATGGTGTCTAGCTTGCATTACTTCTATTTTCTTGAAAATCCTTCTACTTAGTTTACACATCGTAGCTGTGAATATGTCATGTCGTCCTATTTTTCTTACATATTCCATCCTCATATGGTTGTCTTACATCAAAGTATTGCTTGTCTGTATCATGCATCAATGAGTTCTGAAGAGCAATTTTATTCTTTTGTGTTGTGCATACGGCTTGACATGGCAAAGTCAAAAAAGAGCAAGGAAAATAATATAGTAGGGAGTGGTGTTACTCGTCGGGTGAAACGGAAAAGGATCTGCCGTCCAGATTCTGTTGGTACTTATAGTGTAGTAGAAGGTCCAAGTCCACCGGCTAAATCTACAAACACAGTATCACTTGCTCCACCAGCTGCAGCATCCGCTTCAACTGTACCAGCATCTCAACGATTTACTCGTTCATTTGCTCCGGAACTGGCCAGTTCCCAAGCTGCCTTCACACCTAACACTACTTCCGAAGCACTGCAAACACAACAGGACTTGGCAAGATCAGATGAACCTCATGAGCATCAACACCACAACGGTACCTGACCGAGTCAAGTTGCAGTTGCATGCTCCTTTATATGTACTCTCATAGTTTGATGTACACTAACACTTTCGATATTCGTTGTTGAACTAGCACCACGACGCAAGCAGAAATAGACATCAGGGATAATGCTTGATAGATTAACAAAATCTAAAGGAGGAAGAATGGAGATCCATTTTGAGGCAGGTTTAAAAAGGCCACGTGATGCTACAGAGTCAGCCAAGTTAGTATCAGAGGCAGTCGTTGCCGTTAGGTGTCATGCACGTATCCTTCCAACGTGGATCCAGTACAGGAATGAGAAAGACAATACCCATTTTAGTAATGTTATTCATCGCAATTAGTAATATTGTCTTGCTATGTCCCATACTTTCTAGCTTCCTCCTAATAAGACTCACATTCTTTTTTCAACAGATGAGGTTCAAGTTCGATCCGAAAGATGATGCAACTAAACAAGCATGCACTCATGTTTTTAAGTCTGCTCTGCGACAGTATCGGTACCACCTTAGAAAATCTCACTTTGAAGGCAATGCTAACAATGAAATCACCCAAACATCTCCAGTGGAATATATTATAGATGAAGACTGGACAACCCTCGTTAAACACTGGTTTGATCCAAAGTATCAGGTAGACTATATGTATTTGATAAGACCACATATTGAACTTGTATTTATGTATGTGCCTTACAAGTGTATCTTCTTCTAGGCTAACTGTTTGAAGAACAAGACCAACCGTTCTAAAGTGAAATTCCAACAGACAACGGGATCTCGTAGCTATATTGCACACTGCCATGCTCTTGTAAATAGCTGATACTTCCTTCTTTTTTCTGTGCCATATTATCGTATCTATATTGACTTGTTCCAAATATAGAGGAAAGCATGTGCGGACCAAAAAGAACCTGAACCGAATGCAGTGCAAATCTTCAAGGATTGCCACACCAGCAAGATGAAGGGCATGAGCACACCAGTTCAAGCCGCTGCTGTAAGTCCTTACTCCTCCTGCCATTGAACTGATTGGTACTGTGATGTGTTCATTTAACTACTTGGTTTGCAGCCAATGTCAGTTACTCTGTTCACTTTTATACACAGTTGTCTTAACGTATCATTTCACCTTACATGGTTTAAAAGAGATGAAGGATATTATTTTGGTCTTGGTCTATATTCTAGTTGTTATGTTCACGTGCGCACACAATGATAAAATAGCCTGTTTGTTTTATATCTGTTTCCCCATGATATGAATGATGGCATACTATGTTCATCCTACTTTAAACCATGTCTCCTTATCCTTAGATGTCAACGAATGTGAGGAAATAGAAAATACAGTAGGCATACTACATGGACATATGTTCCGAAAGTGATTTTATTATGTAGTTGGCACTACAATACATGCTAATGTATTGCGGTAGTTCACCAAAATAAGTTATGTATAAACGTGTAACCTACTTTTTGTTTTTGTCTCATTAGTAACTTATCTGGTACACTAACCTACAAGTTCAAACTTTCAGGAAGCTATGGAAAAAATGATTGAACAGCCACAACCACCTGAAGGTGACAAGGCTACCACAGGCACAATGTCACCTCTTGCTGCTGTGCGTCAGTATCTCTCCACTAACAGTGCAAAAAGCACCTTCCTGCGTAATTCTGGGTTGGTTGTTAAGGTAACCTCGTCCAAATCGCCTACTGAACAAAATCTTCCTGCTAGACAGAGTAATATATCTGTGCTCCAGACACAAGTCCAATCCATAATGGACGTCATTTTGGAAAAAAAGAATAGAGGTTGACAAATGTCATCGAGAAATGAATGGTTTTGAAACCAGACTATCACACATTTGCTTCGTTGTTCAAGAGCAATGGCGGAAAAAAGGTGAAGATCGTGCTGCTCCATCAGATTCTACAGCCTGAAACATTAGCACTCAGGTCAAATGATATGTGCTTCTATACATATGATGGTGCTTTTATCTGCAAGGACTGTAAACTTTATGCCAACATGCCTTTTGTTGTGATACAGCATTTATGATGCTGCCAAAGGCTGCAATAATTACGACACTATTTTTGTATAGTGTAGGTTTATCTTAGTAATGTATTCGGCAGAAAGCTTCGTAGGAGCCCAACATGCCAACATTCGTCGGGCCCATTCCAATTGGGCTAAAAATGATTATGGCCCGAAATTTGCATGTAGCCCACTAAAAATATCTGGGCCTAAATCAGCATAAGATTTCATATTTTTCTGGTAGGCCTGTTGATACGTCTCCAACGTGTCTACTTTTCCAAACCCTTTTGCCCTTGTTTTGGACTCTAACTTGCATGATTTGAATGGAACTAACCCGGACTGATGTTGTTTTTAGCAGAATTGCCATGGTGTTGTTTTTGTGCAGAATAAAAAGTTCTCGGAATCGCCTGAAAATCAACGGAGAATTATTTTGGAAAATATAAAAAAATACCTGCAAGAAGATCCTCATCGGGGGGGCCACACCCTGTCCAAAAGGATGGGGGGCGCGCCCCCTGCCCAGGGCGCGCCCCCTACCTCGTGGGCCCCCGATGCTCAATCGACGTACCCCCAGATCCTATATCTTCCGTTTTGGGGAGAAAAAAATCAGAGAGGAAGAATTATCGCGTTTCACGAGACGGAGCCGCCGCCAAGCCCTAATCTCTCTTGGGAGGGCTGATCTGGAATCCGTTCGGGGCTCCAGAGAGTGGAGATCATCGCCATCGTCATCATCAACCTGCCTCCATCACCAATTCCATGATGTTCACCGCCATTTGTGAATAACTCCATCGTAGGCTTGCTGGACGGTGATGGTTTGGATGGGATCTATCATGTAATCGAGTTAGTTTTGTTTGGGTTTGATCCCTAGTATCCGCTATGTTCTGATATTGATGTTTGGGTTTGATCCCTACGTTGACTATGTTCTGGCGGTAGCAGCAAGATAGGATCAAGAACACACATATATTCATGAAAACATAATAGGTTCAGATCTGAAATCATGGCACTCGGGCCCTAGTGACAAGCATTAAGCATAGCAAAGTCAAAGCAACATTAATCTCAGAACATAGTGGATACTAGGGATCAAACCCTAACAAAACTAACTCGATTACATGATAGATCCCATCCAACCCATCACCGTCCAGCAAGCCTATGATGGAATTACTCACACACGGCGGTGAGCATCATGGAATTGGTGATGGAGGAAGGTTGATGATGACGATGGCGACGATCTCCACTCTCCGGAACCCCGAACAGACTCCAGATCAGCCCTCCCGAGAGAGATTAGGGCTTGGCGGCGGCTCCTTCTCATGAAACGCGATAATTATTCCTCCTTGATTTTTTTCTCCCTGAAACGGAAGATATAGGATCTGGGGGTACGTCGGTGGAGCATCGGGGGGCCCACGAGTGTCGGAGATATTGACCACGGGTGTCTTCATCGACCACCCATGGTATTTCAAGACAATTGGGGGCCGCCTGTTATCCCCCAGTCGTGTGCTTATCGGGCCGCCTCCTGGGACAGTTTACCCCAGGAGCCGGCTGCCAGCAGGCGGCAGGGGCCCAAACAGGCGGCAGCCCCATAGCCAGCAGCTAGCAGACGGTCCTACGCCTCCCCCTCGGGATGCGTGCTAGGGGACCACTACACAACTGAGGCATGGCTACAGTTGAGCATGTCCTTGGAGAATCTATAAGGGCGTGGCTACAGTGAATGTGCACCCTATGGGCGCCTCTTAAGCGGCGTATCACTGTAGCCATGCTGCAAGTGACCAAGCTCCGGTCTGAGGAAGCCACGATCCCACTACCCACAGACGGCAGGGCCAGCAGGCGGCTGGCCCCACCGGCCAGTGAGTGAGTCAGAAATAAGCAGCCCCTGGCAGGCGGCCAGGGGAGGTGGCCCGCCTGGTAGCAGGCGGCTCACCGCACCCTAGGAGTCTGAACCTCATCAAGATGACAAGACATGATGTGGTGGCGGCGTACGGCAGGAGACGGCGGCACTGTAGCCACTTCCCTCCTAACGATGCTGCCGTCAGCAGAAGCATGCCTATAGTGAAAGGCAATCTCATGGCCCCGCAGACGGCGGGCCCCAGCAAACAGCCGGCAAGGCCGGCACCCGAAGGCGCTGACGTCTGGGGGCCATTCCGCCGAGATTACTATTGTACCCCTGGGGGGTAGGCCTATATAAACCCCCCAGGGTCCTCCATGAGGAGGGGTTGGTTGGTTGAACTCTAGAAGGAAGAGAGACACGTAGAGAGAGATAGAGAGAAACCCTAGCGATCATCCCAATTCCCTAGAGCGAAGGTAGTGAGCTAGCCTTGCTCTTCTTCCTCCTCTAGACGACACAGCTCAAGGAGCAACCTTGTAGCTGCCCTAGTGACATTAGTCATGATGCGGAGTCCTCGCAGAGCAGGACTAGGGGTGTTATCTCCACGGAGAGCCCCAAACCTTGGTAAGATTCGTAGGCGTCCTAAGTTCCGCCTTATCCCGCTTCTAGGGCCCAGAGACGCTCTATTGTCCCCATGCATGATAAGCCACCCGTTGGCATATGTCGCCCCAAAACCCCGACATTTGGCGCCCACCATGGGGCCTGGTGCACCATCGTCCGGAGACATGTTCTGGATGGGAACTTTGTTCCTTCCGTCCGAGCACACCCAGCCTGGCACGCCCGCTAGCATGGACACCGGGATGCGTCGCGGCGCTGAGGCCGCATGCGCTGCGAGCGGACTCGCCGACCTCCTCGTCGGCGTCCACATTCATGACGAGCCTTCTCCGGCTGCAAAGCCAGTTGCTCCGGAGAGCTGCCTCATCGAGCTCCTCGACAATCTCCACATCGTCAACGAGCGCACCTCTGACATGGAGACAGTGGGCTCTTCTGACCCACCAGTTGACATGATCATCGACCTCGACGCGGAGCCAGTCGATTCCTTCCCCGAGCACGCGGTGATCATGGACAACCCCCTCCCCGCTCCAGCAGGTGGCAGCACCGTCAGCACCGTCACGGAGGTGCTCGCCACCGCCCACGACGAGCCGTCCGGCGGGTCGGGCCAAGACACACTCCAGGCCGCCATGCAGAACCTCGCCGCACCCGTTGCGGCAGCGGCAGACGGCGCGGCGTTGGAGGCACTCCGCGTCTCGCTCCTCGACAGCGCCAACAAGCTGGCCGCTTCCCGACGCCTCACTGAAGCTTACCGCCGCGAGATGGACCGTGCCATAGGCGGCACGCCGGCTGCTGGCGAGTCTAGCCGGGTTGGTGCAGTTCGCGATCGCAGCGAGGTTCTGGCAGACATGCTGGGGGCCTCACGGCCTATGTACCTCACTCCATCGGAGAACCTAAGGGCTGCCCAGGCGGCAGTCGACGAGCTAGGCCATTTGGGGGGAGATGAGCTTCGCTGCATGACTCAGCGCGCCCGCCAGCTCCTCGTCGCGGCCGCTGCGTAGCAGGAGGCCCGTCGCCGGGCATCATAGACCGGCGCACAGGCAGATAACCGCCCCTTTCGGCGGGAGCAAGGAGCCGCGTCCCGCTCTCCAACAGTCGGCGCCCCCAATCGGCGTGACTCAGAGCCGGCTGCTAGCCGTAGCCGACGGACTCGCATCACCATCGAGCGCGACGAAGACGGCCGCCCAAGGGCCATAAAGCGGCGAGAGTAACGCCCGCCTCCTCCTCGTCGAGAGAGGTGTGTGTCTTCTCCGCCTGTTGACCACCCCTCTCTAGCAGGCCGCTTGGGCCGCCGCGAGGGAGTCGGGGAGAATGACGCTCGCCACCGCCTGGACCAACTGGCTCGGTCCCAGGCGGTCGAAGAAGAAGATGACCTTGGCCCTGCTTGCTTCGGCCCCCGCATCCGTAATGAGCCTTTCCCTAAGGGTTTCTCACTCCCCAGAGATACCCCCAAGTACAACGGATCTGTGAAGCCAGAGGACTGGCTGGTAGATTACTCCACAGCCGTCAGCATAGCAACCGGCAACAGGCGTGTTGCGGTGAAGGACGTGCCACTCATGCTCCAGGGCACGGCACGGACGTGGCTGAACAGCCTCAAACCCAACAGTATCAATGGCTGGTTGGACTTCACCGACGCCTTCACTTGCAACTTCACCAGCACCTACAAGCGTCCACCCAAGCCGCGCCATCTCTCCTTATGTGTTCAAGGCCTAGATGAGTCAGCCCGTGATTACCTAACGCGTTGGGCAGAGCTGCGCAACTCTTGCGAGGGAGTGCACGAGGTACAAGCCATCGAGTATTTCATGGCCGGGTGCAGAGAAGGCACCCTGCTCAGGCACAAACTCCTCTGCGACGAACCCGCCATGCTGGACGAGCTACTGAGCATAGAAGACAAATACGCCACGGTCGACTCCTCCATGAAGTCCGAGCTGCAAGTGGATGCTTCTGGAAAAATGACTCCCCCAACTCCCAAAACGCCGGCTGGAGAGTCCAGCCGACGCCAGCAGCCGAGCGATCACAAGCGCAAGACCCACGCGCCGGCTGCCAATAGCCGGCTGGTGGCGGCGGATGATGGCCAGCAGCCAGAACCACAAGCGGGACCCAAGTGCCAGAAGGGCGGCAAGCCAGCCTGGCAGCCGGCTTTCTCCTTCGACCAAGCCCTGGACGCTCCCTGCAAGTTTCACAGCGGCACGAAGCCTTCCAATCACACCACACGAAAGTGTCATTGGCTCACACGGATTGCCAGAGGGAAAGCTCTACCACCGCCGCCTGCTGGGCAGGCGGCCCCGCCTCCCAATCCACCGGTTGCTCGTCCGAGTGGCCAAGTCCAGGACATGTTCCCAGAAGAAAACGGAGCCTACGTCGTCTTCACAAGCCAAGCGGATGATAGGCACAACCGGCACCAGCAGCGCAGAGAAGTCAACACAGTTGCTATTGAAGCTCCAGAATTCATGCACTGGTCTGAGAGGCCCATCAGCTGGAGCCGTGAGGATCACCCGGCCGTCATGCCTTCACCAGGGGCTTATGCCTTGGTTCTGGATGCAACTCTCTCCACCGACAGGCGGGCCTGTCGCTTCTCCCAAGTGCTGGTAGACGGCGGCAGCAGCATCAACATCATGTACCATGATACCATGGAGAAGTTGGGCATCAAAGAAAAATAGCTTCAGCCTACCAGGACTGTGTTCCACGGTATTGTGCCAGGCCTCTCTTGCTCACCAATCGGCAAGGCCAAGATTGATGTCCTGTTTGCTGACAAGAAGCATTTCTGGAGGGAGCGAGTCTGGTTTGAAGTAGTGAACCTGGAAAGTCCCTATCACGTGATTTTGGGCCGGCCAGCTCTTGCAAAGTTCATGGTGATACCCCATTACGCTTACCTCAAGAGGAATATGTCGGGTCCCAAAGGAATAATCACCGTAGTCGGGGACTATGAGAAGTCCATCGCGTGTGCGACCGCCAGCAGCCGTCCGACCGAGTCCCTTGTCATGGCTGAAGAAAAGCGCCGCCTGGAACTGCTAGTGGCAATGGCTGACGAGCAGCCAGCCATACCAGCCGACCCCAGGGAGGCGGAGCCACAAGGCTCATTCCAGCCTGCCAAGGAGACAAAGAAGATTGCCTTGGACCCATCTCACCCAGAGCGATTTGCTGTCATAGGATCAAACCTAGACAGCAAATAGGAAAGTGAGCTCGTCGATCTCCTCCGTGAGAATCGGGAAATCTTTGCATGGTCCCCCAAAGACATGCCGGGTGTCCCGACGGATTTCGCCGAGCACAAGCTACATGTGAGAGAAGATGCAAAGCCTGTCAGGCAGCCGCTCTGCCGTCTGTCAGAAGAGAAAAGAAGAGTTGTTGGGGAAGAGGTCGCCCGCCTGCTAGCAGCCGGCTTCATTATGGAAGTTTTCTATCCCGAGTGGCTCTCAAACCCAGTCCTAGTGCTGAAGAAGAACAACAAATGGCGCATGTGCATTGATTACACCAGCCTCAACAAAGCTTGCCCTAAAGATCCGTTTGCTTTGCCGCGAATAGATCAGGTGATTGACTCCACAGCCAGATGCGAGCTGCTGTCATTACTTGATGCTTATTTCGGGTACCACCACATCAAACTCGATCCGGCCGACCATCTGAAGACCGCCTTCCTCACGCCATTTGGGGCCTTCTGCTACCTGACCATGACGTTTGGCTTGAGAAATGCTGGTGCCACCTTTCAGTGTTGCATGCAGAAGTGTCTCCTCAAGCAACTTGGCAGAAACGCCCACGTTTATGTAGATGATATCGTGGTAAAGACGAAGAAGAGGGGAACTCTTTTGGAGGATCTCCAAGAGACATTTGAAAACCTGTGCCGCTTTCAGATCAAGCTAAACCCAGAGAAATGTGTGTTTGGGGTACCAGCAGGCCAGCTCCTTGGCTTCCTGGTATCTGAACGCGGCATCGAGTGCAACCCCGCAAAGATCAAGGCCATTGAGAGGATGGAGCGGCTGACTCGTGTACGGGATGTCCAGAAGTTCACAGGGTGACTGGCCTCCCTCAGCCGTTTCATCAGCCGGCTGGGTGAGAAGGCACTCCCACTGTACCAACTGATGAAGAAAATCACTTGCTTCGAGTGGAACGACAAGGTGGATGAAGCCTTCCAGCAACTCAAGAAATTGTTGTCCACCCCGCCTGTCCTGACGGCACCAACAGACAAGGAACCCATGTTCCTTTACATAGCCGCCACCAGCCGGGTGGTCAGCACAGTCATTGTGGTCGAGCGCCCAGAAGACGGCAGAGCCTTGCCCGTCCAAAGGCCAGTCTACTATTTGAGCGAGGTGCTGTCAGTCTCCAAGCAGAACTACCCCCATTACCAGAAGATGTGCTATGGCATGTACTTCACCGCCAAAAAACTCAAGCAGTACTTCCAAGAGCACCCCGATCATGGTCGTTTGCACAGCTCCGCTTGCTGAGATTATGGGCAACAGAGATGCTGCAGGAAGAGTGGCCAAGTGGGCCATTGAGCTGGCCCCCTTCACCATCTTCTACCAGCCCCGCACCACCATCAAATCGCAAGCATTGGCCGACTTCCTCATCGACTGGGCCGAGACCCAGTACCTGCCGCCTGCTCCAGACTCAACCCATTGGCGGATGCACTTTGACGGATCAAAGATGCGCACTGGCTTGGGAGCCAGCATCGTCCTCACCTCTCCCAATGGCGACAAGCTGATGGGCCTCTAACCCCTCGTTGGCTACCCCAAGTGGAAGGTGTAAGATGCAGTGTTGTGGAAGTTTTTCCCTTAGCAAAGATGCCAAGGATCGAATCCCCAGAGACTCCTAGGTTCAACAAGTAGGTGTCAACTGCTAACGGCGCCGGATTAGCAATCAACGTGGACCTGCACACAGATACAAATAACTTTGCTCCCAACGAGTACAGAGAGGTTGTCAATCCCTCCGGCCTTGTAGTTCACAAAGGACTAAACGCAAATGATAGTAGTGATAGATAATGTTTGCAATAGTAAGTAAAAGCAAAAAGTAAATAGCGGATGTGATCAATGATGGTAATATGGACCAGAGTCTCATGATGTTCACTAGTGATGTCTCTCTCCCAAAAGACGATAAAACAGCTATGTGAGGTAAACGAATTACAACTGGGCAATTGACAGGACCACGAACGCAAACCAATGCTGACTACATTGCAAGAAAGGTTGAGGTTCAAAGCATGGGCGGTACGCCAAAGTAAGTACACCGAAATCCATCAATATCTACTACTAATCATCCACCTTGAGATATCTATCCAGAACATCTCGCTGGTATTAAGTTGCGAGTCCCACCCATAGTGTAAACTCAATGCAACAGACAACTGCATTAAAAGAACTTTGCGTAAAGTAAACAATCCTTGCACCTGCGGGCACAAGCACCGTTGTTTTCCCCCTTGTGGCAACAGCACATCCCCTAGACTCATGTTTCTGTCACTCAAGCTAGTCATCGAGGGGCATGAACCCACAATCGAGCATAACGTTCCCTCTTGGAGTCACTACGTATTACTTGGCCAAAGCAATAAATAACAACGGAGAACATGCAAGAATTACTTATGAACATAAATATAAAAGAGGTAGATCAAATATATTACTCAATCACAATCTGAACATAATCTCATAATCCATCAAATCCCAGCAAACTCATCATAGCAACAACATAAGGATTACATATGTGCCTCGATCATGTAGGGCAGCTCACGAGGACTAATTAGTGAAGCACAAGAACGGGAGGAGAACATCACATAGCTACTGGTAATGGACTCATGGTCCAAGGGAGACTACTCACAACTCATCCGGGAGGCGTCCATGGTGGTGGAGAGGCTCCCGATGGTGATCCTCCCCTCCGGCAGGGTGCCGGGAAGAGTTCTCATGGTGCTCCCGATCTTGGAAGCGGTGGCGGCGGCGGAACAGAGATGAGATCGCGAAAAAGAGTTCCCGTCCCGAGGGTTTCGAAGGACGCTCTAAATATATGCCGAAGGGGGGCACCAGACGGGGCTCGGGGGGGCCAGGCGCCCCCCCGGCACGGCCCAGGGGGGCGCGCCGCCAGGGCGCCTGGAGCCCTGGTGCCCCCCCCCCCCCGGCTGTCCTTCGGGCGCCAGGTATGTTCTGGAACGCTGATTTTTTATATAATTTTTCAGGATTTTTCCTAGCAGTTCTCGTAACGTGAAAACCTGAAATACAAAAACAGCCGAAAACAGAAACTGGCACCGGGGTGCACTGGATTAGTAGGTTAGTCCAAATATGATCAAAAGTGTATGGAAGTGTATGAATATCATAGCAATATCACCCAAAAGTAGCATGGAGCAAGCAGAAATTATAGATACGTTTTGGACGTATCAACATCCCCAAGCTTAATTCCTGCTCGTCCTCGAGTAGGTAAATGATAACAAGAATAATTTCTGTGGTGACATGCTATTAACCATATAGGACTTTTTATAGTCATATGACAAAAGCTTACTGAGACAATGATTCTATAGTAATTAAGTTGCCTCATGAGAAAATCACAAATGATTGAAAGTTTTACAACATGACATTGAAGCATCAAATAGATTTGCAATGAACATGATGTGCAAATATGATAAAGTGATATCTAGCTTGCCCCCTTTAGTGAAGCAAAACATAAATGCAGGGGCACCTTCAAGGTTTAAGTGATGACTAGATACAATGATTTCAAAATAAACGATATCACAATCATGCAAAAGACAATGCTACTTTGGAACAATGCACATTACACTTAGAATGACAATCATGCTCTCAGTAGTTGGTGCTTGAAGAAAGAAGGTGGAGACTCAACATAAAAGTAAAAGAATGGTTATGTGCTAGAGCTTTTTATTTTGAAAACATAGAAGCAATTTTGTCAACGGTAGTAGTACTTCGTATGTGTCATGCATAAGACATCCTATAAGTTGCAAGCCTCATGCATCGAATACCAATAGTGCTCACACCTTGTCCTAATTAGCTCGGATTTCCATGGGTTATCATTGCATTACATATGTTTCAACCAAGTGTCACAAAGGGGTACCTCTATGCCACTTGTACAAAGGTCCAAGGAGATAAATCGCATTTGATTTCTCGTTTTTGATAGATCTCAACTTGAGGACATCCATACCGGGACAACATAGAAAATAGATGATGGACTCCTCTTTAATGCATAAGCATATTCTCATAAGAGATTGAGGATTAATGTCCAAGCTAAAACTTCCACCATGATACATGGCTTTGGTTGGCGGCCCAATGTTCTTCTCTAACAATATGCATACTCAATCAACCCATGGCAAATCACCCTTATTTCAGACAAGACGAACATGCATAGCAACTCACATGATATTCAACAAAAGTGTGACAGTTGATGGCGTCCCCAGAAACATGGTTACCGCTCAGCAAGCAACTTATAAGAAATAAGATACATAAGCAACATATTCTTTACCACAATAGTTTTTAAGCTACTTTCCCATGAGCTATGTATTGCAAGGTTAGTCTGCTTAGTACAGGTGGAGGTTAGCAAAAGACTGGGAGCGACCAACTAAGAGAGCAATGACGGTCATAATCATGCAGAGCGACAAAGCAACATTGAATCAGGCATGGTAGTTATATCGCTACTCAGAAATAAAAGATCATCAAGGCTTGACAGACTTTCTTTACAGTCTTAAATATGCGTGAGCATACGCCAAGTCAATCAAAATAAATTCTTGAAGGAAGATATTACTAAACCATACCACATCATCGGCAAACAAATCAAGTTGGTACTCCAATAACACATTGGAAATCCCCCAGCTATTTGAGACTAACCATAAGAAACCTGAACTACTAAGCACCATTATGCACGTAGCATCTTTATCATAGACATATCAACCAATACAACGGAAGCAAACTCTCTTAATAAGGTGAGCATGATAATTAAAGAGAGTTCAAGCAACCAACTAAACAAAAGCTCTTTGAAAGTATAAGCATGAATACTAAGAGCAGAGCATGATAGTAGCTATTAAAAGACAAAGAACACACACAGCAAAGATAGACATGAAAATTCTATGTTATGTTCTAGGTAGAAGTGGAGCGTGTTTCTCTCCCACATAAAGAACGCTGAGTTCCGACTCGTTATGAAAAACTAAAAAGAAAACTAAAAGCAAGACGCTCCAAGCATAGCACTTAACACATGAAGTGATAAAAATATAGCGGAACGAAAGACGAACTGATAATGTTGATGGAGAAGGGGATGCACGGGGGCATCCCCAAGCTTAGACGCTTGAGTCTCCTTGAATATTTCTTGGGGGTGCACGGGGGCATCCCCAAGCTTGAGCGCTTGACACTCCTGAATCTTTTTATCATCTTCCCTCGCACACTTGAAAACTCCCTTCATACATAACTCATCATAATCTGATTAGCGAGGTTAGTACCCTTAATAAAATAATTATACCTTGCTGGAAATAAAGATATTCTTGAAGTTCTACTGTTTCTCAAGATTGCCAAAAGGTTTTTGCAAAGAAAAAGCAAGCTCTTGGTTTGCAAAATGAAGGAAAGGCAAAACAGGACAGAATCTGTGAAAAACAGAACAGCAGGTAGTAATTGATTTGTTCGGGGCACTTCTGCAACTCAAATCAAAAAACTCAGAACAGAAGCACGAAAGACAATTATATAGAGAACGCTTTCGAAAAAATTCAGACCAAAAAGATGATCTGGTGATTTTATACAAATTTTTCTATCCAAGGACAGAATCTGTTTCCTGGACAGCACCTCACAACTTTTGAACTTTCTAGCAATCAGAGGCTATACTTGGCACAAATATAAAAAGCAAAGATACAATGATGATGCTACTGTAGTAAACAACATCAAGACACAACAAAAGCAAAATATAAAAAAATTATTCATGTGGGCTGCCTCCCAAAAGCGCTTTCTTTTATGCCTTTAAGCTAGGCATAATGCAAAAATGATGCTCTCGTAGGAATAAGAGTTGAAGAACAAAAGAGAGCATCAAGAAGCACATATAAATCTTATTTAAGTCTACCCCTCTTCCTATGCATTGGAATCTTGTAAAGAAATAAATTATTGAAGCATAAAGCAATAAGCATAGGAAGACAAAACAAGTGCAGCTTCAAAACCTTCAACATAAAGAGAGGGAACTTGATATTATTAAGATATTTAGAACCACGTCTCCCTCTCTCATTATAAATTTCAGTGGCATCGTGGATGAACTCAACAATATAAGTATCACATAAAGCATTGTTACCATGATCCACACGCAAAAAGGTACTCTTACTCTCCACATAAGCATCATGAAGAGGATAAAACTTATTATAAAAGAGAGACATAAGCTCTTGCCAATCAAGCAAGTGCGAGTTATCGAGAAGCTTATACCAATCTGAAGCATTATCTATAAGTGATACGGCGAACAATTTCCTCATGATGAACTCCCTTGATACACCTGCAAGCTTAAATAATGAACATAGTTGTGACAGATATAGCAAGTGTTCACCGGGATGTCCGTCTCCTGCATAACGATTAGCCAAGATATAATTGATAATACCAGCTGGTATTTTATAGGGCACACTTTCAGTAGGGGGAGGAGCAACCACCACAGGTGCGGGGCGTCTTCCTGCAAGCAACGATCCAATAGCAAGGTTGTCCATAAGCATAACTAGTGAAATACATGAAGAAAACTGAAAGGTAAACTAACAAGACTAAAAAGCAAAGGTAAAAGATAGCGTGCAACTCCCCTATCCTGAAGAGTGGAGTCCCCGGCAACGGCGCCAGAAAAACTCCTTGATGGGCCTCTAACCCCTCGTTGGTTACCCCAAGTGCCAGGTGTAAGATGCAGTGTTGTGGAAGTTTTTCCCTTAGCAAAGATGCCAAGGATCGAATCCCCAGAGACTCCTAGGTTCAACAAGTAGGTGTCGACTGCTAACGGCGCCGGATTAGCAATCAACGTGGACCTGCACACAGATACAAATAACTTTGCTCCCAACGAGTACAGAGAGGTTGTCAATCCCTCCGGCCTTGTAGTTCACAAAGGATTAAACGCAAATGATAGTAGTGATAGATAATGTTTGCAATAGTAAGTAAAAGCGAAAAGTAAATAGCGGATGTGATCAATGATGGTAATATGGACCGGAGTCTCATGATGTTCACTAGTGATGTCTCTCTCCCAAAAGACGATAAAACAGCTATGTGAGGTAAACAAATTACAGCTGGGCAATTGAAAGGACCACGAACGCAAACCAATGCTGACTACATTGCAAGAAAGGTTGAGGTTCAAAGCATGGACGGTACGCCAAAGTAAGTAGACCGAAATCCATCAATATCTACTACTAATCATCCACCTTGAGATATCTATCCAGAACATCTCGCTGGTATTAAGTTGCGAGTCCCACCCATAGTGTAAACTCAAAGCAACAGACAACTCCATTAAAAGAACTTTGCGTAAAGTAAATAATCCTTGCACCCGCGGGCACAAGCATCGTTGTTTTCCCCCTTGTGGCAACAGCACATCCCCTAGACTCATGTTTCGGTCACTCAAGCTAGTCATCGAGGGGCATGAACCCACAATCGAGCATAACGTTCCCTCTTGGAGTCACTACGTATTACTTGGCCAAAGCAATAAATAACAACGGAGAACATGCAATAATTACTTATGAACATAAATATAAAAGAGGTAGATCAAATATATTACTCAATCACAATCTGAACATAATCTCATAATCCATCGGATCCCAGCAAACTCATCATAGCAACAGCATAAGGATTACATATGTGCCTCGATCATGTAGGGCAGCTCACGAGGACTAATTAGTGAAGCACAAGAACGGGAGGAGAACATCACATAGCTACTGGTCATGGACTCATGGTCCAAGGGAGACTACTCACGACTCATCCGGGAGGCGTCCATGGTGGTGGAGAGGCTCCCGATGGTGATCCTCCCCTCCGGCAGGGTGCCGGGAAGAGTTCTCCTGGTGCTCCCGATCTTGGAAGCGGCGGCGGC
>LR738710.1:744436346-744499550 GCA_902687465.1 Secale cereale
CCCCCCCCCCCCGGCTGTCCTTCGGGCGCAAGGTAGGTTCTGGAACGCTGATTTTTTATATAATTTTTCTGGATTTTTCCTGGCAGTTCTCGTAACGTGAAAACCTGAAATACTAAAACAGCCGAAAACAGAAACTGGCACCGGGGTGCACTGGATTAGTAGGTTAGTCCAAATATGATCAAAAGTGTATGGAAGTGTATGAATATCATAGCAATATCACCCAAAAGTGGCATGGAGCAAGCAGAAATTATAGATACGTTTTGGACGTATCACAAGCTCAAATACACCCTGCAAATCCACTTTGCCGCCTCCAACAATGTGGCCGATTATGAGGCGCTCATTCCCGGGCTTCGGATGGCCAAAGTGATTGGCATCCGCCGAGTGCTGTGCTATGGTGACTCGGACTTGGTTGTCCAGCAGTCATCTGGGGACTGGGACGCCAAGGACGCAAATATGGCAAGTTACTGTTTCCTTGTCCAGCAGATCAGTGGGCATTTTGACGGCTGTGAGTTCCTCCACGTGCCACGAGCCGACAACATGCAAGCCGACACCTTGGCACGAATCGGCTCCACCCGCCAAGCAATACCAGCCGGCGTGTCCCTCCAATGCCTGCCCAAGCCGTCTATCAAGCCTTCACGAGAATCAGAGTCAATCTTCATACCAGCTGATGCTGGAGCAGACGGCCCAGCAACTTCAGCAGCCTGCCCGGAGACTGCTCCAGCAGACGGCCTAGATACTCCAACTCCAGCAAACGGCGCAGCAGTCGCTGTGCTGGTTCCTGGCCCGAGGACTGCTCCAGCAGGCGGCCAAGAGGTGACAGCTCCAGTAGACGGCCAGGGGACTACTGCAGCCGGCCCGGGGACTTCAGAAGCACAACAGGCGACTCACTCCAGCCCTCCATCTCCCAGCCCAACCGCCCTGGTCTCTTTGGCAGAAACAACAGGAGTCTCAGCGCCATCTTGGGCACAGCCGATCCTCAGCTTTCTGCTTAGAAGAGAGCTGCCAGCAGACAAAACTTTGGCACGGCAAGTTCAATGCCGAGCTTCAGCATACATGATAGTCAACAAAGAGCTTGTCAGAAGAAGTGCAACAGGCGTCTTCTAGCGCTGTGTGGAAGCAAAAGAGGGTCTGGCTATTCTGAAGGACATTCATCAAGGGGAATGCGGCCACCACGCGGCCTCAAGATCTCTCGTTGCCAAAGCCTTCCGCCACGGTTTCTTATGGCCGACTGCTTTGGACGACGCCAAAGACTTGGTAAAGAAGTGCAATGGCTGCCAGTGCTTTAGTTCCAAGCAACACTTGCTGGCTTCTGCACTCAAGACCATCTCGATCACTTGGCCATTTGCCGTCTGGGGGCTGGACATGGTGGGCCCCTTCAAGACAGCCCGAGGTGGCCTGACGCATTTACTCATGGCAGTGGACAAATTCACTAAGTGGATCAAGGCGAAGCCAATCAAGAAACTCAACGGCCCAACTATTGTGACCTTCATCGCAGACATCATAGTCCGGAATGGCATACCGCACAGCATCATCACTGACAACGGCACAAATTTTGCCAAAGGCGCGTTGGCCCGCTTCTATGCAACACAGGGCATCCGACTGGACTTAGTGTCTGTTGCCCACCCACAGTCCAACGGCCAAGTTGAGCGCGCTAACGGCCTTATCATGTTCGACATCAAGCCCCGGCTGGTTGAACCCTTGGAACGATCAGCCGGCTGCTGGATCGAAGAGCTGCCATCTGTCCTCTGGAGCCTCAGGACAACTTCGAACAAGTCAACTGGCTTCACTCCTTTCTTCCTCGTTTATGGGGCTGATGCCGTCATCCCAACAGATGTTGAGTTTGACTCGCCTCGCGTCACCATGTACACAGAAGCCGAAGCCAAAGAAGCACGAGAAGACGGCATGGACCTGCTGGAGGAGGCCCGGCTGGTACCACTCAGCCGGTCCACCATCTATCAGCAGGGTCTCCGCCGCTATCACAGCCGGCGAGTCAAGCCACGTTCCTTCCGCGAGGGGAACCTTGTGCTCCGGCTGATCCAGCGAACTGCCGGCCAGCACAAGCTCTCGGCTCCTTGGGATGGACCGTTCATTATCAGCAAGGTACTAGGCAACGATGCCTACTACCTCATCGATGCCCAGAAGCCAAGAGCACGCAAGAGATACAATTCGGGCAAGGAGTCGGAGCGCCCGTGGAACGCAAACCTACTTCGTCGCTTTTATAGCTAAAATACAGTATGTGTCGCGCTATCTACTTTATTTTGAGAACCAACGGGACCACCGATGAGTTCTCGGGGACGGCCCAACCCTTTATCTATATGATAAGAAATATGCCTGTGAATGAGTGTTGTTCATTCCTTTGTCCGGCACCGGAGCCTAGCAGACGGCCCGGGGACTGGCCTCCTAGCCCTATGTTTTGAACTTTTCCTTAACAGTCGGACAAGTAATGTGATGGCATCCAAGCCCTCTCCCGCCTTCAGTCACAGACTCGCAGAACGCGGCTGTCCGACTGGCGGGAGTCAAAGGCAAGAAGCGGTGCCCACATGAAAAATGGCTAAGGAAAATAAACATAGGGCAAGACGACCCTTCTTACAAATTGGCCGGCTGTTGTGCAGCCGGCCAGCCGGCTTTTGGCTTAGCTACACTGCCTTCCAGAGGGCGGGATACTTGCCTACCCGGAAAACAGCTAAGTACCTGACCCAGCCGCAGAACTACAGAGTGGCTGTCTGGCTGGCAGGACGGCGGTTAAAGGAGACAGCAAAAGAAAATCGCCCTAAGGAACAAAGGACGGTGCTAATCCCAGAACCCGGCAAATTGCATAAACATATGCAGCATTAAAAGATTATCTACAGCAAAAATGCCTCGAGGGCCGCCTTCCAGCAATAGCTTAATGATACACCCAGTGGGTGGAATTGTTCGGACTAATCCTACCAAGTCTTAAGAAAAAACAGGAATTAAAAGATACAAGAATGACGCCTAAGGCGCAGCAGGCGGAGCGGGTGGCACGACGGGGCCGGCTGCTGAGGGAGCCGCCTAACGGGTCTCGGCCTGGCTGCCTCCTGCAGCAGGCGGCGCCGCCCCGCTGGGTCTGCTTGTCGAGGTTTGGTCGGGCTGATGACCAGCAGACGGATCTGCCTCCTGGGAACTGGCCTCCTCGTCGCTGTCTCCCTCCTCCTCGCCTTCATCACTGGAGGCGATCTCTTCGTCCAGCTCCTACGACGCCACCAAGTCCAGCCCGAAGTTGCTAGGTGGCACCACATGACCATTCTCATCGAGCTCTGGGACAAAAATGGCGGTGTCAGCATACTCAGCAAGGGCGGCGGCGCGTTTGGCGAGATCTTCTTGCACTGCGGCCAGTTCGGGCTTAGCTTCCACGCGGAAGGTCTTCAGGTGGGCGAGATTCAGGTCTGGGTACCAGCCCTTGGCAAATTCCAGGGCGATCCGCGCACCAGCCCTTGCTGCGGCGCCTTTCCAAGCCTCGAAGCGATGGCCACCCACCTCCAACCAGTCGGCAGTCCGGCTGGGAGTGCGGAGTACTGGAACGCCTGGCCAGAGGGCGGCCAGCACTTGAGCACCAGCACGTTGTAGGCGGCGAAACAGGCGGTGGGCCGGCTGGAGGCGTGCCTTGACAGTGAGAAGCTGTTCGGCGGGAGTCCTGGGCGCGTTGGGCGCAATCACCCGGCCCGCCTTGCGCCTCTCGTCGCGCTGGGCCTCAATGGCCTGGCTGGTGGCCACAGAGTGGCTCGGAAAGAATTCTGCAAGAACTAGATAAAGAGTCAGAAGAAAGAGAGCTTGCTGCACCAAACGGCAAGAACAAGAAAGAGGGGCAGGCGTCTTACCGTCGACCATGTCTGCAATGGCCCCATAGCCGTCTTGCAGAGCCACCTCCTTCTCGGCCCAGTTCGAGCGCTCGGTCTTGAACTCTGCCCGTAGGAGCATCTTGGCATCCGACAACTTCCTGAGCTCTGGCTTGTGCGTCGCCGCCTGGTCTGCCAGCTCCTTGGCCAGGCGGTCATGGTCCTGGGCGGCGAGATCGCGCTCCCGCTCCTTAGCGGCGAGTTCTGACTGGACCTCGCCCAGCTGGTTGCGAAGGTTGGTCGCAACCGCTGGCAAGAGAAGAAGAAGAACATCTACGTCAGCAAAAAGATAACCTTGGAGTTCCAAGCCGCCTGCTCAGCAGCCGGCTCGGAACGCGGGGACTACACCTAGTGGGTGCGCTAACGCGCCCCCGCAAGGAGGAGAGAAACACTCACCCTGGCTGTCTGCCAGAGCAGACCGCAGTTGCGCCAGCTCCTGACGCTGGGCGTTGAAGGAGGCCACCCGGAGGTTGTGGTAATCCTACAGCAAGACACAAGTTAGCCCGCAAAGCACACCTTGGAGTTCCAAGCCGGCTGCTCAGCAGCCGGCTCGGAACTCGGGGACTACACCCAGTGGGTGCGCTGACGCGCCCCCACGGAATAAATTGAAGGAATAAAAGCAAAAAACATGGAGTCAATGTACCCGAACAGAAGTTCGCGTAGCCACGAACTCCCGCATCACCGTCTGCACGACCTCGCTCAGAGAGTTGAAGTGGTCGAGGACGTCTCGCGACGCGACAATCAGTGCACCGCCGCCTCCGGGCGTCCAGCCTGACGGCGCCGCGCTGGTAGCATCGCTCTCCGGCGTTGACGAGCTGGCTCCGCCGGCTTCCACTCGCCGCGGTGCGGAGACCGCTCTCGCAGGGCGCGGGCGGGCGGGTACTTGGGGGGCTGGCTGCGGGCCTGTCACTAGCACGCCCTTAGCCGGCGGCACCTCCGCCCCTGCAGGCCGGCTGCCCTGCGTCCGAGCAGGCGGCACGAGGGGCATCACTTCTGCCTCCATGGCGACGCGGCTGTCCCCCTCGTTGTTTAGAGCCGGCTGCTCGTCAGTAGCCGGCACCTAGATAGAAGGCTCTAGAGAGCCCGTCTCCTGGGGGATGGTGCGGTCCGCCGGCTGCTGGGAGCCCGCCGCCTGCTCCTGGGCTCGGGCGGTGGCGGCCGCCTGGGCCTTTGTAGCTGCCTCGACCTCCGCCCTGGCAGCAGCATCAGCCACCGCCCGCTCGCGGTCCGCGGCCTCCTGCTCCTTGTGCGCCTCACGGGAGTTTCTCTCCGTCGCCTCCCAGAGCACGGGATCCACGCGGCGGGGCGTGGGGGAGACATCCGTGCCCCCAACAATGGAGCCCACTGGCGCCCGCGAGAGAGAGAGCGGCGTGATGTGTGGGCATCCCAAAGAAGATGGCAAGTCAGCCAAGTTGGGGGCGGCAGAATGAGATAAACATCAAAGAAAAGAAAGAAACGCAGTACTGACCCGGATACGCCCGGCCTAGGCTTGGGCAGCTTAGGAAGGACCGCTTTGGCGGCCGCCTCCCGGCGCTTGGTGGGGGCGGCCGATAGCCGGAGCTTCTTGGGCTGGGTGCCAGATGGCCCCGCAGAGGACCGGCGCTTCACGCCGCCGGCTGCAGCTGACGGCCCCGCCTGCTGGCTGTTGTGCCCAGGAGGATCCGCCTCCCGGACGCGGATTGGCGCCTCCTCCTCCTCCTCCGGCCAGCTCTCGACGCCGCCTACTAGCAGTCTGCTTGCTGGCTGGCCCCCGCCGCATGTTACCGCCTCCTCCTCCATGGCGGCGGTCCCAAGATCGGGGTTGCTCAAATCGCTCTAGGAGCGGTCTGGTTCCAGAGGCCGGCCCGGCTGGTCAGATCCCGGTGCCGGCTGACCGGGGAAGACCTGCAGACGACACGAGGATCAGATGGCAAAGACAAGCGGAAAGAGAAGAAAGGAGGATAAAGAAAGAAGAGAGCTCACCGCAGGCGGGCTGGTTGTTGCAGCTGTACGGCGGCTTGCCAAAGGCCCAGTCGGAGTCGGAGAGCTTGCAGTCGGATACATAGTTCACCAAGTATGCCACCTCCTTGTATGGCATCAGCTTGGTGCACGTCCGGCTCGGGTCCCGGTGCCCGCTCATATCGCAGATTAAGTGTGGGCGAGCCTGCAATGGCAACACTCGGCGCTCTGCAAATGTGAGCAGGAGGTCCGCAAACACCAGGCCGTCATCATCCCTCAGCTCCGGGAGGCGCCGCACGGCTACGGAAGCACCTTCTGTAAGGGAGGTGGGCCGGGTCTTCCAGGAGGCACGGGGCTCGGCAGGCGGGCCGGGTCACAGTCCGGCAGGCCGATGAAATATTGAGCAGAGTCGACGTTGGAGACGTAGAAGTACGTCTTCTGCCACAACTTCACCGACGCCATGAGCTGAGGCGCCGGGAAATAGTTCTTGGCCCCGCTGCACTTCACCGCAATGCATCCCCCGCACTAGGCGGCCACACTCTGGATCGCGGTACCGAGCTTCATGTAGAAAAGCTCGGTCCACAGCTCCATCGTGGGAAGAATGCCATGGTACGCCTCGCACATGACGACGAAGGAGGACAGCATCACCACCGTGTTCGGCATGAGATGGTGGGGTTGGATGTTGAAGAACTCCAGAAAATATCGAAAGAAACCGCTGGCGGGGAGACCAAAGCCGCACGGGAAGTGCGAGCGGAAGACGACCAGCTCGCCAAACTGCGGCGCCAGCCTGTTCTCCGCCGCCGGTGCCAGGCACACAGCGACCTTGTCGGCAGGGGGCAGCTTCCGCGCACGGCGGAGGTAGTGGATGTGCTCTTCGATGACGTCGCTGCCATCCCATTTGCCGTGATGGCGGACCGGCGCTGCGGTGTCCATGGCTCGAGGTGGCGGCTCGCTGCGGCGGGGCGCTACGTGCGGGGGTGGCGAGAAGTGCGGATGGGAGCGAGGAAGAAGAAGAGGAATGGAGAGGGGCGGGCACGAGAACGGCGCTAACCCCCCTCCCCGGCCTACTTATAGGCTCGGGGCGGCGAAGCCGAGGGGGCGGGGCGTGGGATTAACAGCTCCACGCCCCGCACAATCCCCACCTTTTGCGCGCCTAATCCGCGTGCATTAACTGCACGTGGGGAGGGCAATCGATTGCCCCTGCCACACTGGATCCACGCGCGGACCAAGGCCCTATAGTGGCAGGCCCCAGCCCACTGCTACGTCCCGTCACGCGCATGGGCTGGCAGGCTGACGCGATGGGGCGACGACGCGTGGAGAGCCGCCAACGGTCGGCAGACCTGCGTAGCAGCCTGCTGACCAGACGGTATCTTCTCCCCGAAGATTTGAAGACGGAGGTCTGGCTGACTGGAGCCGGCCCATTTGCAGAGGTCCGACTGCCAGCAGAGGGCTCTTTTCAGAAGATGGACGAAGCACGCCAATCCTACTTGGGGGGGCAGCTGCTGGAACCCCGCAGCCCTCAATCACAAACCGCAGATGTCCACCAGCTTTGGGGACTACTGTTGGAGATATTGACCACGGGTGTCCTCATCGACCACCCATGGTATTTCAAGACAATTGGGGGCCACCTGTTATCCCCCAGCCGTCTGCTCATCGGGCCGCCTCATGGGACAGTTTACCCCAGGAGCCGGCTGCCATCAGGCGGCAGGGGCCCAAACAGGCGGCAGCCCCATAGCCAGCAGCTAGCAGGCGGTCCTACGCCTCGCCCTCGAGATGCGTGCTGGGGGACCACTACACAAATGAGGCATGGCTACAGTTGAGCATGTCCTTAGAGAATCTATAAGGGCGTGGCTACAGTGAATGTGTACCCTATGGGCGCCTCTTAAGCGGCGTATCACTGTATCCATGCTACAAGTGACCAAGCTCCGGTCAGAGGAAGCCACGATACCACTACCCACAGACGGCAGGGCCAGCAGGCGGCTGGCACGCCGGCCAGTGGGTGAGTCAGAAATAAGCAGCCCCTGGCAGGCGGCCAGGGGAGGCGGCCCGCCTGGTAGGAGGCTGCTCACCGCACCCTTGGAGTCTGAACCTCATCAAGATGACAAGACATGACGTGGTGGCGGCGTACGGCAGGAGACGGCGGCACTATAGCCACTTCCCTCCTGACGATGCTACCGTCAGCAGAAGCATGCCTACAGTGAAAGGCAATCATATGGGCCCGCAGACGGTCGGCCCCACTAGACAGGCGGCGAGGCCAGCACACGAAGGCGCTGATGTCTGGGGGCCATTCCGCCGAGATTACTATTGTACCCCTGGGGGGTAGGCCTATATAAACCCCCCAGGGTCCTCCATGAGGAGGGGTTGGTTGGTTGAACTCTAGAAGGAAGAGAGAGACCTAGAGAGAGATAGAGAGAAACCCTAGCGATCATCCTAATTCCCTAGAGCGAAGGTAGTGAGCTAGCCTTGCTCTTCTTCCTCCTCTAGATGACACAGGCAACGCTCTATTGTCCCCATGCATGATAAGCCACCCGTTGGCATATGTCGCCCCAAAACCCCGACAACGCGGCAGGGGGCGCGCCCCCACCCTCGTGGAAAGGGTGTGGGCCCCCGGTGAGGATCTTCTTGCAGATAGTTTTTATATTTCCCGAAATAATTCTTCGTTGATTTTCAGGCGATTCCGATAACTTTTTATTCTGCACAAAAACAACACCATGGCAGTTCTGCTGAAAACAGTGTCAGTCCGGGTTAGTTCCATCCAAATCATGCAAGTTAGAGTCCAAAACAAGGGCAAAAGGGTTTCGAAAAGTAGATACGTTGGAGACGTATCAACTCCCCCAAGCTTAAACCTTTGCTTGTCCTCAAGCAATTCAGTTGATAAACTGAAAGTGATAAAGAAAAACTTTGTTTGCTCTTGTTGTTGTAAATATGTAAGCTAGCATTCAGTTTTTCAACAAGATCATGAACTAACCATGTTCACAATAACTTTTAGGTCTCAAAACTACTCACATCAATGGCATAATCAGCTAGCGAGCAATAATAATAAACCTCGTATGACAACACTTCTCAAAACAATCATGATATGATATAACAAGATGGTATCTCGCTAGCCCTTTCTTTGACCGCAAAACTTAAATGTAGAGCACCTTTATCGATCAAGGACTGACTAGACATTGTAATTCATGGTAAAAGAGATCCAGTCATGATCATACTCAATGCAAATTAATAGTAATGCATGCAATGACAAAGGTGCTCTCCTACTGGTGCTCTTTGATAAGAGGATGATGACTCTGCATAAAAGTAAATAGATAGGCCCTTCACAGAGGGAAGCAGGGATTTATAGAGGTGCCGAGCTCAATTTTTAAATAGAGATTGAATAACATTTTGAGCGGTATACTTTCATTGTCAACATAACAACCAAGAATTTCGATATCTTCCATGCTACGCACATTATAGGCGGTTCCCAAACAGAATGGTAAAGTTTGTACTCCCCCAACCACCAACAAGCACACTCCACGGCTAGCCCGAAACAACGGGTACTGTCCAAACCAGCAACAGCCCTGGGGGAGTTTTGTTTGATTATTATGATTTTGAGCATGGGACTAGGCATCCCGATGACCAGCCATTTTCTCATGAATGATGAGCGGAGTCCACTCATCGTGAGAATAACCCACCTATCATGGAAGATATAGACAGCCCTAGTTGATACATGAGCTGTTCGAGCATACAAAACAGAATTTCATTTGAAGGTTTAGAGTTTGGCACATACAAATTTACTTGGAACGGCATGTAAATACCGCATATAGGAAGGTATGGTGGACTCATGTGGAATAACTTTGGGGTTTATGGAAGTGGATGCACAAGCAGTATTCCCGCTTAGTACAGGTGAGGGCTAGAAAGAGACTGGGAAGCGACCAGCTAGAGAGCAACAACGGTCATGAACATGCATTAAAATTAATCAACAATGAATGCAAGCATGAGTAGGATATAAATCACCATGAACATAAATATCGTGAAGGCTATGTTGATTTGTTTCAACTACATGCGTGAACATGTGCCAAGTCAAGTCACTTAAATCGTCCAAAGGAGGATACCACCCATCATACCACGTCACAACCATTTTAATATCATGTTGGCACGCAAGATAGACCATTATAAACTCTTAGCTAATTAAGCATGGCATAAGCAGCTATGATCTCTAATTTTCATTGCAAACATGTTTCATTCATAACAAGCTGAATCAAGAACGACGAGCAATCATATTTACAAAAACAAAAGAGGTCGAGTTCATACCAGCTTTTCTCATCTCAATTAGTTCATCATATATCCTCCTTATTGCCTTTCACTCGCACGACCGAATGGTGTGAAAAATAATAATAGTGCACGTGCATTGGACTAAGCTGGAATCTGCAGACATTTAATACAAGAGAGAAGACAAGGTAATATGGCTCAAGGTTAAATCTACAACAAACCATATGAGAGCCACTAAGCATTTTAATCATGGTCTTCTACTCTTAACCCCTAAACAAAAGAAAAGAAACTATTTACACGGGAAAGCTCCCAACAAGCAAAAGAAGAAAGAGAAATCTTCTTGGGTTTTCATTATTTAACTACTACTACGAGCAAAGAAAGTAAACTAGCTAGAAGCTACTACTAATATATATTTTTGTTTTTTTCTGGGTTTTTCTAGCACACAAGAAAAAGACTAAGAAAAATAAATTGAAACTAAGCATGGATGGTACAGTGAAAGAGTGTGAGCACCGACAACTAGAATAAGTGTGAACATGAATGTAAGTCGGTGAGAAACACGTACTCCCCCAAGCTTAGGCTTTTGGCCTAAGTTGGTCTATGGCCACGGGTCGAAGCCACTCCCTCAAGTGTACTGAGATGTGTCCTCTGGATGCCACTGGTTGGCGAGCTCATCCAGCTCCCACCTATAAACAGATTGACGGGAAGGATCAATTGGTGGTTCTGGCTCAGGCTCTGAGGCCTGTGCCTGGCCTTGGTACTTGTAGAAGGCATCTGAGGTAATGAGATACTTGCATGTGGAAAGATCAAACAAAGATGGTGCAAGCAAGGTAACAATTTCACAATATATTTCATCAAATCTTAATTTATAATTAAGCTGCATATTCTTGTCTTTAACAATAAAATCATGAGCTACCATGTTGTTGTAGTCTAGATAAACAGGGGCAAGCAATTTTTCTTCCTTCTCATAATGCCTAATAGGTATATTAAAATATTCAGCAAGACAAGAAGCAAAGATGCCTCCAAAGACGGGCCCCTTAGAGCGGTTCAGACCCAATCGTTTGGCAACGACGGCGCCCAAGAGAAAAGTTGTGTCTCGAAACATGGCATGGCGTAAAATGATAATATCAGGGGCACTGAGATTTCCACTGTTCCCGTGACCAATTAAACCTCTACTAGCAAATAAAGCAAAGTAGCGTAGAACAGGGAAGTGTATACTAGTGATTCTTGCGCCTGAAACTTGTCTAGTTTCCCCTACGTCTATCATATCAATAAACCCTTCAACGTCGTCACGACGTGGTTCATCAAGTCTACCTCCGAAGGGTACTTTGCATATTTCACAAAAATCTAAGAGTGATATCTCCTTAACCACATCATATAAACGAAACTCCACCGTAGGTGGTGTTTTCCTATAATGAAAATGAAAGCTTTGCGTGAAAATATTGGTGAGTAAGAGATATTGTTCTTTCTGGTCGTTGAGGAAGTCGGTGAGGCCTGCATTATTCGCCAACCAATAAAAGTCTTCGTAAATACCGGCGGACATCATGAAATTATTACAAGGCCATTCGCACGGTCGAACTTCCGCCATGCGAGGAAGATTATACTTGGGCTTCTTATTTTCTTCTTTCTTCTTCTCCTCTGAGCTCTTGCTGGAGGAGCCCCTCAATAATCTTTTTAACATTTTCCTTTTCTGAAAATTTCTGAAATTTTTAGTAACTCACAATAGAAGTTAACCAAACTCAACAAGATTGATAGCAACAACTCCTATAAGTGCCTAGAGGCTATATCATGCATTAGAACTACTTGGGACCAAGAAAGTTTGACATGTAAGCTCAAGAACAAGGTCACCACAGCAGCATAAATTTGCAACAAATAAAGCACTAGAGCAAAAACTAATTGGACCAATGGAGGAGTCACATACCAAGGAACAATCTCCCCAAACAGTTTGGTGAATGGCGCTTTGAGCAAGGAGATCAAAAATGGCAGCAAGATGAGCTAGAACTCGGGTTTGAGATGGTTGGGGAATTTTTTTGGGAGGAAGAAGAAGAGCATGGCTGAAGGGATAAGTGGAGGGGGGCCACGTGGGGCCCACGAGGCAGGGGATGCGCCCTGGGCAGGGGGGCGCGCCCTCTGCCCTCGTGGCCACGTGCTGGCTCCCCTCGCTGTGTGTTCAGTGCCATATTTTCTTAAATATTCTAGAAAAAATCATATTTCAGTTTCATGGCATTTGGAGAACTTTTATTTTCGGGATTTTTTTTATTTAACCTAATTAACAGAAAGTAAAAGGAGGGTACAGAAGATTGTGCTATCTAGATTCACCTATCCCATGCCAATCAAAAGGAATCCATTAACAAGGTTGATCAGGTCTTGTTAATAAACTCTTTCCGAGTAACATGAAACCGGAGAATTTTCGAATAACACTAGGTTACCTCAATGGGGATATGTATGTCCCCAACAATAAGTATGTCATAAGCCTTCTTGATAGTAGGAATAGGAAACTCAAAACCTCCAATAGTGATAGTTCAAGTTTTTCCAATATAATTGATGCTATGGACCTGAGGTTGTTTCCTCAAAAAGTGTACATTATGCTCATTACCATTGACATGAAAAGTGACATTGCCTTTGTTGCAATCAATAACAGCCCCTGCAGTATTAAAAAAGGTCTTCCAAGAATAATAGACATACTATCATCCTCGGGAATATCAAGTATAACAAAGTCCGTTAGAATAGTAACATTTGCAACTACAACAGGCACATCCTCACAAATACCGACAGGTATAGCAGTTGATTTATCAGCCATTTGCAAAGATATTTCAGTAGGTGTCAACTTACTCAAGTCAAGTCTACGATATAAAGAGAGAGGCATAACACTAACACCGGCTCCTAGATCACACAAAGCAGTTTTAACATAGTTTCTCTTAATGGAGCAAGGTATAGTAGGTACTCCTGGATCTCCTATTTTTTTAGGCATTCCACCCTCAAAAGTGTAATTGGTAAGCATGGTGGAGATTTCTACTTCAGGTATCTTTCTTTTGTTGGTAATAATATCTTTCATATACTTGGCATAAGGATTTTTTAAGCACATCAGTCAAACGCATACGCAAAAAGATAGGTCTAATCATTTCAGCGAAGCGCTCAAAATCCTCATCATCCTTTTTCTTGGATGGTTTCGGAGGAAAAGGCATGGGTTTCTGAACCCATGATTCTCTTGCCCTACCGTGCTTCCTAGCAACAAAGTCTCTCTTATCATAACGTTGATTCTTTGATTGTGGGTTATCAAGATCAACAGCAGGTTCAATCTCTACATCATTATCATTGCTAGGTTGAGCATCATCATGAACATCATCATTAATATTATCACTAGGTTCATGTTCATTACTAGATTGTGTCTCAGCATCAGAAACAGATATATCATTAGGATTCTCAGGTGTGTCAGCTACAGGTTCACTAGAAGCATGCAAAGTCTTATCATTTTTCTTTTTCTTCTTCTTAGAAGAACTAGGTGCATCTAAATTAGCTCTCTGAGAATCTTGCTCAATTCTCTTAGGGTGGCCTTCAGGATACAGAGGTTCCTGAGTCATTCTACCACCTCTAGTTGCAACTCTAACAGCATAGTCATTATTCTTACTATTCAATTCATTGAGCAAATCTTTTTGAGCCTTAAGTACTTGTTCTACTTGAGTGGTAACCATAGAAGCATGTATACTAATAAGTTTCGGTTCACTTTTAGCACTAGACAGATAATCACTCAAGCGTTCAATCATATAAGCATTGTGTTGTTTGTCTACCAACATAAGCATTGAAGTTTTCTTGTTTCACAATGAAATTGTCAAACTCATCTAAGCATTGGCTAGCAGACTTATAACGAGGAATATCACCTTCATCAAATCTATAAAGAGAATTTACCTATACTACCTGTGTTGGGTTATCAAGACCATGTATTTCTTCAATAGGCGGTAAATTCTTAACATCTTTAGCTTTAATACCTTTTTCTTTCATCGATTTCTTTGCCTCTTGCATATCTTCAGGACTAAGAAATAGGACACCTCTTTTCTTCGGAGTTGGCTTAGGGGCTGGTTCAGGAAGTGTCCAATTATTTTCATTGGCCAGCATATTGTTCAATAATAATTCACCTTGTTCAACTGTTCTTTCCCTGAAAACACAACCAGCACAACTATCCAGGTGGTCTCTCGAAGCATCGGTTAGTCCATTATAAAAGGCATCAAGTATATCATGCATCTCAAGAGGATGATCAAGCAAAGCATTAAGTAACTGGAGAAGCCTCCCCCAAGCTTGTGGGAGACTCTCTTCTTCAGCTTGAGCAAAGTTATATATTTCCCGTAAGGCAGCTTGTTTCTTATGAGTGGGAAAATATTTAGCAGAGAAGTAATACATCATATCCTGGGGACTACGCACACAACCAGGATCAAGAGAAGTAAACCAAGTCTTAGCATCACCCTTTAACGAGAACGGAAATAGCATAAGGATATAGTAATAGCGAATCTTTTCATCGTTGGTAAACAGGGTGGCTATATCATTCAACTTGGTAAGATGTGCCACAATAGTTTCAGACTCATAGCCATGGAAAGGATCAGATTCAACCAAAGTAATTAACTCAGGATCAACAGGGAATTCATAATCCTTATCAGTAACACAGATAGGTGAAGTAGCAAAAGCAGGGTCATGTTTCATTCTAGCATTCAAGGACTTCTCTTTCAGCTTAGCTAATAACTTCTTAAGATCATATCTGTCATTGCAAGCAAGAAAGTCTCTAGCAGTTTCTTCATCCATAACATAACCCTCAGGCATGACAGGCAATTCATATTTATTGGGAGTAGTTTCATCATCACTTTCATATTTATTGGGAGTAGTTTCATCATCACTTTCATAAATATCATCAAATCATGCAAGTTAGAGTCCAAAACAAGGGCAAAAGGGTTTGGAAAAGTAGATACGTTGGAGACGTATCACTCACACATCACCATGAGAACGTAGGAGAAGTTGGTGGTGATGGTGATGGAGGAGATGTCTCCGTTGGCATCCCGGTGCCACCAGAGGAGAGGGGGAAGTGGCCCGCTCCTTCTTCTTATTCCTTGGCCTTCGAGGGAGAGAGGGAGCTCTCCCCTAGATTGGCTCTCTCTGTTGTCTTCTGTTTTTGCGACTGTATTCTGAGCCCTTCACCATTTCTTATATTCCCGGAGATCCATAACTCCGATCGGAGTGGACCCGGAAATTAAATTTCTTAGGGTGGAAGAAGGGCTCCAACCGACCTAAGAGGTGCCCATAACACAAGGGGGCACGCCTAGGGGGTGGGGCACGCCCTGTTGCCTTGTGGAGCCATCAGGCACCATCTTGAGTTGACTCTTTTTCCCAAGAATCACATATATTCCATAAAAAATTCCCGTAATTTTTTTATTGCGTTTCGACTTTGTTTGATATGGTTTTTCAGCGAAACAAGATACATGCATCAAAACCGTATAAAATTATTATAAACATTGCGAGAATACTTCATAAATTGCAGATATGTTGGACACGTATCAGTCCTCAATAATTGCAAGCATGTAACAAGAACCAGCAAGCGAGGGTTTACGGGAAGGTTCCCACAAATCAGCATGTGCATAATCTAATATACCTTCGGTGGTATGGACAAACACATTGAAATTTACCCTCTTGTGCTTACCAAAAGTGCAGTGCTCACAAAACTCCAACTTACTTACGTTGCAGCCATCCAGAAGTTCCCTCTTGGTCAATTCTGCCATTCCAAGTTTACTCATATGCCCAAGGCGCATATGCCAAATATTAGTTCTACTCGATTTATCAAAAGATACAATAGCAGCAGTGGTACCAGTAATATTTCTTCATCTAAGAACATATAACTTAGTAAAATTCATGCGACCTACCATATAAACGAGAGAAACTTTTGTTACCATTAAAACTCCACCCGAGTATGAAAGTGCAACTAATCCCCGGGTGGTTTTAGTAATTAATAACAACATATAGCTCATTGAACTAATATCCTTTCAAGATAAATATTTCAAGAAGTTCAATGGTTGGCATGGCATGGATCAGAAATGTGTACCCCTCAAAATGCTAAGGACAAAGATTGGGAAAAGCTCAAGACTCTACATTTTCACTTTAGTGATCCAAGATCACATTGAGTCCATAGGAAAAGCCAATATTATTAAAAGGCGATGAGGTGTTTCTTAATGGTCTAGTTGCTCAAAGTGCTTAGTAATATGCTCCATATCCCTCAACCAATTTCTCATTTCCACATATGTCCCAAACCTAAAAGTCAAACTCGGCCCCACCGATTTGATCTATCCAGCGCCACCGAGTTCACTTGACATAGCCACCGCCACAAACCCTAATCACTTCAGTATCATCGATAGGGATCTTGGTCTCACCGAGATGGGATTGCAAACTCTTTGTGTCCTCTTCGTAATGTTTTGGTCTAACCGAGATGAGCGAATCGGTCTCACCGAGTTGGCATTGCAAACTCTTTGTTTCCTCTTTGTAACGTTTCGGTCTCACCGAGATGATCTGCTTCGGTCTGACCAGTTCGTTTGTTCGGTCTGACCGAGTTGGCATTTCAAAATGTGAATGTTAGACAGTTTGAACTGCTTCGGTCTGACCGAGTTTGTTTGTTCGGTCTGATCGAGTTGGGTCAAATGTGTGCAACGACTAGATTTTATGTGGAGGCTATATATACCCCTCCACCTGTAATGCCCAGAATGGGACTATATCTCCTACGTATCGAGGCACGACATAAAGATATAAGCCCATTCTGGAATGATCGCAAGTTTGGTACCTTTGCACATCTCATGTAAAAATAGGGATGGAAAAACTGAAAAGATAGTTGGCTTACACTCGCCACGTCACACAAATTCATTACATATCCAATCATCATCCAAATAAACATCACAGCCCATCTAAGGGTAAAGATCCAAATGACAAGATACCAAACATAACATTAAACCACAGGTCTAGATCGAATCCTAGTAGAAGCTCTACTGATCAACCGGATAGTTCACGTAGTAACGGCTACGCTCCTCGTCGTACTCCCAGTCTAGCTCAGTGCCATCGCTTGTGTAGCTCACAATCGTACCTACATCTGGTGTGGTGAAGTAACTGTGAGCCACAGAGGACTCAGTAATCCCGTTCCCGGGTAACACGACTATCCAAGCCTTGGGTGAGGAACAAGGCTGAAGAAAGAACAAGAGTCTGCAGCAGCACTAGCCTAGCTTACGTAAAAGAGAGCGAGAAGAGAAGGTGCCTCGGTCGAGAGATGATCACGAAGTGATCCTAAACTAATCAAGCAAACATAACCCCACTGTGTTTACTTCCCGAATCCCTTTCGGAAAATGACCGTCACGGTACACACGCTGGTAGTGTATTGAAACATGGTGTCAAGTTTTCTACAACCGGATATTAACAAGCTCCCATCTGCCACGTAACCGCGGGCACGGCTTTCGAAAGTTCATAACCCTGCAGGGGTGTTCCAACTTGGCCCATGACAAGCCCACGATCCGCGGAGTCACAACTCCAAGGTGGGAAGGCCCGAGTATCCTTGGAATCCCGTGCTCAAGATACTCCGACTAAGGTAAGGCTAATCCAGCAAATCCTCCCGGCGTGCCGACACCCTGATAGTAGCCGCGCGTATCTAGTCTCAGGCCACGACCGGATGAGCACAGCGTACAGTGACCAAAAACCCAAGTTGCCAAGGGGGGTACAGCACACGACTCAAGTTTGGACCAACACTCAAATCGAGCACTGGCCCAGGGGGGTTAATTAATTAATCCTCGGGTTAATTACTCCCTCGGCAAGTTTTAGTTGTTTAGGCGAATAGTACCAATGTTGGGACTTGCTGGAAAAGACTTAGCACCTAGCGGTTTATCAAGGGGGTCCCATAACCCCAACCGTGTGAGGAACGCATAATCAAGGAACATAACACCGGTTTATACGGTTCCTAGGGCGGCATGAGTGGAACAAAACACCAAGCAAAAGGCTTAGCCTTCCACCCATTACCAATATATAGATGATTTCATTTAATAATTAATATAGTGTGATATCCCAACAAGCTTCAACAAGAAGCAAGAATCTTCCATCTTCTCCTGCAGCTAACAATGCTATAAGAGGGGCTGAGCGAAGCCTACGTATAGCCAATCAATGGTTTGCATAGGTAGGGTGGTTAGACAGGATCATGGTTACAATAGGAGGATGGCAGGAAAACATGGGCATCGAGGCAAATACTATAGAGCGAGACTTCTAGCAATAGGCAAAGATAGTAATGTTATCGGGGTTCGGTCATCTTGCCTGAAGAGTTGTCGATGGGGTCGTAAGAGGGGTCCTCGTTCTCAACCTCGGTAGTAACCTCGTGCTCGTACTCGTACTCGGTCTCAGCTTCCGGCTCTACTCAAACACAAGAACACAAGGCAACGAATCAAACAAGATGCAATGCGCAGAAAAATTACTGGATGCATGACTGATGCACTATGGAAGCAAAACAGATGCACTATGGAAGCACATAAAGTCTACTTAGGAAGCACAGTGTTACAGCACAACAATATGCATCAAGCAAAATGCTTCAAAACATGATAACATGAGAATATTATGAATCTACATGCAAAATCACACAAGTTTCATATAGGACTTGCTCAAAACGGAGCAACGGGCTAAAAGTTACACCCGAAACAATAAACATGCACAAGCTGAAAATAACAGCCACATAGCAACTTCGGAGCAAGAGATAAATGGCCTACAGCACTCAAACATCATGTAAAGGAGTATGGACATAAAGTAGACATATCCTACAGCAAACAAATCCAGTGGAGCATCCCCAAAGGAGCCATGGATCAATAGCAACAAGCTATGACATTTTGAACTTGACAACAAAAACCTGACAGCAGTAATTTGTTGCAACTTGGGAGCAAAAGTTAAATATGCTACAGCCACCCAAATAAGCATGTGAGAGCATGAATGGATAGCCAACAATATATACAACAAGGAATCATCAAGAGTCACCCCAAAACTATCATGGATTGGCCTAGAACAACAAGCAAACATGGCATCTGGAAATTACAGATTCCAGACTTAGTGAAATTTCACTAAGTGTTAAAACAGTAGTAACATCATGGCATCTTTGTGAGCAAGTTTAAGTCACCTCAAAGCATATCATGGCAAGTGGTAAGCACCACAGCAAAGTACACATGATGGTGAATCCAAAACATCTAAGCATGTATCAAGGGGACAAACACATCAATAGCAACGACCTCCTCTACGAGGCATCTCGTAACAAGTTTAACGACATAACAGCCGCATAGCACTTTGCAAAGGAGATAAACATGGCAAGATGATATCTATCATGCAAGCTAAAGCAACCAACATGTAGAGCATGACTTGATGAACATGTGGACATATCATTTGCTTCATTTGGATAAACATGCACCAAGTTATCACATTGCAAAGATGGCATGAAAACAACTACTAACAGTAGTTTATAACAAGTAGCACTCTTGCAACAGATATTTAAGCATCTAGATGACCTCAAACATGCATGGCACAATGGCACAAAACGTAGTACAAGTCTCCACGATCATTTTGACATATCATTTGCTCACATCGGACAACCACACAAAAAGTTATCCACATTATAAAACTGCATGAGACAACTAAAAATCTACAGGACTTAGGGAAAAAAACAGACTACCTCGGGGTCAACGGTCAAAGTCAACGGCGGCTGGATCGGACTGGGCCGGCCCGGATCGGGCCGGATCGGGCCTCGTGGCGGCGGATCGGGCGGAGAGGCTGCGCGGCCCACCTGGCGGATGCGCTAGCGGGCCGGATCGCTAGGGTTTCGGCCCACTGGCCGGACTGGATCGGCGAGGAGATCGGATCGGGAGGCACCCCGGCTCCCGAGCGCGAGGTGGCGGCTGCCGTCGGTCGCAGGCGCGGCGGGGCTCCCTGGCGAGCAGCGCCGGCGGGAGGAAGAGGCGGGGACCGGCGGCGAGGTCGCCTGGCCGGGGCGGCGGCGGTGCCCGGCCGACGGGGCGGCGGCGCCCGACCGGCGCGGCGGCGCGGAGGAGAAGCGGCGCGGTCCGGCGACGCCCTGGCCAGAGGGGCGGCCGGAGGTGCGGGGAACGGCGCGGAGGCGGCGGGCCTGGCCGGCGGCGGCGTGGGGAAGCGCGACGGCGGCGAGCTGAGGTTGAAGATGACCGGACGCGGGGCCCACTTGTCGGAGTGGAAGCGACGGCGACTAACTATGGAAGCACGGCGGCTGAGGAAGGAAACACGGTTTTCTGGGACGTCGGAAGCACGGTTTTTCAACGGTGGAAGCACCGACGGCACACTGTGGAAGCATAAGGGTTTCAGACGCGAAAATTGGGGGAGATGGACGTTTATATAGGCACAAGGAGCTAGGGTTGTCCAAATGAGGTGAGGTTTTCAGCCACATGATCACAATTAGATGGCCTAGATGAAGGGAGGGGTTTGGGTTGGTTTGGTGGGCTATTGGAGGGGTGTCTTGGGCCTCAAAGAGGGGTACTCTCAGCCCACGAGAATAACTGTTGGAGTAGCAAACGAACTCCAAACGCGACGAGATTTGACAGGCGGGTTACACACACCAAAACAACATCGCACGACAAGTCTCACGCCAAACCGGAAACGTTACACGGCCAAACACCAAAGTAGGCCTCGGGGATGCCACGGACACGTGAAAGAGCTCCGGAACTCGAAACGGACAACGGAAAGGAACGAGTGGGACCGGATGCAAACGACAACACAAATGCAATGCGATGCACATGACTACATGATATGGATGGATGCACACACACACGACAAAACGACGAAAAACCCGAAAGACAAAGAACCCGAAATGGAATAGATGGAGCCAAAGATATATATATTGCCCAAAAGGGAAAGTATTACATCTAGGGCATTACACCACCCCTCTCCATTAGTGAGAGAGCCATCAAAACATGCCTACACTTCCACTATTCATTTTTTGAGAGAGAACCACTTGCTCATGTGTTGAGACCAAGATATTTCAATTCAACCACAAGAATATTGATCTCTAGCCTTCCCCAAGTTGCTTTCCACTCAAATCCTCTTTCCACCATATCCAAATCGATGAGAGAGAGTTGAGTGTTGGGGAGACTATCACTTGAAGCACTAGAGCAAGGAGTTCATCATCAACACATCATTTATTACTTTTTGGAGAGTGGTGTCTCCTAGATTGGTTAGGTGTCACTTGGGAGCCTCCGACAAGATTGTGGAGTTGAACCAAGGAGTTTGTAAGGGCAAGGAGATCGCCTACTTCATGAAGATCTACCCTAGTGAGGCAAGTCCTTCGTGGTCGATGGCCATGGTGGGATAGACAAGGTTGCTTCTTCATGGACCCTTCGTGGGTGGAGCCCTCCGTGGACTCGCGCATCCGTTACCCTTCATGGGTTGAAGTCTCCATCAACGTGGATGTACGATAGCACCACAAATCGGAACCACGCTAAAAACATATGTGTCTCCAATTGTGTTTGCACTCTCAAACCCCTCCCTTTACCTTCATATGCAATGCTTTAATTTTCGCTACCACAACTCTAGAATTGCATGTGTAGGAAGATTGCCTGACTTGTGCTAAGTTGCTAAAATCTGCCAAAACTTAAAATTTGGAAAAGGCTAAGTTTTTATTTGGTCAAGTAGTCTAATCACCCCCCTCTAGACATACTTTCGATCCTACAAGTGGTATCAGAGCTTTGGTCTCCATTTGCCTTGATTTCCATAGCTTTGGTGATAATAGCCTTGGTTTCGCAACCTAGGAGAGTATGACGTCTAGCGAGGGAAATTACCACCGTAGAGGTCTGTACTTTGATGGTACTAATTTTGCTAGTTGGAAGCATAAGATGAAAATGCATATTCTTGGACATAACCCCGCAGTTTGGGTTGTTGTGTGTATTGGTTTGCACGGTGAATTCTTCGATGGGAAGGAACCGAATCGTAAAGCTACCGCTGAAGAATTTAAGATGTTGCAATACAATGCTCAAGCTTGTGATATCCTCTTCAATGGATTGTGTCCCGAACAATTCAACAAAATCAGCCGTCTTGATAATGCAAAGGAAATTTGGGATACTTTGATTGATATGCACGAAGGTACTAACTCCGTCATGGAATCCAAGTTGGATGTGCTTCAAAGTCAACTTGACAAGTTCAAAATGAAGGATGGTGAAGGTGTCGCTGAAATGTACTCTAGGCTTGTTCTCATCACAAATGAGATTGCCGTCTTAGGAAGCGAAGAGATGATCGATAGATTCATCATCAAGAAGATCCTAAGAACCTTGGATGGAAAATATGACACCGTGTGCACATTGATACAAATGATGCCCAATTACAAAGACCTCAAGCGAACGGAAGTCATTGGTAGAATTGTTGCTCATGAGATGTCACTTAAGGATAAAGAAGAGCTTCACAACAAGTCCAGTGGCGCTTACAAAGCTTCATGTGATGCTCCTACATCATCAAGTCAGAAACAAGTCTTCAATGAAGAATTGAGCTTAATGGTGAAGAACTTCAACAAATTCTACAACAATAGAAGCAAAGAAAGAAACTCCAAGTCAAGGTCCTACAATGACAAAAGATCTTCTAGTCGTGATCGGAATTGCTACAATTGTGGGAGGCCCGGACACTACTCAAATGAGTGTACGACTCCACACAAGAGAAGAGAATACTCACCCAAAAGGAGAAGTAAAAGAGATGAATCACCACCAAGAGAGAGAAGGAGCAGAGATGATCGTTATGAACGAAGACCCTCTTGTAGAGGCAAGGATTCGTAAAAGGAAGGACAAATCATCAAGGAGCTATACAAGACGAAGACATCAATCTCATGTTGGTGAATGGGTATTCGGTTCCGACTCCGATGACCTCTCCAAGAGAGGCTATTACTCCGACTCCGAAGATACTCAAGATGAAGGTGTTGCCAGAATTGCTCTTGTGTCATCCAACTACGACATATTTGACTCACCAAATGAAGGAATTGGAAGATGCTTCATGGCTAAAGGCCCTAAGGTATCACACCTCGGATATCTCGATTTGAATAGTGATGAATATGATTTGCTAGGAGATGATGATTTACTTGTTGGTAGCAATAGTGATGAAGATGATTTGCTAGGAGATGATGGTTTACTTGTTGGTAGCAATAGTGTTAAAAACTATGATGAAATTGTTATTAATCATGCTAATCAAGATAAAACGAATGACGATGATAATGAGAAGATTGAGCACCTAACTAAAGAACTAAATATTCTTAAATTAGCTCATGAAACTACCTTAGAAGATCATCGGGAGCTTTTGATGACTCATGAGAAGCTACGCTTTGAAAAGCTAAATCTAGAGCAAGAGCATGAGTTCTTAAAAGCAATCAATGATGATCTTTGTAAGAAAAGTTCTTCTTACATTGCCAAGCATTTACTCTTGTCTACCTACATGCTACAAGTAAAATCTAGCAATAAGCACAAGAAATATTCTTCCTTTAGTAGTAACAATAATCATGATAAATCCAATGTTGTTGCTTCTAGTAGTTTCTTGATAACCCACAAGTGCAGGGGATCAGTTGTAGCCTCTTTCGATAAGTAAGAGTGTTGAAACCAACAAGGAGCTAAAGGTAGAACAAATATTCCCTCAAGTTATATTGACCGCCGATACAACTCTACGCACGCTTGATGTTTACTCTACCTAGAACAAGTATGAAACTAGAAGTACTTCGTGGTTTTTGTAGGATAGGTTATAAGAATATAAAGAGCACGCAAATAAAGACTAGGGGCTGTTAAGATAAAGACACAACTAAATTAGTTTTAGTAGAGAGCTTTTTGTCACGAGAAAGTTATTTGTCCCTAGGCAATCGATAACTAGACCGGTAATCACTATTGCAATCTTATTTGAGGGAGAGGCATAAGCTAACATACTTTCTCTTCTTGGATCATATGCACTTATGATTGGAACTCTAGCAAGCATCCGCAACTACTAAAGATCATTAAGGTAAAACCCAACCATAGCATTAAAGTATCAAGTCCTCTTTATCCCATACGCAAACAACCTACTTACTCGGGTCTATGCTTCTGTCACTCACGCCACCCACCATAAGCAAATCATGAACATATTGCAAACCCTACAGCGGGGATCCCTCACGCTTGCGCAACACGGAGAGCACCATAGGACAGCACCAATAATAAAACATGCAACTCAAACCAATCACGATCATCAATTAACCCATAGGACAAAACAGATCTACTCGAACATCATAGGATAGCCATACATCATTGGGAAATAATATATAGCGTTGAGCACCATGTTTAAGTAGAGATTACAGTGGGTAGAAGATGGGTTACACCGCTGCATAGAGGGGGAAGAGTTGGTGATGACGGCGGTGAAATTGTTGGTGTAGATTGCGGTGACGATGATGGCCCCGGCGGCACTCCGGTGCCACCGGAAGTGAGGGGGAGAGAGACCCCCTCCTTCTTCTTCTTCCTTGACCTTCTCCCTAGATGGGAGAAGGGTTTCCCCTCTGGTGCATGGTCTCCATGGCGTGGGAGGGGCGAGAGCCCCTCCGAGATTGGATCTCTCTCTGTTTCTGCGTTCCCAGATTCTGGCCTTCCACCGTTTCTTAAATTCCCGGGGATCTGTAACTCTTATTAGGCTGAATTTTGGACATAATTTTTATCCAGATATTAGCTTTCTTGTGGCGAAAGAAGGACATCAACTGCCTTACGGAGTGGCCACGAGGGCCCAGGACGCGCCTGCCCCCCTGGGCGCGCCCCTCACCCTCGTGGGCCACTGAGGCATCGTATCACGTTGGTTCCACTTCCCAAAATTCACATATATTCCAAAAAAAATCTCCGTCTGTTTTATCCCGTTTGGACTCCGTTTGATATGGATATTCTGCGAAACAAAAAACATGCAACAAATAGGAACTGGCACTGGGCACTAGATCAATATGTTAGTCCCAAAAAATAGTATAAAAAGTTGCCAAAAGTATATGAAAGTTGTAGAATATTGGCATGGAACAATCAAAAATTATAGATACGACGGAGATGTATCAGCATCTCCAAGCTTAATTCCTGCTCGTCCTCGAGTAGGTAAATGATAAAAAAGATATTTTTTGATGTGGAATGCTACCTAGCATAGTCTTGATCATGTAATCTAATCACGGCATGAATATTAAGACACGAGTGATTCAAAGCAATAGTCTATCATTTGACATAAAAGAATTTAATACTCGGGCATCCCAACAAACAATCAAGTCTTTCAAAATATCAATGCTAAAGAATGTTATCCCTACAAAATCATATAGTCTTTTATGCTCCCTTTTCTTAACACAGGGTACCCCTCATGCCCATACCCGTGTCAGCCAAGCAATTGTTTTCATACTTTACTTTTTTGAACCTTTTCAACTCTTCACGCAATACATGAGCGTGAGCCATGGACATAGCACTATGGGTGGAATAGAAGGTGGTAGTAGTCAAAAGTAAGGAGAAAGTCTCACATCGACTAGGCCAATCAATGGGCTATGGAGATGCCCATCAATAGATATCAATGTGAGTGAGTAGGGATTGCCATGTAACGGATGCACTAGAGCTATAAGTGTATGAAAGCTCAAAAGAAAACTAGTGGGTGTGCATCAACTTGCTTGCTCACAAAGACCTAGGGCATTTGAGGAAGCCCATCGTTGGAATATACAAGCCAAGTTCTATAACGAAAAATTCCCACTAGTATATGGAAGTGAAAACATAAGAGACTCTCTATCATGAAGATCATGGTGCTACTTTGAAGCACATGTGTGGAAAAAAGATAGTAGCATTGTCCCCTTTTTCTTTTTCTTTTTTTCTTTTTTTTCTTCTTTTGGGGCCCTCCCTTTTTTTGGCCTTTCTCTTTTTTTATTTGGCCTTTTTTGGCCTTTCCTTTTTTTCAAGGGACAATGCTCTAATAATGATGATCATCACACTTCTATTTACTTACAACTTGATGCTAGAATAAAGTATGACTCTATAGGAATGCCTCCGGCAGTGTACCGGGATGTGCAATGATCTAGCATAGCAATGATATCAAAAAACGGACAAGCCATGAAAACATCACGCTAGCTGTCTTACGATCATGCAAGGCAATATGACAATGATGGTGCGTGTCATAATAAACGGAACAGTGGATTTACATGGCAATATATCTCGGAAAGGCTATGGAAATACCATAATAGGTAGGTATGGTGGCTGTTTTGAGGAAGGATATAAGGTGGTTTGATGTATTTGGGAAAATTGCGCGGTACTAGAGTGGCTAGCAAGGTGGAAGGGTGAGAGTGCGTATAATCCATGGACTCAATCATTAGTCATAAAGAACTCACATACTTATTGCAAAAAAAATTATTAGCCCTCGAAGCAAAAATACTACGACGCATGCTCCTAGGGGGGGGGTTGGTAGGAGTTAACCATCGCGCGCCCCCGACCTTCACGCAAAGATAAACAATCAAAATACAATGCACGCCAATTTGGTTACATAGTTAGGAGACCATACGTGCATGCTTCGGGAATCACAAACCTTAACATCAATATTATTACTAAACCACCATCATTCACTAGTACCTCCCACATATTAGCATCTCTATATCGCAAAACTATTGCAGGGAATCAAACATATCATATTCAGCGATCTAAAAGTTTTATGTAGGATTTTATGACTAACCATGTGAATGACCAATTCCTGTCAACTCTCTAAATAGATATAAGTGAAGCTAGAAAGTTTAATTATTTCTACAAAAGATATGCCCGCGCTCTAACAAATATAAGTGAAGCAAAAGAGTATTCTACAAATGGCGGTTTTCTATGTGAGGAGAAACATGCAATCCAAACTTCAAATGATATAAGTGAAGCACAAGAAGCATTCTATAAATCAACCGAGGACTATCTCATACCAGCATGGTGCAATTATTAAAAGGAAAATAAAAAGCACACGACGCTCCAAGAGTTTACGCATATCATGTGAACGAAACGACTCGGAAAACATACCGATACTTGTTGAAGAAAGATGGGATGCCTTTCGGGGCATCCCCAAGCTTAGACGCTTGAGTCTCCTTGAATATTTACTTGGGGTGCCTTGGGCATCCCCAAGCTTGAGCCTTGCCTATCCTCCTTCTCCTCGCACCGAGACCTCCTCGGTCTTCGAACACTTCATCCACACAAAATTTAACCGAACTTTTAGTGGCGGGGTTAGTGCATATGATCAATAAAATCCCATCATGTAATGCTCTAACATTATCTTATAATTATGAACAAACATTACCCACTGTATGATATCACAATTCTATGGCCCCAAGTCAAGGAGGCTTCAACAAGAATTCAAACATATGCAAATAATGAAGCTATAACAGCAATCTGTGAAAACAGGACAATCTGTAGTAATCTAAACATTAACCATACTTCTGTAACCCTAAAAATCATGGCAAAATTAGGAAAAAATCAAAAATTTGTATAGCAAGACTTTGCCAAAAGTTTCAGATCCTTTCGATGTTCCGGTAAAAATGTAAAATCGCGCACTACGGCCAAAGTTTCTTGTTTTTGCACCGCACAAACCAACAAGCAGCTTAATCATCCTAAAGGAAACTCTTCGCACATTATTTTTATAATACAATGGAATTATACAAGGGGATAATTATTTTTGTTGAAAAGTTTCTATAATCAAGGTTCACAAAGTTTCCATGGGCATGAACAAAATTCAAGGCTAGCTCCCACTTTAACAATGCTCGTCTTTCTCACTTTCGCTTTTCTTTTTGAAAAATTTTAAGGTTCCCCTCTTTATTTTTTTGTTTTTAAACTTTATAAAAGCACACAACAGAAATAAATGACTCTCTATAACTTCCGGGTTGTCTCCCTGGCACAGCTTTCTTTAAAGCCATTAAGCTAGGCATAAAGTGCTCAAGTAATGGATCCACCCGGATCCCAAGGTATATGAAAGCCAATTTTAATTAGCAATGATTTGGCATTGAGTAGTGAGCACAAAGTGATATGTGTCATGCAAAAACAAAGTCTAACTCTCTTCCCATGTATAGGCATGTCATAAAAGAACAATTCATGCACATCAAGTAAAGGCCAATGCATAGTATAAGCAGTTTCTTGCAATTTTGCCGTGTTGGAAACATAGAGAGGCGGGGATATAGTTCCTCTCTCATAATAATTGCAAGTAGGAGCAGCAAGCACATGCATATTATACTCATCAAAATCATCATGTGTAACGGAAAAAGGCAACCCATCAATATAATCCTTAATAAGTGCAAACTTCTCTGATATATTGTAGTTTGGAGCATTCAAACAGATAATAGGACTATCATGTGTGGGTGCAATAGCAACAATCTCATGTTTAACATAAGGAACTATAGCAAGTTCATCTCCATAAGCATAATACATATTTGCATCTTGGCCACAAGCATAGCAAGCATTATCAAAAAGGGATATTTCAAAAGAATCAACGGGATCATAACAATCATCATAGCATTCATCCTTCGGTAAGCACGAAGGGAACTTAAACAATGTATGAGGTAAAGAGTTACTCTCATTAGAAGGTGGGCACGGGTAGCTAATGCGCTCTTCCTCCTTTTGTTCTTCGCTCTCCTCGTCATGTTTTTCATCCAATGAGCTCACAATGCCATTAATTTTTTCTTCCATAGAATCCTGCAAAATATTAGTCTCTTCTTGGATAGCAGAGTAGGCCTCAATATATGGTTTAACATAGGCATTAGAAGCATAATTATCATAACAATATTTAAATATGGCAAAATTTTCAGATTTGTAAAGAGTAGCATCATACTTTTCAATCAAAGAAGCAATTTCATAAGCACCCTTAAAAGCAACAAATTCTTCAATGTGTTGAACATCATAGTAACTATAAACACCCTTAGCATACGAAGATACGATTCCATTATCACTAAACTCACATTGGTAGGGAAGGTGTTTCGTAGGGTCTTCAGAACAATAAGTAAAATCATAAATTTCACATAAATTCCAAGCATAGCATTGCAAACGATGAATTTGATCCTGTAAAAGTTTCCGTTTTTCAGATATGTGGTGTCGCACATAACAAGCATGCTCATCAAAGATTTTCCCTCAACTAAGCTAGTTGGGGTTTCAGCCCGAGCACATAGGGATCGAAGATGATCCAAGTAATAAGCTTCAGTAGTGTGATAGATTTTGAGTGGTACTTCAACCATTGGTTCAGTAGGTACCACTATTTTTTTGGTATTTTGCGTTTCCTACCCATAACTAAAGATAGAAAACAACTTAGAACAGCAAATAAAATCTACTTAGTGATAAAGCAAACAAGCACACACGAGAATATTCACCCCACGCTATTGCTCCCCGGCAACGGCGCCAGAAAAAGGTCTTGATAACCCACAAGTGCAGGGGATCAGTTGTAGCCTCTTTCGATACGTAAGAGTGTCGAACCCAATGAGGAGCTAAAGGTATAACAAATTTTCCCTCAAGTTATATCAACCTCCGATACAACTCTACGCACGCTTGACGTTTACTTTACCTAGAACAAGTACGAAACTAGAAGTACTTTGTGGTTTTTGTAGGATAGGTTGCAAGAATATAAAGAGCACGCCAATAAAGACTAGGGGCTATTAAGATAAAGACACAACTAAATTAGTTTTAGTAGAGAACTTTTTGTCACGAGAAAGTTATTTGTCCCTAGGCAATCGATAACTAGACCTGTCAGGGATATTACTAGCAGGTATAAACCGGCTAGTGTAAACCGGATTATGGTAATGTAATTATGTAATCGTAATATCCAGTAGAGGTTACGGCCCATGAGAGTTTAGGGCCCATGTATAGAGTTACAGTTTGTAAACCGCCTGATCATGTAACTTGAGAAACAAGGAAGAAAGAGCGGAGACCGAGGCGGACACAAGCATGAGCCGGCCTCGGGACTCTGTAAACCGGACCGGGCATCGCCTCTATATAAAGGGACGACCCGGTGATGGTTCAAGGACAAGAAACAACCCGTCGAGACACAGGCAAGCGATCCGCTCCCAGTTCATCGACGCCCAAGCAATACCAAACCAAACTAGACGTAGGCTTTTACCTTCCTCGAAGGGGCCGAACTAGTATAAACCCTCTGTGTCCTTTGTGTGCTTTTAACCCCTTCAGGCTAACCCGTGCGATGGTTCCTCAACTAAGTCCGTTAAACCGGACATCTGCCGTGTTAATTCCACGACAGTTGGCGCCCACCGTGGGGCCTCCGCACGATGGTTTCGAGTTCTTGAAGGGCAGCTTTGAAGGGCTCAAGGGTTACGCGGTCGGCCGGATGACCAAGAGTCGCCACGGCCAGATCTACATCGACGACGCAGGCTGGGGACTGGAGGCCGATTCAATCGAATACGGGTACCGGGTTCCCTTCGGCGGCATCCAAGTCTTCATCGGCAAAATTGGTGAACCGGGATCTGAGCCGGACGTCTTCCCCAACATCGTCGAGCCGGCTCAGCGTGCGAGATCGGCCCGGATTCCGCCTGCCATGAAGCGCGTTTTCGTTGGAGCAGTTCACGGAGTTCAAACTGAGGACGGATCGGATTCCGGTGGCGAGACAGTTATCTATTCCGACGATGAATCTTTATCCGGAGAGACTGAGTCTTTGTATCAGTTGCGGGACGGCCGGTCTGAGGGTATGTCCGACGGAGACAGTATTTTGGACCCCTTTGATCCGCCAAACCGAGTGGCTGTTTTTATGGCCGGTTCACAACCTACGCAGCAGTCCACGGTGAACGGGGCGATGACAGCAGAAGCTGGTGCAGGGGGGAGCGGCCAGGCCCTCTCGCCCTCTGACGCTCTATCCACCTTAGTCGAGGAGTTCACAACCCGAGCCATGGCCGAGGTGGCTCCAGCAGACAAGGCGCAACACGATGCAGAGCTCCTTCAGCTGAAGGGCCGGATCGATCAAGCAAAATAAAATCTGAAGGTGGAGAAGGCTATGATAGCAATGAGGCAAGCAGAGTTGGATGATCAGGCTTTTCAGCTAAGGATGGAACAGGCCTCTGCACAGGGAGTAAGGAGTCGGAAGTACCAGTCTCGTCTACCGCCGGTTTACGAGGCGACAGATCTTTTCAGGACACCAGGAGCGGGAACCAGCAATGATCCGGCGGTAAACCGGAGGGCGGCCCCGTTGAGGGACGAGCCGGTTCGGCAGCCTGCTGCGGAACAAGATCGGCGGATTATGGCTATGCCTCACGTTCCGACCCCTCCGGGTCATTACTCAAATCCCTTGGACAACATTGTTGCTGCCGCTTCACGCCTGGCCGCTTTACCCATTGAGGGGACATCCCCCGTGGCGATGGAGGCGTGCAGGGTTAAGGATCTACTTAACACAGCATTAACACAACAGCAAGCATATTCTTATAGCAGGGAGAGGCTTCATTCAACACCACGCCACAGCCGGAGTTATACTAGGCATTGGGAGGAGCCAGAGGTGTCTAGTAGTGAACGCAGGCGACACCGTCACAGACAAGATAATCCGGCAGGCGCAGATGCGCCAGCTCAGGAGGCAAACCGGGTTAGATCTGCGACCCGCGAGGAGGTCCACCAGACGACGCCGGTTCACACAACCACAGCAGAAACAGGAGTCACGACGAGTTCTTTCGGGGTGCAGTGTCTTATCCCCGCTCTGTGGAGCGTGAAGTTACCCAAGGATTTCAAGGGCCCGCGGAAAGTGCCTAATTACACAGCAGATTTAGCTCCGGAGGCTTGGGTTGAGAGTTACGAGATGGCTATGGAGATGCTGGATGTGGATGAAGCGGCTTGTGCGAAATACTTTACCATGATGCTTGAGGGTACAGCCCGGACCTGGCTAAAAGGCTTACCACCTAACTCCATCAGATCATGGGGACAACTGTGTCGCCAGTTTTATCAAAAATTTCAAAGATATGTGCAAGCAGCCAATGTCAGTGGTGCATCTGGCAGCCTGTATACAAGGAGAACAGGAGTCTACAAGCGCATGGGTGCGGCGAGTATCAGAAATCTTTCACTCTTCAAACGGTATCAATCCCAGTACGGCAATAGTGACACTAGAAAACAACTGCCGGTTTGAGTCTCTGAAGTTAAAACTGGGACGGCTCAAGCGGGATTGTAATGATATGGGAACTCTCATGAGCGCTCTGGTGAGTATGGGGATTCAGACAACACTAAGTATCCAGAAGCGGATGGAGATAAAACAGGAAAGGCAAATAAATTGGGTAAACCGGCGCAGGCTAGTCCGGTCGGTACAAGCTTCTTAGGCAAGCGAAAGGTGGAAGGTGGCTCCAATTTCGTGGCCAATACCCAAGTTCAAGGGGGCTTTCAGCGCAATAAGGGTAAACCGCCTCCACAAACCGGCGGATGGCCTGTTACCTGGGAGAAAGAATTGAATGAGCCTTGCCCGAAACACGGATCAAGAGAACGTCCAGCTAAACACACTATAGGAGAATGCAAGGCCATGATGGAAGCCATGAGCTGGTTCAGCTCTAATAACAGGCCACCAGGCGGCGGTTCAGGCCCCGGGTTTTACGGTCCGGGTCACCAGGGGAACGGCTCCGGATCAGGATATCGTGGCAACAACAGTGGTTATAATAACCAAGGCAACAACCAATATGGTCAAGGCGGTTATAACAACCAAGGCAATCAGCAGCATGATCAAGGTGGTTACAATAACCAAAACAACCGACAGCAGGGCCAAGGTAATCACAATAACCACGGCAATCAGCAGCGTCAGCAGCAACAGCAGCAATCCGGATATCAGAGTAATCCGAAGGAGTTGAGTAGTGGGCAGTATCATGTGTTCACTACGAGTTTGTGCAAATGGGATCAAAAAGTTTTAAAGCGGGCGGTCCACGCGGTTGAACCTGCGACGCCGCAATTCCTGCGCTGGTCAGAGCAGCCTATTGTGTGGAGCAGGGAGGATCACCCGCTGCGAGTTGATAATCCGGGCCATTTGGCCTTAGTGGTAGCACCACAGGTGGGTGGTTACAAATTTACTAAAGTTCTCATGGACGGCGGCAACAGCATCAATATCTTGTATTATGAGACTTTCCGTCGTATGGGATTGACGGATAAAAAGCTAAGACAGTCAAACACGGTGTTTCATGGAGTGGTGCCAGGTAAATCAGATTACCCAGTTGGGAAAATTGACTTAGAAGTTACCTTTGGAGATGAGCAAGATTCCAGGTCAGAGATGATAACCTTTGAAGTTGTCAAGATCCGGAGCCCTTACCACGCCCTGTTTGGAAGAACGGTTTATGCCAAGTTTATGGCCAGGCCATGTTATGTCTATCTACAGCTCAAGATGCCGGGTCACAAAGGAACCATCACGGTTCATGGAAGTCGCAAGGTTGCATTGGAGTGTGAAGAAGGAGATGCTGCTTACGCGGAGGCAGTATGCGCTACGGAGGAGTTGAAGTTTTACAAGGACAATGTTGATCCGGCAGATATGACCCCGTTGAAGAAGCCAACTACAGAGCATGATCCGGCGTTGAAGTTTAAGTCTGCGGAAGAGACCAAGCAGGTTGATTTTGTGCCAGGCAATTCATCCAAGCAGTTCACTATCAGCGCTAACCTTGATCCCAAATAGGAAAGCGCGCTCATCAAGTTCATCCATGAGAACCGGGATATCTTTGCATGGAAACCTTCTGACATGCCAGGTATACCAAGGGAACTCGCTGAGCATAGTCTTAACATTGATCCGAAGTTTAAACCGGTCAAGCAGTATCTACGCCGCTTCAATGAAGAAAGGTGCAATGCTATAGGAGAAGAAGTGGCCAGGCTTTTGGCCGCAGGGTTCATAGTTGAAGTTCTTCACCCGGAGTGGTTAGCTAATCCGGTGCTGGTGTTAAAGAAGAATGGAAAGTGGAGAATGTGTGTAGATTACACAGATCTAAACAAAGCTTGTCCGACTGACCCTTTTGCTCTCCCTCGTATTGATCAGATCATTGATGCTACAGCGGGATGTGAGCGGTTAAGTTTTTTAGATGCATATTCAGGGTATCACCAGATCAAGATGGCAGTTAAAGATCAGGAGAAGACGTCCTTCACAACGCCTTTTGGTGCTTTTTGCTATGTTTCTATGCCCTTTGGGCTCAAGAGTGCCCAAGCAACTTATCAGCGTTGCATGCAGAATTGCCTTAAGGGGCAGATAGGGAGGAATGTTCACGCCTATGTGGATGATATTGTGGTGAAATCAAGGAAGGAGGAGACGCTGATAGAGGACCTCAAGGAGACTTTTGACAATCTTCGAGCCTATAAAATGATGCTTAATCCGGAGAAGTGTGCTTTTGGTGTTCCGGCGGGCAAGCTCCTCGGATTCTTGGTGTCAAACAGAGGAATAGAAGCTAATCCGGAGAAAATCAAGGCAATCACATCCTTGACTAAACCGGCCTGCATCAATGATGTTCAGCGTATCGCCGGCCGGATCACAGCATTGAGCCGATTCATCAGCCGTTTGGGAGAAAAAGCGATTCCGCTTTATCAGATGCTGAAAAAGACGAACCGGTTTATATGGAGTGATGAGGCGAACGCTGCGTTTGAGGATTTGAAGCGGCAGCTGGCAAAGCCGCCGGTCCTTGCTGCCCCTGTTGATAACGAGCCGTTGTTGTTATACGTCGCCGCCAATGCACGGGCAGTGAGTGTAGCAATCGTGGTTGAGCGCAAGGAAGCAGGGAAGGAATAACCGGTTCAGCGTCCGGTCTATTACGTCAGTGAAGTTCTCATTGAGTCCAAGCAAAGGTACCCACATTGGCAGAAGTTGGTATATGGTGTGTTCATGGCAAACCGGAAGTTGAAACATTATTTCCAAGGCCACCCAATAACTGTTGTTAGTTCAGCACCGTTGGGAGATATAATCCAGAACAGGGAAGCTACGGGCAGAGTAGCGAAGTGGGCCATTGAGCTTAGACCAAACGAATTGAAATATATGCCACGCACCGCTATCAAATCTCAAGCATTGGTGGATTTCATCAATGATTGGACAGAACTGCAAACACCAGAGGAGAAGCCGGATCTTACATACTGGACGATTCACTTTGACGGTTCAAGGCAATTAGAAGGCTCGGGGGCTGGAGTTGTCTTAACTTCCCCGCGAGGAGATAAGTTTTGTTATGTCCTCCGTCTATTGTTTCCTTGTACTAATAATGCAACAGAGTATGAAGCATTGCTTCATGGTTTACGGATGGCCAAGGAAATGAATTTGTGCCGGGTCAAGTGCTTTGGCGATTCAGATTTAGTGGCACAGCAAGTATCTGGTAAGTGGGATTCAAGAGATCCTCTCATGGCAGCTTACAGACGAGAAGTTGAAGCGGTTGCAGGATATTTCAAAGGGTATCAGGTAGATCACATAGACCGGCGAAGAAATGAAGTGGCCGATGCTTTAAGCCGGCTGGGTTCTCAGCGTAAACTGGTACCACCGAATACTTTTTTGGATGAGCTGCACAGTCCATCAGTTCAAGCACCATCGGAGGAAGACCTGGTTGTCCCTGATCTGGAAGCACAGTTAGTTGCAGCACTTCATGTTATTCCGGATTGGACGCTGCCATATTTGGCGTATCTAAGCCGGGGAGAGCTGCCGGATGACGAGATCGAAGCAAGACAGATAGTCCGGCGCTCTAAGTCCATGACAATTGCAAACGGAGAACTTCATCATCGCAGTGTTTCTGGAGTGTTTCACCGGTGTGTGTCAGCTGAGGAAGGTTGTGATATTCTTCGTGAGATCCATGAAGGGGATTGTGGTCATCACGCCGGTTCAAAGTCCTTGGTGGCTAAAGCTTTTCGACACGGATTCTATTGGTTGACAGCCCATGCTAATGCGGCGGATCTAGTCCGAAAGTGTGATGCTTGTCAGAAGTTTTCACGACGGGCTCTTGTTCCGGCACAGGAGCTCCGGATGATACCGATAACTTGGCCGTTTGCGACTTGGGGGCTTGATATGGTTGGGCCCTTCAAACGATCCCAAGATCAGAAAACTCATCTACTGGTGGTTGTGGATAAGTTTACAAAATGGATTGAGGCAGAGCCTGTGAGCAAGTGTGATGCGGCAACAGCGGTGAAATTCATCAAAAAGGTAATTTTCCGGTTTGGCTTTCCACACAGCATCATCACAGACAACGGCACCAATTTATCTAAAGGAGAGATGGAAGAGTTTTGTCAACGGGAGCATATTCACCTAGACGTGTCTTCTGTTGGTCACCCTCAATCCAATGGTCAAGCTGAAAGAGCAAATCAGGAGATTTTGCGAGGTATCAAGCCCCGGCTTATGACTCCCTTGCAAAGAACACCAGGGTGCTGGGTTGAGGAGTTACCTTCTGTCCTCTAGAGTATCAATACTACGCCAAACTGGTCCACGGGTTATACACCTTTCTTTATGGTGTATGGTGCTGAAGCGGTCCTTCCAAGTGATATCCGTCATGATTCGCCACGGGTGACGGCTTATGTTGAAGCAGCCAACGAGCAGGCAAGACAGGACAGTTTGGACCGGCTAGATGAAGAACGTGACATAGCAGCAGCACGGTCTGCAATTTATCAACAGGACTTACGCAGATACCACAGCCGCCGGATCAAGACCAGAACGTTCCACGAGGGAGATTTGGTGCTCCGGCTCATCCAAGATCAAACAGATATGCACAAGCTATCCCCGCCTTGGGAAGGGCCCTATGTGGTCAGCAAGAATCTGCACAACGGTTCATATTACCTGGTGGACGTTCGAGAACACAAGGACTCACGAACATCGGAAGAAGAGACAAAGAGGCCGTGGAACATCGCCCTCCTGCGGCCCTACTATACCTGAGCCAGGAGCTCTGCTGTATCCTAGGTATATATTATGATTAATGAATAAACCGGCACCCTCGGTAAACCGGGGGCTCAGCCTTTTTTCCAATATAATTATCTTATGGTGATGGCCATATACAACTTATGTTTCTTATTATATGTCATATCTTACAATGCTTTGATCAGTCTATCAGGCTGTGCAGGACAATTGTCTTAGATATACTCTGGAGCTGTGATCACTAATAGGCTTCCTGCTCAAACATAGGTCGTATCCGAACCAAAGAGAGCACAGCCGTCCCGTTCAAACATAGGTCGTATATGAACCAAAGAGAGCATAGGGCTTCCTGTTCAAACATAGGTCGTATTCGAACCAAAGAGAACATAGCCAAATCCACTGAAGGGATTCCTGTTCAAACATAGGTCGTATTCGAACCAAAGAGAACATACCCAAACTCACTGAAGGGATTCCTGTTCAAACATAGGTCGTATTCCAACCAAAGAGAACATACCCAAACTTAATGAAGCCATTCTGTTCAAACATAGGTCGTATCCGAACCAAAGAGAACATGGCTTTGTATGGTCGTATCCGAACCATAAGCTCAATGGATCGTATCCGAATCCATTGCTTGGCTAAATTTTTGGGCCAGCAGGGGGCGGGATCGTATCTGAATCCTATCTTAGCCCCTGTGGTCCGGTTCACATGGTCGTATCCGAACCATAAGCTCAATGGATCGTATCCGAATCCATTGCTTGGCTGAACCTTGCCTTTGAGCCAGGCAGCTCGCAAAAAGCCTCGACTACATGGTTTTATTTGCAAACTTGCATTTTTGGTATTTGTGTTTTATGGTTCTTTGATCCGGAGTGGGACAACTCCAGAGTTGACCACGTATCTTCAAAAGTCTGGACAGAACTCCAGCATGATCTAAACCGGTAGCTTCTATAAAGCCCGGAATTATTATTGGGTCTATCAAAGGCTCCATCAGAAAATTGCAAATTTCGCCGGATTAAGATTATCAAGCATACTTGATCACAGGTATGAAGTTATTTCTGGTACAAACAAATACTTGTTTGATGTATTTCGTGAGCAATTTAATTGGTCCAGCGGTAAACCGCTAGGACATCTTTTAAGTGTTATCCATGCAGAAACAGATAAAATGCAAGATCAACCACATCAGGCCGGATTTAAATTGGCAAACATCAAAGCAAGAAGTTGGGATATCCGGATCAAGACGAACACTGTTTTATGCTATCCTATTACAAAGGCATAGCAAGCCTGAAACAGATTAAAATCCTTCAGCAAATTGAGACTGTAACTACAAAGTTAAATTGTATGGCCTACGCTTCCTCCTGCTGCGACGGCTGGGGGTCAACTTGTTCCGGAGCATCTTCCTCTTCTTGAAGCGGCTGAAAGTCAGGGACGCACCAATCGATTTTCATTAAAGCACGGAAGTACATCTCTTCCGTAATAAGTCCAGACGGATCAACATCTGGAGCGAAAGTATGGGGGCGCACTGGTGGGATTAGATTCACGGTATCATAAACCGGCCGATCCACCCGCTCGTTCTGTAAATCATACCCCGGATGATACCTGGACAAGTCTGATTCGGTAGCAAGCTTGCTAGCGAGAGGATGCATCTCCTTAGTCAAAGCGTGCAGGTCTTTGGCAGTAAAAGTTGAACCGTCTTCTTTACTGCCGGGATAACCGTTCAAGGCTTCTTCCGGATCAAAATCGGGAACCCACGCTTTGGCTCTGGTAAGCGCCATGAGAGAACCGGCTCGGGCTGCAGACTTCTTCACTTCCTCCAAGCATGCTGGTAAGACAGAAAGCTTCTCTAGTGTGCCTTGGATAGTAGTGGGAGCCGGTTTCTTGAAAGACATCACGCTTATGATCCTTTGAGCACCGGAATACAGCTGCTCAACCAGAGTATAAGACGCCTTGAGTTTTTTCCGTAAATCATCCCCAAGATGGGTCACACGGCGCCCTACATAAAGATCATTACAGTTAAACCAGACCAAAATACAGATTGAAAGGATGAAAGCATGAGTACAGATTAAGCACTTACCGAAGACAGCAGAAGTCATTAGTTCTATTTGCCGCTTTAAACCGGTTAACTCTTCAGTCACCGGATTAAGGGCTTCCTCAGCATCCTTTGCCCTTTTTTCCAGATCACTCTTTTGCACTTCAAAGGATGTCCGCTCCTCTTCAAAAAAAATCTTCAGCTGTTCAGCAGTAGTTAAGCTCAGTGCCAGTTCTTTCTTGGCCTTAGCAGCAGCAGATTCAGTTTCGGCAAGTCTATTCCGGAGTTCAGTGATTTCTTCAGCCCTCCGGTTCAAATCAGCCTACAAAGACAAGCAAGTGGAATAAGGGCAAAATTCAGACAAGTCTCAAGCGCATAACCAAGTTATACACATGACACTTGGGGGCTAATGGGCAGTTGAAGTATCAAAGAGTGGCAATTCAAAACAAGTCTCAAGCACACAAACAAGTTGTCTACTTGACACTTGGGGGCTAATGGACAGTTGAAGCATCAAAGGAAAAGATTCAGACAAGTCCCAGACGCATAAACCAAATTATGCCCCTGGCACTTGGGGGCTAATGTAAGATCATTTGCTTAAATTGGAAGTACCAGTTCACCTTCTAAATGCAGCTAAACCGGAACTTGGGGCTACTATGATATAGACAGAAACACAACAAAGAAAAAAAACAAAGACAAGGGAGATACCTCGTATTTTTCCTTCATCATGCTGATTAAACCCGCTTCATAATCCCGACCAGTATGAAGCCGGTTCAAATACCAGGAACAGAGCTCCTGGGCATTCAGATCGGCGAAGCTAGACAACTCTGTATTCCATTTGCCCTTTTCTTTATGCAGTTTCTCCGCTTTAGCCGTGTGCTTAGCTAAAACAGTGGGCTCAGTAGGAGCAGTGTAAGCTGTACCGGTTACTTGAACATCCGGAGAAGGAGCAGCTGTCGGTGGTGGAATAGTCGTGTGAACCGGACTAGCAGGAGCCGGGCTAGTCCGAGGAGGGTTAGCCCGGGCAGGACTCGCCGGTTCATGGACGTTCTCAGTATTGTGATTTTCAGGAGCAGTGGTATAAGTATGATCCATAGGAGCAGGATCTTCAAGCTGAACTGTGGGCTTGCCTTCCGGAGGGACGGTTGTATCCGGATCAACCGCCGGATCATCAGTGGCAGTTTCAGCGGCCGTTTTGTTGGCTTTGGCCCTTTTGCTGGGTTTAGGCTTGCTGGAAAAAAAATCAGAACTGTAAAGCAAATGCAAAGATAAACCAGATAAGGTAAAGGACTTACCCAGGGACAGTCTTCAGAACCGGGACTTGTGTGGCAGTGGATTCACCAGAAGAAGATAAAGGAGTCTCCTGATAATTAGGGTCGGACGGTTTAAGTGGTTTGCGTATAAGCCCGGCCTTGGGATGAAGAAGGGTTGGAGAGAGTGTAACCTCAGAGCGGCGCCTCCGAGCCGGAGTAAGAGATATCCCGGACGATTCAACTAGAAGGCCGCTATGGCGTGTAGTCCGGCGAAGGGCTTCATGTTGCTGTTTCTTCAAAAGAAAATTGGGGTCCAGTTGAGCGTAAGGATGAGAAAATTGATATTTCTGGACTACTCGACGAATTTTTGGTGGAGGCGGTTCTGAATCTGAAGAAAGAGTAATTACCTCAGCTTCTGCCGCTTTATCTCCTTCAGCCAGATCCTGTGGAAAAGACACCGTTAACACAAGTCTGGATATAAGTGAACAAATCATAGCCGGATTAACTCATACCTCAGAGTCCGGATCATCATCTTCAGCATGTGAACCGGAGCCAGCAGCCGCCTTTTTCTTCTTAATAGCGTAAGTTTTCCGACGTGGCTGTTTACCAGCCTTCTCCTGAGGCTTCCTCTTCCAAAAAGGATCATCAGCCTGTTCAAAAGGTAAAATATAATTGGAAAACGATTTAAATGAACGGATTACAAACATACGGAAGAGAATAAGACTTACTGCAGGCAGCTTGTTCTTCTTATAGTATGGAGCCAATCCGGTTTGGCTACATTCTTCTAAGGAGACATTGAGCATCTTCTTAGCAGACTCAATGACTTCTGATTCAGAAAGTTTGTCCTTGGAAAACCATTGAGGATCATCCGGTTTACCAGAATATTTACACATCAGACTGGAGCGCGGACTCAGAGGGAGTACACTCCAAGAAAGCCAGCAACGCATGAAATCAACCCCCGTTAATCCGTTGGCCATAAAGGCCTTGAGCTTGGCAAGTTGAGAAGCAAACCGGGGCCGTTCGGAGGAGCTGAGACGCTGTGGCAGAGGGTGATCTTCAGGAAGACGATGCTCATGGTAACCCGGCAGTGGGTTTTCCCCTTCAGGTGAAGTGTCAAGGCAATAGAACCAAGACGTATTCCAATCTTTAGGGTGTGTGTGCAGAGCGGCATGAGGAAAGACTGCGTCCCTTCTCTTTTGGATGCTGACTCCTCCCAATTCTTGATGAGGACCACCTGTAAACTCAGTTCGCCGGTTCAAGTGGAAGAAATCCCGGAACAAGTCGATTGATGGCTCCTCTTGCAATTACACCTCTGAGAAAACTTGAAAATCGCAGATGTTTGAAATAGAATTTGGACCTATGTCTTGAGGGTGAATTTGGAAAGCGGCAAGCACATCTCGGAAGAATTTTGAACCGGGAGGAGTGAAACCTCGAGCCATGTGGTCAAAGAAGACAATGACCTCCCCTTCTCTGGGGGTAGGGGGACATTCATTTCCTGGGGCCCGCCATTTTAAAACGGACTGAGGACCCAGAGTACCAACTGTAGCAGCGTTAATTAAATCGTCTTCCGTGATAATGGAAGGGACCCAGTCGCAAGCAACAAACTGTTTGGCAGCCATAATAGCAGAATGAAAGTGCTGAAAACATGAAGTACAAGATCCGGATTATTCGGGTACAGAGGCATAAACCGGAACACATATGCAAAATCACAGCGACGGTTTAGACAAGGGACTAATGATATTGCTAACCCGGAAGTAAGCAGGAAGCGCACTACTACCGGTTCAAGATAACAACAGAGAGGAGCTAAACCGTCGTGTTCATTGTCGATGCATTACAGAAGTAATATATGACTGACTAAACCGGTGAATATAGTACAGATCTACGAAGATGAAGAAACAAGTTTCTATAAAAAGCTAAGGTAAAACAGATCTGAGCAGTAAGGAAAAAGAAAAATTATACAGGTCTATTACAGGAAGAACTACAAGGATCTTATGCAGAGCGGACAAATCTAAAGGTTTAATCTAATGCCAAAAATCTAAGCATAATGCAGCGGAGCAGAAGCAGATTTCGAAGACAAATCTAAAGGATTGAAACCACTACGAGCCTGAAATCTAGGACGAACAGATGAAGCTTTCTATAGGTTCAATGGCGGAGGCGTGAGAAGAACCCTAAAACTACAGATCTACAGCAAAGAAGAAAGGTTACCTGAGGCAGCAAGAGACGGCAGCGGAGTTATCTGGTCACGTTCAGGTTGATGCGGCGGCCGGACTTGCTGGCGACGGCGAGCTTGACGGACGACGGCGGAGGCTTGAGCTCGGGTGACGGAGGAAGAAGACGAACGAAAGGAAATAAGGAAGAGAGGCGGCAGTATTTATAAAGGGGGGAGAGACGAAACGGCAGGCGCGAGATTTGAGGAAGAGAGAGATTGGATAACGATTCCCTGTCGCCTCGATTCTCAGGATGGCCTTTAAACAAAAGTAATAGACAGCTGCGCGCGTTAAATGCGGAAGTGATGTCACGGTCGAATTAAATGATTTCCAAGGATGACATCATCGCCGGTTTACAAGAATGAGAAGACACAAGAAAAGAAGATCATGCAAGACTGAGAAGATTGATGTGAACAAGTTCAAATCATTCTGGGGCCTAATGTCAGGGATATTACTAGCAGGTATAAACCGGCTAGTGTAAACCGGATTATGGTAATGTAATTATGTAATCGTAATATCCAGTAGAGGTTACGGCCCATGAGAGTTTAGGGCCCATGTATAGAGTTACAGTTTGTAAACCTCCTGATCATGTAACTTGAGAAACAAGGAAGAAAGAGCGGAGACCGAGGCGGACACAAGTATGAGCCAGCCTTGGGACTCTGTAAACCGGACCGGGCGTCGCCTCTATATAAAGGGACGACCCGGCGACGATTCAAGGACAAGAAACAACCCGTCGAGACACAAGCAAGCGATCCGCTCCCTGTTCATCGACGCCCAAGCAATACCAAACCAAACTAGATGTAGGCTTTTACCTTCCTCGAAGGGGCCGAACTAGTATAAACCCTCTGTGTCCTTTGTGTGCTTTTAACCCCTTCAAGCTAACCCGTGCGATGGTTCCTCAACTAAGTCCATTAAACCGGACATCTGCCGTGTTAATTCCACGACAAGACCGGTAATCACTATTGCAATCTTATTTGAGGGAGAGGCATAAGCTAACATAGTTTCTCTTCTTGGATCATATGCACTTATGATTGGAACTCTAGCAAGCATCCGCAACTACTAAATATCATTAAGGCAAAACCCAACCATAGCATTAAAGTATCAAGTCCTCTTTATCCCATACGCAAACAACCTACTTACTCGGGTATGTGCTTCTGTCACTCACGCCACCCACCATAAGCAAATCATGAACATATTGCAAACCTTACAGCGGGGATCCCTCACGCTTGCGCGACACGGAGCGCACCATAGGACAGCACCAATAATAAAACATGCAACTCAAACCAATCACGATCATCAATTAAACCATAGGACAAAACAAATCTACTCAAACATCATAGGATAGCCATACATCATTGGGAAATAATATATAGCATTGAGCACCATGTTTAAGTAGAGATTGCAGTGGGTAGAAGAGGGGTTACACCACTGCATAGAGGGGGAAGAGTTGGTGATGACGGCGGTGAAGTTGTTGGTGTAGATTGTGGTGACGATGATGGCCCCGGCGGCACTCCGGTGCCACCAGAAGCGAGGGGAGAGAGCCCCCCTCCTTATTCTTCTTCTTCCTTGACCTTCTCCCTAGATGGGAGAAGGGTTTCCCCTCTGGTCCATGGTCTCCATGGTGTGGGAGGGGCGAGAGCCCCTCCGAAGTTGGATTTGTCTCTCTGTCTCTCTCTGTTTCTGCGTTCCCAGATTCTGGCCTTCCACCGTTTCTTAAATTCTCGGAGATCCGTAACTTCGATTGGGCTGAATTTTGGACACGATTTTTATACGGATATTAGCTTTATTGCGGTGAAAGAATGTAACACTCCAAATTTTTGGGTTTGGTTTTTCTTCCAAACTTTTGGTCATTTGGAAGGGGGTTGTTTGTTCTTCTCTTGAAACCCTTCTAAAATCTCTTCTGGCCAAAGTTTGTGTGTTTTTCTCTAGCTTGGTTTTGGTCTTCATAGTTCCTTCTTGTGTTAGCTCAACACAAGTTGTCTTCTTGGGGATTTGCTTGATTCTTTTCCTTCTTGATTTAAACTTCTTAGGTTTAACCTTGGGCTTAACTTCCTCTCCAACCTTCATCTTGCCATGACCCCAACAAAAATATTTCTCTCCAAGACCCCTCTTCACTTTAGGACAAGTCTCACATCAATTCCAGTGAGTTTCAACCTTATTGGAATTTTTTTCTCTATTTATTTTACTCCTAAAACAATTTCTGTTCATTAAAATGAACCTTGGTGATTTACAAAGGAACCATCATGTCCATCCTGTTATATGATTCCAAACTAACCTCTCTGGATAGTCCTTAGTATCCACAACCTAGATCCATCTTGTTTCACTGGTCCACCGTTCAAAATTTTCAAATTTCACCTGCTGCAAGTTTGGGCCAGATTTGCAAAATTTGGTGAAATTCATATTTATCTTCATCCAAAAATTATGTGAAAAATAATCAAGCAACCTCTAGATGCATCAAGAGGCCACTCCACCAAATATCAGCCCCAGAAACATTTCCCACATGCCAGAATCATTTCATCGAACACCTGGCTTGCACTGTTCTGTCAGGTTCAGAAACTGCTAACTGAAGATTCACAGTCCACAGTGCAGTTCGTCAGTTCGTCAGAGCCGCAGCGTCAATCTCGCCAGTACCCGCCTTGGATCGATGCTCACTGCACCTCCTTCCTATCCAGCACGCCGCACGCTTGCTTGGATGCTTCCGGGCGTCGGTGGCGCCCTGGCCCGACCATGCCGGCGTCATCCGCGGCAACAGGATCTCCCGTGGCGGCTGACAGAAGGCATCCTGTGACTCGACGCCGTTTGGCACCGCCCAAACCATCTGAGAGCTCCGTGTGGCCTTCTCCACCGCCAGCGCACGCCTGCAGCACCGTCGCTGTGGCCTGGCGCGCACAGAGCGCGTTCTCTGCCGCCGACGTGCCGCACGGCCGTTCCGTCGAGGGCAGCCCGTAATCACTCCTCCCCTGCTGAGTTAGGCATGGAAATGGAACCAGTGCATCTCCTAGTCGATGCTCCAGCCCCTAAACCCGCCGCCCAGCCACTGCATCGCCGTAATCGCTCGTCGGACTCATTCCTTTCACGGCAACCACCTCGGGCCGGCTATATAAAGCACCCCCGAGCTCACTCTCGAGCCCGCACACCTCCACCGTCTCCCTAGATCGCGCCCAGCCTCTGGAAGAGCCTCGAGAGGCCCTTCTTCCTCAGCTCCGGCCAACTCCTTCCGCCTTGGGCTCCAGCAGCGTTCTCTCCGGTGAGGACTCATCCGCCACCCTGGACTCGAGCGTAGCACCCTGGCACCTACCTGAGTCTAACCCCCACTCCAATTTAACCCCAGAGATCCTCTCCGACGAGGCCCACAATCACCCGAGCCGCCGTCCGCCGGAGACAGGGTCGCCGTCGACGTGGGGCCCGCCGACGCTCAACTCCACCACCAACCGATGCGGAAGAACGCTAGGAAACTGTACGTACCACTCCCCCCCTAACTCGCCATGGATCTACGCCGGCGACCACCACAGCATCTGGCGCCGGCGCGACTCTGTTTCAGAGTTTAAACCCGACAAGTGGGACCCCTCGTCAGCCTCTCATCTCTCTCCGAACCGTTTTTCTGGAAACCGCCTTCGGGCAAAGTACGCATCCGTCTTCAGTTGGCGTACTGCGTACCGGTTCGCTTTGCTGTTTTCCATTCTAGCCCCTGGAAACTTTTTGTTTCATTATAGATGAGTCTCTGGACAGAAACTCTAATATATTTTTAACTAAAGAAGATTTTGAGTTGATTCTTTTTCTGTCCTCTTTAGTTTTCTGTCTAGTTTTTTGTCATATTTATGTGAAAACTTTTGGAGCAACTTTATTTGCACGCGCGGTATTTATGTTAGTATCCGTTTATTTGAATACATAGATACCGAAGGACGTGACGGAGCCGCGAACCTCACCGAGTTAGACTCCGACTACTCCGAACCAGGCAAGCATGTTTGAACCTTTGATATGATGGATGTGTTGCATGTTTGCTCGAGTAGTTCCTTTCATAAGCATGGTTATATAGGCATTAGTGTAGGGTTATATTTCATGCAAGCAAGCTTCGGGTGAGCACCGTATGATAATGGTTGAACCTCCCCGATCATGTGGTGACATGATGGGTGGAGTACTGGTATTGTTGGAGCATGCCAGTAGTTGGTTAACTTAGTATCAACGTGGATCATGTCGTGATCCCGTTCATCTCCTTTATGGTACTATCATAGGCCGTCTGTTAAGACTACGGTCCAGTTAGTTGCAAACCACTTTCCGTGTACACACCAAGTAGAGGGGCCGGGATGAGGGTTCCATGGCCCTGGATTAAAGCCCGTCATCCGGTCAGGGGGCATGGGTGTTTCCGGTTGGGACCGAGAGGGGGGCACCCCTTAGAGTGCGCATATATAAATTTGATCCCATGCTATTCGAGGTTGTAGCCTCCCCGTCTTAAAGTTTTTTGTGAATGTTGTCGCGGGTGATTCCGGAAAGCAGGATGTGAAATGGGTGTGTACTGGTTAGTTGGGTTTCTTCTAAAACACCGTAGAAGGAACTAGTCCCTGTGGCTAGTAGAATCTGTTGGCTATGATTCAAATGGTACAAGCTCTGCAGAGTTAAATCTTCCGAGTAGCCATGTTTATGGCCTAGGGTCAATCTTCGTGTCAACCCGGTGACCATCTCTAGTAGATTCTTGATAGTAACAAGAGTAGTGATTTTTGTCAAGTTCATTTGGTAGATGAACTAACCCATTATCTCTATACTGATTTACTTCCTGAAGTATTTCGCTGCTATAATGTTGATATTTATAAGCCCTTTTTGTGATGTCGCTCAGACGTCCGACTGTGGCATTATTGTTATTTATTTCCTTTTTAAGTCCTTTATGTGATGTCGTTCAGACGTCCGACTGTGGCATTATTGTTATTTATTTCCTTTTAAAGCCCTTTATGTGATGTCGCTCAGACGTCCGACTGTGGAATTATTGTTATTTATTTCCTTTATAAGCCCTTTATGTGATGTCGCTCAGACGTCCGACTGTGGCATTCTTGTTATTTATAAGCCCTTTATGTGATGTTGCTCAGACGTCCGACTGTGGCATTCTCGTTATTTATAAGCCCTTTATGTGGTGTCGCTCAGACGCCCGACTGAGGCATGTTTTTCCTTTATTTATTCCTCACGAGGCGTCACTCAGACACTCGTTTGGTTTCCTTCTTTTTATCTTATGGGTTTCGGGAGGATTACCGCCCGACTCCTATTTTTGCATACAGTACCGAAATATTATTATCCGGTTGCATTTTGCTAGAATACTCTTTTGCATCATGCTTTCTTTTATTATATCTTAAGTCCGAACTGTCTTGCGAGTACATTCAAAGTACTCACCTGGCTTGTTGATTTGGCCTGATGTGGACGAAGGCGATCTCATGGATGAAGAGTTCGATAGCGAGTCCGACGTCTAGTGGAGTCCCAGTCAGTCTCTTGCGATCCTGGAGTTGATCACTGTTATATAACCGCTTCCGCCTACCACCAAATAAATTCATCGGGTCTCACTCCGACACTCGATGAACTGTAATATATTGGAGTCACGTCACCCACTACACTGTGACATATCCACCGCCTTTTTATTACGAGTTAGTAGTATGCCACCCTGCCTTTGTGTCATATCCGCCTCTATGTAATATATTGGCGTACTTGTAATAAAACGTTGAGCCACCTTAAGCTCAACCTTGTATAATTATTTAGTATTCTGGAATTCTGTATCAAGGTATAGTCTATCAGCAAGAAGCATTCTTCATTGCTGATTTAAATAAAGGTCGGTCTCTCGGTAAATATTTTACTGAAAAACCGGTCCTGACAAAGAAGGTCATCAACCGCCTTACGGAGTGACCACGAGGGCCCAGGGCACGCCTGCCCCCCTGGGAGCGCCCCTCACCCTCGTGGGCCACTCAAGCATCGTCTCACGTTGGTTCCGCTTCCCAAAATTCACATATATTCCAAAAAAAAACTCCGTCCGTTTTTATCCCGTTTGGACTCCGTTTGATATGGATATTCTGCGAAACAAAAAACATGCAACAAACAGGAACTGGCACTGGGCACTGGATCAATATGTTAGTCCCAAAAAATAGTATAGAAAGTTGCCAAAAGTATACGAAAGTTGTAGAATATTGGCATGGAACAATCAAAAATTATAGATACGACGGAGACGTATCATAGTTCTCTTGATTCCAATAATGATTCTCTTAGCCAATTTACACTTGAGCAAGAAAATAGTTTCTTGAAGGGAACTATAGAGAAAGGTATTTATAGGAGCCTTGGCGGGAGTAAGCAATTTGAGGAAATTGTACGCAAGCAAGGAAAGCACCGGAAGAATCAAGGTATTGGATTTGAACGAAAGTTCAATGCCAATGGAGTTGAGTGGGAAGAAGATCAATACCCCAAGATAAAGTTTGTTCCTCAACAAGAGAAGTATGATCCTACTTCCTTGAAGGGGACACAAGCCCAAGATGATCTTCCACAACAAGACCAGAAACTAAAAGGCAAGGCCAAGCTTCAAGAAGAGATGGGTGCATTTGAAGAAGCTCCTAAAGCCTTGTTCAAGTGGGTTCCCAAGACTACGTCAAGTTCTACCTTATCAAGTACATCTACAACTCCAAGGATTCCCATCAAGATGATGTGGACCCCGAGGAAGAAGAACTAGAGAGTTCTTGAAGGTGACTCCGCTAACATACTTCATTCATATTCATATTGGCAAGGACAAGTGCAATCAACTTACACATCTTGCACTAGTTCAAGGAGTCATAAACCCTCTTTTTGGTAAGATAAGGGACAAGGTAACCTAATGCTTTCATGGACACCATCTTATGTGTAATCCACTCTATGTCCATGGATATCTTTGTTTGTTCCTTGTGGGGCTAACCCATGTAGGTATTTAAAGTGCAACTCGCTCCAATGAATTGCTCCAAATGATCTACATCAAAATTGAGCATCTACATCTTCAACACCTACATGAAGTCATCATCGACAAAACCCAAGGTTAGTTCATCCCTCTTAGGGGGGATATCACATCTAGGGGGAGCTTTACTCTAAAAATTGAGCTAAAGCAACTCTAATGGTGTGAACACAAGAATGCTTTATGTAAAAGTGGTAACTCCACTTGTGTTTAAACGATGAGTATGACCTTGATACGTCCAAAACATATCTATAATTTCTGCTTGCTCCATGCCACTTTTGGGCGATATTGCTATGATATTCATACACTTCCATACACTTTTGATCATATTTGGACTAACCTACTAATCCAGTGCACCCCGGTGCCAGTTTCTGTTTTCGGCTGTTTTTGTATTTCAGGTTTTCACGTTACGAGAACTGCCAGGAAAAATCCAGAAAAATTATATAAAAATCAGCGTTACAGAACCTACCTTGCGCCCGAAGGACAGCCGGGGGGGGCCACCAGGGCTCCAGGCGCCCTGGCGGCGCCCCCCCCCCCCCTGGGCCGCGCCGGGGGGGCGCCTGGGCCCCCCGAGCCCCGTCTGGTGCCCCCCTTCGGCATATATTTAGAGCGTCCTTCGAAACCCTCGGGACGGGAACTCTTTTTCGCGATCTCATCTCTGTTCCGCCGCCGCCGCCGCTTCCAAGATCGGGAGCACCAGGAGAACTCTTCCCGGCACCCTGCCGGAGGGGAGGATCACCATCGGGAGCTTCTCCACCACCATGGACGCCTCCCGGATGAGTTGTGAGTAGTCTCCCTTGGACCATGAGTCCATGACCAGTAGCTATGTGATGTTCTCCTCCCGTTCTTGTGCTTCACTAATTAGTCCTCGTGAGCTGCCCTACATGATCGAGGCACATATGTAATCCTTATGCTGTTGCTATGATGAGTTTGCTGGGATCCGATGGATTATGAGATTATGTTCAGATTGATCTTGAGTAATATATTTGATCTACCTCTTTTATATTTATGTTCATAAGTAATTCTTGCATGTTCTCCGTTGTTATTTATTGCTTTGGGCAAGTAATACGTAGTGACTCCAAGAGGGAACGTTATGCTCGATTGTGGGTTCATGCCCCTCGATGAATAGCTTGAGTGACAGAAACATGAGTCTCGGGGATGTGCTGTTGCCACAAGGGGGAAAACAACGGTGCTTGTGCCCGCGGGTGCAAGGATTGTTTACTTTACGCAAAGTTCTTTTAATGCAGTTGTCTGTTGCATTGAGTTTACACTATGGGTGGGACTCGCAACTTAATACCAGCGAGATGTTCTGGATAGATATCTCAAGGTGGATGATTAGTAGTAGATATTGATGGATTTCGGTCTACTTACTTTGGCGTACCGCCCATGCTTTGAACCTCAACCTTTCTTGCAATGTAATCAGCATTGGTTTGCGTTCGTGGTCCTGTCAATTGCCCAGCTGTAATTCGTTTACCTCACATAGCTGTTTTATCGTCTTTTGGGAGAGAGACATCACTAGTGAACATCATGAGACTCCGGTCTATATTACCATCATTGATCACATCCGCTATTTACTTTTCGCTTTTACTTACTATTGCAAACATTATCTATCACTACTATCATTTGCGTTTAATCCTTTGTGAACTACAAGGCCGGAGGGATTGACAACCTCTCTGTACTCGTTGGGAGCAAAGTTATTTGTATCTGTGTGCAGGTCCACGTTGATTGCTAATCTGCACCGTTAGCAGTTGACACCTACTTGTTGAACCTAGGAGTCTCTGGGGATTCGATCCTTGGCATCTTTGCTAAGGGAAAAACTTCTACAATACTGCATCTTACACCTTCCACTTGGGGTAACCAACGAGAGGTTAGAGGCCCATCAAGGAGTATTTTCTGGCGCCGTTGCCGGGGACTCCACTCTTTAGGATAGGGGAGTTGCATGCTATCTTTTACCTTTGCTTTTTAGTCTTGTTAGTTTACCTTTCAGTTTTTGCTTTAAGTATCTTTTATCGAAAATCACAAAAATAGTTATCTTGCTTGCTTGCTACTATGGGTTCCATCGAGAACACCAAGTTGTGTGACTTTACTAGTCACAACAACGATGACTTTATCAGCACACCTATCACTACACCTGCCACTTCAACACCTTCATATGAAATTAAACCTGCTTTACTGAACTTAGTCATGAAAGATCAATTCTCCGGTGCTGGAGATGATGCTGCTTTACACTTAAACAACTTTGTTGAACTTTGTGATATGCAAAAGTACCAAGAAATAGATGGTAATATTGTTAAGCTCAAGCTTTTTCCTTTCTCCTTGAGAGGAGGAGCTAAAATATGGTTTCAGTCTTTGCCTAGAAATAGCATAGATTCATGGGACAAGTGCAAAGATACTTTTACTATCCACCTGCTAAAATTATCCAACTTAGAAGTAACATAATGAATTTTAAACAATTGGATAATGAACACGTTGCCCAAGCTTGGGAACGTATGAAGTCTCTTATCAAGAACTCCCTACTCATGGTTTGACTACTTGGATGGTTATCCAAACTTTTTATGCAGGCTTGAACTTTACCTCGCGGAACTTGTTAGATTCAGCCGCGGGAGGAACTTTTATGTCAACTACACTTGGTGCTGCCACAAAGCTTCTCGATGAGATGATGACCAACTATTCCCAATGGCACACCGAACACGCTCCAACAGGTAGGAAGGTAAACTCTGTCGAGGAGATTTCCTCCTTAAATGAAAAAGTTGACTTAATCATGTCTCTACTTTCGAAGCAATCTACTGTTGATCCTCGTGATGTTCCTTTGAATTCTTTGATTGCTCAAGAACAAGTAGATGTGAACTTTATCTCTAGAAACAATTTTAACAACAATGCTTATAGGAGTAACTTTGGTAACAATACTAGACCGTTCCCCTCTAATTCTTATGGGAACAATAATGCTTATCCTAGTACCAAGAACTCCACTACTGAACTAGAGATTATGCTTAAAGATTTCATCACTACCCAAAAAGCCTTTAATAAGAGTGTAGAAGAAAAACTACATAAACTAGATGATCTTTCTTTTAAGGTAGACCATTTAGCCAATGAGGTAAAATTGCTAAATATTAAAACTTCTCCTCTTGAGAAGAGGGAAGTCACTCCTATAAATGCTATTCAAGTGCAAATTAATGGAAACATTAGGATGATGGCTAAACTTAAAGAAAGATGGGCTAGAGAAAGGGAGGAAGAGGATAGAATTAAGAGCCTTCCTACCCACCACACTGTTGCTACTATCAAAGTTGTTGAGGATATCCAAAATCTTAGCACCCAATGTACTCCTGGTCCCAATGGACCTATTAATGGTGATGCTATGACTATAGAAACTACCAAACAAGTGAACCTAAAGGACACTACTACCACTTTACTTGATGCTAATGACCTTGATTTTGATAATTGCACTCTTACCAAAGTTATTGATTTACTTCACAAGATGTCCAAAGATCCCCACACTAGCACGCTTAATCTTGCCTTCACGGAGCATATCACTAATGCTCTCATCAAAGCTAGGGAGGAGAAACTTAGAGTAGAAGCCTCCATACCTAGAAAGCTAGAAGATGGTTGGGATCCTATGATAAAAATTAAATTGAATGACTTCTCTTGCTATGCATTATGTGATGTTGGAGCTAGTACCTCTGTTATGCCCAAAAGAATATATGATATGCTTAAATTGAAACCTTATGATTCTTGTTCTTTTGGTGTTCGTCTCGTTGATTCTTCCATAAAGAAACCTTTGGGGAGGATCGACGATGTTCTTATCGTTGTTAATGATAATTATGTTCCCGTTGATTTTACTATTATGGATATTGAATGTGATCCTTCATGTCCAATTATTTTGGGACGTCCCTTTTTACGCACCGTTGGTGCTATCATTGACATGAAAGAGGGTAATATAAAATTTCAGTTTACTCTCAATAAAGGGATGGAACACTTCCCTCGAAAGAAGGTCAAGTTACCTTTTGAGTCCGTTGTACGGGCTAGCTATTCTTTTACTCTTGATAAAACTTGATCTCTATGCATTATGCCTAGCTTAAAGGCATAAAAGAAAGCGCTTTTGGGAGGCAGCCCAACAAATAAATTTATTTTGCTTTTGTTGTGTCTTGATGTTGTTTACTGCTGTAGCATCATCATTGTATCTTTGCTTTTCATATTTGTGCCAAGTATAGCCTCTGATTGCTAGAAAGTTCAAAAGTTGTGAGGTGCTGTCCAGGAAACAGATTCTGTCCTTGGATAGAAAAATTCGTATAAAATCACCATATCATCTTTTTGGTCTGAATTTTTTCGACAGCGTTCTCTATATAATTGTCATTCGTGCATCTGTTCTGAGTTTTTTTATTTGAGTTGCAGAAGTGCCCCGAACAAATCAATTACTGCCTGCTGTTCTGTTTTTCACAGATTCTGTCCTGTTTTGCCTTTCCTTCATTTTGCAAACCAAGAGCTTGCTTTTTCTTTGCAAAAACCTTTTGCCAATCTTGAGAAACAGTATAACTTCAAGAATATCTTTATTTCCAGCAAGGTGCAATTATTTTATTAAGGGTACTAACCTCGCTAATCGGATTATAATGAGTTATGTATGAAGGGAGTTTTCAAGTGTGCGAGGGAAGGTGATAAAAAGATTCAGGAGTGTCAAGCGCTCAAGCTTGGGGATGCCCCCGTGCACCCCCAAGAAATATTCAAGGAGACTCAAGCGTCTAAGCTTGGGGATGCCCCCGTGCATCCCCTTCTCCATCAACATTATCAGTTCGTCTTTTGTTTTGCTATATTTTTATCACTTCATGTGTAATGTGCTATGCTTGGAGCGTCTTGCTTTTAGTTTTCTTTTTAGTTTTTCATAACGAGTCGGAACTCAGCTTTCTTTATGTGGGAGAGAAACACGCTCCACTTCTACCTAGAACATAACATAGAATTTTCATGTCTATCTTTGTTGTGTGTGTTCTTTGTCTTTTAATAGCTACTATCATGCTCTGCTCTTAGTATTCATGCTTATCTTTTCAAAGAGCTTTTGTTTAGTTGGTTGCTTGAACTCTCTTTAATTATCATGCTTATCTAATTAAGAGAGTTTGCTTCCGTTGCATTGGTTAATATGTCTATGATAAAGATGCTACGTGCATAATGGCGCTTAGTAGTTCAGGTTTTCTTATGGTTAGTCTCAAATAGCTGGGGGATTCCCAACGTGTTATTGGAGTACCAACTTGATTTGTTTGCCGATGATGTGGTATGGTTTAGTAATATCTTGCTTCGAGAATTTATTTTGATTGACTTGGCGTATGCTCACGCATATTTAAGACTGTAAAGAAAGTCTGTCAAGCCTTGATGATCTTTTATTTCTGAGCAGCGATATAACTACCATGCCTGATTCAATATTGCTTTGTCGCTCTGCATGATTATGACCGTCATTGCTCTCTTAGTTGGTCGCTCCCAGTCTTTTGCTAACCTCCACCTGCACTAAGCAGACTAACCTTGCAATACATAGCTCATGGGAAAGTAGCTTAAAAACTATTGTGGTAAAGAATATGTTGCCTATGTATCTTATTTCTTATAAGTTGCTTGCTGAGCGGTAACCATGTTTCTGGGGACGCCATCAACTGTCACACTTTTGTTGAATATCATGTGAGTTGCTATGCATGTTCGTCTTGTCTGAAGTAAGGGTGATTTTCCATGGGTTGAATGTGTATGCATATTGTTAGAGAAGAACATTGGGCCGCCAACCAAAGCCATGCATCATGGTGGAAGTTTTAGCTTGGACATTAATCCTCAATCTCTTATGAGAATATGCTTAAGCATTAAAGAGGAGTCCATCATCTATTTTCTATGTTGTCCCGGTATGGATGTCCTCAAGTTGAGATCTATCAAAAACGAGAAATCAAATGCGATTTATCTCCTTGGACCTTTGTACAGGTGGCATAGAGGTACCCCTTTGTGACACTTGGTTAAAACATATGTAATGCAATGATAACCCATGGAAATCCGAGCTAATTAGGACAAGGTGCGAGCACTATTGGTATTCGATGCATGAGGCTTGCAACTTATAGGATGTCTTATGCATGACACATATGAAGTACTACTATCGTTGACAAAATTGCTTCTATGTTTTCAAAATAAAAAGCTCTAGCACATAACCATTCTTTTACTTTTATGTTGAGTCTCCATCTTCTTTTAAAAAGCACCAACTACTGAGAGCATGATTGTCATTCTGAGTGTAATGTGCATTGTCCCAAAGTAGCATTGTCTTTTGCATGATTGTGATATCGTTTATTTTGAAATCATTGTATCTAGTCATCACTTAAACCTTGAACGTGCCCCTGCATTTATGTTTTGCATCACTAAAGGGGGCAAGCTAGATATCACTTTATCATATTTGCACATCATGTTCATTGCAAATCTTTTTGATGCTTCAATGTCATATTGTAAAACTTTCAGTCATTTGTGATTTTCTCATGAGGCAACTTAATTACTATAGAATCATTGTCTCAGTAAGCTTTTGTCATATGACTATGAATAAGTCCTATATGGTTAATAGCATGTCACCACAGAAATTATGCTTGTTACCATTTACCTACTCGAGGACGAGCAGGAATTAAGCTTGGGGATGTTGATGCGTCCAAAACGTATCTATAATTTCTGCTTGCTCCATGCCACTTTTGGGTGATATTGCTATGATATTCATACACTTCCATACACTTTTGATCATATTTGGACTAACCTACTAATCCAGTGCACCCCGGTGCCAGTTTCTGTTTTCGGCTGTTTTTGTATTTCAGGTTTTCACGTTACGAGAACTGCCAGGAAAAATCCAGAAAAATTATATAAAAAATCAGCGTTCCAGAACCTACCTTGCGCCCGAAGGACAGCCGGGGGGGCACCAGGGCTCCAGGCGCCCTGGCGGCGCCCCCCCCCCCCCCCGGGCCGCGCCGGGGGGGCGCCTGGGCCCCCCGAGCCCCGCCTGGTGCCCCCCTTCGGCATATATTTAGAGCGTCCTTCAAAACCCTCGGGACGGGAACTCTTTTTCGTGATCTCATCTCTGTTCTGCCGCCGCCTCCGCTTCCAAGATCGGGAGCACCAGGAGAACTCTTCCCGGCACCCTGCCGGAGGGGAGGATCACCATCGGGAGCTTCTCCACCACCATGGACGCCTCCCGGATGAGTTGTGAGTAGTCTCCCTTGGAACATGAGTCCATGACCAATAGCTATGTGATGTTCTCCTCTCGTTCTTGTGCTTCACTAATTAGTCCTCGTGAGCTGCCCTACATGATCGAGGCACATATGTAATCCTTATGCTGTTGCTATGATGAGTTTGCTGGGATCCGATGGATTATGAGATTATGTTCAGATTGATCTTGAGTAATATATTTGATCTACCTCTTTTATATTTATGTTCATAAGTAATTCTTGCATGTTCTCCGTTGTTATTTATTGCTTTGGCCAAGTAATACGTAGTGACTCCAAGAGGGAATGTTATGCTCGATTGTGGGTTCATGCCCCTCGATGACTAGCTTGAGTGACAGAAACATGAGTCTAGGGGATGTGCTGTTGCCACAAGGGGGAAAACAACGGTGCTTGTGCCCGCGGGTGCAAGGATTGTTTACTTTACGCAAAGTTCTTTTAATGCAGTTGTCTGTTGCATTGAGTTTACACTATGGGTGGGACTCGCAACTTAATACTAGCGAGATGTTCTGGATAGATATCTCAAGGTGGATGATTAGTAGTAGATATTGATGGATTTCGGTCTACTTACTTTGGCGTACCGCCCATGCTTTGAACCTCAACCTTTCTTGCAATGTAATCAGCATTGGTTTGCGTTCGTGGTCCTATCAATTGCCCAGCTGTAATTCGTTTACCTCACATAGCTGTTTTATCGTCTTTTGGGAGAGAGACATCACTAGTGAACATCATGAGACTCCGGTCTATATTACCATCATTGATCACATCCGCTATTTACTTTTCGCTTTTACTTACTATTGCAAACATTATCTATCACTACTATCATTTGCGTTTAATCCTTTGTGAACTACAAGGTCGGAGGGATTGACAACCTCTCTGTACTCGTTGGGAGCAAAGTTATTTGTATCTGTGTGCAGGTCCACGTTGATTGCTAATCTGCGCCGTTAGCAGTTGACACCTACTTGTTGAACCTAGGAGTCTCTGGGGATTCGATCCTTGGCATCTTTGCTAAGGGAAAAACTTCTACAATACTGCATCTTACACCTTCCACTTGGGGTAACCAACGAGGGGTTAGAGGCCCATCAGACCTATGATCAAATGTTTTCATTTGACTCCTAAGTCAATATACTCATATATAGATGACCTAGTCATCGCTAATTGCTTGATTGATGCTAGTGTGTGTGCATGCTTTGCCACATATTTCATTTGCTAACTTATTGCGTAACATGTTGAGTGCATATTTTTCTCATTCAAGAACATCCATTTGTTATTTTGATTGTTTGGCTTTCTTCTTTTGCCAAATGGATGGACAAGAATGCCTAATAACCCCCTCTAGCTATCTATGCTTTTCTTGTCTCAAGCTCTATTCATGCTACATCACAAAGTTTGATCAAGTCAGATTTGAACCCTCTGAGTGAGGAGCACTCGGAGTCACCGTTTCATCATAGACTTAAACTTCCAGAACCTCTTAGTGCATTTCGGTCTGACTGATTCATCCCTTTCGGTCATACCGAGTCCATTAAGTTGATCTAGGTTTTCAATCTTGGTGCAACCGATTAGAACAATTCGGTCACACCGAGTTGTAGTAACTGCTAGCAGTTTTGCATCTCGGTGACACCGAGTCGTTCCACTTGGTCAGACCGACAGGGTCTGGATATAAATACCCACGGGCCAAACTTTGAAAAAAAAATCGAATATTTTCGCCCGCGCCTGTCCAACTCTATCGACTCGAGGTCTCCGGATCGTCCTCTCATCGCCAGCGACCCCTGCCGCTGGTCTCCACCGCCGTCAACAGGAATCTCCGCCGCCGTTGTCGCCGTAGCGAACTCATCGCCGAGTTAGGGTATGAGTTCAATCCTTTGTAATTTATCAATCCGATTCTTAGCACAAAGTCAATGCCATGTTTCTTGCCACGTTTGAGATCATCCTATCCAGCGAAAACTCCATTTAGATTAGATTTGATTCAAAATTTTAGGGTTAGGTTTCAGCCGAACTCATCTCGGACCGACCGAGTTGTAGAAATCGGTCTCACTGATTTGGCTTAGGCCATTGCACTTGTAACTTTCAGTCTGACCAAAACTTACAAATCGGTGTGACCGAGTTCAACTCTCAGTGAAACCCTAGCAATCTCGGAGTCACCAAATTGTGTCTCGGTTTGACCGATTTCATCAGTTTAGACTCTAAAAGTTGCTTTGGTGTCACCGAGTTTAACAAATCGGTAGCTCCAAAATGCTTTTTGTAGAAACCTAAAACTAAGCTTTTGACTCAATTGTTTTGCAAAAATCTCTGCACTTTGTGATGCTCATCCACTCTACCTCAACTATATCTATTCACAGGGTCAGCTTGCAGCTTTAGTTATGTCGAAGGGCAGTGACAGCCAAAACATGTCAGTGGAACAGGCAGATATGAGTGAGGGCTCTAGTCCCTCCAACAACATCTACTATGAGAGCAACAGAAGCACTCCAAACAATCTGCCAAAGGCTGCCACCAAGACAAGGAAGAAGAAAAATTCTGACAGTGAGGATGAAGACTTTGTGGCTCATGAGGAAGTCACTTCAAAGAAGAAGGTTGTCAACAAGGAGTATGGAACTGCAGCTGCAACCAAGCCTGGGTTGCAAAAGAAAGCTCCAGCCAAGAGAGTGCCTATGCCAAAAGCAAGATTTTTCACTCAAGAAACCATGGTGTTTACTCTTGAAACAAGAGATGATGAGCCAGTAGGATCCGGGAAGAGAGCTAGGAAGACTACTGACATAGTGATTGGCAAGCCATCTGTGAGAGATGATGATGATGTAGATGGGCCTGTTGCATCTGCTGCAAAGACTCAGAAGCTGGTGGGGGATGCCATCAAACCCAGGGCTGCTCCATCCAAGCCCAAACCTGCCCCCAATGCTTCAGCACCCAAGAGATCCACCACAGACATTCCTGCAGCTGAGAAGAAGAAGGCCTCAGTGCCAGATGTTCCAGAAGAAGAGCAAGATCAAGAAGAGGAATCCTAAGATGATGATGAGTCCATGATGCTCAGGAAGCTTAAGCCAAAAATCTAGATCATAATGATGTCCATCTTGTAGCAGAAAACATGAAACTGAGAAAGGATGCAGGTCTGAGACGTTGGAGATAGACTGATCCTTATGCTACCAGGAGGAGAACTGTTATGGACTATAGATTTCACACCAAGGAACAGCAGGACTTCTATGAGATAGTCTTGTTGGACAAGAAGCCCATTGTTTGTGACATGAAGTGGGTTGACTGGAAGTACATTGACAAGCATGTTGATTTCTTTCCAGGTGTGCATGAAAGATTCAGGCAGAATGAGGTTGACAAGTTTGTGGGAAAGAAACTAACCAGATGGAACAATGAGATGGTCATGCAATTGTACTCCATTGCTCATTTCTATCCAGATGGGAGAATTGTATGGACGACTGAAGGAACAAGGTATCAATCAACAGTTGATGAATGGGAAAATCTGATCAATGCCCCCAAGGAGGATGACAATGACACAGATGTGTATGCCAAGCCCAGGAAGGATCATGAATCTATGGCAAACATGTACAAGCCAATTCCTGACAAAGACTTGAAGACTCACAAACTTGGTTCTATATATCATCTGATGTCTGGACTGACCATCATCAACACCATATTGAGGCACACTTTGTTGCCCAAGTCAGGAGATCATAGGATGATCCGAGGTCACTCCATCAACTTGCTCCACATGTTTGATGTTCCAGAGAAGTTCAAGGTCATGAGCCTGATTGTAGAGACAATCAAGAGGACAGCAGCAGACCAGAAGAGGTCTTGTGGATATGCCCCTCACATTAAGATGCTAATCAACTCCAGGTTGGAGAAAGGGACATATCTGCTTGACAAGAGGCATCTTCCTCTTAGGCCAAAATTTGAGGACAATGAAGTTGTCATGGATGCATCCCATCATACATCTGTTGAAGGCCAAGAGAAGATTGCACAAGCAAAGGCAGCAAAGCTAGCAAGTGCTTCTGGAGTTCCCAAGACCAAGCAAGATCAGCTTAGTTATCTGCTTGAGGCCACTCTGAGGATTGAGAAGAGTTTGGCCAACTTGACTCAGAATCAAGCAAGTCTTGGGAGGATCATTGAGACTAAGTTCTACTCCCTCCGTTCCAAAAATATTTGTCTTTTTAGATATTTCAACAAGTGACTATATACGAAGCAAAATGAGTGAATCTACACTCTAAAATATGTCTACATACATCCGTATTTGTAGTCTATTTGAAATGTCTAGAAAGACAAATATTTGGGAACGGAGGGAGTATGATCTAGATGTGAAGGTCACAGAGATCCAGACAGCTATGGAGAAAATCAAGGAAGATGCTGAGGACAGAGATACAACGAATGCTTTTCAAAGAGTCCCGAGAGGACCAAGATCTTCAGCTGTGCTAGTTGTCGAGCCCAGGCCTACACTTTCAGCTCCTGCAGCCACTGCCACAGTTGTTCTTCCAGCATCAACACCTCTAGTTCCACAGACTTCATCAGAAGTGTTTGCATATGCTCTTATCTCCACACCATCTACGTACACCAGAGCCACCAGTGAGAAGACTTCTTCAGCAGCTCCCGGAGATCGTGCCTAAAGTGTCGTATAGCACTATGCATTTTCAAGCTTTTTGGTAACTTGTTGCCAAAGGGGGAAAGTGTATAGATCATTAGGCTTCGAGAGAGTGTCTTGCTTCTCTTTGTTGTTGTTTTTTGCTTGCTACTTTGTTTGATCGTTTGGTTATTGCTACAATTTGCTTATATGTGTGAGATACTTTATGTGCTTGATCATATCATGCTATGCTTAATGTGTGCTTTTCGATTGTGTATGATCATTCACTTGGTTATTTTGGTGATGAGTGCTTATTGCTTAAATCTTATCATTTTGAGCGCTCCACCAAGATGTATGTGACATGGAAGAGTAACCCATGATCCTAATCGATTGTGCATTTGCATTCAAAAGCAAATCTTAAATAATGCACAAATTTAGGGGGAGCTCTTGCTTATCACGTACTTCTCAAAGCGACAATATGATTCATTCTTATTATCATTTGTCGAAGCTTTGACCTATATGTTGTCATCAATTACCAAAAATGGGAAGATTGAAAGTGCAACTAATCCCCGGGTGGTTTTGGTAATTAATAACAACATATAGCTCATTGAACTAATTAATATCCTTTCAAGATAAATATTTCAGGAAGTTCAATGGTTGGCATGGCATGGATCAGAAATATGGACCCCTCAAAATGCTAAGGACAAAGATTGGCAAAAGCTCAAGACTCTACATTTTCACTTTAGTGATCCAAGATCACACTGAGTCCATAGGAAAAGCCAATACTATTAAAAGGGGGATGAGGTGTTTCTTAATGGTCTACTTGCTCAAAGTGCTTAGTAATATGCTCCATATTCTTAAACCACTTTCTCATTTCCACATATGTCCCAAACCTAAAAGACAAACTCGGCCCCACCGATTTGATCTATCCGGAGCCACCGAGTTCACTTGACATAGCCACTGCCACAAACCCTAATCAGTTTGGTCTCACCGATATGGATCTCGGTCTCACCGAGATGGGATCTCAAACTCTCTGTTTCCTCCTCGTAATGTTTCTGTCTAACCAAGATGAGCGAACCGGTCTCACCGAGTTGGCATTGCAATCTCTCTGGTTTCTCTTCGTAACGTTTCGGTCTCACCGAGATGAGCGAGTCGGTCCTACCGAGTGTGCCTGACCAACACTCTGTTATCCTATTACCAAAGTTGGTCTCACCGAGTTTTTGTAATCGGTCAAATCGAGTTGAGGTTCTGCCCTAACCCTAACGCATCGGTCTCACCGAGTTGATACTGTTGGTCCCACCAAATTGTCTAACATTCACATTTTGAACTGCTTCGGTCTGACCGAGTTCGTTTCTTCGGTCTGACCGAGTTGGGTCAAATGCGTGTAACGACTAGATTTTGTGTGGAGGGTATATATACCCCTCCACCCCCTCTCCATCAGTGAGAGAGCCATCAGAACGTGCCTACACTTCCACTATTCATTTTCTAAGAGAGAACCACCTGCTCATGTGTTGAGACCAAGATATTCCAATCCAACCACAAGAATCTTGATCTCTAGCCTTGCCCAAGTTGCTTTCCACTCAAATCATCTTTCCACCATATCCAAACCTGTGAGAGAGAGAGTTGAGTGTTCGGGAGACTATCACTTGAAGCACTAGAGCAAGGAGTTCATCATCAACACACTATTTATTACCTTTTGTAGAGTGGTGTCTCCTAGATTGGTTAGGTGTCACTTGGGAGCCTCCGACATGATTGTGGACTTGAACCAAGGAGTTTGTAAGGGCAAGGAGATCGCCTACTTCGTGAATATCTACCTTAGTGAGGCAAGTCCTTCGTGGGCGAGGACCATGGTGGGATAGACAAGGTTGCTTCTTCATGGACCCTTCGTGCGTGGAGCCCTCCGTGGACTCGCGCAGCCATTACTCTTCATGGGTTGAAGTCTCCATCAACGTGGATGTACGATAGCATCACCTATCGGAACCACGCCAAAAACATCTGTGTCTCCAATTGCGTTTGCACTCTCAAACCCCTCCCTTTACCTTCATATGCAATGCTTTACTTTTCATTGCCACAACTCTAGAATTGCATGTGTAGGAAGATTGCTTGACTTATTCTAAGTTGCTAAAATCTGCCAAAACATAAAATTGGAAAAAAGGCTAAGTTTTTATTTGGTCAAGTAGTCTAATCACCCCCC
>LR738710.1:744499620-744551443 GCA_902687465.1 Secale cereale
CCCCCCCGTCTAGACATACTTTCGATCCTACAGAGTCGGAGTGCTTGTATCCTTGGACATCAAGAGTACTCAACAAGATAAGGTTTCTGGCCATGCCTAGTATGTGTCTCACATCTGTCAACGTGCGTATCATGCCGCCATGCGTCCTGGTCTGAACAGAATCAATGCCCACAATCTCACGTGGGTTGTCATCTCCCATACGCACGACAACTCCACTCTCCACAAACTCATAAGTACTGAACCTATATTTATTACAACATATATGAAACAAACAGGCAGAAGCTAGTATCCATTCATCATGACATGAAACATAGCCAGCAAAAACAACTAAAGCAGCATTTGAATCAGACTTATTACCAGATGTAGCATTGACCTTAGAATCACCATCAGATTTGGTTTTAGGTTTCCTCATACTATTCTCTTCTCCTTATTTTCCAAATTCCAACAATCATCGATGAGGTGACCCTCTTTCTTACAATACCTGTAGAATTTGTCCTTTCTAGATCCTCGGGACTTCGAACGACCACTATCGTTCTTGCTTTTATCTATATTGTTGTTGTAGTATTTATTTTTTCTCAAGCCTACCTCGTGCCTGCAAAGCTTCTCCTTTGGAGGACGATTCCTCAGATTGCAACATATCTTTCATATTTTCCTTATGCTAAAGGGCCTCATATACTTCACCAGTATTTAGTTCATCGCGGTTATATAATATCGTATCTTAGAAATTTGAAAAGGAACTACGCAGAGAGCATAAAAGTAGAAGACCTAAATCTTCATCATCATACTTTACGTCCATAAACTGTAAGTCGGAAACGGCCTCCTTAAAGATCGATAAGTGGTTCAACACTGAACCACCTTCTTGCAACTTGTGTGTGAACAACTTCATCTTTGTGTGCATCTTACTAGCTAGATGCTTGGACATGCAGATGAACTCCAGTTGAGCCAGAGGGCTGCTACAGTTTTCTCCTCCAGCACTTCTTGCAAAATAGTGTTAGATAGATGAAGATGAATCATAGACATAGCCTTACGATCTTTGTGCTTCTCGTCATCGGTCCACGCCTTCTATTCTTTTCCACCGAAGACATCTAGTGCCTCGTCCAGATCGGGATGTGCCAGCATAACCCGCATCTTCACTTGCCATAAGAAAATTCTCGTGCTGCAGTCCAGCAACAGAAAATCGAACTTCATTAATGCCATGTCATTGAAACTCTAGACAAAAACAAGGCTGTGATCGCACTTGTAAGAGATATGACAGGCAAATCAACACGACAGAGAACAAAAAAAAGCAGGAGACGCGTGATTTTAACGTGGAAAACCCCTCCAACACGAAGGTGAAAAAACCACAGGAGCCAACCAGCAAATCTTCACTATATCGGGGGAGATTACAAACGTCGGGGATTTACAACTGATCAACATGTCCCGTGTGGTGGTTTACAAAGCATGTGTGTGTGTGTGACCTAGGTCAATACTCCCTTCTGCTCGCTTTGACCTAAGCCTACCGACGACAGGCCTCGCTCTGCTCGCTCATCAGAAGTTAGTCTTTATCTTTATACTTGAATTTGGATCATAACATAAAAGGATGCTTGTGAATGAATTCTAGCTCGATGAAGCACTCGAATGATGGGATATATTTGGCGTCCACTAAAGCTTGGTTCATTGGGTTGATACGTTGCCCTATATACCTCATGGTTTGGAAAGCTTGCCCCTCCCACCCCAAAAAAGTAAAATTCTTCATGTGGTTGACCTTGCAAAATCGTATCTGGATCGCGAACTGGTTGGCAACAGCAGGAAAGCTTGCCCCTCCCACCCTAGGGGCGCGTAAAATCGCCGCCTGATAGTCCCCAACTGCAGGGAATCATCGTAGCAATTCCCATGGTGGAAGTGATAAGTATGGAGTGTCGAACCCATAAGGAGCTAAAGGTAAGTTCAATATTCTCTCAAGTCTTATCTGCCATTGATACGACTCTACGTACACCGAACGTTTGCTTCCAACTAGAAACGAGAAATAAAACTATGTTGTGGGTATGAAGAAGATAACTTTTCATGATATCGGAGAGCTAAAATATAAAAGTAGGTGTTGTTATCATAAAGTTAGAATATATTACTAAATATTATAAGTAGCGAGTGTGGAATAATGATGGATCGGTGTGCAGAGTTGTCCTAGGCAATTGTTAACAAGACCGGTAGTCGTCATTGCAATTTCATATGAGGGAGAGGCATAAGCTAACATACTTTCTCTTCTTGGATCATATGCACTTATGATTGGAACTCTAGCAAGCATCCGCAACTACTAAAGATCATTAAGGTAAAACCCAACCATAGCATTAAAGCATCAAGTCCCCTTTATCCCATACGCAACAACCCCCTTACTCGGGTTTATGCTTCTGCCACTCGAGCAACCCACTATAAGTGAATCATGAACGTATTGCAACACCCTACAGCGGGAATCCCTCACGCTTGCGCGGCACGGAGGGCACCATAGGACAGCACCAAAATAAAACATACAACTCATACCAATCTAGACCATCAATAAACCCAAAGACAAAGGATATGTACTCAAAACATCATCGGATGGCAACACATCATTGGATCATAATATGTGGCATAAAGCACCATGTTCGAGTAGGGATTACAGTGGAGTGCGGGAGAGTGGACTGCGTAAAAGAGATGAGGATGGTGATATTGATGAAGACGATCACCGCGGCGATGATTTCCCTCCCGATGGCACTCCGACGCCACCGAGAGAGAGGAGGAGAGGTTCTCCCCCTTGTGCTTCCTCCTCCATGGCCTCCCCCCTAGATGGGGAGAGGTTCTCCCTCTGGTCCTTGGCCTTCATGGCGATGATGGCCCCTTCGAGATCCTCCTCCATGGCCTTCGGTGATGATGGCCCCCTCCGGTAGGGTACCAGAGAGGGCCTAGATTGATTTCTCGTGGCTATAGAGGCTCGCAGCGGCGGAACTTCCGATCTAGGTTATTTTCTGGAGGTTTCTGTATTTATAGGAATTTTTGGCATCGGTCTCACGTCCAGTAGGTCTCCGTGTTGTCCACGAGATAGGGGCCCACGCCCAGGGGGGTCGGCGCACCCCCCACCCTCGTGGACAGCCCGGGACTCTTCTGGACCAACTCTTTTACTCCAGGGGCTTCTTTTGGTCCATAAAAAATCATAAAAAAAATTGGCACGTCAATTGGACTCCATTTGGTATTCCTTTTCTGTAAAACTCAAAAACAAGGAAAAAATAGAAACTAGCACTGGGCTCTAGGTTAATAGGTTAGTCCCAAAAATCATATAAAATAGCACTTAAATGTATATAAAACATCTAAGATGGATAATATAATAGCATGAATACTTCATAAATTATAGATACATTGGAGACGTATCAGCATCCCCAAGCTTAATTCCTGCTCGTCCTCGAGTAGGTAAATGATAAAACAAATAACTTATGAAGTGTGAATGCTAGCAGGTGCACAAGTTTGATCAATGATAATTTCAATCACCTTTTCTAGCATCATTATATGTCATAACAGTAGCTCATCTCATAAAACTTTTCATGATCAAGTAACAAGCTATTCACATGTTAAAGTATAGATCATAAACTTTCTTGAAAACTAACAAACAGTGCTCTTAGTCATCAAACAATTGTAATTCATCTTATTTTCGGGAAGGTCTATGCAAGAGCTTTGATTCAGCAAACTCCACATACTCAACTATCATTTAATCTTTCATAGTTGCTAACACTCATGTGATATTTGTGGGTTCAAAGTTTTAATCGGACTAAGAGAAACATAGGGGCTTATAGTTTCGCCTCCCAACCTTTACCTCAAGGGTAATGTCAACAATAATAATTTATGAAAACCTACATCCAAGTGGATATATACATCCGGATCGCTCGAACACAAAGTGCTTGCCAAAGGAAAAAAGTGTAAAAAGGAAAGGTGATGATCACCATGACTCTTGTATAAGGATAGAAGATAAAAGTAAAAGATAGGCCCTTCGCAGAGGGAAGCAGAGGTTGTCATGCGCTTTTATGGTTGGATGCACAAAATCTTAATGCAAAAGAACGTCACTTTATATTGCCGCTTGTGATAAAGACCTTTATTATGCAGTCTGTCGCTTTTATTTCTTCCCTGTCACAAGTTTGTATAAAGCTTATTTTCTTCGCAATAATAGATCATACATATTTAGAAAGCAATTTTTATTGCATGCCCTGATGACAACTTACTTGAAGGATCTTACTCAATCCTTAGGTAGGTATGGTGGAGTCTCATGGCAAAACTGGTTTAAGGGATGTTTGGAAGCACAAGTAGTATTTCTACTTGGTGCAAATAATTTGGCTAGCATGAGAGGGAAAGGCAAGCCCAACATGTTGGATGATCCAAGACAATATAACGTTTCGGATATAGGAAAACATAACCCATTAAGTTGTATTCCTTGTCCAACATCAACCTTTTAGCATGTCATATTTTAATGAGTGCTCACAATTACAAAAGATGTCCAAGATAGTATATTTATATGTGAAATCTCTCTTCCTTCAATATTCTTTCATGAATTGTTCAAGTGACAATTCTGCGTTTGCTAACTTTCAATAAGTTTACTACCTATACTTATTCTGTGTGAAGTCATTACTCCCCATGGTATAAGCATATGAAACATATATAAATTCCTATTTATGATATTCAATTCATTCAACCATTTACTCATAGGATGTACGTGAAGCACATGAGTGAATGACAAACTACTCCAAAAGATATAAGGGAAGGACACTGAGTATTCAAATAATTAACTAGCCATGGGAGGATTCTTTTTCATTCAAGATTTCAGATCCAATCATTTTATTCAAACAGCAAGTAAAATTGAAAATACGCTCCAAGCAAAACACATATCATGTGACGAATAAATATAGCTCCGAGTAAGGTATACTGATAGTTTTGAAGACGAAAGAGGGGATGCCTTCCGAGGCATCCCCAAGCTTAGGCGCTTGAGTCTTCCTTGAATATTACCTTGGGGTGCACTGGGCATCCCCAAGCTTACGGTCTTTCCACTCCTTATTCTCCTCATATCGATATCTCACCCAAAGCTTGAAAACTTCAACCACACAAAACTTAACGTAACTTCGTGAGATAGGTTAGTATGATAAAGAGTAAACCATTCACTTTGGTATTGTCAAAGTCAAGGTTCATAATTGTTCTCACACAATGCCTACTATAACATATCATTTCTACAATTTATATTGAGAAATATAAGCCATAGAAACTAGAAAACAAGCAAACTATGCAGTGAAAACAGAATCTGTCAGAAGCATAACAGTGTGTAATGATCTGAACAACAACCATACTTATTCTACTCTAAAAATTATGAAATAAATTGGTGGGCGTGAGGAATTTGTCTATTAATCTTCTGCAAAAGAATCAACTCAAAAGCACTCTTTTGTAAAAACTGACAGCTAATCCCGTGAGCGCAAAGTTTCTGTTTTGTACAGCAAGATCACATTAACTTTCACCCAAGTCTTCCCAAAGGTCTTACTTGGCACTTTATTGAAACAAAAGCTATAAAACATGATTACTATAGTAGCTTAATCATGTAAACACACAAAAACAGTAAGGGTAAATATTGGGTTGTCTCCCAACAAGCGCTTTTCTTTAATGTCTTTTAGATAGGCATGATGATTTCAATGATGCTCACATAAATGATAAGAATTGAAACATAAAGAGAGCATCATGAAGAATATGACTAGCATATTTAAATCTAACCCACTTCCTATGCCTAGGTATTTTGTGAGCACGTAATTTATAGGAACAAGAATCAACTAGCATAAGAAGGCAAGACAAGTATAACTTCAAAACTTTAAGCACATAGAGAGGAAACTTGATATTATTGCAACTTCTACAAGCATGTATTCATCCCTCATAAAAAAAATCAATAGCATCATGAATGGGTTCAACAGTATAACCATCACATAAAGCATTCTTTTCATGATCTACAAGCATAGAAATTTTACTACTCTCCACATAAGCAAAATTCTTCTCATTCGGAATAGTGGGAGCAAACTCGAAATAGTGGAATCATTACTAACTAAAGTTGACACTCTTCCAAATCCACTTTAGATGATAGTATTATTCATACTCCAAAAGATATAAGTGAAGTTCATGGAGTATTCTAGGATTAATATCGATTAGCAAATATCCAAGCTCAAAGTATATAAGTGAAGCACATGAAGCATTCTATAAAACCGTACTCAAAAGATTTAAGTGAAGCACAAAGATCATTCTATAAGATCATACTCAAAAGATATAAGTGAAGCACATGAATAATTCTATAAATCAAGTAAGGGCTATCTCATACTAGCATGGTTCTTAAAGAAAAAGAAAAAAGAAAAACACAAGGGACACAAATCATGTGAACAAAACAAAAACCGAGGTATACCGATAATTGTTGAAGAAGAAAGATGGGATGCCAACCGGGGCATCCCCAAGCTTAGATGCTTGAGTATCCTTGAAATTTTACTTGGGGTGCCTTGGCATCCCCAAGCTTGAACTCTTGCCTCTCTTTATTCTTCTCATATTGATAGCTCCTCGATCTTCGAACACTTCATCCACACAAAACATTAACAAAAACTTTGTGAGATCCGTTAGTATAATAAACCAAATCAATACCTTTAGGTACTGTTGAAAACTTATTCCAATTTCATATTAGCACTTTATCTACTATATTCCAACTTAACCATGGTTCATACCCCCGATACTACCCATAGATTCATCAAAATAAACGATCAACACATAGAAAACAGAATCTGTCAAAAACAGGACAGTCTGTAGTAATCTGGAAGTTTAGTAAACTTCTGTAACTCCGAAAAATTCTAAAAATATATGAAAATTTGAACAATTTGTACAGAAGTAATGTGCAAAAAGTTATAGACCCATTTGACCTTCCAGTAAAAAAATGTAAAATCACGCGCTACAGCCAAAGTTTCTGCTTTTGTTCTGCACGTAGAAAACAAGCAATCTAATCATCCTAAAACCAAAGCTTGGCATATTATTTTTATAATACAATGGATATATACAAGGGGATAATTATTTACATAGAAACTTCCATGAAAAAATCTACATTGTTTCCGTGAGAATGAACACAAGTGCTCAAGGTCGACTCTCACTTCTTTAATGCATAACTTTCCAATCACTTCTCTTTTTGAAAAACTTTTTATGCATAACAGGAATTTTTTTTTCATTCTTTTATTTTTTTTATGTTTCACCCACAACTAAACAGAAACAAAAAGGAAAAACAAAATCTACTTAGTGAAGAAAGCAAACAAGCACACACGAGAATATCAACCCCACGCTATTGCTCCCCGGCAACGGCGCCAGAAAACAGCTTGATAGTCCCCAAGTGCAGGGAATCATCGTAGCAATTCCCAATGGTGGAAGTGATAAGTATGGAGGGTCGAACCCACAAGGAGCTAAAGGTAATATCAATATTCTCCCAAGTTCTATCTGCCACTGATATGACTCTACCTACACCGAACGTTTGCTTCCAACTAGAAACGAGAAATAAAACTATGTTGTGGGTATGAAGAGGATAACTTTGCATGATATCGGAGAGCTAAAATATAAAAGTAGGTGCTGTTATCATAAAGTTAGAATATATTACTAAATATTGTAAATAGCGAGTGTGGAATAATGATGGACCGGTGTGCAGAATTGTCCTAGGCAATTGTTAACAAGACCGGTAGTCGTCATTGAAATTTCATATGAGGGAGAGGCATAAGCTAACATACTTTCTCTTCTTGGATCATATGCACTTATGATTAGAACTCTAGCAAGCATCCGCAACTACTAAAGATCATTAAGGTAAAACCCAACCATAGCATTAAAGCATCAAGTCGCCTTTATACCATACGCAACAACCCCCTTACTCGGGTTTATGCTTCTGTCACTCAAGCAACCCACTATAAGCGAATCATGAATGTATTGCAACACCCTACAGCGGGAATCCCTCACGCTTGCGCGACACGGAGGGCACCATAGGACAACACTAAAATAAAACATACAACTCGTACCAATCTAGATCATCAATCAACCCAAAGACAAAGGATATGTACTCAAAACATCATAGGATGGCAACACATCATTGGATCATAATATGTGGCATAAAGCAGCATGTTCAAGTAGGGATTACAGCGGAGTGCGGGAGAGTGGAACGCGTAAAAGAGATGAGGATGGTGATGATGATGGTGATGTTGATGAAGACGATCACCGCGGCAATGATTCCCCTCCCGATGGCACTCCCGCGCCATCGAGAGAGAGGAGGAGATGTTCTCCCCCTTGTGCTTCCTTTTCCATGGCCTCCCCCTAGATGGGGAGAGGTTCTCCCTCTCGTCCTTGGCCTTCATGGCGATGATGGCCCCTCCGAGATCCTCCTCCCTGGCCTCCGGTGATGATGGCCCCCTCCGGCAGGGTGCCAGAGAGGGCCTAGATTGATTTCTCGTGGCTACGGAGGGTTGCGGCGGTGGAACTTCCGATCTATGTTATTTTCTGGAGGTTTGTGTATTTATAGGAATTTTTTGCGTCGGTCTCACATCCAGGAGGTCTCTGAGTCGTCCACGAGATAGGGGCCCACGCCCAGGGGGTGGGCGCGCCCCCCACCCTCGTGGACAGCCCGGGACTCTTCTGAACCAACTCTTTTACTCCAGGGGCTTCTTTTGATCCATAAAAAATCATCAAAAATTGGCACGTCAATTGGACTCCGTTTGGTATTCCTTTTCTGTAAAACTCGAAAACAGGGAAAAACAGAAAGTAGCATTGGGCTCTTGGTTAATAGGTTAGTCCCAAAAATCATATAAAATAGCATATAAATGTATATAAAACATCTAAGATGGATAATATAATAGCATGAATACTTCATAAATTATAGATACATTGGAGACTATCACCGCCTGGGGGCGAACCGGCGCTAACCGCGTCGTGGGGGCGTGATGCTCCCAAGTCGCCGGCCCCACGGCGCATTTTCGTTTTTTTTTTCAAAAACAAAATTCGGCCACACATTCGGACAAACAAGGCGCAAATTAAACCAAACTTTGGTGAGTTCATCAAATATTTTACAAAAATGAAAAAAAGCCACTACTAGACGTGTCGTCGCCCTCGCCGTTCCTCGCCGCCCTGAAGCTCTACATGCTGAGGAGTCTGTAGAACTACGTGTAGTCGTCGTCGTCGTCGTCGTCATCGTCGCCTTCGTCGCGGCCGTCGTCCCTGCTGCTCCCCTGCCCAGGGTCGCCGAGGCGCGGGGGGTTGGACGGTCCGGGGGTGTCCTCTTCGTCGCTATCAAGTATGATGATGTCGTCCTCCCCCTCTCTCCCACGCCGGCGGGCGGCTATCTCCTCGAGGGCTCGGCGTTGCCAGACCATCTCGTCGCGGAGGTAGTCGTCCCATGCCCACTGTAGGGCAGCCTCGTCGGAGAAGCCGAACCGGGCAATGGCCTCGTACTCTGTGGGGAGGCCCGACTCCACCTTCGGCCTGACGAGCCGGGCAGAGGTGGGGGAGGACTCGGCGATTCAGATGCCACTGCTGCGGGTGCGTCGACTTATCAGCGTGTCATGGGGCTCCGGCTTGACGGGGAGGAGGAAGGGCGACCAGACAAGGAGGACGCCGGGTCCATGCGTCTCGGCGTCCATGAGCTACCACGCGGGCGGGAGAAGGTGGGGGCGCGGGGTACTCGGCGTGTTGCCGCCCTCGATGTACTCAAGGACGGCCTCCAGCGTGCAGCCGGGCACGCCCCACCATCGGTGGCACCCCTCGGAGTTGTAGTTCCAGCTGGGCATGACGCCGTTGGTGGCCTCGAGCTGTTCGGCGTGACGACGCCGGAAGTACGGCTCCCACAGCGTGCTGTCGGAGGCATACCTCGGCTCATCCCTCGCCGCCTGCGGCGGAGAGGAGTGGATGCGGGCGATCTCCGCACGCCTGGCCGCCCCAATGCGCAGTGGTGGCACGGGGACCCCGCCAATGCTTATTTTCCATGTTCTAGGCACCCGCATGTCCGGCGGGACCGGGTACTCGGCCTCATAGAGAAGCCAGGCTTCGTCCTCGTGAAGGTGGCGGCGGTTGAAGCCGTTCGCCGCCGCACCATCGCCTGGGTAGCGGTCGGCCATGGGGTGAAACGAAAATGGGGGCGTCGGCGGTGGAGAGGGGTGTATGTGTGTGGCTCACCGGCGCGGGAGGGGGTGGCTTATATAGCCACGGTCGGGCGGCGCCTGCGTGGCCACCGTGTGTACGCGTGGCATGCGAGGGTGGGACGCACGTCGACGCGCCTTCACTGCGCCGCCCATGAGGCATCAATGGAGGTTGACCGGCGCGGTAGCGCGGCAGCTTTGGCATTGATTCTCGCGCGGGAACTGAGGCGATGAGGACGACGTAGCGACGAGAACCGTCGAGTCGCTGCCAAGGAGGGCTCGCTGATTTTCGCGCCAAAATGATTCGGCCGGCGTCCCCAAGCGCCCCAGCGCGCCGGGTTCGGCCTAGGTCCGCCGGCGCCAATTTCGGCCCGAACCGGCGAAAAATGGGCCTTTGGGGACGCGACTGGGCCGATTTTTCGACGCCGGCGGTAAAAAAACCCGCTTGGGGGGCCTTGTTGGGGGCGCGGCTGGAGATGCTCTTAGGCTTTGTAGAGCGGTCATTGACAAGTTTGGGACTGAAGGGCATGGACATCTTCAATTGACATCTTGAGAACTCACTTAAGAATTGGTGGGATAAGAAAACAGACATGCCAACTCCCATTAGAAAAGCAATGGCCTCACTCATCATGTTCATATTTTGGATTATTTGGAATGGAAGTGTTGAGTATTAGGAAAGATAGGATAGAGTATGATCTTACCTTGGTTTGTCTTGTATTCCAAATTAATCATTATATTCCTATATATATGCCCACGAGGTTCAAGCAATAAATCAATGATTTCACCTATCTCTATTTCCTTCTACATGGTATCACCAATCCCTCTCTATTCCCTTCCTGAAAGTGCAACTAATCCCCGGGTGGTTTTGGTAATTAATAACAACATATATATCATTGAACTAATATTTACTTGAGAATCATTTCAGAGAAGTTCGATGATATGGGTATGGAAATGTCTGAAGAAGTGGACCCCTCAAAATGCTAAGACAAGCATTGGCAAAAGCTCAAGACTCTATTTTTGGTTTAGTGGTCAAAGATCACATTGAGTCCATAGGAAAAGCCAATACTATTAAAAGGGGATGAGGTTGTGTTAATGATCTGGTTGCTCAAGTGCTTAGTGATCTAGCTCCCTCAACTATCAGCACTCTTCACTACTTAACACACTCATAAGTAATCTCGGACAAACCGATTCTGCAAACTCAGTCCCACCGAGATGAACCACCTCAGTTATTCTTCCAAACCCTAATTTCTCGGTCCATCCGATTTTGAGTTTCGGTCTCACCGAAACTGGACTGCCAACCTTCTGTAACCAATTGACATCACTTCGGAATATCCGAGTTGTTAATTTCGGTCCCACCGAGATGGCAAGCTCCTACCTTTGACTCACTTCGGACACACCGAGATGGTATTTTCGGTCCCACCGAAAATCCCAACGTTCACTATATTTGAACTTTCGGTCTGACCGAGTTTTCACTTCGGTCTCACCGAGATTGGTCAAATATGTCTGTAACGGTTGGATTTTGTGTGGAGGCTATATATACCCCTCCACCCCCTCTTCATTCGTGGAGAGAGCCATCAGAAAGTCTACCACTACTACCATACACTTTCTGAGAAGAGAACCACCTACCCTTGTGTTGAGATCAAGCTATTCCATTCCTACCATATGAAACTTGATTTCTACCCTTCCCAAGTTGCTTTCCACTCAATCCTTTCTTCCACCACAGCCATATCAGTGAGGAGAGTTGAGTGTTGGGGAGATTATCATTTGAAGCACAAGAGCAAGGAGTTCATCATCATCAACCACATCTATTACCTTTTGGAGGGTGGTGCCTCCTAGATTGGTTAGGTGTCGCTTGGGAGCCTCCGTCTTTGAGATGTGGAGTTGAACCAAGAAGTTTGTAAGGGCAAGGAGATCGCCTACTTCATGAAGATCTACCCCGAGTAAGGCTAGTCCTCCGTGGGCGTAGGCCATGATGGAATAGACAAGGTTGCTTCTTCGTGGACCCTTCGTGGGTGGAGCCCTCCGTGGACTCGCGCAGCCGTTACCCTCCGTGGGTTGAAGTCTCCATCAACGTGGATGTACGATAGCACCACCTATCGGAACCACGACAAAAATCTTCGTGTCACCAAACTGTGTTTGATCTTCTCCACCTCTCTTTACTACATGTGCAATTTACTTTCCGCTGCTTATACTCTAGAATTGCATGTGTAGGGTGATACTTGAATTGATCTTAATTGTGAAACTGCCAAAAACATTGCATGATCAAAAGGCAGATTTTTTATATTGTCAAGTAGTCTAATCACCCCCCCCCCCTCTAGACATACTTTCGATCCTACAAGTGGTATCAGAGCTTTGGTCTCCATTGTTTTGGTTTCCATTGCATTGGACTCCATAAGCTTGGTTTCACAACCTAGGAGAGTATGGCGTCTAGTGAGGGTAATTATCGTAGAGGTCCTTACTTTGATGGTACGAATTTTGCTAGTTGGAAGCATAAAATGAAAATGCATATTCTTGGTCATAACCCAGCCGCATGGGGTATTATCTATGTTGGTATGCAAGGTGATTTCTTCGAAGAAGGAAAAGTTCCGGACCGCGAAGCTACACCAGAAGAGTTGCGGATGTTGCAAAACAATGCTCAAGCTTGTGACATTCTCTTCAATGCTTTGTGTCCCGAGGAGTTCAACAAAATCAGCCGTCTTGAGAATGCTAAAGAGATTTGGGATACTTTGGTTGAAATGCACGAAGGTACTGAATCTGTGAAGGAATCAAAGCTAGATATTCTTCAAGGACAACTTGACAAGTTCAAGATGAATGATGGTGAAGGAGTCGCTGAAATGTACTCTAGGCTTGCTCTCATCACAAATGAGATTGCCGGCTTAGGAAGCGAAGAAATGACCGACCGATTCATCATTAAGAAGATTCTCAGAGCTTTGGATGGAAAGTATGACACCGTGTGCACTTTGATCCAAATGATGCCAAACTACAAGACTCTCAAGCCAACTGAAGTCATTGGAAGAATTGTTGCTCATGAGATGACACTTAAGGATAAGGAAGAGCTTCACAATAAGTCAAATGGTGCTTACAAAGCTACAAGTGATGCTCCTACTACCTCAAGTGACAAGCTAATTTCCAATGAAGAGATAAGCCTAATGGTCAAGAACTTCAACAAGTTCTACAAGAATAGAGGCAAAGAAAGAAGCTCAAAGTCTAGATCATATGATGAAAAGAGATCTTCTAGTCGTATCGAAACTGCTACAATTGTGGAAGACCCGGACACTTCTCAAATGAGTGTACGGCTCCCCACAAGAGAAGAGAAGAATCTCCAAGAAGAAGAGCAAGAGATGAGTCACCTCGGAGAGAGAGAAGGAGTAGAGATGATCGTTATGAACGAAGACCCTCTCGGAGAAGCAAGGATTCGGAGAGGAAAGACAAGTCATCAAGGAGCTACACAAGAAGAAGACATCAAGCTCATGTAGGTGAATGGGTCTCCGGCTCCGACTCCGACAATCAATCCGATGGAAGCTATCACTCCGACTCCGACTATAGTCAAGATGAAGGTGTTGCCGGACTTGCACTCGTATCCTCCAACTCCAACTCCTACGACTTATTTGATTCACCAAATGAGGGAATTGGAAGATGCTTCATGGCTAAAGGCCCCAAGGTAACACACCCTGAATTCATTGACTTTGATAGTGATGAGGATGACTTGCTTGGTGAAGATGAGCTCTTGCATGATAAATCTAGTGAGCTTAGTAATGATGAAAATGCTAGTAGTCTTTCTAGTCGAGAAGAGTCGAATGACAATGCTATGAAGAAGATTGAGCGTCTAACTAAAGAACTAAACACTCTTAAGTTAGCTCATGAAACAACTCAAGAAGATCATAGAGAGCTCCTAAGATCTCATGAGAAGCTATGCTTCGAGAAGCTCACTCTAGAGCAAGAACATGAGTTTCTAAAAGCAATCAATGACGATCTTCGAAAGAAGAGTTCTTCATATCTTGCCAAACGACTTCTCTTGTCTAATTTCTTGCCACCTATTAAGACTAAGCATGACAAGCATAAGAAAAATTCTTCCTCTAGTAGTAACAATAACAATGTTAAATCCAATATTGTTGCTTCTAGTAGTTCTCTTGATTCCACTAACAATGTTTCAAGCCAAGTTACACTTGAGCAAGAAAATAGCTTATTGAAGGAAATCATAGAGAAAGGTGTCTACAAGAGTCTTGCCGGAAGCAAGAACTTTGAGGAGATTGTTCGCAAACAAGGAAGACACCGGAAGAATCAAGGGATTGGTTTTGAGCGAAAGTTCAACGCCGAAGGTGTTGAGTGGGAAGAAGGTCAATACCCTACTCCACAGTTTGTTTCACAAAAGGAGAAGTATGATCCTACTTCTTCCAATGTGGAACAAGCTCAAGATGACCTTCCACCACAAGACCACAAGCTAAAGGCCAAGGACAAGCTTCAAGAGGAGATTGATGCATTCATTGAAGCACCTCAAGCCATGGTCAAGTGGGTTCCCAAGAACACATCAAGTTCTACTTCGTCAAGCTCAACTACAACTCCAAGGATTCCCATCAAGATGATGTGGATCCCAAAGAAGAAGAACTAGAAGGTTCTTGAGGGTGACTCCGCCAACAAACTTCACTCATATTCTTTTTGGCAAGAACTTGTGCAATCAACTTCCACATCATGCACTAGTTCATGGAGTCACAAACCCTCTTGTTGGTAAGTCAAGGGACAAGGTAATCATTGCTTTCATGGACATCATCTTTTGTGAACTTCAATCTATGTCTATGGATATTCTTGTTTGTTCCTTGTGGGACTAACCCATGTAGGTATTGAAAGTGCCCTAATCCAAAGGATAGCTCCCAACTCTTGATGATCTACATCAACATTGAGCATCCACATCTTCAACATCTACATGAAGTCTTCTACGACAACCCAAGGTTAGTTTGACCCTTTAAAAGGGGTTCTCACATCTAGGGGGAGCTTTGCTCTAAAAAAATTGAGCTAAAGCATCTCCAAATGATGTGAACACATCAATGCTTTATGTAAAAGTGGTAACCCCACTTGTGCTTAAACGATGAGTATGACCTATGATCAAATGTTCTCATTTGGCTCCTAAGTCAAAATACTCATATATAGATGACCTAGTCATCGACAAATTGTGTGCTAGTAGCTAGAGTGTTGGTTGTGCATGTTTGACACATATTTCAGTTGCTATCTTATTGTGTGAGCATGTTGAATGCATGATTTTATCCATTCAAGGACATCCATTTGTTGTTTTGATTGTTTTGATTTTTCTGGCCAAATGGATGGACAAGAATGCCTAAGCACCTTCCCTAGCTATCTATGCTTTCTTGTCTCAAATTCTATTCATGCTCATATCACAACTTTGAACAAGTCATTTTCGGACCCTCCGAGTGAGGAGCACTCGGAGCCACCGATCCGTCTAAGGCTGACTTCCAAAACCTTCTAAGTCCATTTCGGTCTGACCGGCTTTTCCATCTCGGTCCAACCGAAACGCTTAGACTGATCTAGGTTTCATCTCGGTGAAACCGAGTTCAAAATCTCGGTCTGACCGATATGCGTAACTGCACAGCAGTTATACATTTCGGTGACACCGAGTTTTTCAACTCGGTCCCACCGACAGTATGGGGATATATATATCTGAGGGCTGCGCGCGATTTAACTCTTCAAACCGTTCGCCCTCAAGTCCCCTGCTGCCGTCGCCCTGGTCTACGAATCGTCGCCGTCGTCGCCTGTGCGCCCTCGCCGCAGGTCTCCGCCGCCGTCAACGGTAATCCTCACCGCACCGTTGCCGCCGTAGAGGGACTCCACCAAGTTAGGGTGAGTCCCGATCCCTTTCGTGCTCCCCATCTGACTCTTGCACGAATGGCTTGCCTTGAATCTGTCCACGTTTGAGATATTTCCTATACATTAGATCAGATCCTCTAGTTTCGAGCGAAATTCTTAGGTTTAGGTTTCCACGGAACGCATCTCGGTGAAGCCGATTTTGAAACTCGGAATGACCGATTTGGCCTCTGGCCATTGCACTGCATCATTCGGTCTAACCGAGTTGTGCAAATCGGTGTGACCGAAACTTAGTTTCAGTGAAACCCTAGGTTATCGGTAGGACCGAAACCCATTCCGGTCTGACCGAAAGTGGTGTGTAGGCCTCTGTATACACTTCGGATTCACCGAAACTTAAAATCGATTTGACCGAAATACATTCTGTGAAAACTCAAAACTAAGTTTTAAACTCATTTTTTTTGCAAAAACCTCTGCAGTTGTGATAACTCTTCTACTCTGCCTATACCTTATCTTTTCATAGGTTGTCAGCCATGTCAGATGTCAGTGACAGCCAGAACAGGTCTGAGTCACCTTTTGCTGAGATTCCAGAGGCAGATACTAGTCCAGAGGCTAGCAGCTCCAGTGATGATGGTGAGAGGAGCACCCCTAGTGGTTTGCCTCCTGCAGCCACCAGGACCAGGAAGAAGAGAAATTCTGATGATGAAGACTCTGACTTTGTTGCTGAGGAAGTTACCTCCAAGCCCAAGAGGAATGTGGTTGCCAAAGAGCACCAAGGGCAGCAGTCAAGGAAAGGCACAAGCAAAGTAAAGCAGTCAGCTGTTGCAAAGAAGCTCAACTTGGAAGAGCCAGCTCCAAGTAAGGTGAAGAAAACTTCCAAGAGGAAGAGGGTAGTATATGCTGAACCTCAAGTTGATGCAGCTGCTGAAGCAGAAGAAGAAGAAGATGCACCCCAGCCTCCTCCTCAGAAAGCTAAGTTCATGGGTGATGCTATTCGGGCTCAAGCCTCCTCTAAGCCCAAGAAGCCTGCTCAAGCAAAGGCAGCTCCAGCCAAGCCCAAGAGAACAACCAGGAGCATTCCAGCTTCTGAGAAGAACAAAGGTGAGATGCCACCGTCTGAATCAGATGAAGAGCATGTGTTGCTTAAGCTCCGTCCTAAGTTGCCACTCCACAATGATGCTCATCCTCAAGCTGAGGACATGAAGTCAAGGAAGGATAAAGGTCTCAGGCTATGGAGACAATCGGATCCATATGCTGTGAGGAGAAGGACTGCTGTGGACCCCAGATTCCACACCAGAGAGCAGCAGGATTTCTATGAGACCGTGCTGATGGATAAGAAGCCCATTGTTGCTGACACCAGGTATGTTGACTGGAAGTACATTGACAGTGAAGAGCACCGAGACTTCTTTCCCCATGTGCATGAGAGCTTTACTGCATGTGGAGTTGCTGATTTTGTGGGTCAAGAGCTGACAGCTTGGAATGACGAGATGATCATGCAGTTCTACGCCACAGCCCACTTCTATCCTGATGGCAAGATCACCTGGATGACTGAAGGTCAAAGGTTTTCTTCGTCTGTTGAAGAATGGGCAGAACTTCTGAACGCTCCAGTGCAGAGAGAGGACGACATTGATGTCTATGGGATTCCTAAGAAGAGTCATGATTCCATGAAGAACATGTACAAGGAGATCCCCGCTGCTGATTTGGAAGGGTGGAAGCTTGGCTCAGTGTACTATCTCCAGGCAGGTCTGACCACCACTAACACTATTCTGAGGCATACATTGATGCCTAAGTCTGGAGACCACCGCATGATTCGAGGCTATTCTATCAACATGCTGCACATTCTCGATGAGAAGGCACCTTTCAAGGTGATGGACTTAATGGTAGAGACCATTAAGAGGACTGCAGCTGACCAGAAGAGGTCGTGTGGGTTTGCCCCGCAGATTCAGATGCTCATCAATGCCAAGTTTGGCACGGGCAAATTCATGTTGGATAGGAAGCACTTGCCACTGCAGCCAGAGCATGAGGACAACGTAGTTGTGATGGATGAGGAGGATCCAACCTCAGTTGAAGGACAAGCCAAAATCGAAGCTGCGAAGAAAGCTAAAGCTGACAAAGAAGCAGCAGCAGCAGCAGCTAAGCCAAAGAGCTTTGGAGAACAGATTCTTGAAGCTACCCAGAGGATTGAACAACGCCTGGCCAGCATTGAGCAATCTCAGGAAAGCCTAGAGAGGATTGTTGAGGACAAGATCCACGCTCTAGACGTGAAGCTGACTGAGATTCAGGTGTCCGTCAACAAGCTTGAGGCAGACATGGAGGAAGCAAGGCAGGAGAGAGTAGAACTCATGCAGGATGATCTAGTCCAGGACTCTCATCGCCAGACTGCTCCGGTTCCCAGAGGATCCCGATCTGCAGCTATCCCAGTGACTGACTCCAGGGCTACCACTTCAGCACCAGCTACAGCTCCAGCAGTTACTCCAGCTCCAACATCCACTCCTCCAGCGCAGACATCAGCAGAAGTCTTCGCCGATGCAGTCATTTCTACACCGACATCTACCCAGACGGGAGCCGCCAGCAGAGCCCGCAGTGACGCTTAGCTCTATACCTTTTCGAACTTTTTGGTAACTTGTTGCCAAAGGGGGAGAAATTGTATAGATCATAGGGCTTCGAGAGAGAGAGTGCTCTTTCGTCTTTCGTTCTTTTGCCGGTTTCTTTGAGATACATTGGTTCCTTTTGGTCTTTCGAAACTTTCAGTGTGCTTGCTACTAAGTTTGATGCTACCTTAATGAGTGCTTAGTCATACTATGCTTTAATGTGTACTTAATGCTTATCATATGCTATTCCTTTTTGTATGGCCATTTACTCTTGTCTTGGTGATTGAGTGCATGTTATTCATTCTTATCATTTTGTGCGCTCCACCAAGATGTATGTGACATGGAAGAGTGACCCATAATCCTAATCGATTGTGCATTTGCATTCAAACGCAAATTTTAAATAATGCACAAATTTAGGGGGAGCTCTTGTTTATCAAATACTTCTCAAAGCGACGATATTATTCATTGATTATATCGTTTGTCGAAGCTTTGATCTATATGTTGTCATCAATTACCAAAAAGGGGGAGATTGAAAGTGCAACTAATCCCCGGGTGGTTTTGGTAATTAATAACAACATATATATCATTGAACTAATATTTACTTGAGAATCATTTCAGAGAAGTTCGATGATATGGGTATGGAAATGTCTGAAGAAATGGACCCCTCAAAATGCTAAGACAAGCATTGGCAAAAGCTCAAGACTCTATTTTTGGTTTAGTGGTCAAAGATCACATTGAGTCCATAGGAAAAGCCAATACTATTAAAAGGGGATGAGGTTGTGTTAATGATCTGGTTGCTCAAGTGCTTAGTGATCTAGCTCCCTCAACTATCAGCACTCTTCACTACTTAGCACACTCATAAGTAATCTCGGACAAACCGATTCTGCAAACTCAGTCCCACCGAGATGAACCACCTCAGTTATTCTTCTAAACCCTAATTTCTCGGTCCATCCGATTTTGAGTTTCGGTCTCACCGAAACTGGACTGCCAACCTTCTGTAACCAATTGACATCACTTCGGAATATCTGAGTTGTTAATTTCGGTCCCACCGAGATGGCAAGCTCCTACCTTTGACTCACTTCGGACACACCGAGATGGTATTTTCGGTCCCACCGAAAATCCCAACGTTCACTATATTTGAACTTTCGGTCTGACCGAGTTTTCACTTCGGTCTCACCGAGATTGGTCAAATATGTGTGTAACGGTTGGATTTTGTGTGGAGGCTATATATACCCCTCCACCCCCTCTTCATTCGTGGAGAGAGCCATCAGAAAGTCTACCACTCCTACCATACACTTTCTGAGAAGAGAACCACCTACCCTTGTGTTGAGATCAAGCTATTCCATTCCTACCATATGAAACTTGATTTCTAGCCTTCCCAAGTTGCTTTCCACTCAATCCTTTCTTCCACCACAGCCATATCAGTGAGGAGAGTTGAGTGTTGGGGAGATTATCATTTGAAGCACAAGAGCAAGGAGTTCATCATCATCAACCACATCTATTACCTTTTGGAGGGTGGTGCCTCCTAGATTGGTTAGGTGTCGCTTGGGAGCCTCCGTCTTTGAGATGTGGAGTTGAACCAAGAAGTTTGTAAGGGCAAGGAGATCGCCTACTTCGTGAAGATCTACCCTGAGTAAGGCTAGTCCTCCGTGGGCGTAGGCCATGATGGAATAGACAAGGTTGCTTCTTCGTGGACCCTTCGTGGGTGGAGCCCTCCGTGGACTCGCGCAGCCGTTACCCTCCGTGGGTTGAAGTCTCCATCAACGTGGATGTACGATAGCACCACCTATCGGAACCACGACAAAAATCTTCGTGTCACCAAACTGCGTTTGATCTTCTCCACCTCTCTTTACTACATGTGCAATTTACTTTCCGCTGCTTATACTCTAGAATTGCATGTGTAGGGTGATACTTGAATTGATCTTAATTGTGAAACTGCCAAAAACATTGCATGATCAAAAGGCAGATTTTTTATATTGTCAAGTAGTCTAATCACCCCCCCCCCTCTAGACATACTTTCGATCCTACACTTCCACAAACCCGCCGCGACGCCTCGTCAACAACATCTTCTTCCCGGTGCATCACTATTTCGACACCACTCCGTCCATGACTAATTCGACGCCTCCTTGCATCTGCGGCCCCACAAAGACTACCTCGACACCGGCCACCCCGACTCAACATCGACCACGGCTACCTCGCACTGCTACGTCGATTACGGATACACCACCCACGCTCTCGGCTACTTCGACAACGACACAAAGGGGTACCGCCTTACTTTAGCGGATGCATCGATCGTTACGACTGTGGGGGTCTTATCTTCATATTGTTCTCCAATCTCACGTCTGCGTCACTACCAGTTATGACCACGGGTTGTGACTGCGGGGATGTTGAGTATTATGATTATTAGGAAAAATAGGATAGCGCAGGATCTTACCCTATCTTGTTTTGTACTCCAAGTTAATCATTGTATTCCTAAATATATGCCCATAAAGCTCAAACGATAAATCAATGATTCCACCGACCCGTCTCTATTCATTTCCATAGGAAAAAATTCAAAGGTCTTCCGCCACAAGTGCGTGACGCCACCAATACTGCTTAAAACCGTTCTTCAGGAAGCAAAGCTTTGGGTGGTTGTGATTGCTAAGAAAATAGGGAATATTTTAACGTGTGAGTATTTGCCATTTCGTGAATATTGGTCACTTGTACAACTCTAACTTTACTTATTTAATACTAGATGAGGTCTTAAATCTTATGCCTCCATTCTGTTTTTTTTTTAACTTTGTTCTCACATATTTAGAGCATCTTCAGCCGCGCCCCAACAAGCCCCCTGAGATCCTTTTTTACGCTGGCGTTTAAAAATCGGTCCAGTCACGTCCTCAGAAGCCTACGTTTCGCCAATTACGGTCGAATTTGACGACGGCGAACCCAGACCAAACCCGGCACGTTGGAGGGCGCCCGGGAGCGCCGGAGAAAACGGTTTTAGCACAAAAGCAAATGGCCCGACGAGTCAGCGACACAGCACCTTCATCGTCCTTATCACCTCGGTTCCCGCGGTAAACAATGCCAAGGTTGCCGCGCTGACGCGCCAGTCAACCTTCCATTGATGCCTCACGGGCGATACAGTAAAGGCGCGACGACGAGCTTCCTGTCCGCTCCCGCCACATGTACGCACGGCGGCCGCCCAACCGCGGCTATAAAAGCTGCCCTCACTGGTCGATGAGCGCACACTGCATCGCCACAGCTTCTCCCTTCTCACCACCGACACCCCTCTCGACCTCTCACCGCCGACGCGCTTCTCTCCTCTCTCCCCCGTCGACGACCAGGGCCAAGCGCTATCCACGCGACGGTGCGGCGGCCAACGGCTTCGGCCGCCGACACCTGCACGAGGACGAGGCAGGCCTCCTCTACGAGGCCGACTACCCAGCGCCACCGGACATGCGGGTGCCGGGCTCGTGGAGGCTGAGCGCCGGCGGCGTGCCGGTGCCTCCGCCGCCCATCGGTGCTGAACGGCACGCCGAGATCACGCTCATCCGACCATCGTTGTCGGAGCATGCGCAGGACCAGCCGAGGTACATCCCCGACAACTACACGCTATGGACGGCGTACTTCGACCGTCGTCACGAATACCAGCTCACCACCACGAACGACACCGAGCCCCATGGCCGGCACAACTCCGAGGGGCGGCGCCAATCGTGGGGCGTCCCCGGCCGCACCCTCGAAGCCGTCCTCGAGCACATCGAGGACGGCAACACGTCATGGTTGGAGTACCCGGTGTGCCCCTCCTTCTCACGCCGCCGCGGTAGCTCCTGGACGCGGCGGTGAATAGAGACGGCGACCTCCTCGTCGTCGGGCTCTCTTTTCTCCGAGTCACCAGCGCTCCACCCAGTCAAACCGGAACTACGGGAGACGCCGCTCAGGCGCCGCACCCGTGGCGGTACCCTCGTCATCAACAAGGCTAGCAATGGCCCCTCTCCTCCCTCCTCCGGCCTCGTCAGCCCGAAGACCGAGCCGAGGCTACTCCCCGTGAAGAAGGAGCATGAGGCCATGGCCGCCGCCGACGAGACCACCCTCAAACGGGCGTTGGAGGATTACATCCGCGAGGAGATGGCGCGCCGGCACCGCGTCCTCGAGGAAATCGCCGCTCGGCACCGCGGACGTGAGGAGGATGGGGTCGTCATCCTCGACGACAGCGACGAGGACGCGCCCGGGCCGTCCAATCCCCCACGCATCGGCGACGCTGGTCAGGGATGCAGCAGGGACATCGGCGGCACGCAGGACGGCGGCGACGACGGCGGCTACACCAAGTTCTACAGGCTCTTCGGCATGTAGAAGGCGGGTGGCGCAGTAGTAGTTGTCGTTTTAGGTAGTTTTTTAATTACGTTTTCAGGGTTTTTACAAAAATCAAGAAATCACCTAATTTAGCCGAATTTGTGTTGTGTTTGGCCGAATTTTGACCAAGTTTGATTTAAAGAAAACGATGTCTGGGGCGGCCTTGGGACCGCGGTTGAGAAACCAAACGCCCCCACGCCGATTTTTTCACCGACGCGCCCCAGACGGCGCAATTTCAAGCCCCTATAGGGCCGAACGAGTGAAGATGCTCTTACACCGAGCCTTCCAAATAGCGATTTCAAGCCCCTAGAGGGCCGAACGAGTGGAGATGCTCTTACACCGAGCCTTCCAAATAGCGAAACTGCCAGCAAACCTGGAGGAGTTCCTGGAGGTAGAGCTGCACCTCCCTAACCAGCCAAAGCAAGACGAACTCCTGAAGGAGTTCTGGAATGATGAGCCCGCTGACCTGCCTAATCCATCTGCTGCCCGTGATGGCGAACTTTTTAACCGTGACATTTTTCATGTGAACAAGCTTGACAATACCAGGCGCGGTCTCCTCAGGAATTTGACACTGCAAGCATCTACTAGAACGCGAAAACTTGGCCATCGCACCGTCACCAAGTGTGATCTCCGTGCAGGCAGCAAAGAAATCCCCGTCACTCCGCGATACGGTAATGGCTGAGCCATTTTGATGGAATGAAGCTGGAGAGACATCACCTTATCCTCTGCGTTGTTGTAGCTATTCTGACACGTTTGATGCAACTTGTAAACGAGCCCATATGAATTCACAAGAAAATAAAACATTGCACAGCGACAGACTTCGAAATTTGTACAGTCTGAAAGGTCGTCACACAAGACTACTAGTAGTACATTATTCAGATTTCGTAGTACTCCTACTTGCCAGACTACTACAGCAACATGATGTCTACAACCTCCGAGTATATACACGGCCAGGCTCTGAGAAGTAACCAACTCAGCGATCAAACAAGCAAGCCCCCTGCACAGAATTCTGAATTTTATGTCACTACTGCATCATTGCGGAAAAACAGAGATGAGCACGGGCAACTTCTGCACATACCTGGCGACTCATTTGCTGTCTTCATCACCAGAATTAGTCTGAAAAAGCGAGAGCGCGATCAAGGGGCCTAGAACCGGTGGCAAAGGAGGCGGCCGGCTGAATGCGACGAGGGGCTCGACCTTTTCATCCTTCGGGAGGACAGACTCAGTAGGGTTGATCTCCTTCTCGTGCTTCCGGGGAGTAGTAATCGTCATCAACCCTGTTAAACAGAAGGTGAAGAAGTAAGGCACCGAGCTGGTTCTTGAAACTCTCAAGCAAAGCAAAATTGAGGGTGGATCTTGACGTACTCGCGAGTCCATTGCCGGGTTTGATTTTTCGGGTTGCAGTTTCCACTAGAGACCTCGCACTCCCCCTCATTGAATTCGTGCGCTCGCTGCCTGCAATCTCTACTCAAAGAACAGATTCATGGGAATAAGCATGCAACAAGTGATATGTTTGGTCACGCAGAAAGAACAATTAACCTTGCACATAAATTCAGAGAGCAACAAGAAACGGGCCAAGTTGGCGACGAACAAGAAAATCTTGGAGGCATCAACAAAACCATGAACCAGCACACCCCTTCCTAGAATTCCGGTTATACCGTCCCTTCATGAATTTTCCGGAGTCTCATTTCCAATTTTCCATGGACACATATGCATATGCGTTGCCTCTCAAATGAACAATCAATCAAGAACAAAAGAACAAGAGAGATCTGAGGTTACAAATTAAACCCCCGCGCGAGAGATGCAGGTGGGATGCAGCAATAGCGAACCTACGATTACGAGAGCACAGATGCTAATCGTGAGGGATCAGGAAGCCATACCTCGATTTCGTTGCGCAGGACGGGTCGATATTGAGAGTCGTATGATGATGGCCTGCCCTTGATCTGGCTTATGGAGGATAGGCGAAACATCTGGAAATTTCTCGGGGGAAACAGAGTGATCTTTTCCCTGGCAGACTAAATGGGCCAGACTTATCTGAAGGGAAAGGCCCGATTTCCGTGGACGGCGGTATCTAACTAAAATAAGTCGTACTCGGACCGTTAACTCCAGCCCTCATCATAGGCCCATCCAAGCGAAATCACTAATTTAGGCACTCCTTTTGTCTCAAAGAAAAACTAATTGAGGCACTCCTTCCAAAAATCACTTTCATCCTTCTCAGATTGCAACAAGTGGCGTGCTTCACATGCGTCACTTGTCCCAACCATGGGTTTTCTCTTTTTTTAGATTCGTTTATTCTAAACGTTTTATCTTTTATATTGTGCGTCCAAATCTCAAACCATTTTCACTGTTGGATTCCTCGCGTCGAATTGTTCAAAAGAATATCCCATGTTCATAGGTTTTAACGATCTTTTTTCACACAAAAAGGACAAAAAAAAAACAAAAGTGGGTGCACATTTTTTTCCTTTTCGAAAGTCGTTTCCGGAAGCCACGGCCGTAACTCTCACAGAAGCAAATCCGTACCTCTCACAAAAAAATGGATTTTTTTCGTTTCGAGAGGCACGACCGTGCCTCTCGCGAAAGCAAAACCGTGCCTCTTATGAATGGATAAAAAGAACACGTGTTCATTTTTCGTTTCCAAGAGAGATGGGCGTGCCTCTCGGAGAAGAAAAAAAATACATTTTTTCCATTTGCAAGAGGCACGGCCGTGCCTCTGGCGAAAGCGAAACTGTGGCTCTCACAGAACGAAAACATAAGAGAAAATAAGTTGTTTTTATTTTCGAGAGACACGGACGTACCTCTTGCAGACGCAAATTTGTGCCTCTCGCGGAAGGAAAAAAGAAAAATAAAACGTGTTTATTTTTTGTTTCGAGAAGCACAACCATGCCTCTGCCTCCGGCGGAAGCGAAAAAAGGCATTTTTTTCATGGAAAAAGTTTCAATTTTTTTTTGTCAAAAAGCTATGAAAGACCTGTGAAAAAACCAAAAAATCATTAAAAGAAACGGTGCGAATTTTTTTAGCCCACATCAAGTAACCATTGGAGAGGCTCCCTGATGGCTCTGCAGGTCCATTGTACTTCTGGTTCCTTTTCTTCCTATAAAATTTTAGGGAACTTTATTCCACGGGAGCTTTATATATATATATATATATATATATATATATATATATATATATATATATATATATATATATATATATATATATATATATCAGCCTTCAGCGAGATTTTTATATCTATCTCAGCGAGATGGAGCTGCTCTCGCTAAAGGGGATCGATCATCGCCCAGCAACTGGGCCGGCCCATTAGCGTATATACTTATAAGTAGAGAAAAAGAAAAAAGGAAGTTCCCGGGATTGGAACTCGCGTCTCCTCGCTGACAGCTAGTGCACCCAGGCACTGAGTTACGGAAAGCTTATAACGCTAAAATTGAAGGTACGACCTACTTGAGCGCAAATAGGGGTGGTCACTTTCAAACCGAAACCCGAAATTTGAAACCGAACCGTACCATTTTAACCAAAATATAGGCTAAATCAGTTTTTAATTATTCGGTTTGGTTTCAAAAATTGAAATTATTTGGTGTTTAAATTTAAATCGGTTTTCAATTGAAAAAAACCGTATACACCGAACTAACTGAATTATCAGTCCACTATCCTTTTTTCTCTCTAGCGCAAGCACAATAAGATAGTCAATTAGTCTAAGTCGCTAGCTAGTTGTGTATCGCTTTGAAAATTATACAAAGATTCACGCAATCACAAGATCATGGATCTAGTGCATAGATTATAGGATCTCATGCATACAAATACTAATTGGTAGCTATTTTCTAAGATGATCGACGTCTATGTCTATACAAAGTATAACATATAGTTACATGATACGCTGCTTCAACTGATGGTGGTGCACATGTATTTTGATTTTTCGGTTAACCGATATATTTTGGTTAATAAGGTTCGGTGGCAATTTTTATTGTGATTATTTCGGTTGTAATTTTTCAGAAACCGAAATTATAGAAACCCGGATAAACCGAACCGAATTAACCATATAAACCGAATGCCCACCCCTAAGCGCAATGAAAGGAAATTCCACAGTTTTTTTTATTTTTATCTTTTCTTTCTCTTTCAACGGTTTTCTTTCTTTTCTTTCATTGTTTTCACCGGTTTTATTTCTTTGTTTTTCTACGGTTTTCTTTGTTTTCTATTAGGTATTTACTGGGGGTTTTCTTTTCTTTCTTTTTTTTCGGTTTTGTTGGGTCCTTTCTTGTTTTTCATAGGCTTTCTTTTGTTTTTTCTCAGCCTTCACATTTTTTCTTTTACATTGGTTCTTTGGTTTCTTTTTCTTCTTCTGTGCGCTTGTTTTCTTTGTTTTTCTATTTGGTTTTTATCGGTTTTCATCGGGTTTTCTTTCTATTGAAGAAATTTATAAAAAATCAGTATACAATCAATATTTTTTGTATACATCAGAAAAAGTTTTATATACGCGTTAAACATTTTTTAAATACATGATTACCATTTTTTGAAACAATGTCTAATTTTTCATGCACATAATACATTTTTGAAATATACCTAATACACGGTTAACATTTTCTGGGTAGGATACATGGTCAACAATTTTTTCATACACATTTTTATTTCTCAAATGCTTGATTAATATGTTTCAAATACAAGATTAACATTTTATGGTTAGTCGGTTAACATTTTCCCTATACACATTTAATATTTTTCAAATGCTTGATTAACATTTTTCAAATATACAAGCTTAACATTTTTTGAAGGGCCAATTCCATTTCCTCCTAATTTTGGCCCAACCTGTTCTTTACCCCTTAAAAAACACTGCTCAACTTTGTCCCTGTCTTATAGAAATGTCATGCCGTACATTTCCCGTGCAATCAAAGGCCTTTGACCGTTATATTTGTTTGATAAAAGCATTCAATGGTCAAAGACCTTTGACTGGGCGGAAAATATAAATGGCATTTCTATAAGTGCACTTAATGGAAAAGGTAAAAAGTTGAGACCCATTTTCATTTAGGGGTAGATGAGGTTGGGCCGAAATTAGGGGGGGGGGGAGTAAATGTCCCTTTTTTTAATATATGCTCAACATTTTTTCTATACACATTTAATATTTCAAATGTGTGATTTAACCTTTTTCAAATACAAGATTAAAATTATTTGAATACATGGTCAGCATTATTTATACACATTTAACATTTTCAAATGTGTGATGTTTTTCAAATACAAGATTAACATTCTTTGAATGCATGGTCAACATTTTTTATACATATTTAACAATTTTCAAATATAAGATTAACATTTTTTGAATATGTGGTCAATGTTTTTTCTATACACATTTAACATTTTGCAAAGTCTTGATTAATATTTTTAAAATACAAAATTAATAAAGAAATAATACGTGGTCAACATTTTATCTATAGATGTTTAACATTTTCAAATGGTTGATTAACATTTTCTGAAAACAAGATTCACAATTTTTTTAGTACATGATCGACCATTTTTTCTATACATGTTTAAAATTTTGAAATGATTAATTACGTTTTCTAAATATAAGATTAACAGATTTTTTGTGAAAAGGTCCCTACATCAATTATAAAGTATCAACAGCGGTACCAAGGACCCAAAGAAACCAAAAATTAAATTGCAGTCCACAGAGCACCACAGAACTTCACTAACCGGAACGAGAAGCAGTCACGCCAGCGCCACCTCGCACCCGAAACCGGCCTCACGTTGAAAAGGGTAGACAATCTGTGCGTAGGCCCATGGTGGGCGCCAACTGTCATAGTTTTATCACGGCAGATGTCCTAGGGTAAGGACTTAGTCGTGAGGCCAACGCATCTAGGTAGTAGCTTGAACGGGGTTGGTCGGAATCGAGAGACGCGAGTTTTTACATAGGTTCGGCCCCTCGCAATGGAGGTAAAAGTCTACATCCCGCTTCATTAATATTGATGATGATGATGATCTTGGTTACAAGGGCGATATTTTGCTACCTCTACCTCGAGAGCATCTACTTTGATTTTGTCTAGACTTGTCTGTCTAAAAGCTTGTCCCTCTTGGGGTGCCCTGCCCCTCCTTATATAAGTTGAAGGGACGGTTTACATGACTAGTCCTAGTAGGATTAGGATTATTTTATTACAAGTGAAATCCCAGTCTTGCTTCCCTTGCAAGGGAAATATTCCTTATGCCTCCCCTCTCAAGCCGGCCCATCGAAAATTGTACCTTCAGCCGGTCTTCTTATAAGCCGCCTTTTGGGCCTTGGGCCTTATCGTTCGTCTAACCCATCCTCCGGGTCACCAGTGAGTCGCCAGACTCGGGCGGGTCTCTAGTGAGTCGCCAAGTTGCGGTCGGGTCATACATCAGGTCGGGTCATACCGTGGGGTATATCCCCGACAATCTGGCAGACGGGAAGACTCCGTTCTACGGTCTTGAAAGACTAGCGTAGCGGTAGAACTGTCGTTGTCGCCGCTGTTGAAGAAAATCTGCACACGATCCAGAGGAACCACTTCTACACCTAGATCCACCGATTCAAGGATAAGCACCTACACCAAGCCCTGCGCTCCTCACGAAACTGCCTCCGGCGAGGTGGAGAAGGAGCCAAGGAAACTTATTCTTCTCAACAGCGTTGTCACCATCACATCGTCCCTGCAAGAAAACTAACCTAACCCTACGACCTACATCACCGACACAGATCCGGGGTCTCCTCCTCCTCCCTTTGCCGGCACTGCCGACGGAGGAGGAGGGTACACACAAACTTGTCGACGGGAAGTGGTGGGTTGGAGGAACTGCCCAATCGTCTTTCTTTTCGTGGGATAAGAAATGGACCCCCCCCCCCCCCAAGATTAACAGCTTTTGAATACATGGTCAATATTTATTAATACATAGTATTTAACATTTTTAAATACTTGATTAAAAAAGTTCAAATATTTTTTAAATGCTTGATTAATATTTTTGAAATACAAGATTAACTATTTTCACACACAAATGTGTTTTCTATGTAAATTTTGTGTATACACGAGAAATATTTTCTTCGTATGCATTTAACATTTTTTTTTCAAATCCTTGGTTAACATTTTTTCAAATACAAGATCAACTTTTTTCATACACATTTGTATTTTCTGTATAAATTTATTGTATACATGAGAGACAATTTCTCCATATGCATTTAACCCTTTTTCAAATGATTGGTTAACACTTCTTATTTTTTTTCACATAAAGTTTGATTGACAATTAGTTCGTGTTTCCTGGATCTGTTACTACAACACGTCCCAAGCGCTTGCTGGAATGGCTAACAGCAGCCGCTCCTAGCAAAGCGACGAGGGTTAGAACTAGTCCTGGTCATGGGTAGCCCAACCCAACGTTGCTCTCGGGCCGGGCTCGGGCCTAGATTTTGAGCCCGCTGGTTGGGTCGGGCCGGGCCCATCGTTTTTGCACTTCTCTGAAGGGGCCCGACTTGAAGCCCAGCGGGCTTTTGCGTGTTCGGGCCGGGCTTGGGCCCAAAAAACAGGCCCGCTGGCTGGCCCGGCCCGGGCACGGTCCTAGGTTTTTTGCCTCGGGCTTTGCTAGGCCCGGCCCGAGGTTTGGCCAGGTATAGTTAGAACCCTGGTACTTCATTTTTTCTTTTCCGGTGTGTCCCACTAGCTCCGTATAATCTCCTCTCGGGCCGGTCCATTCGCGAGTACGCTTCAGCGAGAGAATGATTTGACTCGCGTGAAGCGAGGTATAGACGCGCACGTATTTAGAGATCTCACAACGCCAGCAGAATCTACCAAGAAGCGAGCCCATTAGCGCCGGTCTCTGTCATTGCTCATGTCTCGCTAACTCGCACGGTAGGATCGCTCACTCGCTTTGCTCCGATTTTTTTCTTTTGTTTCTATTTGGGATTTCTTTGGTTTTTCACTGAGTTTTTTTTTTCTGTCGGTATAGCATGTTCTTTCATTGGTTTTTTTGTTTTTCATTCTTTCTCTGTTATACTTTAGTTTTCTTTTGTTTCTTTCTTGGTTTTCTTTGTATGCTTTGCTTTTATTTGCTTTCCTTTTGTTTCTTTGTTGGTTTTATTTTTCTAACACGTGTCTATGTTTTTCTCAATAGACAGTGTAATTTTTTTTAGCATACACATGAAACTTCTTTGGATACACGTCGAATATTTTTTAAATATATTATGTACATGTCAAAAAAATACAAGTTTAAAACACTATATCGAATGTACGGAAACATTTTGCAAACACATGATGTACAATTTTTAGAATACATGTTTTAAACACTTTATCGAATACACAGTAACATTTTACAAATACATGTTGTACGCTTTTTAATAGCATTAAATATATATTTTCATTACAGGAACATTTTCTTACAATCTGACAATTTCAATAATTTCACGGACATTGTTTGAAAGCACGTGAATATTTATTTAAAATATCACGTACATTTTAAATAAATAAACAATTTTAACCTATGTGGGCTTCTTTTTACACTGTAGAAACATTTTAAAAATGCCACGAACATTTTTAAAAATGCAGGAATAGTTTTTAAAAATGTTACTCAATTATTTTAATGGTAATATACAATTCTAACATTACACGAACATTTTTTTAAAATGACACGAACATAATTTTGAAACTCATGGAACATTTTAGTAAATGTAACTTACATTTTTTCGAACAGACGAAACATTGTATTGAATCACAAGAACACTTTATTAAAATTTTAAAAAATCATGTAAAGTTCTTTCAAAAGATTGTCATTTTTTAATGTGACAAAAACAATTCTGTACACATGCCATTTTCTACTTTCTCAATCAAATGGTACATTTACTGTATGCATCAAAAGTATTTTTCTGTGCATGTTTAACATTTTTCAAAATTTTATACAAAATGATTTTTCTAAATAAACCAAAAACAAAAAAAATGTGAAAAGAAAAGAAAGAAAAAAATGCATTTGGGCAGCATGACATTACCATGTTGTAACTGGGCTGGCCCAATTCCTACTCATTGGAGACGATCCTAGAGTTGTTGCGGCAAATAGACGGTGCCCTTGCTAAGAGGCTTGTACTTGTGGTTCTTAACGCACGATACCCTCCTTCGAAGAACAACAAGCATAAGTAAATCAAATGGACTAAGACATCCAAATAATATCCTCGCCATTGGTCTAGTGGAGGAGCCGCCTACATCCGTACCATCAGCCTCTCGGTTGAGAGTAGGCAGACAACCAGAGACTAAGAGCATCCACAATCACACGTGACAAGTTTGATCTGCCACAAGTCCATGGACATGTTCTGCATGTTCGCGGATGCGTCCAAGCACAGAGCATGACCGTCCCCCTTATATGCGACTTTCAGATCCATGCAATCTCATGAAACAAAGATTGTACTTCATAATTAATATAGATCATAGGACATACTTCATAGATGATATATATCAAACTAAGATATAGCATAGGGTATAGCATAGGGTATTTAGTTATACATGTCACCAGACCACCAAAATTAGGCATGTTCTACTAGTTAAAATCAGGCTATGGAGAAAGTTCACCCACTATCTCTCTTACCCTTGTCCTTGCCCTTGTTGGATTGGTAGAGATTATAGTGCCCGATGACAACACAAGAGTCGAGGCGGGTTTACTCGGCACCGGAGTTGGAGGTGTCTGGTGTGGCATCAGTTACCTCCTCCTCCTCTTTGAGGGGTAGGACGGCGAGGGCACGGGTGGCCAAGGTTTGGTCCAATGCGAGTACACGTGCCATCCGGTCTTGCCGCTTCGCCAGGATCCGGGCACGGATATCCTCGCGGAGTGGCGCTCCTTGGCCCTCTCACGGCTGCCCCTCCGGGCCTCGGACTAGAAGTCCGACGCCGCGGGGACAATGACTCAATGCAAGGGTTGCTCGGACGTCGCCGCTGTCACCGGCTCTGGCTCCAGAGCGAACATGCGTCTTGAGACGTCGGCGGACAGACTGCCTCCGCCGGATCCAAGCTCCACTAGCACGAAGTCGTGCGGTTGGGTATCCTTCCGGGATCGGCGAGAGCCAGACGTCTAGCTCCTTCTCGTTCGTGTAGGGGATGAGGTCCTAGTCAATGAAGCCGAAGTTGCCAAATTTAGATTTGCTACCCGCCATGCCGGAAATGGCCGGAGATCAATAGAAAAGATCTGGGCAGAGCGGACTAGAAGTCGAGTTGAGTGACGAAAACAACTAATGGTTGGTCCATGATGCGGATATGAACGAACGAGATATATGTGAGAACGAGATGGGTTGGTATGATGTGATGGACGCGCCTGAGCGTGTTTGGGCAGCCCTAAATTCATCCTACATGCGAAGTGTGTTTAAGGAGGAGCACACAATCCGAACGGTATGACTGGATATAGAGTCCGTTGGATATCAATTTTGCGATTGGACAGTGACCATCATTTCAAATATCGGGGAGGGTTTGAGGAGTCAGCCAGTAAGCGGCCGACCTGTATGCGAGCTGCATACAACCAGTACCAACTACTAAAATGCCGGCAATCCTCGCTGCTACACCTCGTCGTAGTAGCTTCCTCTATCACCATCGCAAATTCGTTTGATACATGATGCTTCAATCAACACTTTGTATGTACTCCTTCCATTCCCTTATACAATACCACTTCATATTTTTATGTCTAACCTTGACCATTAATTTTACCAACAAAAAATGAGTTATATGCCACAAAAAGTATTCATTGGAGGGTAGATGGCATGCACCAATTGATATAGCCTCCCTTTGTCGCTCCTCCAAGGAAAGGCGGCTAGGAATTCTGCCTCCCGTTGGCGACGCAACCGATCTCCCACGTCTCTTGTGGCCTTAGGGCCATCGGTGCACAATGGATCCCGGACCTTGCCGACGGGAGGACTTCGTTTTCAGATGCTTCTTCAAGTTTTGTTAGGATTTGTGTCATGTTTAAGAAGACGAGACGGCGGCGGCTTCTTGAAGATGGAATAAGGTTCTCCCCGCATAGCCCCCGTCCCGATGGTGTGTCTAGCATCGTTGGAGGACGGGTGGAGGTGTGTCTTCGGCGGATTTCGCGGGATTCAGTCGGTGGTTATCTTTGGTGGATTCGCTCGGATCCGGTCTTTATTCTTCTTTGTTCATGTGTCTTCAGGTTGGATCCTTCCGATCTAAGCTTCTCTTAATCGGCGGCGGTTGTTGTTCTAGTGCGTTGGCCCTATAGGGCCTTAGCACGACGACTTACGGACTGTCTACTAAAACAAGTTGTGTCCGGCTTCGACGAGGGAGGGGCGATGATGGTGGCGCGCCTTCGGCTCGTTTCAGTGCTTGTAGTCGTCGTTATGTGATCTATGAATCTGGTTGTAATTTTCATTATTTCTAGTGTTCGTTGTACTATCATGATTGAGGATGAATATATCAACAATTTCCCGCAAAAAATGGTATTTATTGGGTGCACCTTTCAAAGAATTTTTTGTTGATATATTATTGATGACATATAATTCATATTTTTTTGATCAAAATCGTAAGTCTAAGTTTGACATAAAAAAAATGGCCTTGTATAAGGGTTTGCAGGAAGTACAATCATTTTCTCTTTGGGTTATTGTGGGCGCAAAAAAAGGTAATGTTATACTGGGAGAGTAGTGGTTCCGTGTAACAAGGAATGTTTGTAACAAAATCTTTTCTCCTCCTTTAGTTAATGGATGAGGTAAGGGCGTGTACAATGGTTCTATCTTAAGAATACCACGTAGGATAAATGATGAGATGGAGGAGAGAGAAATCATAGGAAAAGACGCGCCTTCTCTTATTTAAGAGAAGACATGAGATGATCTCTTAGCACAATATGTCTCACCACGTTTTAGAAATAGTTAGTTATTGAAAATAAGGCTAAGAGATGGCCCATTGTAGACATGTTTTTTTTATATCTCTAAATTAAATGTAAAACTTAAAATAAAACTATCTTATCAATGATTGTACATGTCCTAAGCTTATGCTCCCGTTTAAAAAGAAAATTCCTTTCCCCCCACTCAAAAATCTCTGCCGCGGTCATTACGGATATCGATTCATCTCATCAACTACTGCTCACACTTCATGATCGAAGTACTAACGAACCAGTTGAAGTGCTGTGCTGCACCATATGTCTAGTCCAACTATTAAGTTTGTCGGGAGCTCAGAAGATCAGGATTAGCATATGAGGATTCGATGTCGCCAAGCAATCGTGGCGACAGCGACATAACTATTTCAAACGATGTCGGAGCTAACGCTGACGCCGCACACACATTATGTTTATTGATTCTGCACTCACAATCTAAGGGAGAAACCCTTGTCTAGAGCGAGCGCGGTGCATTTGAATAAGCTTTTGCTCACGGCTAGGCGTCGACGTGTCGTCGTGCCGGGCTGTGCACGCGCCTCGTGCGCATGCATTTGACGCACGCAGTGGCGCACGCATGAGCCGATCAAGCGGGCCCGGGGATTTCTTTTAGTGTAGCGTGAGGAGATTAGTGTTCGGTCGGTTTGATCAGGTGGTGTGCCGCTTAATTGTTCCCGCCACCTTCGTCCCCTTCGTGGCTGCGGCATGGACTGGAGTGGATAAGGTAATTAACATGCTCGTAAAGTATTATCGTTGGGTTGCTTGTAATGGGGAGCATGGACCGAGCATGGGGACGTGCATGGCGTCTCCCAGTCTCAGCCTATGGATGATTATATCGAAATGTGAGGAAATGCTCTGATACATAATCATCTTACATCAATATAGGCCTTAGTTTGTTCAAGATCTAATTCGGTGCCCATGCTCATCTGCTCCCGCTCAGAAAAAAAATTAAAAATTAAAATAAAAAATAGAGTCACTTGTATGTACTGTACATCTTTTTTTCTTTTGCGAAATGTACTGTGCATTCTTAAAACGAATTAACAATGATAGACCACATTTTACCCTTAAAAAATGGTAGACCATGTTCAAAATAACATGACACACTAGAGTTGGCTTTAGGCCCTCCCAAGTGCTCTACTGTGTACCCCTAAAAAAAGTGCTCTATTGTGTATAGGTGCTAAGCACGGCACATAAACAGAAAATAACACCGTAAAGCTAATAAAGCGGAGAGAACACTTTGGTGATCAAAGGAAGAAACGATGTCAGTCACGCGAACCTAGGCAAAACACATAAATGAAGAAAGCTCACCAAGGCATGGAAGAGTTTAGTTGTAAATCATTGAATGAAGGGAACTTAGCTACAACAAGTTAAACACCTATACATTGAGGATTTTAGTTGCTATACTCTTTAATGTGCTTAACACATGTGCATTGGAAGAGGCCTTATATTAACAACGGGTCCTAAATATGATCATCAAATGCCCGGAGACAAGGCACTGGCCCGATGGTTCAATTGGGGCCTTCATTAGGCACATCATCGAATTAATTGGGAACCTTCACTTTGAGAATTTTCGTTGCCTTAATTTGACGAATGTTGTGTTCCCAAAGAAAGAGGGGATCGACGGCATCTCTGACTACCGCCTCATTATCTTGATCTATGACATCTCCAAGATTTTCACCAAGATGGTTCCATCATGCCTTGCCTCACATATGAACGCACTTATCTCACCCGCATAAAGCTCCTTTATCAAAAGGCAAAACATTCATGACAACTTTTATCGATGAAATGCAAGGTTAACTAGGAGGTTGTTTGCTGACCTACCGACCTGAGAGGCTTAATGAACCCGACACTATTTTTTGGGAGAGTGCTTAGATTGAGGCGTCCTTGGCTTGATGGACCGATACCATGACATCTTGGGTGAATATTGGAAATCCATGTGACAAGACAGACATGGACATCTTTTGTGCCTCTACTGTGATCAACATGGGTGATGGACAAAGAACACATTTCTAGGAACATCCACTAAAAAAAATACACTTCCGTGATGATACGTGTTTGTCATAGTAGGTCGCGTTTTTTGTCATGCATGTACATCCATGACAATTTTATGACAGAATCAAGATAGTCATACCTGTGTTGTTGTAGAAGTGTTCCATGATATTACCAAAATTATCATCACGGAAGTGTCCACTTCCATGACGATAAATCGCGCGCCATAGAAGTGATCTCGTCAAGGGTGACCGACACGTGGCATCCACCGTAACGGAACACCGTTAAGCTATCGGGTCCGGTTTTGGAGCCGATAACCCGCTAACAGCCCCGACCAATGGGGATTTTCCACATGTAAAATCATCATTGGCTGGAGGAAACACGTGTCGGCTCACCGTTGGGACAGATGTCATCCACTCATTGGACCCAAAGCGCCTATGATACATCGACACGTGGAACGGCCCAACAGAGGCCCATTCCTGTGAAAAGGCCGGCCCGTTTGACCTAGTCAAAAGGTGGCGGGTCGGCCCACGGCAAGCCTATTAACGACATGTTCGCATATAGCCCATTTACAGCCCGCTAACCCAGGGCCCGTTTACGACCTATCCAAATTAAGCCCAGTAGCGTTATCTGGGCTGTCCAATATAATTCCAGACCGTTTTAACTTCCGGCCCATGCATGGCCCATGACGTCTTCCGGCCCATATGAGGCCCTTATTACTTTCGGCCCATTAACGACCCGTGGTAAAACTGACCCGTAATGAACAATGTATCACTTTATACCCATTAACGACACGTGGTGAAACTGGCCCGTAATGAACATTGTATCACTTTATACCCATTAATGGCCCATTATTCCGTTGGGCTGTTTCCAGCCCATGTTATCTTTCGGCCTTCTCGGGGCCCATTTATTCTTGGGCTCATTTCCACATTCGTTTACTTATGGCCCGTTAATGTCATTTTCTTCTTGTGGGCCAAATTCAGCCCGTGGTAACGGTCGGCCCATTTGTGGCCCGTTAGTATGTTGGACCGTTTTCATAGCGTCATCAAAATACGACAGATTAACGATGGCCCGTTATGGTCGGCCCATGAACGGACGATTTCAACTCTAGCCCATTTACGGCCATAATGTGGTTTGTTATTGGCCCATGTTTGGCCAACCGATCATACGGGCCGTAGAAGGCCCATTGATGATATGGCTCATAGAAGGCACATTGTGTCTACAACCCGTATAAGGCCCATTGTTTCTACGCCACGTAGAAGGCCCATTGTTTTTTTGAAAGAACGAAGGCCCATTGTTTCTACGGCCCTTAGAAGGCCCATTGTTTCTACGGCCCGTAGGAGGCCCATGATAACTACAGCCGGTGGGCATCAAAGTTCGCCACCAGTGCAAATATAGGGAATACCCTACACTATACAAAAATGGCTTGCTGTTTTCTTTAGCCGGTGGCTGCACGTTAAGAACAAATTTTGTATCGCACCAAAACAAATTACAACTATAAAACAAAAGGAAGGTTGGCATAAAAGTTAACAGTCTAGCAGATAAATGCACCACCAGAAGTTCAGTAGCTTAGTTCATTTGACCTAACTGTTACGTTTTCATGCTGTATTGTCCGATGAAGCACCATAACCTTCGGCTTCAGTTCTCCTAGGCTCATGAACAACATAGCAAATGTCTGATAGTCTGGTTTCAAAACCATGCATATCTTGACAACATCGAACAATGTCTCTCCTTGTTTCACAAAGGTTCTCTGTTAGGGAATGGACTTGTGTCTGGAGCGCAGATACAACATTGTTTTGAGCTTGCATATCTTGATCATGAGGCAGTTTGGATGAGATTGCCTTAACAACCAAGCCAGTATTACGCAGGAACGTGCTTTTGGCACTGTTAGTGGACATGTACTGACCCATTGCAGCAAGAGCTGACATTGCGGTTATAGTTGCCTCGCCATCTTCAGAAGGTGGCGGTTCCACCATTTTTTTCATAGCTCGCTGAAAAGTTGACGTTTTACATTAGTAGTACCAGAACAGAAGATATTAAGGAGGCAGCAAAACCAAACAAAATATCTTTGGTCTATATACAAAACTTATTTCGGTGAACCCATGTAAAATAATAGTTGTATTTTATTGCAAAGTACATACTAAAACCAGGTTCCAAACATATGACCATGTACCATCGCTGATGTATTGTTTATTTCTTCACATTGTATTGAGGGCTAAGGATAAAGAGATGAAGTTTATAATACGGTAAGCATAGTATGACATCATTCATATCACAAAACAACTGAGAACAGACAAACAGGCAATTGTAACGTTGTGTGGGCAAGTCCAGCACGGAACTAGATTACACGTCAAGATCAAAGGAACATCACTCCTCTCTTTTAAACCTTCTAAGGTGCAATGATACGCTAAGACAATTGTGTATAAAATTGAAAAGGGTAATAGACATTGGCTGCAAGCCATGCAGTTCAAGGCACAAGTCAGATTAAGTAGTAGTTAAAAGGCATGAGGATTAAGGACTTACAACAACGGCTTTGACTGGTGTAGTCATGCCCTTCTTCTTGCTGGTGTGACAGTCCTTGAAGATTTCTACAACATTTGGTTTAGGTACTTTTTGGTCCTTGCGGGCTTTCCTCTGCATTTGGAACAAGTCAATATAGATCTGATAATATGGTACAGCGAAAAGAGAGAAACAGAAGCTAATTACAAAAGCCTCGTAGTGTGCAATATAGCTACGAGATCCCGTCGTCTGTTGGAATTTCACTTTCGTACGGTTGGCCTTGTTCTTTGAACAGTTCACCTACAAGAAGATAGATTTATGTGGCACATGCGTAAATAGGACTTCAACATGTGATCTTATCACATATATATAATGTACCTGATACTTCGGATCGGACCAGTGTTTAACGAGGCCTCTCCAGTCTTCATCAGATATATATTCCATTGGAGATGTTTGGGCAAGTTCACTGTTAGCCTTGCCTTCAAAGTTAGTTTTCCTCAAGTTATACCGATACTGTCGCAGAGCAGACTTGAAAACATGGGTGCAAGCTTGTCTGGTTGCATCATCTTGGCTATCCAACTTGAACCTCATCTGTTGAAAATTATGGGAGTCTCATTATCACCAACCTAGAAAGTATTGGACAGAGCAAGACGATATTACTAGTTTCCATACATAACCATACTTACAGATAAATGGTCGAGGAAGGTGTTGAACTGGGTTTCGTATTTGTCATTCCTGTACTGAATCCATGTTGGGAGGAAACATACATGACACCTAACAGCAACCGCTGCCTCTGATACTAACTTGGCTAACTCTGTAGCATCACGTGGCCTTTTTAAACCTGCCTCAAAACGGATCTCCATTATTCCTCCTCTAGATTTAGTTAACCTATCGAGCATTATCCCTGATGTTTGTTTCCTCTTGCGCCTATGTGCTAGTCCAACAACAAACATAGGAAGTGTTAGTGTACATCAGACTGTGAGACTACATATAAAGAAGCATGCAACTGTAACTTGACTCCAGGAACTACCTTCTTGCTGTTGAAGCTCACAAAGTTCATCTGATCTTGCCAACTCATCTTGTGTCAATAGTGCTTCGGAAGTAGTGTCAGGTGGCAAGGGAGCTTGGGAACATGCTGCTAGCTGAGTTGACCAACGAGTAAATCGTGCAGCTGGTGGTACAGTGGAAGGTGTTGCAACAACTAGGGTTGTCTCTGCTTGTTTGGTGGCAGCTATTTGTTTCTGTTTGGCTTGTTCTGCAGCTCGTGTAGCACGGGATAACCTATCGGTACAATTTTCCGCTGGACTTTGACCTTCTATTGCACCATCAGTTCCGCTCCCGTTTCCCTGTCGTTCTGTCTTGCTTCCTCTTGCTCTGTTCCATGTTAAGTCAAGCCGACAAGAATAATGAATATCAATTTAGTTATTCAGAACAAATGTACTTTGATGTAAGAACATGGTGTGATAGAAAGATATTATATGTTCTAGAAACAGGAACACGTGTCTTAGACACAAGTATAATGTGTAAAGTAAGCAGATGAAATTCAACAAAATTAGAAGCAATACAAGCTAGACATCATACATAACATGCAACCACATATAACAGTGCCAAGTTAGAGGGAGCACCTGTGATGGTGCACTAGGGGAGACGTGCTCATCACCAACACAGCTACGTTGAGTGTCTATGCATGTGTTGTCTTGGAAATCATCTTGGGGGGATGGAGGAGTAGAATCTGTAGAGGCCCTCCATTTGGAAGGAGCACCTTCATCCGCTGCCTTGCTAACTTCCTTCCGCTTTATTGATTTTGAATTGTCAAGTAAAACCGACAAGAAAAAGCAATAAAATTCACTCTTCAGAACTCATTCGTGCATGATACTGGTAACCCACAAGTGTAGGGGGTCGCAACAGCTTTCGAGGGTGAAGTATTAAACCCAAATTTGTTGATTCGACACAAGGGGAGCCAAAGAATACTCTTAAGTATTAGCAGCTGAGTTGCCAATTCAACCACACCTGGAAACTTAGTATCTGCAGCAAGGTAGTTTAGTAGCAAAGTAATATGATAGTGGCTGTAGCAGCAATAAAAGTAAAGATAGTGTTTTTGTAGTTTTTGTGATAATAGCGACGGAAAGTAAATAAGCAACAAACAATATAGGTAAGGCTCGTAGGCATTGGATCGGTGATGGGAAATTACGTCAGATGCAATTCATCATGTAGAAGTTGTAACCTAGGGTGACACAGAACTAGCTCCAGTTCATCAATGCAATGTAGGCATGTATTCCGAATATAGTCATACGTGCTTATGGAAAAGAACATGCATGACATCTTTTGTCCTACCCTCCCGTGGCAGCGGGGTCCTATTGGAAACTAACGGATATTAAGGCCTCCTTTTAATAGAGTACCAGACCAAAGCATTAACACATAGTGAATACATGAACTCCTCAAACTACGGTCATCACCGGGAGTGGTCCCGATTATTGTCACTTCGGGGTTGTCGGATCGTAACACATAGTAGGTGACTATAGACTTGCAAGATAGGATCAAGAACACACATATATTCATGGAAACATAATAGGTTCAGATCTGAAATCATGGCACTCGGGCCCTAGTGACAAGCATTAAGCATAGCAAAGTCATAGCAACATCAATCTCAGAACATAGTGGATACCAGGGATCAAACCCTAACAAAACTAACTCGATTACATGATAGATCCCATCCAACCCATCACCGTCCAGCAAGCCTATGATGGAATTACTCACACACGGCGGTGAGCATCATGGAATTGGTGATGGAGGAAGGTTGATGATGACGATGGCGATGATCTCCACTCTCCGGAGCCCCGAACGGACTCCAGATCAGCCCTCCGAGAGAGATTAGGGCTTGGCGGCGGCTCCGCCTCGTGAAAACGCGATAATTCTTTATCTCTGGTTTTTTTCTCCCCGAAACGGAAGATATAGGACCTGGGGGTACGCCGGTGGAGCATCGGGGGACCCTTGAGGCAGGGGGGCGCGCCCCCCACCATCGAGGACAGGCCGTGGGCCCCCCGGTGAGTATCTTCTTGCAAATATTTTTTATATTTTCTGAAATAATTCTCTGTTGATTTTCAGGCGATTCCGAGAACTTTTTATTCTGCACAAAAACAACACCATGGCAATTCTGCTGAAAACAGCGTCAGTCCGGGTTAGGTCCATTCAAATCATGCAAGTTAGAGTCCAAAACAAGGGCAAAAGGGCTTGGAAAAGTAGATACATTGGAGACGTATCAACTCCCCCAAGCTTAAACCTTTGCTTGTCCTCAAGCAATTCAGTTGATAAACTGAAAGTGATAAAGAAAAACTTTGACAAACTCTGTTTGCTCTTGTTGTTGTAAATATGTAAGCTAGCATTCAGGTTTTAAACAAGATCATGAACTAACCACATTCACAATAATTTTCAGGTCTCAAGACTACTCACATCAATGGCATAATCAACTAGCGAGCAATAATAATAAATCTCAAATGACAACACTTCTCCAAACAATCATGATATGATATAACAGGATGGTATCTCGCTAGCCCTTTCTCAGACCGCAAAACATAAATGCAGAGCACCTTTAAAGATCAAGGACTGACTAGACATTGTAATTCATGGTAAAAGAGATCCAGTCATGATCATACTCAATGCAAATTAATAGTAAGACATGCAACGACAGAGGTGCTCTCCTACTGGTGCTCTTTGATAAGAAGATGATGACTCTGCATAAAAGTAAATAGATAGGCCCTTCGCAGAGGGAAGCAAGGATTTGTAGAGGTGCCAGAGCTCGATTTTTAAATAGAGATTGAATAATATTTTGAGTGGTATACTTTCATTGTCAACATAACAACCAAGAATCTCGATATCTCCCATGCTACACACATTATAGGCGGTTCCCAAACAGAATGGTAAAGTTTATACTCCCCCAACCACCAACAAGCACACTCCACGGCCAGCCGAATCCACGGGTTACCGTCCAAACAAGCAACAGCCCTGGGGGAGTTTTGTTTAATTATTATGATTTTGAGCATGGGACTGGGCATCCCGATTACCATCCATTTTCTCATGAATGATGAGCGGAGTCCACTCATCGTGAGAATAACCCACCTAGCATGGAATATATAGACAACCCTAGTTGTTACATGAGTTGTTCGAGCATACAAAACAGAATTTCATTTGAAGCTTTAGAGTTTGGCACATACAAATTTACTTGAAACGGCAGGTAAATACCGCATATAGGAAGGTATAGTGGACTCATGTGGAATAACTTTGGGGTTTATGGAAGTGGATGCACAAGCAGTATTCCCGCTTAGTACAGGTGAAGGCTAGAAAGAGACTGGGAAGCGACCAGCTAGAGAGCAACAACAGTCATGAACATGCATTAAAATTAATCAACAATGAATGCAAGCATGAGTAGGATATAAATCACCATGAACATAGAAATCGTGAAGGCTATGTTGATTTGTTTCAACTACATGCGTGAACATGTGCCAAGTCAAGTCACTTAAATCGTCCAGAGGAGGATACCACCCATCATACCACATCACAACCATTTTAATATCATGTTGGCACGCAAGATAGACCATTAGAAACTCTCAGCTAATTAAGCATGGCATAAGCAGCTATGATCTCTAATTGTCATTGCAAACATGTTTCATTCATAACAAGCTGAATCAAGAACGACGAGCAATCATATTTACAAAAACAAGAGAGGTCGAGTTCATACCAGCTTTTCTTATCTCAATTAGTTTATCATATATCATCCTTATTGCCTTTCACTCGCACGACCGATCGGTGTGGAAAATAATAATAGTGCACGTGCGTTGGACTAAGCTGGAATCTGTAGACATTTAATACAAGTGAGAAGACAAGGTAATATGGCTCAAGGTTAAATCAACAACAAAGCATATGAGAGCCACTAAGCATTTTAATCATGGTCTTCTACTCTTAACCCCTAAAGAAAAGAAAAGAAACTATTTACACGGGAAAGCTCCCAACAAGCAAAAGAAGAACGGGAATTCTTTCTGGGTTTTCGTTTTTAGTTACTACTACAAGCAAAGAAAGTAAACTAGATGGAAGCTACAACTAATTGTTTTTGTTTTTCTGGGGTTTTCTAGCACACAAGAAAAAGACTAAGAAAAATAAATTGAAACTAAGCATGGATGGTACAGTGAAAGACTGTGAGCACCGACAACTAAAATAAGTGTGAACATGAATGTAAGTCGGTGAGAAAGACGTACTCCCCCAAGCTTAGGCTTTTGGCCTAAGTTGGTCTATGGCCACGGATCAAAGCCACTCCCTCAGTGTACTGAGATGTGTCCTCTGGGCGCCACTGGTTGGCGAGCTCGTCCAGCTCCCACCCATAAACAAATTGACGGGAAGGATCAAGTGGTGGTTCTGGCTCAGGCTCTGAAGCTTGTGCATGGCCTTGGTACTTGTATAAGACATCTGAGGTGATGAGGAATACGCCTGTAGATAGATCAAACAAAGAAGGTGCAGGCAAGGTAACAATTTCACAGTATATTTCATCAAACCTCAATTTATAATGGAGCTGCATATTTTTGTCTTTAACAATAAAGTTGTGAGCTACCATGCTCTTGTAGTCTAGATAAACAGGGGCAAGCAATTTTTCTTCCTTCTCATGATGCCTAATGGGTATATTAAAATGTTCAGCAAGGCGAGAAGCAAAGATGCCTCCAAAGATGGGCCCTCTTGAGCGGTCAAGACTCAATTGTTTGGCAACGATGGCGCCCAAGCTAAAAGTTGCGTCGCGAAACAAAGCATGGCGTAAAATGATAATATCAGGGGCACTGAGATTCCCACTGTTCCCGCGACCAATTAAACACCTACTAGCAAATAAAGCAAAGTAGCGCAGAAGAGGGAAGTGTATACTAGTGATTCTAGCCCCTGCAACTTGTCTAGTTTCACCTACGGCTATCATATCAATAAACCCTTTGATGTCTTCGTGACATGGTTCATCAAGCCTACCTCCAAAGGGTACTTTGCATATTTCACAAAAGTCCAATAGTGACATCTCCTTACTCACATCATATAAGCGAAACTCCACTGTAGGTGGTGTTTTCCTAGAATGAAAATGAAAACTTTGCGTGAAAATATTGGTGAGTAAGAGATACTGTTCTTTTTGGTCATTGAGGAAGTCGGTGAGGCCTGCATTATTCGCCATCCAATAAAAGTCTTCATAAATACCGACGGACATCATGAAATTATTACAAGGCCATTCGCATGGTCGAACTTCCGCCATGCGAGGAAGATGATACTTGGGCTTCTTATTTTCTTCTTTCTTCTTCTCCTCTGAGCTCTTGCTGGAGGAGCCCCTCAATAATCTTTTTAACATTTTCCTTTTCTCAATGGGGATATGTATGTCCCCAACAATAAGAATGTCATATGCCTTCTTGATAATAGGAAGAGGAAACTCAAAACCTCCATTGTTGATAGTCGAAGTTTTTCCAATGTAATTGATACTATGAACCTGAGGTTGTTTCCTCGGAAAATATACCTTATGCTCATTGCCATTGACATGAAAAGTGACATTGTCTTTGTTGCAATCAATAACAGCCCCTGCAGTATTCAAAAAAGGTCTTCCAAGAATAATAGACATACTATCATCCTCGGGAATATTAAGTATAACAAAGTCCGTTAGAATAGTAACATTTGCAACTACAACAGGCACATCCTCACAGATACCGACATGTATAGCAGTTGATTCATCGGCCATTTGCAAGGATATTTCAGTAGGTGTCAACTTACTCAAGTCAAGTCTACGATATAAAGAGAGAGGCATAACACTAACAACGGCTCCAAAATCACACAAAGCAGTTTTAACATAGTTTCTCTTAATGGAGCAAGGTATTGTAGGTACTCCTGGATCTCCTAATTTATTAGGCATTTCACCCTCAAAAGTGTAATTGGCAAGCATGATGGAAATTTCTACTTCAGGTATCTTCCTTTTGTTGGTAATAATGTCTTTCATATACTTGGCATAAAGATTTGTTTTAAGCACATCAGTCAAACGCATGCGCAAAAAGATAGATCTAATCATTTCAGCGAAGTGCTCAAAATCCTCATAATCCTTTTTCTTGGATGGTTTCAGAGGAAAAGGCATGGGTTTCTGAACCCACGGTTCCATTTCCCTACCATGCTTTCTAGCAACAAAGTCTCTCTTATCATAACGTTGATTCTTTGATTGTGGGTTATCAAGATCAACAACAGGTTCAATCTCTACATCATTATCATTGCTTGGTTGAGCATCAACATGAACATCATTATTAATATTATCACTAGGTTCATGTTCATTACCAGATAGTGTCCCAGCATCAGAAACAGATATATCATTGGGATTCTCAGGTGGGTGAGCTACAGGTTCACTAGAAGCATGCAAATTTCTATCATTTTTATTTTTCTTCTTCTTAGAAGAACTAGGTGCATCTAAATTAGCTCTCTGAGAATCTTTCTCAATTCTCTTAGGGTGGCCTTCGGGATACAGAGGTTCCTGAGTCATTTTGCCACCTCTAGTTGCAACTCTAACAACATAGTCATTATTCTTACTATTTAATTCATTGAGCAAATCATTCTGAGCCTTAAGTACTTGTTCTACTTGAGTGGTGACCATGGAAGCATGTTTACTAATAAGTTTCAGTTCACTTTTAGCACTAGACAGATAATCACTCAAGCGTTCAATCATATAAGAATTGTGTTGTAGTTGTCTACCAACATAAGCATTGAAGTTTTCTTGTTTGACAATGAAATTGTCAAACTCATCTAAGCATTGGCTAGCAGACTTATAACGAGGAATATCACCTTCATCAAATCTATAAAGAGAATTTACCTTTACTGCCTGTGTCGGGTTATCAAGACCATGTATTTCTTCAATAGGTGGTAAATTCTTAACATTTTCAGCTTTAATACCTTTTTCTTTCATAGATTTCTTTGCCTCTTGCATGTCTTCGGGACTGAGAAATAGAACACCTCTTCTCTTCGGAGTTGGCTTAGGGGCTAGTTCAAGAAGTGTCCAATTATTTTCATTGGCTAGCATATTATTCAATAGTAATTCAGCTTGTTCCACTGTTCTTTCCCTGAAAACACAACTAGCACAACTATCCAGGTGGTCTCTGGAAGCATCGGTTAGTCCATTATAAAATACATCAAGTATATCATGCATCTCAAGAGGATGATTAGGCAAAGCATTAAGTAACTGGAGAAGCCTCCCCCAAGCATGTGGGAGACTCTCTTCTTCAGTTTGAGCAAAGTTATATATTTCCCGTAAGGCAGCTTGTTTCTTATGAGTGGGAAAATATTTAGCAGAAAAGTAATACATCATATCCTAGGGACTACGCACACAACCAGGATCAAGAGAGTTAAACCAAGTCTTAGCATCACCCTTTAACAAGAACGGAAACAACTTAAGGATATAGTAGTAACGAATCTTTTCATCATTGGTAAACAAGGTGGCTATATCATTCAACTTAGTAAGATGTGCCACAATAGTTTCAGACTCATAGCCATGGAAAGGATCAGATTCAACCAAAGTAATTAACTCAGGATCAACAGAGAATTCATAATCCTTATCAGTGACACATATAGGTGAAGTAGCAAAAGCAGGGTCATGTTTCATTCTAGCATTCAAGGACTTTTCTTTCAGCTTAGCTAATAACTTCTTAAGATCATATCTATCATTGCAAGTAAGAAAGTCTCTAGCAGTTTTTTCATCCATAACATAACCCCCAGGCATAACAGGCAATTCATATCTATTGGGAGTAGTTTCATCACCAGTTTCATAAATATCATCAACATTTGCACTCTCCCTAACCTTAGCAATTTGTTCATCTAGAAATTCACCTAGTGGCACAGTATCAGGCATAGAGATAGTTTCATCATACATAGCAGAAGTAGCATCATCAAGAACATACGACATATCATATTCAATAGCAGGAGTAGGTGTCGCAAGTTTACTCATAATAGAAGGAGAATCAAGCGCAGAGCTAGATGATAGTTCCTTACCTCCCCTCATAGTTGAGGGTAAGATCTTGGTTTTTGAGTCCTTCAAATTCTTCATAGTGATAAGCAGATATAAATCCCAAGTGACTTAAAGAATAGAGCTATGCTCCCCGGCAACGGCGCCAGAAAATAGTCTTGATAACCCACAAGTGTAGGGGATCGCAACAGTTTTCGAGGGTAAAGTATTAAACCCAAATTTGTTGATTCGACACAAGGGGAGCCAAAGAATACTCTTAAGTATTAGCAGCTGAGTTGTTAATTCAACCACACCTGGAAACTTAGTATCTGCAGCAAGGTAGTTTAGTAGCAAAGTAATATGATAGTGGTGGTAACAACAATAATAGTAAAGATAGTGTTTTTGTAGATTTTGTGATAATAGCGACGGAAAGTAAATAAGCAACAAACAATATAGGTAAGGCTCGTAGGCATTGGATCGGTGATGGGAAATTACGTCGGATGTAATTCATCATGTAGAAGTTATAACCTAGGGTGACAAAGAACTAGCTCCAGTTCATCAAAGCAATGTAGGCATGTATTCCAAATATAGTCATACATGCTTATGGAAAAGAACTTGCATGACATCTTTTGTCCTACCCTCCCGTGGCAGCGGGGTCCTATTGGAAATTAAGGGATATTAAGGCCTCCTTTTAATAGAGTACCAGACCAAAGCATTATCACATAGTGAATACATGAACTCCTCAAACTACGGTCATCACCGGAAATGGTCCCGATTATTGTCACTTCGGGGTTGCCGGATCATAACACATAGTAGGTGACTATAGACTTGCAAGATAGGATCAAGAACACACATATATTCATGGAAACATAATAGGTTCAGATCTGAAATCATGGCACTCGGGCCCTAGTGACAAGCATTAAGCATAGCAAAGTCATAGCAACATCAATCTCGGAACATAGTGGATACTAGGGATCAAACCCTAACAAAACTAACTCGATTACATGATAGATCCCATCCAACCCATCACCATCCAGCAAGCCTACGATGGAATTGCTCACACATGGCGGTGAGCATCATGGAATTGGTGATGGAGGAAGGTTGATGATGACGATGGCGACGATCTCCACTCTCCGGAGCACCGAACAGACTCCAGATCAGCCCTCGCGAGAGAGATTAGGGCTTGGCGGCGGCTCCGTCTCGTGAAAACGCGTTAATTCTTTCTCTCTAATTTTTTTCTCCCCGAAATGGAAGACATAGGACCTGGGGGTACATCGGTGGAGCATCGGGGGGCCCTCGAGGCAGGGGGCGCGCCCCCACCCTCGAGGACAGGTCGTGGGCCCCCCAGTGAGTATCTTCTTGCAGATATTTTTTATATTTTCTGAAATAATTCTCCGTTGATTTTCAGGCGATTTCGAGAACTTTTTATTCTGCACAAAAACAACACCATGGCAATTTTGCTGAAAACAGCGTCAGTCTGGGCTAGTTCCATTCAAATCATGCAAGTTAGAGTCCAAAACAAGGGCAAAAGGGTTTGGAAAAGTAGATACGTTGGAGATGTATCAAATACTGACAATCACTACTTTAATGTAAGGCAAACACATGATTCCAGGATGGAATAATACGAAAAACAGGACGGCGTGGCATATGCACAACTGTTTGTGTAAACTAAGCAGAAACCATTTCACCAAGTAAGAAGCAATGCAAGCTAGACACCACGTGAAAGATGCAACCAATATGACTCTGCCAAGTTAAAAGTGTCCCATCATAAATGGCATTTCAACAAATTAGAAGCAGCGCATGCTATAAATCATATCAAAGATGCAACTAATATCACACTGCATATACTGAAGGTGTCTCATCATATTGATTTATGCGGGATACAAAAAACAATAGTTTTATGTGAGGACATGCTTAATAGACAGATGTACTATGTACTAAATACAGGAAGGCATGTCACATTAACATGTATAATGTATAAGCTAAGTAGAATAGCACATGCAGTTTAACCAGATTGGAAAAATTACAATCTAGACACCATATGCAACATGCAACCATATATCACGCTGCCAAGTTAGAGCAAGCACCTGTGATGCTAGTGTAGGGGGAATGCGGTAATCAACTACAGAGCTACGTTCACTATCTTCATCTAGCCTTGTTGTTTCTTGAGAATCATGTCGGGAGGCTGATGCTGCATTCTTTAAATGAGGAGTAATCGACTTGCCTGACTGCCTCGTCATAAGTGATTGATGAGGGATACACAAAAACATTAGTTTGATGTAACAACATGGTTAATACACATATGTACTAGTATGTACCAAAAACAGAAAGACATGTCATATTCAAAGGTATAATGTGTAAGCTAAGCATATGCAATTTAACCAAATTGGAAGAAATACAAGCTAGACATCCGGCTGGAGTGGTGAGCATGATCATCTAGGACCTGAGAGCCTGGTCGGAGGCGGGCTGCTTCGCCACCATCGCGGCTTTTTAGTTGGCTTCTAGGTGATGCCTCTCTTTGTTGGGCTTGTCACTGGCTCGGCCAGTGCCCTGACTAGCTATTTGTCTTCTGGTGCTCACGGGATGGTGGTTCATGTAAAACATATCTTTCCTTATCTTAATAAAGACCGACTTCGGCCTTTCGAATACAAGCTAGACACCATATGGAACATGCAACCACATATGACACCGCGAAGTTAAAGCAAGCACCTGGGATGGTGGTTCATTGCGAGTGAGGTCATCAACTTCAGCGCTATGTTTACCGTCTCCATCTGCTGACACTGCACCTATTATAAGGCTGAAACGTGTCTGGCCTATCCACGTACGACGCTAGAGCGACTTCTCTCTTTTAGTTTTTTTGCTTCTCTCATAGCAGCAGAGTCTGAAATACCCTTGCATAAATACACAATAGTGAGAGTATGGGTGAAGTGTGTGCAGAACTAGTGCACTGTAAAAGTAGCAGATAGCAGGTGGCTGAAAAATAAATGACAGGAGACATATGATAGATCTACAACATTGCATGGCAAACAAAATTAGATTCTACTCCGTATGATTTTGTAATATATGAGCACAGGAAATGCAGGTACTCCTCCAGCACACCACCACATATGGTCATATCAAGATAACAGTTGACTGAAAATAAATAGGTCAGTCGATTTTTAATGAACCGTCCGATCTATAAGGAACGGGCAGATGGCCATCGTCTACCTCCCGCCAGTCACTGTTGACGATCTTTCTCGAACCGCCAGCGGCCACCAGCCCAGACCCCTGCCTTTGCCTCCCCGCCCTCCCGTCGACCTCACACGACCGCCGTGCTTGGTGATACGTCCAAAACGTATCTATAATTTCTGCTTGCTCCATGCCTCTTTTGGGTGATATTGCTATGATATTTATACACTTCCATACACTTTTGATCATATTTGGACTAACCTATTAACTCAGTGCACCCCAGTGCCAGTTTCTGTTTTCGGCTGTTTTTGTATTTCAGGTTTTCCCATTACGAGAACTGCCAGAAAAATACCGAAAAAATTATATAAAAAATCAGCGTTCCCGAAGCTACCAGGCACCCGAAGCACAGCCGGAGGGGGGCCACCAGGGCCCTAGGCGCCTTGGTGGCGCGCCCCCCCCTTGGGCCGTGCCGG
>LR738710.1:744551684-744592781 GCA_902687465.1 Secale cereale
GGGGGGGGGGGGGGGGGGGGCGCCTGGGCCCCCCGAGGCTCCGCTGATGCCCCCCTTTGGCATATATTTATACCGTCTCCCGAAACCCTCGAAACGGGAACTCTTTTTCGCGATCTCATCTCTGTTCCGCCGCCGCCGCCGCTTCCAAGATCGGGAGCACCAGGAGAACTCTTCCCGGCACCCTGCCGGAGGGGAGGATCACCACCGGGAGCTTCTCCACCACCATGGACGCCTCCCGGATGAGTTGTGAGTAGTCTCCCTTGGACCATGAGTCCATGACCAGTAGCTATGTGATGTTCTCCTCCCGTTCTTGTGCTTCACTAATTAGTCCTCGTGAGCTGCCCTACATGATCGAGGCACATATGTAATCCTTATGCTGTTGCTATGATGAGTTTGCTGGGATCCGATGGATTATGAGATTATGTTCAGATTGTGTTTGAGTAATATATTTGATTCACCTCTTTTATATTTATGTTCGTAAGTAATTCTTGCATGTTCTCCGTTGTTATTTATTGCTTTGGCCAAGTAGTAGGTAGTGACTCCAAGAGGGAACGTTATGCTTGATTGTGGGTTCATGCCCCTCGATGACTAGCTTGAGTGACAGAAACATGAGTCTAGGGGATGTGTTGTTGCCACAAGGGGGAAAACAACGGTGCTTGTGCCCGCGGGTGCAAGGATTGTTTACTTTACGCAAAGTTCTTTTAATGCAGTTGTCTGTTGCTTTGAGTTTACACTATGGGTGGGACTCGCAACATAATACCAGCGAGATGTTCTGGATAGATATCTCAAGGTGGATGATTAGTAGTAGATGCAGATGGATTTCGGTCTACTTACCTCGGCGTACCGCCCATGCTTTGAACCTCTACCTTTCTTGCAACTTAGTCAGCATTGGTTTGCGCACATGGTCCTGTCAATTGCCCAGCTGTAATTCGTTTACCTCACATAGCAGTTTTATCGTCTTTTGGGAGAGAGACATCACTAGTGAACATCATGGGACTCCGGTCCATATTACCATCATTGATCACATCCGCTATTTACTTTCCGCTTTTACTTACTATTGCAATTATATCTATCACTACTATCACTTGCGTTTGATCCTTTGTAAACTACAAGGTCGGAGAGATTGACAACCTCTCTGTACTCGTTGGGAGCAAAGTTATTTGTATCTGTGTGCAGGTCCGCGTTGATTGCTAATATATCTGGCGCCGTTAGCAGTTGACACCTTCTTGTTGAAACTGGGAGTCTCAGGGAAATCGATCCTTGGTATTGCCAAGGGAAAACTTCCGCTACACTGCATCTCACACCTTCCACTTGGGGTAACCAACGAGGGGCGAGAAGCCATCAAGCAAAGTTTTCTGGCGCCGTTGCCGGGGACTCCACTCTTCAGGATAGGGGAGTTGCACGCTATCTTTTACCTTTGCTTTTAGTCTTGTTAGTTTACCTTTCAGTTTTTGCTTTAGTATCCTTTATCAAAAATTACAAAAAAAAATTTATTTGCTTTTCCGTTAGTAGTCCTTTCTGTTTAGCCAAACATGTTAGGATTTGGTGCTTTGAGGGAATCAGAAGTTCTAGATTTCCATCAAAGGGATGGAGAAAATATGAAGAAGGCATGGGACAGAATTTCTGATGCACATAGGAGAATTATGCCTTGGATACCTATAAAAATTGTGCTTAGAAATTTTTACCATGGTCTTTTTAAATGGTGTAAACACTCTCTTGATATTATAGCTGAAGGAGATTTCCTAGAGTGTGATGAAGCTAGAGCTCTTGAAATTATACATGGTCTATCTAGTTACTTTGTTTATGATCATAACTTTGATATTGTCATAGATAGACTTGCTACTATTGAAAAGAGAATGGATGCTCTAGACTTGATGAAGGTAGAGAAACCCAAACCCAATAAGAAAGACATTTTGGAAATAGACAATGATTGGGAGCCTTTTGTTAGGATTAGCATCTCTAATCAAGACTTCCTTGCTTATTGTGATATTGGATCTATGGTTTCTACTATGCCAAGAATTTTTCATGATTCTTTAAAATTTAACATGGATAGATTACCATCTTATCATGAACACACTGATGGAGATATTTCTGAAATCCAGGGAAGGATAAAAGACGTGTCAATTAAATTCCTTAAAGGGATTGCAATGATTGATTTCTTCATCATGGAGCCAAACCAAGGAAATATAGTGCTTGGAAGGGACTTCCTCCGAGCAGTAAAAGGCTTCATCAATATAGGTAAGGGACAAATCCGCTTACGCGGAAAGGAAAAAGGTGTGTATCCCTTTCCTAGAAGGAACAAGAGTGAACTTGTTGAGGAACCATCTGAAGCAATTTATAACTCCGATTATTATGATGGTTATTGATTCCTCTATGCACTATGCCTAGCTTAAAGGCATAAAAGAAAGCGCTTTTGGGAGGCAGCCCAATGAATACATTTTTATTTTGCTTTTGTTGTGTCTTGATGTTGTTACTACAGTAGCATCATCATTGTATATTTGCTTTTCAATTTTGTGCCAAGTGTAGCCTCTGATTGCAAGAAAGTTCAAAAGTTGTGACGTGCTGTCCAGGAAACAGATTCTGTCCTTGGATAGAAAAATTCGTATAAAATCACCAGATCATCTTTTTGGTCTGAATTTTTTCGACAGCATGCTCTATATAATTGTCTTTCGTGCATCTGTTTTGAGTTTTTTGATTAGAGTTGTAGAAGTACCCTGAAAAAATCATTTACAACCTGCTGTTCTGTTTTTCACAGATTCTGTCATGTTTTGCCTTTCTTTCATTTTGCAAACCTTGAGCTTGCTTTTTCTTTGCAAAAACCTTTTGGCAATCTTGAGAAACAGTAGATCTTCAAGAATATCCTTATTTCCAGCAAGGAACAATTATTTTATTAAGGGTACTAACCTCGCTAATCAGATTATGATGAGTTATGTATGAAGGGAGTTTTCAAGTGTGCGAGGGAAGATGATAAAAAGATTCAGGAGTGTCAAACGCTCAAGCTTGGGGATGCCCCCGTGCACCCCCAAGAAATATTCAAGGAGACTCAAGCGTCTAAGCTTGGGGATGCCCCCGTGCATCCCCTTCTCCATCAACATTATCAGTTCGTCTTTCGTTCCACTATATTTTAATCACTTCATGTGTTATGTGCTATGCTTGGAGCGTCTTTCTTTTAGTTTTCCTTTTTAGTTTTCCTTAGCTTTTCATAACGACTCGGAACTCAGCTTTCGTTGTGTGGGAGAGAAACACGCTCCACTTCAACCTAGAACATAACATAGAATTTTCATGTCTATCTTTGCTGTGTGTGTTCTTTGTCTTTCAATAGCTACTATCATGCTTAGCTCTTAGTTTTCATGCTTATCTTTTTAAAGAGCTTTTGTTTAGTTGGTTGCTTGAACTCTCTTTAGTTATCATGCTTATCTTATTAAGAGAGTTTGCTTCTGTTGCATTGGTTGATATGTCTATGATAAAAATGCTACGTGCATAATGGTGCTTAGTAGTTCATGTTTTCTTATGGTTAGTCTCAAATAGCTGGGGGGTTCCCAATGTGTTATTGGAGTACCAACATGATTTGTTTGCCTATGATGTGGTATGGTTTAGTAATATCTTCCTTCAAGAATTTATTTTGATTGACTTGGCGTATGCTCACGCAAATTTAAGACTGTAAAGAAAGTCTGTCAAGCCTTGCTGATCTTTTGTTTCTGAGTAGCGATATAACTACCATGCTTGATTCAATGTTGCTTTGCCGCTCTGCATGATTATGGCCGTCATTGCTCTCTTAGTTGGTCGCTCCCAGTCTTTTGCTAACCTTCGCTTGTACTAAGCGGACTGACTGCTTGTGCATCCACATTCCTTTATTCCAGTTATGCCATATGAGTCCACCATACCTTCCTACATGGTATTTACCTGCCATTACTAACGGAGACTTGCATGTACCATCTCGAAATTATTCAAAGAAAAAGCATTCTTATTTTGTGCCTCTGTAGTAAGTTCATGAGGAAGTAGTAGTTAATTCATGATCTTTTTAAGTTGGACAAGCTTCACCCCGGGATTGCATGTATAATGTGCAAACCCATAATACGAGATGGAACTGTCATTGAGTGCGCCCGGCTCAAAAAGATAATATAACAAACAAACCCTCCTTCAAGCTTTGTTCATGAGAAATCAGAAAACTTTGGCAGTGATAAACAAAGGAGATTAAGAGGATGTGATTGTCCTCATTCGGGAGCCGTTCCTTGAAACTTGTCCATCTCAAGAAGTGATTGAGTTGTCTGCTAGCATTCGTTGACGAAACATGCATGATCTAAAAATAATAATTATTACCTCTGTTTTAAAACCAAGAGCTCTGGTACATGTTTTGTCTTTGTTTCCGACTACGGGTTTTCAACCTTGCCAACAAAAGCCACGGTTCGAGAGTCTCCACCTTCTTTTAAAAGCACCAACTATTGAGAGCATGATTGTCATTCTGAGTGTAATGTGCATTGTCCCAAAGTAGCATTGTCTTTTGCATGATTGTGATATCGTTTATTTTGAAATCATTGTATCTAGTCATCACTTAAACCTTGGAGGTGCCCCTGCATTTATGTTTTGCTTCACTAAAGGGGGCAAGCTAGATATAACTTTATCATATTTGCACACCATGCTCATTACAAATCTATTTGATGTTTCAGTATCATATTGTAAAACTTTCAGTTCTTTGTGATTTTCTCATGAGGCAACTTAATTACTATATATTCATTGTCTCAGTAAGCTTTTGTCATGTGACTATGAAAAAGTCCTATATGGTTAATAGCATGTCACCACAGAAATTATTCTTGTTATCATTGACCTACTCGAGGACGAGCAGGAATTAAGCTTGGGGATGTTGATACGTCCAAAACGTATCTATAATTTCTGCTTGCTCCATGCCTCTTTTGGGTGATATTGCTATGATATTTATACACTTCCTTACACTTTTGATCATATTTGGACTAACCTATTAACTCAGTGCACCCCAGTGCCAGTTTCTGTTTTCGGCTGTTTTTGTATTTCAGGTTTTCCCATTACGAGAACTGCCAGAAAAATACCGGAAAAATTATATAAAAAATCAGCGTTCCAGAAGCTACCAGGCACCCGAAGCACAGCCGGAGGGGGGCCACCAGGGCCCCAGGCGCCCTGGTGGCGCCCCCCCTGGGCCGCGCCGGGGGGGCGCCTGGGCCCCCCGAGGCTCCGCTGATGCCCCCCTTTGGCATATATTTATACCGTCTCCCGAAACCCTCGAGACGGGAACTCTTTTTCGCGATCTCATATCTATTCCGCCGCCGCCGCCGCTTCCAAGATCGGGAGCACCAGAAGAACTCTTCTCGGCACCCTGCCGGAGGGGAGGATCACCACCGGGAGCTTCTCCACCACCATGGACGCCTCCCGGATGAGTTGTGAGTAGTCTCCCTTGGACCATGAGTCCATGACCAGTAGCTATGTGATGTTCTCCTCCCGTTCTTGTGCTTCACTAATTAGTCCTCGTGAGCCGCCCTACATGATCGAGGCACATATGTAATCCTTATGCTGTTGCTATGATGAGTTTGCTGGGATCCGATGGATTATGAGATTATGTTCAGATTGTGTTTGAGTAATATATTTGATTCACCTCTTTTATATTTATGTTCGTAAGTAATTCTTGCATGTTCTCCATTGTTATTTATTGCTTTGGCCAAGTAGTAGGTAGTGACTCCAAGAGGGAACGTTATGCTTGATCGTGGGTTCATGCCCCTCGATGACTAGCTTGAGTGACAGAAACATGAGTCTAGGGGATGTGCTGTTGCCACAAGGGGGAAAAAACGGTGCTTGTGCCCGCGGGTGCAAGGATTGTTTACTTTACGCAAAGTTCTTTTAATGCAGTTGTCTGTTGCTTTGAGTTTACACTATGGGTGGGACTCGCAACTTAATACCAGCGAGATGTTCTGGATAGATATCTCAAGGTGGATGATTAGTAGTAGATGCAGATGGATTTCGGTCTACTTACCTCGGCGTACCGCCCATGCTTTGAACCTCTACCTTTCTTGCAACTTAGTCAGCATTGGTTTGCGCACATGGTCCTGTCAATTGCCCAGCTGTAATTCGTTTACCTCACATAGCAGTTTTATCGTCTTTTGGGAGAGAGACATCACTAGTGAACATCATGGGACTCCGGTCCATATTACCATCATTGATCACATCCGCTATTTACTTTCCGCTTTTACTTACTATTGCAATTATATCTATCACTACTATCACTTGCGTTTGATCCTTTGTAAACTACAAGGCCGGAGAGATTGACAACCTCTCTGTACTCGTTGGGAGCAAAGTTATTTGTATCTGTGTGCAGGTCCACGTTGATTGCTAATATATCTGGCGCCGTTAGCAGTTGACACCTTCTTGTTGAAACTGGGAGTCTCAGGGAAATCGATCCTTGGTATTGCCAAGGGAAAACTTCCGCTACACTGCATCTCACACCTTCCACTTGGGGTAACCAACGAGGGGCGAGAAGCCATCACTTGGCAGCGCCCCCAGGCCATCCCTTTAATCCCGGCCGACCTCCAGATCGGGCGCCAGTAGCTCTAGGTCCCACACGCCCCTAATATAAACACCGAGGCGCTGCTTCCCCGGCGTAATATGCATACTAGCGCCTGTTATGCCGGGGAATGCTTCCGTTAATTGGGAATCAGCTGACCAGGAATTGAAATTCAGGGGGGCGACGAACCTCTAGCTAAGGTGAAATAGTATATGAGGAGAAACCTTGTGCATCTCAAGTTACGAGGAACATCTAGTATCAAGAAGAAGCCGTCAACTAGTGTCTTTTGTGGGATGAATACCGTGCAAGCAGACACGTAAGATTTGCACGAATAAGGGAAGAGGAGTACCATTTTCGGTTGCCGGTGTTGTCGCCTCCACATGTCGCGCCAATCTTCTTCTTTCTGCCAGGGAAACCGATGTTCTGGAGGAGAGTGCAGGCTTGGACGAACCCATGGCCAAATTGTTGACTGTGTTGCCGTGGCCGTATGTCGGCGGAGGGGAAGCAGATCCGAGGCGACGAAGGACGGCATAGTGGGAACAACTCCGGTGCGGTGGACGGTGGCGAAGTTGGAGCGGCAGCGGTGAGGCGCAGGATGACGTGGTTGAACTGGCTCGGGTACGGACGGCTCGACCTCGGCTTCAACTACTAGCCGTGGAGGGCATTGCGGTTGAGGTTGCGATGGATGACAAAGTCGGGGTATCGGTTGCGGCGTGATGGAGAAGGGCGGCGGTTGATTGGTGGAATGGGGTGGCGGACGGAGGACGCCGGGGTTTCGCGGCTGGTGGAGAGGTAGTTTCCGTGCCCACGGAGTACGAATGGGGAATCGGACGGGTGGGCGGGGGGGGGGGACCATGTTTTGGGTCTGGGACGCGCTTGTTTTTGGATTTTTTGAACAGAAGATGGGACACGCTTGTTTGAAATTTTGGGAAAGTACAAACTTTGCCCCCCTCTTAAATTTCGGACCTGATGTGGGTCGGGGGTAGGATGGTAATCCTAGGTGTCCCAAATAGTGGGCGAGAGCGATTTCGGCTGCCGCATGTGAGCTTAGGCGGCCATTGTGTATGAATGTTATTCGGAGGCGGTTGCGTGGCGTCTAGATGAAGCTACAAACCTACCCTGGTTTAGACCTTTGGACGTCGGGCCGGTAGGTTTCACGGGTCGGAGTTATTAGAAAAGTAATTTCCTTGTACTACCAAACATTGGTCTCACGCGGTTTCGGGCGAGTAGAGGCTCTTTTGGCGCTTCGTTCGAAATTTTGAAACACAAGCATTCACATTTAGAGTACTCTTGAACTTTGAGGATTGACCTAAATAGACAACGTTAAATTTGACCTTGTATGTTTGAAAACCTCATTAAATTATCCGCTTCTTTTTGAAATTTTGACACTTGAAAATCCTATAACTAAGATTATTTTGGAATGGAGGAGCTAAATTAGAATCTATTTTGTACACGACTACATATGCTATTATGTACAAAATCAGAGCAAAGATTGGTGGCCCCATAATTTAGGTATGATTTAAAAATGCCATGATATCAAATTCAAATAATTGAATGGACTTCATGTTGAATTCGATTTTTTAAACCACCTTAAGTTGAATTCAAATGTATGCTAGTTCATAGGTAGCTATTTATAATGTTATTGTGTAACTTTCGTATGTATAATGTGCTTTACACACACAACATGAACTATACTCACGTTTATATCTGATTGCTAAAGCGATGCATTGTCTGGAGTTCAAAATACTAACTATGTGGATCAATTGTGTCGAATAATAACATAGACATGCTCAAATTTTATAGAATCTAGATGTCTGATGGATCAATGACCATTCCTTACGCGAATTGCAAATATCATGATCCCATCCTAATATTTGAATACAATTTATATCTTTAATCAATGTGTACATCAGTCTTGTACGTGTAGTTTCATTCTCCATCGGTGGTCTCTCACACATGCTCACACACTCTCTCCCGAGGTGTCTTTCTCGCACACATGCTCTCGATATAACCCTCCCTCCCTCTCGTAACCATTTATGACTATTTTCACTAACCTTTATCACAAGCACTCGCCCTCTCGCAAGCATACACACGCACAATCCCCATTGACCCTTTCTGTATACATAGACCTGATTACGTGTCTCATGTACGCACATTATATTTAGGACTGTCTCTCACTCATTGTCTCACATCTCTCTTCCTAATCGACGAGTATGATTCTAGCAGAGCACTCTATAGGATGCCCCTTAAAGTTAGGTTGGATGAATAGTAATATCAGAGATAAAGGGGTTACCTTAGTCCAAGAACCTAGGGTTACAAATCCTAGCCGACTTTGTCAGTGGACATGGTGTCCTTCACAATTATGCTATCTTTGTCTTGTATGACTAGTCATCCATATGTCTCCCTAATTGCGTCACGGGCCGACCAATGTGGCGCAGGACGGAACCAAACGAAGGGCCTCACCTCGAACCACCGGACCTCACGCGGTGACACACCCTCTGCCCCCACGTCTCATTATCTTCTCACACCCACACATACCAACACAGACACCACACACAAAAAAATATGCTCCTGGTGCCTCTATCCACTCCCCCCTTGCATATACACACTCAAGGGAATCTCTTGCCATGGCGTCATATTCGTCTCTCTCTCTAGACCACTCTCATTTCTCGTGCTATCTCTCCCACGCCCCCCTGTCGGCCCCTCTATCCATGCCTCTCTTGAATAGGTAATACACACACATACCTCTCTAGGCCCTGCCAAATGCATCAACTACACATTCACACATGTTACATCACGTACCCCATTGATCTAAAAAGCCCTCTCTTCACGTTTATTTTGCATACAACATTCCTTTTGAATAAAGTGTGGCCAAAAAAATATTTTAGAATTTCTACATATATACAACATTACAAAGTTATATGGAGGAGTACGAACGCTTGCATTGCATGGTGCCCACAATGATATTTATTCCGCACTGTGAATTTGTATATTTTTATACTATATATAAAGTTAGTCATAATAAAGAGAAACGAAGAGCATCTCTCTCTCCATCGCATACCCCCCTTTACGCCCCTTTCACGTGCGCACACAAACTATCTCCAGGTCCACTAAAAGTAAGCCCCCAGCACATTCACACATGTTTCATCTTTCTCTCGCGATATATATAGTGACGATCATTGTATTTGAAGCGAAAGCATGATACGTACATTGGGCTTCAGAATCCACTCATTACGGTCACCATTTATGTTTTGTGGTTATTATACAGTCACGGGCTCACCGTACAACTCTGTATTTGCTCAAGACACGACGTGGACCAGTTAAACGCTCCACGTGGCACCTCTAGTGTTGCATCACATTATCTCACTACCATCGGGCCCACCTGTCGGCTTGTATCTACTCTACATCTACACTCTTATACAATACTAGCAAGATGCCCATGCGTTGCACGGAACATCAAGATGCATTTGTATGAGTAGTTTATCTTGTGGGAGAAAAGGATGAACAAGGGAAGGCCTTATTTGCAAGTGTGGAGAGGGGTGTGGGTATCTTTTTGCAAAATTGCCATAGTTTCCTTCCTACACGCCAGATATAGATCGGACGTCCTATATTACAGGATGGCAGGCACACGATCATCACCGACTATGTATTCTATAAGAGTAGGGATAAAATACACTCTTATAAAAAACAGAGTTGGTGATGATGGTGTGCCTGCCATCCTGCAATACAGGCCGTCTGATTTATATCCGACGGATAGGAAAGAAACTATGACAATTTTGCAAAAAGATACCCACACACCTCTCCACATTTGCAAATAAGGCCTTCACTCGTTCATCCTTTTCTCTCACAAGATAAACTAGTCATACAAATGCATCTTGATGTTACGTTCAACGCACGGGCATCTTGCTAGTAAGAATGAAAACAAACGACAAAAAAATATTGGACGGTGGTTCGAAGTCATGACCGTGCGCGCAGCGGATAAGGTGGCCTTGTATTGGTATGCTGAGCCGTCTATTTTAACACACAGGAGCTGGTGTAGTGATTATACACACATGCACACATGCACACATGCACACGAACTGCATGCATGCAACACTCACACGAACACATGCACCCACACACGCACACAACACTCACACGTACACACGCAGCCACGCACGCATGATACGTCTCAAACGTATCTACTTTTCCAAACACTTTTGTTATTGTTTTGACCTCATTCTTGCATGATTTGAACTAAACTAACCCGGACTGACACTGTTTTCAGCAGAGCTGCCTGTATGTTTTTATTGTGTGCAGGAAAACGGATTTTTAGGTGTCTCAGAAAATTCCAAGAAAAACACAGAAAATCCACGCACCCGAAGGGCCATTGTGCCAGAAGTGGGGCCAGAGGGCAGCCAGGGGGGCCCCAGGCGCCCTGCTGGCGCGGCCCCACCCCTGGCCGCGCCGGGAGGCCGCCTGGGAGGGTCCTCCCCCCTCTGGTGCCCTACCTTGGCTCGTATTTATTCCCGTGACGAGAAAACCCCAGAACAGAAGTCGTTTTTCCAGTTTCCGTTGTGGAGCCGCCGCCACCCTCTGTTCTTCTTCGGGAGGGCTAATCTGGAGGCTGATTTGGCCTCCGGAGAGGGGAGATCATCGCCATCGTCATCATCGTCACCACTCCATCCTCCCTCCATGACTTCTCCTTCCATGTGTGAGTAATTCCCTGCTGTAGGCAAAAGGGATGGTAGGGATTGGATAAGTTAGATCATGTAATAGTTTATCAGATCGTTGGGGCATGTTGCCTATCATCTACTTTGGTGTTTATCATCTTTGCTTCAACTTGTTGCTCTTAATGCTTGTCACTTAGGGCCCGAGTGCCATGTTTTCAGATCTGAACCCTACGTGTTTGCATGAATATATTTGTGTTCTTGATCCTATCTATGAGTTGATTGCACCTATTATGGTCCGGAACCGGCGATCCCAAAGGTGACAACTTGGGACACCAAAGGGGATGGTCCATAATTTGAGGATTCCATGTATCCATTGAGTTTATTGCTTTGTTCCGGTGCTCTTTGACAGGAGCACCTTAATCTCCATAAGTTCCTTTTGGCCCCGTTCATAGCGGGATGGTAGGACAAAAGATGTTGTGCAAGTTCTTATTGCAAGCACGTACAACTACCTATGGGATACATGCCTAATGTTTGATATTTGCCTAGATGATCATTACTTTTCTGTGTGCCTTGCCCCAAGTTAGATTCATGATGTATCTCATCCATGCAGCGCCCAACCATCCATCTCCCTAGCCTACAGTGTTTCAATCCTGCTGGTTATTAGTTGTTACTTTTGCTGTTTACTTTTGCTGTCACCACCATCACTATCATATCACCGTTACCACTTATCTTTTGTTGCAAGTAAGTATATTTCAGGTGCGGTTGAATTGACAACTCAACTGTCAAAGCTTATAAATACTCTTTGGCTCCCCGTGTGTTGAATCTATAAATTGGGTTATTCTTACCCGCGAAGACTATCTCGATCCCTTACGGTTGAGGGTTATCAAGTACCGTTTTCTGGCGCCGTTGCCGGGGAGCATAGCAATATTTACAAGTCTACTTGAAGTATCCTACCTGCTGCACTTCATCCGCTATGGGTAAGAAAGGAGACCCCAAGGTTCCGATCTTACTATCCACTACAAGAAGAGGTATTGTTCTGAACACTAGTGCTACACTTGATTCACCTTCTGTTATGAGTAAGTTTGCCTCACCACCACCACATGATGCTTCTACTGAATCTGTTACTATGTCCAATACTTTTGATGATGCTTCTACTACTCTTGATGATATTGGTTCACTTGGTTATGCTCTTGAGAAACAGATCGCTGCTGCTGCAAAAAAATCTGGAATTGAAATTCCTGTTACTCGCTACCCTATTGGTGAAACTTATGATTATCCTGATTTGAGTAAACTCAAGGAGAGACTCCTTGATGATGATTACATTATGCTTGATGATGATTTATGCAGGGAACTGACAGAGTTTGCCGACTCTGACCCTGAAGCTATTGAGAAGCTGCTTGAAAAACACTCCTTGAAGAACAAGACTGTTCCTGATCCTGAATTTGCTACATCTCCTATATGCATAAATGATCCTGATTATGATTTCTCTGTTGATCTTTCACTATATCTATGGTTGAAGCTGACCCCTTTTATGGCAGAGAAAATGATGATGCTATTGCACACCTGACCAAACTCACTGAGTTGGGTGGCTTGTTTACCACGAATGAAAAGATACGAAACTTTTATGTGACTAAGCTTCTTCCTTTCTCTTTGAAGGAATGTGCTAAAACATGGTATGATGCACTACCATGTGGTTCCATTAAGATTCCTCAAGACTTAGCTCACTCTTTTGTTGATAAGTACTTTCCTGCTCATATGCAACATGCTGCTTTACAAAGAATTTATAACTTTAAACAGTTGCAGGATGAGCACCTCCCTAAAGCTTGGGGGAGGTACTGTAGTCTGATCCAGGCTAGACCAGGACATGGAGTCCCTAAGAATGAATTAATCGATATATTTTATGCTGGTCTAACTGATGAATCCAGGTCCTATTTGGATAGTTGTGCTGGTTGTGTTTTCAGGAAAAGAACACCAGATGATGCAGAAGAATTGATGGGCAGGATTGCCAAAAACCATGAAGATTGGTCCGTCCCTGAACCACCTCCACCACCAAAGAAGAGGGGCATGCTTGTTCTAAGCCCCGAAGATATGCAAGAAGCAAGGAAGTCTATTAAAGAGAAGGGTATTAAAACTGAAGACGTGAAGAATCTACCCCCTATTGAGAAGTTGTGTGAGCCTACCACTCACCCTCCTATGGTAGAGGTACACTCTCTTTTAGATTTCAACGCAAGTGGCATCCCTCATGGTAAGCCTCCTGATCAATGTTTAGATGAGCTTGATAATTTTAATATGAAGCAAAGTCATTTTAATGAGAGGATACAGAGTCAATTGCATGATAATTCCCTTGCTATCAAAAGTTTGCTTGATGTTCTAGGTAGAACAGTTAATGATGTTAAATGTCTTGTGAAGCATTTTCATATGGTTCAAACTCAGCTTGAACAAATTTCTAATGTGCAAAAAGATTTGCTTGCTAACAATACCAAACAAGATGATTTACAGGACTTCGGGATTAAGACCCGAGGAGGAACTAGCACTCAAGATCCTCTCTATCCATAGGGGCATCCGAGGAGAATCGAGAAAGATTCTCAAATGCAGGAAGAAGAAATTGTCGGCTCTCCAAAGAAGAAGAAGAAGAAACACAAGGAGGCTGACAATTCCATTGATCCTATTACAAGTGAAGAGCCACCTGTTGATCCCAACAGTATATCTACCTCCGATGCTGAGACTGAAGACGGTGCCGAACCTAAAGATAAGGATAAGGAGAAGAATGATCCGCCTGAAGTTCGAGAAGAAGAAGCACCTGACAAACGCAAGAAGTACACTAGAGAAGACTTCGTCGCAAGAAGACATGGGAAGGAAAGAGAACCATGGATACAGAAACCCATGCCCTTTCCAGGTAAGTCTCTCAAATCTAAAGAAGAAGAACATTACAATAAGTTTTGTGAGTGGATGAAACCTCTTTTTCTTCAAATCCCTTTGACTGATGCTATTAAGTTACCTCCCTATTCAAAATATATGAAAGATATTGTTACTAATAAAAGAAAAGTTCCTAATGAAGCAATATCTACTATGCTTGCTAACTACTCTTTCAGTGGCAAGATTCCTGAGAAGCTTGGTGATCCAGGTATACCCACCATTCCTTGCTCCATAAAGAATAATTATGTCAAAACTGCTTTATGTGATCTTGGAGCAGGAGTGAGTGTTATGCCTCTCTCTCTTTACAAGAGGCTTTGTTTAGAGAAGCTAATCCCTACAGATATCTCTCTTCAGATGGATGACAAGTCAACCGCCGTCCCGATAGGTATTTGTGAGGATGTTCCCATAGAAGTTGCTAATTGTTTGATCCTTACTGATTTTGTCGTGCTTGACATGCCCGAGGATGGGAGCATGTCCATTATTCTTGGTAGACCTTTTCTTAACACCGCAGGTGCTATTATTGATTGCAATAAAGGAAAGGTTACCTTCAATGTGAATGATAAAGAACACATGGTGTATTTTCCAAAGAAGACCGACAAGAGGCATGGCCTCAACTCTGTAGAAAATATTGAGACCATGAAGATTGGAGAATGGGACTGTCCACTACATGTGCACCACAAATACAAAACTATTATGGTGGGGACAATGTCCATTAAAGTAAAGGTGCAATGATCACTTCGTAAGAGGTGGGACTTTTTGCTCTATATATCGCTGGTTTGTTGGTAAGACTTGATCAACCTTACTAGTGAGCATGTTTTATATAGGTAAAAAGTTGAGCTTGTTATGTTTTCATTTGTTTTAGCTTTTGTTCTCCTTGCTGTACCAAGTGTTGGTGTTTTTGAAGCTTCACAATTCTAATCACTGCTTTAAGTTTTCAGAAAGTTTTGCTGCTTTTTGAACTTCGAAAAAATTTCAACAGTGAAGTTTTCAGAAAAATTCCAGAAAAATAAAAATAAAAATTTCCATGCCGGGAGTGACCCAGAGGCACCTGGGGCTGACCAGGGGGGGGGCACTAGTGGCCCAGGCGGCCAGCTGGCGCGGCCTGCCCCCTGGTCGCGCCCATAGGGCGCCTGGGGCCCACAGGTCCCGCCTCCAGGTGAGTCTTCTTCCTCTCTCTCTCTTTCTCTCGGAAAACACGAGTTCTGCACCTGTTCTTGCGTTCTTGCTGTTCTTGGAGGCAATTTTCGATCTCTCTCTACAGCCTATCATTCGAGCTGAGATTTTGAACAAATACTCCCTGGTATGTAACTCCTCCACCCCTCCAATTAGATTTTTGGTTGGTGGCTTCATTTGTGAGTATTTAGTAGTTCTTGGTGCTGTGTAGATGAGCTTGCATACATGTGTAGAAATTTATTTTCCAAGTTTTGATGCAAGTTTATGCCTTAGGTAAGTGAGTTGAGTAGTTTGGCATAATCCACTTTGTTTAAATCCTTGTTTTTGTAATTTGTCAAAAAATTCAGAAATGAGTTTGTTAGGAAGGGCAAAGGGGTGGCTTGAGAAGAAGAAGCCCGCGCGCTCCGATCGAGTTACTAGAGCCGCAGCTTCACCCTCGACTGCTAGGGTGAGCTACAATGAAGATCATGTGCCCCTAGAGTTGTTGGAAGACACAAATCCAGCACGTGCGATGATGTTCCCATGTGATGAATTCCTTGAAGCTGCAGGAATTAAGGATGAGTTTTATAACCTTTGTGCTAATGCAGGTCTGACACGGCTGGTCACGTGCCGTGTTGCTCAGTATCAAAAACTCACCTCCGGCTTCATTAATAGTTTTAGATATAACCTTGATACTGGTTCTATTGAGTTTAAAATTTACAATGATCTTTTGACCATGCCCTTGGAAAAGTTTTGTGAAATAATAGGTGTGCCAAACATTGGGCGGATGGCGAAGATGACCTCTCAGCCCTCCGAGTTGAAAACCGTCTTCAACTCTCTCTGCAGCATGGATACGAGGGATATTCATCGGTCAAAAATCTCCAGCATCTTATTCCCTCACCTCAGGTATTTTGCGTATTATGTTGCTAGAGGGGTATTAGCTCGTGACAACACGAGCAACATTTCTGCGCCGGATATTGCTATCCTGGCAACCGCCCTCTCAGGGAGGTTTGATTATAATGTGGGTGCCTTAATTGCTCGACGCCTTGCTATGAACGGTAACAGGGGAGATTTATTTGGTGGCGTTTATGCCACACTTATCTTAGAGTATCTTAAAGGCACCCCACACCCTGATGATAAGCCTTTTACTTATTTAAGTTTTGATCTTGCTGCTATGAAAAGGCATAAGTTTGTTACCATGTCTTCTGAGTTTGGTAACCTTGTTTATATCTTGCATTTCGGAACTACCGCGGAACGCAAGATCCGTCTACCTGCACCTCTTTTGTTTGATTTTTCTCACAGGAACGGATGGTCCTTTGATGTTATCCAGTTCGATGAGTTCATGGTCCAACATCAGTTTCATAACCCCATGGAGGGGGTTGTGCCCGACGAGGAGGAGCACGGTGAGTTACCACCTTTTCAGGGGGAGACCGTCACCCAGTTTGGTGAAGGGTCTTCCTCTGCTTGGAGTGCGGACCCTTCTTCGTGGGAGGATCCGAGGACTTCGGTGTACGCGCCGGAATCCTTATACGACCCTTGGACTCACTAGTACCACCCCGGAGCAGGAGGCTCCTGGGGGCAGTAGCTACTACCAACTTAGGCCAAAAGCCTAAGCTTGGGGGAGTACGTGCCCTTCTCACTTTTCCATTGTATTATCCGTTTTATTTTTGTTCGCTTTGATCTTTTCGAAGTTTTTGCCCATTCTTCTTTGTTTCTTTCCTTGCAAAAACAACAAAAAGATTTTCTCTTTCTTTTGCTTTCGTTCAACCTTTGAAAAAAAAACCCAAAAAGATTTTCTTTCTCTCTTTAGTTTGCTTTGTTTTCAGAGTTCAGCTCGAGTCCGTGATGGCATTTAATTATATTTCCTACGTTCGATCGTGCAAGTGACAGGGCAGTAATGACGAAGATCGACGGAAGGGAAGCAACAAGGAAAACCGGTATGAACTCTTCTTGTTTCTACTTTTGTACATATGCCTGTACTTATGATCTAGAGACCAGGTTGTAGCGACATAGTGCTATGTTTACAATGCTTTCCCAGTGGTTCATGCTTTCCTTGTGGCTAGTCTCAAATAGCTAGAGTACATAATGTGTTATTGAAATGATTTACATGCATTGCATTGTTCATAGTTTGGTATACTAAGGTGGTATTTCCTTTTGGAGAATTCTTGGATTGACTTGGCACATGTTTACACATGTTTAAGACTAAAAAGTCTGCTTTGCCTTGATGATCTTTGAGTTTCAGAATAGTTATATCACTTTCATACCCAATTCAATGTTGCTTTGTCGCTCTGCATGATTATGACCGTTATTGCTCTCTAGTTGGTCGCTTTCCAGTCTCTTGCTAGCCTTCGCTCGCACTAAGCGGAATTCTGCTTGTGCATCCAAATCCTTTCAAACCAGTTATTCCATATGAGTCCACCATACCTTCCTATGTGGTATTTACCGGCCATCCTAACGAAGACTTTCTTGTACCATCTCGAAATTGTTCAAAATCTTCTATTTTGTGCCCCTGTTTTAGCTCATGAGGAAGTAGTAGTTAATTCATGATCTTTTTAAGTTGGACAAGTTTTATCCCGGGATTGCATGTCTAATCTGCAAACCCCTAATACGAGGAGGAACTGGCATGAGTGTGCCCGGCTCATAAAAGATAATACAACAAACAAACCCTCCTTCACGCTTTGTTCATGAGAAATCAGAAAACTTTTGGCAGTGATAAACAAAGGAGATTAAGGGGATGTGATCGTCCCCGTGTGGGAGCCGTTCCTCGAAACTTGTCCAGTTCAAGAAGTGATTGGGTTGTCTACTAACATTCGTTGACGAAATATGCACCTCCCAAAATCATTTTTACCTCTGTTTTCAAAACCAAGAGCTCTGGTACATGTTTAGTCTTTGCTTCCAACCACGGGTTTTCAACCTCGCCATCAAATTCCACGGTTCGAGAGTCTCCACCTTCTTTCTTCAAAGCACCAACTAGGAGAGCATACTTGTCATTCTGAGTGTAATGTGCATTGTCCCAAAGTATTACATTGTCTTCTGCATGCTTGCGGTATTATTTATTCTGAAATTCTTAGTTCTAGTCTCCTTTAAAACTCTGGAGGAATTTCTGCATTTATGTTTTGCTTCACTCATGGAGGCTAGCGAGATACCACTCTAGTATGTTCAAGCTATGTGCAATATTATCTTGTCTTGATTTTCAGTAGCATATTATTTACTTTTGGTTATTTGCGATTGGTCACTTGAAAGAAGGATTGCTTCGTGCATTGTCCTCATAGCATTGTTTCAATACTTGCTAGACTCTTTTCGTAGTACATGCTTATATACATCTAATGAAGCAAAAGAGTTTGTCAAAGTTTTCTTTGTCGCGTCCAGTTCGTTGAACTGAATTACTTGAGGACAAGCAATATGCTAAGCTTGGGGGAGTTGATACGTCTCAAACGTATCTACTTTTCCAAACACTTTTGCTATTGTTTTGACCTCATTCTTGCATGATTTGAACTAAACTAACCCGGACTGACGCTGTTTTCAGCAGAGCTGCCTGTATGGTTTTATTGTGTGCAGGAAAACGGATTTTTAGGTGTCTCAGAAAATTCCAAGAAAAATCACAGAAAATCCACGCACCCGAAGGGCCATTGTGCCAGAAGTGGGGCCAGAGGGCAGCCAGGGGGGCCCCAGGCGCCCTGCTGGCGCGGCCCCACCCCTGGCCGCGCCGGGAGGCCGCCTGGGAGGGTCCTCCCCCCTCTGGTGCCCTACCTTGGCTCGTATTTATTCCCGTGACGAGAAAACCCCAGAACAGAAGTCGTTTTTCCAGTTTCCGCCGCGGAGCCGCCGCCACCCTCTGTTCTTCTTCGGGAGGGCTAATCTGGAGGCTGATTTGGCCTCCGGAGAGGGGAGATCGTCGCCATCGTCATCATCATCACCACTCCATCCTTCCTCCATGACTTCTCCTTCCACGTGTGAGTAATTCCCTGTTGTAGGCAAAGGGGATGGTAGGGATTGGATGAGTTAGATCATGTAATAGTTTATCAGATTGTTGGGGGCATGTTGCCTATCATCTACTTTGGTGTTTATCATCTTTGCTTCAACTTGTTGCTCTTAATGCTTGTCACTTAGGGCCCGAGTGCCATGTTTTCAGATCTGAACCCTATGTGTTTGCATGAATATATTTGTGTTCTTGATCCTATCTATGAGTTGATTGCACCTATTATGGTCCGGAACCGGCGATCCCAAAGGTGACAGCTTGGGACACCAAAGGGGATGGTCCATAATTTGAGGATTCCATGTATCCATTGAGTTTATTGCTTTGTTCCGGTGCTCTTTGATAGGAGCACCTTAATCTCCATAAGTTCCTTTTGGCCCCGTTCATAGCGGGATGGTAAGACAAAAGATGTTGTGCAAGTTCTTATTGCAAGCACGTACAACTACCAGTGGGATACATGCCTAATGTTTGATATTTGCTTAGATGATCATTACTTTTCTGTGTGCCTTGCCCCAAGTTAGATTCATGATGTATCTCATCCATGCAGTGCCCAACCATCCATCTCCCTAGCCTACAGTGTTTCAATCCTGCTGGTTATTAGTTGTTACTTTTGCTGTTTACTTTTGCTGTCACCACCATCACTATCATATCACCGTTACCACTTATCTTTTGTTGCAAGTAAGTATATTTCAGGTGCGGTTGAATGGACAACTCAACTGTCAAAGCTTATAAATACTCTTTGGATCCCCGTGTGTCGAATCTATAAATTGGGTTATTCTTACCCGTGAAGACTATCTCGATCCCTTACGGTTGAGGGTTATCAACGCACGCAACACTCACACGCACACACGCACGCATGCATGAACACACCCGTACACCACACGACCAACACACACTCTCACGCTCAAGTGCTCAACCTACACATGCATGCGCACATACCAAGCCCTGGCAGACACATACACAACCAGGTGATTCCCGCGCATGGGGTGGAGTCTTGTCACGCCTGCGTAAATTTGTGTTTATCTGACCTTTTCCCTATGCGAACTAACAGGTGGGACTCACTAGAAACGTGGTCAATTTAACTAGTCAACATGGTGCCACGCAGACTATTTGGCCGGTCAACAGAGTGCAATCCGATGCTGAACCGTGAGCAAGTGACCGTATAATCACCGCAAAATGTATAAAGTGACCGTAATCATCTTATTCTGAAGTTCGGTGAACGTATTACGCTTTTCTCTCTATAGGACCTCCAAAACTACATCTCTACACGTTCTCGCATGTTACATCTAACAACTATGCAATACAGCACTACTACTACACTCTAACACAATAAATCATATGTGTTTTTAGTTTTACTAGATATCATATTGTTACTTAATTATTCAGTTTGCATACATTAAATTGCCTTTGAAATGTATGGCCAGTATCATATACCGCGCGGGAAAAATCCTGCCCTTTCCTGTTTAATCGCGTTTGTATCGATGGATTGTACGAAACAACAAAACTATAGTACTATATATAGTACAAGTGATAGTTCACTGGACCGTCGGGTCGTGTACTCCTCCGTCGTAAGAGTGGAACGCTCGCTTTCATAAATCTTCTAGTCCCTTTCGCCGATATGTGGGGCATCAAGCTACCGTGTCCGCGTGCCATACCGGAATACAATGCAGAGCAGCCTGGGTGAAGCACCCAGTCATGGCGCCGGCGTAGTAATGAGCAATGAGGCATCAAATCACAAAGATGCACCTTTCCCGCAGTTAAGTTAGAGGGAGGAAGTAATAATGCGAAAAAAGAAGTTGGAGGGACAAAGCAACCATCATTTCACTCGCTGCTGAATCGTCTTCTCCCTCATCTTCTTCAAGTTAACCACATGTTGCTTCTATCGTTGTTCTGCCTCATGTGGGAAGCGGATCGGCTTGGTGAAGCACTGACACGTGGGACCGCATGTTAGAAAACTGCTAGGACAACGTCCTCTAAAAATAAGAATCCTCCCCCGCCATCCACACGACAAAATCACCTCCTTTTTACTAATCTTGATTCTATAATTTTTTAGATCAATATAATTGAGATTTGTATAGATAGCACACAGGAGAAAAACCAAGTGGTACGGTTAAGGGCATCCACAATGTGTAGCCAGATGTGAAAATAGCTTTTGGCATCGTGGGAACCATTGTGGACGGTGTTGCCAAAGCCAAAAGGATGGAACCGAAGCTCCCTGATTGATTGATTGAAGGAATGAAAAAATGCAACATCTCTCCTCTTTCTCTCGTGCTTGGACGCATGTACAGTATAGAGGACAGAGTCTACTCCCCTGCCCCTTCTATCACAAATCACAAAGCAGTGAGGCGTCAAATTACAAAGCACGGAAGAAGCAACCATCATTTCACTCTTCGCTGACTCCGCTTCTCCATCGTCTTCTTCAAGAAACCATCTCACCGCACTAAGTTGGACGGACGATGCTATTGTGTACGAGTAGTACTAGTACATTTACGTGTCCTTTGGTTTAACGGGCTTCCTGGATGCGAATAAGGCGGTTGTCTCGGCTAGCAGGCGGCACTTGCGAATGACTTACCGTGGTCTCCCTCAATGGTGTTCTCCGTCGAACGCACTTCGCCAAACCACAACGTTCGAGATATCGTCGACATCAACGCAATGAGGAAGGAAGTCAAATATAGTTACTACCTCCAGTTTTTTTGTACACAAGGCTAGTATATCAAAATTACAATTTGCAAAAGGCCACTAACACTAATCGAGGCAAAATTGATGGGGTTTGCCTCGTACTAGCAACCATGAACATTAATATCCCCTGCATGCATGCGGAAGTGACAAGGTTGGTTTGCATGACGCTTCATTAATCAAGTGATGAGGAGTGAGATGGTTAGCTCGTTGGGCTTTGGAGAAAAAATATGCATTAATTGACATGTGAAACGAGGATTTGTATCGATTAATCCCGTGAAGAAAACCCCGCCTTTCTTTTTTAACACTACTACTCCTAGTACGTAGTACTACGTACTTATCCTGTTTGGGTCTAGGCCTTGCATTGCCATACTTCACCACACATTTTTGCCAAGCTTTCCTAAAGTTGTTAAAATGAAAACGAGGTACACTTGCGCACGACTGTCGCGGTCGCACCGCACCCTCACAAGTTCGCTCCTGCACGCCGCGGTCGCACCGCACCCTCACATGCACAGTCGCTCCTGCACGCCACAAACCCAACCAAGGGAACGCACCCTCACTGACACGTGCTGTCGCATGTGAATAAACCAAACTCAGCCATCCTACCGCTGACACATAATTTTCATTCATAGAGTATGTTTATCCAACCGCATGTTGGGGAGTATCCGTACGGCCCGTGCGGTGGTCTGTTGGGGAAGAAGAAGAGGTGTGGAAGAAGGGTTAGGAGACGTAGGATAATCATCCAACCGCCTGAAATGGTAGACTGGCCCAAGTCAGGAGACTTGCATAACAATATATGTTTTTACACAGCAAAAGATCCATAAAAACAACAACATACAGAAAAACTATCACTGCTCGCGGAACGAGACGGCCTCGTCGTCTTTGGCTGCCGGCGCGAACCAGCCATAGCTGTTGACGTGTGTCTCCGCATCGTGGTTGTTCTCGGTCTCCAGCTACTCGTTCACGCGGAGCGTGCGGGCGCTCTGCACGGATGAGAGCACCACCCGGTTCAAGTCGAGGACGTTCGGTTCCGCCTGCAGGAGGGCTTCGATGGCAGCGGCATCCGCGCACTCCACGTCGAGTTGAGCCTCCGCCGCCCGATGCAAGTCCAGGACGTCCGGTTCCGCCTGCAGAAGGGCCTCGATGAGAGCGGCATCCGTGCGCTCCGCGTTGAGTTGAGCCTCTGCCGCCCGGTTCAAGTCCAGGATGTCCGGTTCCGCCTGCAAGAGGGCCTCGATGGCAGCGGCATCCGCGCGCTCCACCTCAAGTTGAGCCTCCGCCGCCCGGTTCACATCCACGACATTCGGTTCTGCCCGCATGAGAGCCTCGATGGCAGCGGCATGCGCGCGCTCTGCGTCAAGTTGTGCCTCTGCCTCCCGTGTCCTCCTTTAGTATCGCCAGGTTGAACCGCTGGTCCGCCTGCACCATGGGGGACTCGGACGTCGGCACGAAGTCGACATCCATCGTCTCATACCCATCGGGGGCCTTCTGTGCCGCGACCTCCGCCATGAACATTGGATCGGCTTCCTCCTCCTCATAGCTTGGCTCCAGAGAATTCGGGGATTGGCCCGCTGTAGCGAGCTTGGGAACGGAGGTCTCTGGCGCCGACCGCCGCCGCGATTTCTGCGCGGTGCTCCGGCGTCAGCATCTTGTAGTACGTGATCTTGCGGCGCACCATGGCTTTCCGGCGAACTAGGGGACGCTTGATGGAGGCTAGGGGATCGAAAGATGGGGGAAGGGGCTGGAGATTAGGTGAGGTTTTAGGGCAGTGGCTGGCGTAGGCCGAGCCGCGAAGGTTCTGGTGTGAATAGTGGTCCCGGTGATGACCGGTCAATCGGTTTTGACTGTACATCGCTCTTGTCGCGTTGCGTTGCAGCCCGGCACGCTGGACCCTCCACGTCGCTCACCGAATGGAACGCGTTTCGTCTTGCGTTTTCGCTCGCTTGTGGGACCGCAGTTGAGAGCAAACCGACGTCCCTCCCCCTCCCCCGCCCGCGTCATTTTATGCGGAGTAAATAAAAACAGAGGGAGTATACTACGAATGAGGATCCCCTGACGTGGCTGAACCCATTGAGTAACTGACATGCGGGTCCTAGCAAGCATGGGGTCCGTCAGTAAGTGACCGAAAGGGAGGGTAAGGCAGGGATACGTATGTGAAAGGAGCTTCCAATGATATAATTTTCACATTATACATCTCATGTACTATTAATCTTGTCAATAGTCAAATGCGGTTTTGAAAAACGCATTAGAGCATGGTTAATAATATAGCCAGTTGATGGCTATAAGGAACTGCCATGTCATCTATCGATCTCGTCAACATGAACCGAATGGGATGCCAAAACTAAGACGCGAAGCAACACGTAGTGGAGGCGAAGTGAAACTTCAAACGAACCGTTTGTTTGTATGCATGTCGGACAAATTACAAATAAACATTGGAAATACAAGCATGGTCTAGGCCCACATGCGAATGATACTCGGCAGAATGTTCAAATGAGGCATGCGGGAGGATGGACTCGGTCGGAGGGAGACATGATCGATGGAGAAGAGGGTTGGAGAGGAATGAGAAATAAGCAAAGGCCACATGATTATACTTGAACGGCTCAAATAAACAATAAGTTGTCTCGCTTGGCCTACATAGTGAAAGGCCTAATGCGCAACGCGGAGCACTGACGCTCGAATATGGCCGGGAAAACAGGGAAACCGACATGTGGGGCACACCTGTCAGGACGACGTAGCACAAACTAGTTTAATAGAGGAGCTGGCCCACGACCTCCTCGCCACTGGCAACCGTTCATGTGGGTCGTGGGGGCCAACAACATGGCGCAGCTCCAGCACCGCCTCTGGACACGGCGACTGCGGTGAGCGACACGCTCATCGTCACTAGACACGGTCGGTTTCAGTGTGCCGAGGGTGGCGTTAGTGCTGTGGCACGACCAACAGTATGTTTGGTTTGTGCCCAAGGTTGCCCATCAAAGCATTGGGTAGCCAAAATATTGGTTGAGGTTTTGGTTGCCCATGACTTGGCCGACATCGGCAAGAAAAATGAACTAGAGTTGGCTAGAGTTCATTGGCATGCCAAAAAAATGGCAACCATCCAAACAAATACCAATCTTTGGGTCATGACCAAAATTTTGGTAAGGTGCACTTTGGCCACAATCCAAACACACCCCAACACCCGGCTCGTCGAGGATGCACGGGGCGCCGGGACGCGTCCGCGGAGTGGTGTAGCGCGGCCAAGTGCATCCTCAGGACCTGAGACCATGCCGGGTCGTCTTGCTTTTTCAATGACATGCGTCGATCGCATGTGAGGCTGGTTGTAATGGGGAGTATCATATACTAGTATCATGCATATGATACTAGTGTATGATACTAACTCCCTAATGCATAGTATCATATATTAGTATCAAGTAGTACTCTGTTTATTACCATGCATGACACATACTACTATAGCATTTATTATGATACGGTATCATGCTATGATACTCAACCATCTCTTTCTTCATTTAATTCTATGACACCTCATCAAAACTGTCTAGTTGGCATGCATGATACTAGCTATGATACTAGCATTACGACCAGCCCGAGCAAAGGGCATCTACAATGTTGCCACGGCCGCAGCTGACTACCCTAGCACACCAAAAACCCTCGTCCCTCGCACCGTCGCGCGGTGCGTTCCCAGCCGGCGCCAGCTAGCGCCATTCATGACATTCGTCTGTATGCCGTCGTTAAGAGGCTCGGTGCCCGAGGAACCAACTCCGGCAACTTAATGACGCACCAGGACGCTTGGCCTCACCAGAACGTGCTACTTAAAGCGGCAACGCCTAGCTAACCTCCACACCATAGCGCATCGTCCTCCTACCTGGCACCACATCCTCCATGACCGCAAGCGCGAACGCTCCGCGGGAGAGCTTGTCTTCGGGGATGGAGCTCGAGGTCGCCGCCCTCGCTCAAGTCGCCGCACAAACGGTGGCCACACTGGCGGCCGACGACCGGAGCACCGTCAGCCACACGTCCTACTTTCCGCCGTCCAACGTCCGGCACCGCCGAGGTCGGGGACTCCTCCGAGGATGAGTAGGGCATGGAAGGCGGCAGACCATGGTGTGCCAACTGGCCGGTCCGTCTCCCATGTTCTACTTTTCCTCGTTGGAGACCGCACCTTCACTTCACGGGTCTTGAACCCCGCCCCTGTACATGGAGATCGCAGATGGAGGACGTCGGTCGCCGCCGTAGAATAGGTTTAGGGTCGGGTTTCTTTTATTTTTCTGTCCTATAAAAGTTCGAAATGTTATGAAAATCTGTCGTGTTTGCATTAATCTCGGCCGGTGTATATGAACTTTCACAGTAATATAGTATATTGTAGGAGTACTAGCAAGATGCTGATACGTCCAAAACGTATCTATAATTTCTGCTTGCTCCATGCTTCTTTTGTGTGATATTGCTATGATATTTATGCACTTCCATACACTTTTGATCATATTTGGACTAACCTATTAACTCAGTGCACCACAGTGCCAGTTCCTGTTTTCTGCTGTTTTTCTATTTCAGATTTCCCCCATATTAAAAGTGCTCCAAAAATTCCGGGAAAAATACAGAAAAAATCAGCGTACAGGAAGCTTAGAGAAAAACCAAAGTGGGGCCAGAGGGGAGCCAGGGGCAGCCCAGGCGGCCAGCCCAGGCGGCCCCACCCCTGGCCGCCCTAGGGGGGCGCCTGGGTCCCCCCTCTCCGCTTCTGGTGACCCCCTTTGGCATATATACTCCTCGCGTCCCGAAACCCTCGAGGACGGAACCTTTTTTCGCGATCTCGTCTCTGTTCCGCCGCCGCAACGCTTCCAAGATCGGGAGCATCAGGAGAACTCTTCCCGGCACCCTGCCGGAGGGGAGGACCACCACCGGGAGCTTCTCCACCACCATGGACGCTTCCCGGATGAGTCGTGAGTAGTCCCCCTTGGACCATGGGTCCATGACCAGTAGCTATGTGATGTTCTCCTCCCCTCTTTGTTCTTCATGGATTAGACCTCGTGAGCTGCCCTACATGATCGAGGCACATATGTAATCTTTATGCTGTTGCTCTGCCGAGTTTGCTGGGATCCGATGGATTATGAGATTATGTTCAGATTGTGTGTGAGTAATATATTTGATTCACCTCTTTTATATTTTAGTTCTTGAGTAATTCTTGCATGTTCTCCGTTGCTGTTTATTGCTTTGGCCGAGTAGTAGGTAGTAACTCCAAGAGGGAACGTTATGCTTGATTGTGGGTTCATGCCCCCTGATGACTAGCTTGAGTGACAGAAACATGAGTCTAGGGGATGTGCTGTTGCCACAAGGGGGAAAACAACGGTGCTTGTACTTGCGGGTGCAAGGATTGTTTACTTTACGCAAAGTTCTTTTAATGCAGTTGTCTGTTGCTTTGAGTTTACACTTTGGGTGGGACTCGCAACTTAATACCAGCGAGATGTTCTGGATAGATATCTCAAGGTGGATGATTAGTAGTAGATGCAGATGGATTTCGGTCTACTTGCCTTGGCGTACCGCCCATGCTTTTGAGCCTCTACCTTTCTTTACAGCATAGTTAGCATTGGTTTGCGCACATAATCATGTCAATTGCCCAGCTGTAATTTGTTTACCTCGCTTAGCTGTTTTATTGTCTTTTGGGAGAGAGACATCACTAGTGAACATCATGGGACCCCGGTCCATATTACCACCACTGATCACACCCTATATTTACTTCCTGTTTCTATTTCCTAGTTGCAATCATAACTATCATTATTATCTCTTGTGTTTGATCCTGTGTAAACAGCATGGCCGGAGGGATTGACAACCTCTCTGTACTCGTTGGGAGCAAATTTATTTGTATCTGTGTGCAGGTCCTGTCAACCGCTAAGTATCTGGCGCCGTTAGCCGTTGACACCTTCTTGTCGACCCTTGGAGTCTCACGTGATTCGATCCTTGGTATCTTGCCAAGGGAAACTTGCCGTTACGCTACATCTCAAACCTTCCACTTGGGGTAACCAACGAGGGGCGAGAAGCCATCAAGCAAATTTTCTGGCGCCGTTGCCGGGGACTCCACTCTTCAAGATATGGGAGTTGCACGCTATCTTTTATCTTTGCTTTTTAGTCTTGTCAGTTTACTTTTCAGTTTTTGCTTTAGTGTCCCTTACCAAAAATCACAAAAATAGTTATCTTGCTTGCTGCTGCTATGGGTTCCACCGAGAACACCAAGTTGTGTGACTTCACTAGTCATAACAACAATGACTTTATCTGCACGCCTATTGCTACACCTGCCACTTCGGCACCTTTTATGAAATTAAACCTGCTTTACTGAACCTAGTTATGAAAGATCAATTCTCCGGTGCTGGAGATGATGCTGCTTTGCACTTAAATAATTTTGTTGAGCTCTGTGATATGCAAAAGTACAAAGAAGTAGATAGTGATATTGTTAATCTTAAGCTTTTTCCTTTCTCTTTGAGAGGAGGAGCTAAAATCTGGTTTCAATCCTTGCCTAGGAATAGTATAGATTCTTGGGACAAGTGCAAGGATGCCTTTATTGGGAAGTACTATCCCCCTGCTAAAATTATCCAATTAAGGAGTAACATAATGAATTTTAAACAATTGGATAATGAACACGTTGCCCAAGCTTGGGAACGCATGAAATCTCTTGTCAAGAACTGCCCTACTCATGGTTTGACTACTTGGATGGTTATCCAAACTTTTTATGCAGGCTTGAACTTTACCTTGCGGAACTTGTTAGATTCGGCCGCGGGAGGAACCTTTATGGCAACTACACTTGGTGCTGCCACGAAGCTTCTCGACGAGATGATGACCAATTATTCCCAATGGCACACCGAACGCGCTCCAACAGGTAGGAAGGTAAACTCTGTCGAGGAGATTTCCTCCCTAAATGAAAAAGTTGACTTGATCATGTCCCTACTTTCCAAGCAATCTTCTATTGATCCTCATGATGTTCCTTTAAATTCTTTGATTGCTCAAGATCAAGTAGATGTGAACTTTATCTCTAGAAACAATTTCAATAACAATGCTTATAGGAGTAATTTTGGTAGCAACCCTAGACCGTTCCCCTCTAATTCCTATGGGAACAACAACACTTATCCTAGCACCAAGAACTCCACTTCTGAACTAGAGATTATGCTTAAAGACTTCATCACTACCCAAAAAGCCTTCAATAAGAGTGTAGAAGAAAAACTATCCAAACTAGATAATCTCTCTTCGAAGGTAGACAATTTAGCCCATGAGGTAGAGTTGCTTAAAATTAGAACTTCTCCTCTTGAGGAGAGGAAGACCACTCCTATGAATGCTATTCAAGTGCAAATTAATGAAGACATTAGGATGATGGCTAAACTTAAAGAGAGATGGGCTAGAGAAAAGGAGGAAGAAGATAGAATTAAGAGCCTTCCTACCCACCACATTGTTGCTACTATCCAAGTTGTTGAGGATATCCAAACTCTTAGCACCCAATGCACTCCTAGTCCCGTTGGACCTATTAATGGTGATGCTATGACCTCAACCGTAGAAGAAACTCCTATGACCATAGAAGCTACGAAACAAGTGAGCCTAAAGGACACCACTACCACTTTACTTTATAGTAGTGACCTTTATTTTGATAATTGCACCCTTTCTGAAGTTATTAGTTTTCGTCACAAGATGTCTAGAGATCTGTGACGCCCGAGACCGACGTCCCAGAAGGTTCCAGAAGATTCCCGAAGATTCCAGATGTTCCGGGTTGCCCGTGTGTTCGTTTGTGCTTGTGTTATTTATTTTTGCATTGCATCATGTCATCATGCCATCATGTCATTTTAATTTTTTTTGCAACCGAATAATTCGTGTGGACCTTCGGTCCATTTAAATCGAGGGAAGATGTCTTCTCTTTAAAACACATAAAAGCCTCTCAATATTATTAGGGAGCTATAAAATAATATTCCATTTGTTTGGGATCACCGTAACACACTTGCATAATTTTCCCCATGTCTATTTCACTTCAAGTTTCACCTTCAAAAACCTTCCCTATATTCTTTTCCCAATTATCGAGGCTCCTCCAATTATCTAGGCTCTTTTCAAACTCCTTGAGGCAAGCTAAATGTTTTAGTTTGCATGTCCCTATTTTTGTTGGAACTATTTTGTTGGGTTGGTTTTATTCCATAAAACCTTACAAAATGTTCCGTCTTTTCTTTTCTGTTCATGACCTTCTTCTCTTATTTTATTTTTTGCTCTCTCTCTTTTATTTTTCTGTTTAAGAGATTAAACAGAAGAGAGGCAGCCAGCCTTTCCAGGCCCAGTCGCCACCCCCTTAGGCCATTCCAGACCACTATTCATCCCAGCCGGCCCAGCTCCTAGGCCATTTGGCCCAACTCCGGCTAACCCTAACTCCCTTCGCAGCATCTCCCTCGCTCTCCCTCTCTCCCCGCAGCCCGCCGCCACCCTCTCGTCCCTCTCTCTCTTTCCCTCGAGCGAGCCCGCTCCTTCTCCCCTCGCTCACCTCTCCGCTCCTTCCGCCCGACCGCCGCCACTCCCGCATCTCCGCAGCGCCGCGCCAGGGCCTCGCCCGCGACCCTTTCCTCCCTCGCTGCGCGGCTCCTTCGTCTCCTCCGCGACGCAGCACCGGCGCGTTCCCTCCCTTCGCCCCAGGACGAAGCCCCGAGGCGCCCCTCCAGCTTCGACCGGCTTGAGCCTTCTCCTCCGCGCTCCAAGGCCCTGGCCTCCCGCGCCACCATCCAGCCAAGGCCGAGTCCCGCGGCCGCGTCGCGTTCTCCAGCGCCGTCCAGCTCCCGAGCGCTGCACCCCAGCAGCCTCGACCGGCGCCCGACGCGCCCGGCTTCCAGGTTCCAGCCGGCCAGAGCCAGCCGTCTCCGCGGCTCCCTCATCTGGCGCGAGCCAGCCGCCCTTCCGTCCTCGCCAAGGAGCTCCCCTTCAGCCAGCTCCTCCAACGCCCTGAGCCAGCGGTGCGCCTCCCTCCGTTCCCTCAGCGCCGCGCCGCTCCTGGCGTGCCAAGGCAGGAGGTCCGCCGCGCCCTGCTCGTCCGTCTTCCCCTGCGGCCAGGCCAGCACCGCATCGACCAGCAAGAGCTCCCTCGAGCCGCGCCCTCCAACCGCAGCGCCGTGCTGCCCCTTTTGTTTAGCTCCTGTTTTTTTTGTTTTGTTTTGTGTTGTACTGTTGACTTGTCAGATGAACCGTGTACGAGTAAACCCGGCGTTGCGTCAAGTTCCTCTTCAATATGAACGGATACACGACGATGCGCAAGTTCTACAAAGCGTCAAGTCCGACTACACGGCGATATGTCAAGTACCACTACCGTCAACAAGTTCGGAGACCACAAGTACCACTACGAACGCCGACGCGACAAGTACCTCTTTGGAAACGGAAACGCCTACTTGAACGTCTACCGACGCCCCGAGTACCACTACCGTCGCTCGACGACCGCGAGTACCCCTACCGTCGCCCGAGTACAACTACCGCTACGAGAACGACTACCTTCGGTGAAGAAATGAGAACGTCTACTTCCTCTCCGAACGGAACAACTACTTCCTCTTCGGAACCGTGAACCACTACTTCCGCTACGACGTGAACAACTTCTTCCACTACGTTCCTCGACGATCGCGAACCGCCCCGAAACGCACGCTTCAAAGGTATAACGAGACGACTCGTGGATGACCCGTGTGATGCTTGTTGTGTTGTATGAAATGTCTCCCTTGTGTGTGCTCGTGCCCGTTTCGACCTTTTGTCGAGTTCCTCGGTTGCCTCGTCACCGACTCGTGGGAACCCGGTGACGGGATCGCCCCACCTTTCATCTCGTTTGACTCACCCTTGCCATCTTACCTTTTGCACCGGTCTCTCAACGAGTTACCGGAACCGATATGTTGCCGTGGCATCATTTTCGGAATCGTTGCCGTGGCACTCTTTTCTTTCCACCACGGTGACAAATGCTTCTTATCTCTTATGTCAACTTTTAATAAAACTTGCATAAACTTGATCATGTCATCCGCATCATGTTAACAACACTAAAATGTTAATTGTTGTTGCTTTATAATTATTAAACATGCTCATGGGGAATTTCCGGATATGTTGTTGTTATTTTTCCGGCCTCATTTAAAATGTCTAATAGTGTAGTTTTCTTTATGCTTCACCTCTTGCCATGTTTAAAACATTTAATCTTGTCTTGTTAATAACGAGAGTCAATTAAATAATTATTGTGGTGTTTCGTCAATATGCAACTCGTTGCATATTGATCTCCACTTAACTTGTAGTTTTGTTTGTGCACTTTGCCATGTCTTGCATATTTAAACCGGACATGCATCATACTTGGATGTGCATCGTATGCCATGTTTATGATGTGTGTGTTTACCGTGTTGTTTGTTTCTTTCCGGTTTGCTTCTCATGATAGCTTCGGTTTCGTTCCGGAGTTGTGAGGATTCTCTCGTCTGTGTTGCTCCGTCTTCTTCTTGGATCCGTTCTTCTCCCTTGTGGAATCCCAGGCAAGATGACCGAACCCGGATACCATTACTATCTTTGCCTATTGCTAGAGTATATCGCTCTATAGTTTTGCCTCGATGCCCATGTCTTCTTGTCAGCCTCCTACTTGTAACCAATTGCCATGTTTAACCAACCTACCTATGCAAACCGTTGCTTGGCTAAGTACGCTTCGCTCAGCCCCTCTTATAGCATTGTTAGTTGGAGGTGAAGATTGAAGATGCTTGCTTCATGTTGAAGTTTGGTTGGGTTATATCACACTATATAAATGCTTAAAAATGAAATCATCTATATACTGGCAAGGGTGGAAGGCTAAGCCTTTTGCTTGGTGTTTTGTTCCACTCATGCCGTTAGGAACCGTATAAACCGGTGTTATGTTCCTTGATTATGCGTTCCTAACACGGTTGGGGTGTATGGGACCCCCTTGATAAACCGCTAAGTGCTAAGTCTTTTCCAGCAAGTCCCAACATTGGTACTATTTGCCTAATAACTAATAAAAACTTGCATGTGGACTAGCTATCCCTTTATTCTTAATTCAACAACCCCGGGCCAGTGCTCCACATGAGTGTTGGTCCGAAACGGGGGTTACGCGGGGCCACCTCGAGGAAACTCAAGGTTTGGTAAAAACCTGTGGGATCACCCATCCGGTCGTGTCCTGAGACTTAGATACGCGCGGCTACTATCAGGGTGTCGACACGCCGGGAGGATTTGCTGGATTAGCCTTACCTTAGTTCGGTTTAACTTGAGCACGGGATTCCGAGAATACTCGGGTCTTCCCACCTATGGAGTTGCGACTCCGCGGATCGTGGGCTTGTAATGGGTCAAGTTGGAACACCCCTGCAGGGTTTGAACTTTCGAAAGCCGTGCCCGCGGTTATGTGGCAGATGGGAGCTTGTTAATTCCGGTTGTAGATAACTTGACACAATGTTACTAAAACACTACCAGCGTGTGTTCCGTGACTGTCAATTTCCGAATAGGGATTCGGGAGTTGAACACGGTGGGGTTATGTTTGACCGGCTTTAGTTAGGATCACTTCGTGATCATCTCTCGACCGAGGCACTTCTCTTCTCGCTCTCTTTTGCGTAAGTTAGTGCTAGTTGTTGCTGCAGACTCTTGTTGTTCCTTCACCTCTTGTTCTTTCTTCAGCCTTGTCCTCACCCAAGGCTTAAATAGTCATGTTACCCGGGAACGGGATTGCTGAGTCCTCTGTGGCTCACAGTTACTTCACCACACCAGATGCAGGTTCAGCCGAGTTCGATGCAGGAGCTGGTTCAAGTACTTCATCGGGAGCTCGATGAAGCTTGTGGTCGTTTGCTTGTGACGTTTCGACGATCAGTAGTGGTTTCTACTAGGATTCGATCCTGACCTGTGGCTTTATGTTGTTTTGGTATCTTTCTTTTGGTTCTTCACCCGTAGTCGGGTTGTGATGTTTTGAATGATGATTGCTTATGTAATGTATTGTGTGAAGTGGCGAGTGTAAGCCAACTATCTTCTTTTGCAGTTTAATCCCTCTTTTACATGAGTCGTGCAAAGATACCAAACTTGAGATCATTCTAGGATGGGCTTATACCTTTAAGTCGTGCCTCGACACGTAGGAGGTATAGTCCCATCCTGGGCATTACAAGTTGGTATTCAGAGCCTTCTCCGACCTAGAAGCCCCCACTGATTGATCGAATCGTTGATGGTTGAGTCTAGGCACACACTGAAAACTTTTTGAGTCCTATATTATATCGGAGAGTAGGATTTCTTTGCTTCTCATCCCCTTTCACTCTGGTGAGGACTCCTGACGTCTACTCTTGTCTCTCCTATCTTCAAAATTTGCACAAATTTTTTTTTAGGAATCCCGCGAGTATTCTGGGATTGTTTCGATGTTCTTGTGACAAGGATATTGTTCCCGATGCCTCCTGTTACCGAGGAGTTGAGCTTCGGGGTATCATTGTAACAAGCATATCGCGGCAGTACTAAATACTTAAGACGGCCGACATCGAAAATCTCCCCTATACGGCCAGTGGCAAGATAACCCCGACATCACCCAGTACTGGGGAGGTAGTTCGAGAGTATTGCCATAGCTTGTTATAGTGGATGCTTTTCGAAGGTCCGAGGTAAACAGTTTCCGAGAAAGACTGGTTATGTGTTGAAGGATGGATACACCTGGATGTAGGTTTAGAGTTGATTGCGCGGTGCTTCCCGTGTATCCCCAACACCTGATTGCATAACTGGAAACTTTCGGAAATCTATAGGTGGGTTTATCCAGTAGTTCTAGGCATTCTTCCAACGGATGCACGTTATGAAGTTTGGGGTTCTACATTGAGTGAAGTGGTTTTATGGACTTGTTCTGATCGGGAGTTGCATCTTAAAGGGTCCTTGGCTATGCTGATCCGGGGATTGCAAAACCCTTTTGTAACACGTTCCATGAGCTTTCAGCACGAAGATGTCGAACGAAGCTTCTATCTTGTATTTGTTCTATCTGTTCCTTGTTCCTTTTTATATTCTTTTTGTTCTTCCAAGTGGCTTCTCGACGAGTTGATGTACCTGCGGAATTCATCCGTTCAATTCTCTGTTCGGATGATATTGTGAAGATCATGTTGCATATCTATCCTTTATTCTTGTTTTGATTCTGGTATTCGAGTTGCTTCGATGTCAAATGTTGACTCCATACCTTTCCTAATCGGTATTCTCATATTTTTATGGGAGTGCTAATTCTTCTTGACCATCGAGATCTTCATGTTAATCCTTTTTCAACCGGTGTGCCTTTTCTTCAAGTTATTCCTTACGGACGTCGTTGAGAAATCTGACGATTTGTCTGTATTCTTTCATCCCAAGTTGTCTTTGTTTTCCCCACCCTCCCACCCTTCTTCTTCTTGGAGTCAGAAATTCTCAAATGAAGTATCCATTTTATTCATGTGATATTTCTTCATTCTTTTCCTTCAATGTTCTTATCCGGTGATTTATCGTGAAGATGCTCGAGAGCTTCAAGTTCATCATTCTTAATTCCAATAATTCTGCCGGTGGATGTAATTCAAAATTTCGGTGTTCATCTTATCCTTTTCCTCTTTTCACAATGCTTTCTTATTCCGGTGCATCAATTAATCATTCTCATCTTGCTATTCATATCCGGAGTGTTCAAGATATCTCAGAAGATTCATAATTCCATTCTTAATCATTTCAAGCTATTTTTGAGGATTGTTTTCTTACTCAAGCCATTTAATTTAACCGGTGCAATATCTATTAAGCAATCTTTTTCAACGGTGATTTCTTTTGAGTGGGCCCTAACCCACAGGTCTTTTTCCAGGATCTTACCTGACTCTTCTATTTTCTGGAGTTAGACTCAAATTCTTTCCAAAGTGTGACGTAAGAATGATTTCCATCAGTCACATGCCCTCTCCAAGCTTGTTTTCAATTATTTCCATCTTTAGCTCCACCTTCCTCTTGTCATTCGTCCGGAGTATCTCGATATTCTTCATGGCATTTCTCGTCTTCACTCTCAACATTTGGAGATCGGAGAGGAGTTTCTCTTAAATCTTGGCCCGTTCTCTTGAAGATTCGTGGTTCTAGCTTCATGCCATCCTCATTATCGTTTGATTGTGAGGAATTCTTTTATACCCATCCGAAGCATTCTTGAATTCTTTTCTTTGTGATCCTCCGAAGGCCATCATTTCAGAATACTTCTTCGTTCTCAGTTTTCAACTTCGTCCTCCAAATATTCTTCATTGATGTCTCTTCGTTCGTCTCCCTATTCTTACGGTGGTTCATTTTAGATTACTCTTCCGTTGTTATCGTATTAATTCACTCGTTCTTTTCACAATCCTACCGGTGCTTTGTTGAAGATTTATCCAAGTTTGTGCGAGATCTCTCTTAATTCCTTCCCAACGAGAATAAGTAGTATGCCAAATCCTTGGTTGTCATCAATTTAATTGGTGAAGGATACTCGCAACATAATTCTTATTCTTGTTCCTTCCAAGTGTTTAATTCTTTTGTCTGGAGCTTGTTCATCATATCATATTCTCGGTTCTAAGTTGTTCATCTTGTTTTCCGGAGCTCCAAGTTATTTCAATTATCATTTCAAGCTCCATCTAATTCATCACAGGCCTTGAATCTTATTCTTTTCATCTTTCACTTCTCATGCTTTCATTACCGGAGTTCTTCATGGTGGTTCATCATCATTTAATTCATCCTCGAAGTCTTCTTCAAGATTCTTGTTGGAGCTCAAATATTCTTCTTCTTGCATTTTGAAGTGCAATTCTTTCTACCTTGTCTTTTCAGATGGTGTTATGTCATTCTTGTCAATTCCTTCATGTTTCATGATTCACGAGTTTTCAAGAATGATATATTTAAACCCATCATTTTCTTTGTTCAGGAGATCTCCAACCATTCAATTTATTCATTGGAGTTATTTGGGTTGTATTTCACCTAAAAGCTTTCCCTAAGGATTGTTGATATTATGGTGCTTATAATGACCCAAGTTCTTCATTTATCCTCTCCGTGAAATAAGTTTATCGTCTCCTTGTTGATCTCAATCCAATCAAACATTTCCGTTAGTGGCCGGTGGTCACCTCATAATTTGAGATGTTTTCCATAAGCCCACAGCGAGCTTATTCTTTTCGTTGTTGGTTTTTTCCAACAACTCCGTTCAACCCTTCTTCGGAAGGATGCTCTTTCAAATTCATTTCTGGGAGAAGTTGTCATTTTCTTCTCCGTTCAATTCTTCATTGATTTATATGCTATTCTTTCGTCCCGGAGGCTTTGTAATGTTGCTCTCTTTAACCATCATCTCGTTTTTATCAAGATCATGTTCTTTCCTTGCTTATCATTTAACCGGAGTGTTGTATTCTTCATTCAAGTTCCGTCTTTTATCTAGATTTTCCTCTCTTTTCAACCTGAGTGCTGTCTGAATCTTTCTTACCCCTTGTGCCATTCTTTTAATTGTTTCAGAGACAATATGTTGTTGTTTTCATCAAGTATCATTCCATCTCCTCAAGTTCTTGTTAATTCCTTCCATTTTCAGACGGAGTGCTGTCCAAATTCTGTCATTCTTATTCCTTGGCTATACCATTGCAGTTTCATATTCTTTCCGTCCGTGAGCTCTTGTTTCATGTCTTTCAACTATCAAGGTTCTCATAATGCTCCTTGTCCCTCTTTTCTAACGGAGTGTTTTTCATCTTCGTTCTTCTCCGTTGCATTTTTTCTTCAAGATTGTTCAACCTATCAAGGTTCTTTGGTTTCACTCGTCTGTCAAAGAAGCAACTTTGTTTTACCTCTTCCTCTTCGTTTTCACCCGGTGATATCTTTAGGATCTCGGGTCGAGATCCTCTGTTAGTGTGGGAGAGTTGTGACGCTCGAGACCGACGTCCCAGAAGGTTCCAGAAGATTCCCGAAGATTCCAGATGTTCCGGGTTGCCCGTGTGTTCGTTTGTGCTTGTGTTATTTATTTTTGCATTGCATCATGTCATCATGCCATCATGTCATTTTAATTTTTTTTGCAACCGAATAATTCGTGTGGACCTTCGGTCCATTTAAATCGAGGGAAGATGTCTTCTCTTTAAAACACATAAAAGCCTCTCAATATTATTAGGGAGCTATAAAATAATATTCCATTTGTTTGGGATCACCGTAACACACTTGCATAATTTTCCCCATGTCTATTTCACTTCAAGTTTCACCTTCAAAAACCTTCCCTATATTCTTTTCCCAATTATCGAGGCTCCTCCAATTATCTAGGCTCTTTTCAAACTCCTTGAGGCAAGCTAAATGTTTTAGTTTGCATGTCCCTATTTTTGTTGGAACTATTTTGTTGGGTTGGTTTTATTCCATAAAACTTTACAAAATGTTCCGTCTTTTCTTTTCTGTTCATGACCTTCTTCTCTTATTTTATTTTTTGCTCTCTCTCTTTTATTTTTCTGTTTAAGAGATTAAACAGAAGAAAGGCAGCCAGCCTTTCCAGGCCCAGTCGCCACCACCTTAGGCCATTCCAGGCCACTATTCATCCCAGCCGGCCCAGCTCCTAGGCCATTTGGCCCAACTCCGGCTAACCCTAACTCCCTTCGCAGCATCTCCCTCGCTCTCCCTCTCTCCCCGCAGCCCGCCGCCACCCTCTCGTCCCTCTCTCTCTTTCCCTCGAGCGAGCCCGCTCCTTCTCCCCTCGCTCACCTCTCCGCTCCTTCTGCCCGACCGCCGCCACTCCCGCATCTCCGCAGCGCCGCGCCAGGGCCTCGCCCGCGACCCTTTCCTCCCTCGCTGCGCGGCTCCTTCGTCTCCTCCGCGACGCAGCACCGGTGCGGTCCCTCCCTTCGCCCCAGGACGAAGCCCCGAGGCGCCCCTCCAGCTTCGACCGGCTTGAGCCTTCTCCTCCGCGCTCCAAGGCCCTGGCCTCCCGCGCCACCATCCAGCCAAGGCCGAGTCCCGCGGCCGCGTTGCGTTCTCCAGCGCCGTCCAGCTCCCGAGCGCTGCACCCCAGCAGCCTCGACCGGCGCCCGACGCGCCCGGCTTCCAGGTTCCAGCCGGCCAGAGCCAGCCGTCTCCGCGGCTCCCTCATCTGGCGCGAGCCAGCCGCCCTTCCGTCCTCGCCAAGGAGCTCCCCTTCAGCCAGCTCCTCCAACGCCCTGAGCCAGCGGTGCGCCTCCCTCCGTTCCCTCAGCGCCGCGCCGCTCCTGGCGTGCCAAGGCAGGAGGTCCTCCGCGCCCTGCTCGTCCGTCTTCCCCTGCGGCCAGGCCAGCACCGCATCGACCAGCAAGAGCTCCCTCGAGCCGCGCCCTCCAACCGCAGCGCTATGCTGCCCCTTTTGTTTAGCTCCTGTTTTTTTTTGTTTTGTTTTGTGTTGTACTGTTGACTTGTCAGATGAACCGTGTACGAGTAAACCCGGCGTTGCGTCAAGTTCCTCTTCAATATGAACGGATACACGACGATGCGCAAGTTCTACAAAGCGTCAAGTCCGACTACACGGCGATATGTCAAGTACCACTACCGTCAACAAGTTCGGAGACCACAAGTACCACTACGAACGCCGACGCGACAAGTACCTCTTTGGAAACGGAAACGCCTACGTGAACGTCTACCGACGCCCCGAGTACCACTACCGTCGCTCGACGACCGCGAGTACCCCTACCGTCGCCCGAGTACAACTACCGCTACGAGAACGACTACCTTCGGTGAAGAAATGAGAACGTCTACTTCCTCTCCGAACGGAACAACTACTTCCTCTTCGGAACCGTGAACCACTACTTCCGCTACGACGTGAACAACTTCTTCCACTACGTTCCTCGACGATCGCGAACCGCCCCGAAACGCACGCTTCAAAGGTATAACGAGACGACTCGTGGATGACCCGTGTGATGCTTGTTGTGTTGTATGAAATTTCTCCCTTGTGTGTGCTCGTGCCCGTTTCGACCTTTTGTCGAGTTCCTCGGTTGCCTCGTCACCGACTCGTGGGAACCCGGTGACGGGATCGCCCCACCTTTCATCTCGTTTGACTCACCCTTGCCATCTTACCTTTTGCACCGGTCTCTCAACGAGTTACCGGAACCGATATGTTGCCGTGGCATCATTTTCGGAATCGTTGCCGTGGCACTCTTTTCTTTCCACCACGGTGACAAATGCTTCTTATCTCTTATGTCAACTTTTAATAAAACTTGCATAAACTTGATCATGTCATCCGCATCATGTTAACAACACTAAAATGTTAATTGTTGTTGCTTTATAATTATTAAACATGCTCATGGGGAATTTCCGGATATGTTGTTGTTATTTTTCCGGCCTCATTTAAAATGTCTAATAGTGTAGTTTTCTTTATGCTTCACCTCTTGCCATGTTAAAAACATTTAATCTTGTCTTGTTAATAACGAGAGTCAATTAAATAATTATTGTGGTGTTTCGTCAATATGCAACTCGTTGCATATTGATCTCCACTTAACTTGTAGTTTTGTTTGTGCACTTTGCCATGTCTTGCATATTTAAACCGGACATGCATCATACTTGGATGTGCATCGTATGCCATGTTTATGATGTGTGTGTTTACCGTGTTGTTTGTTTCTTTCCGGTTTGCTTCTCTTGATAGCTTCGGTTTCGTTCCGGAGTTGTGAGGATTCTCTCGTCTGTGTTGCTCCGTCTTCTTCTTGGATCCGTTCTTCTCCCTTGTGGAATCCCAGGCAAGATGACCGAACCCGGATACCATTACTATCTTTGCCTATTGCTAGAGTATCGCTCTATAGTTTTGCCTCGATGCCCATGTCTTCTTGTCAGCCTCCTACTTGTAACCAATTGCCATGTTTAACCAACCTACCTACGCAAACCGTTGCTTGGCTAAGTACGCTTCGCTCAGCCCCTCTTATAGCATTGTTAGTTGGAGGTGAAGATTGAAGATGCTTGCTTCATGTTGAAGTTTGGTTGGGTTATATCACACTATATAAATGCTTAAAAATGAAATCATCTATATACTGGCAAGGGTGGAAGGCTAAGCCTTTTGCTTGGTGTTTTGTTCCACTCATGCCGTTAGGAACCGTATAAACCGGTGTTATGTTCCTTGATTATGCGTTCCTAACACGGTTGGGGTGTATGGGACCCCCTTGATAAACCGCTAAGTGCTAAGTCTTTTCCAGCAAGTCCCAACATTGGTACTATTTGCCTAATAACTAATAAAAACTTGCATGTGGACTAGCTATCCCTTTATTCTTAATTCAACAACCCCGGGCCAGTGCTCCACATGAGTGTTGGTCCGAAACGGGGGT